>CM036225.1:32833384-33336688 GCA_020631735.1 Saccharum officinarum | reverse complement strand
AACAACTGTACAGGTAACCCTTTGGTCATAATGTCCGCGAACTGATGAGATGACGGAACATGGAGCACCCGAACCTGTCCCAAAGCAACCTTCTCACGGACGAAGTGAATATCTATCTCAATATGCTTCGTACGACGATGATGAACTGGATTGGCAGTCATGTAGACAGCACTAACATTGTCGCAGTAGACGATCGTCGCCGAAGAGATGGGTGCGTAGAGCTCCTGAAGTAGCTGACGAAGCCAACAAGTCTCAGCCACAGCGTGTGCAACAGCACGATACTCCGCCTCCGCACTCGAACGAGAAACCGTAGTCTGTCGTTTAGAGGACCAAGAGACTAAGTTGTCGCCGAGGAAGACACAGTACCCGGAAGTGGAGCGCCGAGAGTCAGGACAGCCAGCCCAATCAGCATCAGAGTAAGCAGTCAAGCTGGTGATACTGCCCGTGCCGATGTGAAGTCCGGTAGACAGGGTGCCTTTGACATACCGCAGAACACGCTTGAGCATTGCAAGATGAGGCTCTCGCGGGTCGTGCATGAAGAGACAAACCTGCTGAACTGCATAGGCAAGGTCCGGACGAGTCAGCGTGAGATACTGTAGAGCACCGGCGAGGCTGCGGTACTGAGTAGCATCCGTCACCGCAGCGCCATCAGTAGCTGAGAGCTTGGCGTGAGTGTCAACAGGAGTCGCCGTAGAGTGACACTCAGCCATGCCGGCACGCTGCAGCAAGTCCACAGCGTACTGGCGCTGAGACAGGAAGAGGCCATCAGCAGAACGCGTGACAGAGATCCCGAGGAAGTGATGAAGATCCCCGAGATCTGTCATGGCGAACTCGGAGTGAAGAAGCTCGGTGAGGCGTCGAAGAAGCGAGGCTGACGAGGCTGTCAGCACGATGTCGTCGACGTAGAGGAGTAAGTAGGCGATGTCGGATCCCACTTTGTAAACAAACAGGGAAGTGTCGGAGGCCGAAGCTGTGAAGCCAGACCGCCGGATGAAGCTAGAGAACCGCTGGTGCCACGCCCTGGGTGCCTGCTTGAGCCCGTACAAGGACTTTTGCAGGAGACACACGTGGTCGGGAGCCGCCGGGTCGACGAAGCCGGCGGCTGCTGACAGTAAACCGTCTCGTTCAGATGGCCATGGAGAAAGGCGTTCTTCACGTCCAATTGATGGATCGGCCAGGAACGAGAGGCGGCGATGCTGAGGACGACCCGGATGGTGGCCGGTTTGACAACCGGACTGAACGTCTCACCGTAGTCGACGCCGTACTGCTGCGAGAAGCCACGAACGACCCATCTGGCTTTATGACGAGCCAGAGAACCATCAGCATGATACTTGTGCTTGAAGACCCACTTGCGGTGATGACATTGGCTCGAGGTGGTCGAGGAACAAGACGCCAGGTGCCATTGTCCACAAGCGCCTTGTATTCTTCGGTCATTGCCGCGCGCCAATTAGCATCGGCGAGCGCGGCACGGGTGTTGCCTGGCAGCGGAGAAGCCAGGTCGGAAGTCGAGGCGGTGAAGCCATACCGCTGCATGGGCGGTGGCAGGGAACCCGTCCGGGAACGAGTCTCCCGCACAGGAGGCTCCAGATCCTGGGGCGCCGCTGGAGCCGAGAGCACCTGCAGGTGCGGCAGTATCGTCGGTGCAGCCAGCGGCTGCTGAGCCGGCGCGTCCGGCTGCTGCTGAGCAGGTGGAGCCGCGGAGCCGGCGCGTGCGGCTGCTGCCGAGCCAGTGGAGCCGGCGCCTCCGGATGCTGCTGAGCGGTGGCGGACGCGCGACGACGAGTGTAGTGGAGGCCGAAACGTTGCGATCAGCTGCAACAGCGGAGACACCTGCCGGCGTAGGAGAAGCCGAGGGAGGCGTGGCCGGCCGAGACGCCTGGGACGGCCGAGACGCCTGGGACAGCCTGTAGGCAGCACCATGCCACAGGATGGCAGGGTCCAGGCCGACGGGATCGCCGGCATCGTCTGTGGCAGACGAGGCAGGCGCAACCGAGGCCTGCGAGGGCCGAACGTCGAAGGTGAACGGCGCAGGAAGTATATCCTGTATCAAAAATCAAGAGAATCCGGTTGGGGCTTGGAAGCCGCAAACGGAAAGTGAGTCTCATCAAAAACAACACGGCGAGAGATGATGATCTTGCGAGTAGAAAGATCAAGACACCGGTAGCCCTTCTGGGAAGGAGGGTAACCGAGAAAAACACACGCTGTGGAGCGAGGAGACAATTTTATGGGAAGTCGTGGCACTAAGGTTCGGATAGCACAGGCAACCGAAAACTCGGAGGATGGAGTAATCTGGCATTTTACGGTGAAGGAGATGATAGGGAATATCATTATGTATGGACGATGACGGCCTCCGGTTGAGCAGAAACACTGCGGTGGAAAGAGCTTCAACCCAATAGGATGGAGGCATAGCAGCATGAAACAGAAGCGTGCGAACAACATTGTTCAGTGTGCGAAGCATCCGCTCAGCTTTACCGTTCTGGGCGGAGGTGTAGGGGCACGAGGTGCGAAGCAGGATGCCACGGCTAGATAGGAAGTTAGCAGTAGCATTGTTGATAAACTCAGTGCCATTGTCTGCCTGAAAACAGCGGACAGGAAAACTGAACTGTGTGTGAGCGTAAGCAACAAACTGAACTAGTTGTGCATGAACTTCGGATTTATGGTGAAGAGGAAATATCCAACAATAATGTGTATAATCATCAACTATGACAAGATAAAATTTATAGCCAGAAATACTCAAAACTGGAGAGGTCCAGACATCACAGTGAACAAGTTCAAAGGGAGCTGATGTACTAGAAACCGAACTAGTGAATGGCAGCCTAGCGTGCTTGCCAAGCTGGCAGGCATGACAAATGTGGCGAGCTACTTTATTACACTGGATAGCTGATAGCTTATTTAAAGTGTTGACGACGACGGGTGCAGGATGACCAAGGCGGGAATGCCATAACTCCGGGGAGACGGTGGCGACATGGCAGCGAGATGGCATGTGATGTGGAATGGTGTAGAGGTCCCCATTGCTATTGCACCGAAGGAGGACCGTCTTGGTCTGCAGATCCTTAACAGAAAAACCAGAAGCGTCAAACTCAATGGAACAGTTATTGTCGCGAGTAAGCTGTCGAACAGATAACAGATTACGGGTGAGTTGGGGAGCGACAAGAACATTATCAAGACGAAAAGGACGATCAGCTATTTGAATAACAGAAGTGCCACGATTATGAATAGGAATTGATTGACCGTTGATGGAGGACGGAGGCGACGGGAGATGGGAGAGTAAAATACCGTCATTGGAGGACATATGAGATGTCGCTCCGCTGTCCATGACCCAGGGAGCAGACCCGCCCTGGATCGCCATCTGGTTGAGGGCGGCAATCAAGCTTGCCGAGTCCCAGCTTCCCGGAGGCCCGTACGCTGGGGGACCGCCAGCAGTGGAGAACTGCGGAGGCGCGAAGGCGGTGTGTGCCTGTGGAGGAGGCACAGGTGACGCACCCCACGGCTGCTGTTGCTGAGGAGGCCACGGGGCGCCCCAAGGATTGTAACAAATCCAGGGGCCGGCCGGCTGACGCCCGCCAAGACTACCGCCTTGCTGCTGGTTGCGGCCACCGCCGCGATTGCCACCTTGCTGCGGGTGGCGCCCACCTTGCTGCGGGGGGCGGCCCACCGCCACCACTGCCACCGCCGCCGTTGCCACCGCGGCCGCCCGCCCTTGCCCTTGCCTTTCCCTTGTCACTGCTGCCACGGTTGGTGGACGCAGAAGGGGAAGAATGGCAGGACGGCGACGTGCAGGAGGAAGTGGTGGAGGCGGCCAGGGCTGAAGCCGAGGCCGTCTTGCCCTCGGTGCCTAGGCGGAGCTCCTTGACGCGGAGCATATTGGTGGCAGACTTGAAGTCAGGAAGTGGCGACGTGTTGGAGATGATGTCAGCGGTGTTGGCGAAGCGGGGATTGAGGCCACGCAGAAGGTTGAGCACGAGCTGCGCAGGGGAGACGGTGTGACCGACCTCCGGAGGGCATCAGCGGTGCGCTTCAGCTGCTGAGCGTAGGCGTCGACGGAGAGGTCGCCCTGGGACAGGTTGTGAAACTCCTGCTCGAGGACAACGGCGCGGGACTCCTTGTTCGCCTGGAACAGGGCTTCGATGGAGACCCACAGAGCGCGGGCATCCTGTTCAGGCTCCATGGCGAGGTCGAGGACGGCGTCGTCGACGGAGCCATACATCCAGCCGCGGATGCATGCGTCAGGTTGAGACCACAGTGGGTCAGCCGGGCGCGCGTCCGTCGTGCCATCGATGTGGCCGAGCAGCCCGTACTTGCCGCAGAGAGCGGTGAAGAACGCCTTCCACTTGGAGAAGTTCGGGCGCTCGAGGCTGAGCGCGATGGGGACGTGCTGCTTCACATTGACGGAGGCATAGGCTGCGAAGAGAGGAGCAGCAACAGACTCCCCCATGGCGCCAGACGAGTGGTGGCTGAGGGCACCGGTTGTGGAGGAGGAACTCGACGAGGACGTCATTGGCGCGGCGGTCCGCGGAGGCCGAACCGCGACGGAGGCCTGGGCTGACGGCGGCGCCTGGAGACGGTGCGCGCGGGCGGCCTGGAGACGGCAGCACGAGCGCTTGGAGGCGGCCTGGAGACGGCAGCGCGAGCGCACGCGTGCGGCCTGAAGATGGCGGTCGCGAGCGGCCTGGAGGCGATGCGCGCGTGCGGCCTGAAGATGGCGGTCGCGAGCGGCCTGGAGGCGGCGGCTGGAGGCGGGTCGCGAGGCGGGTCGCGAGCGGCCTGGAGGCGGCGGCTGAAGGCGGGTCGCGTGCGGCCTGGAGGCGGCGGCGAGGCGGCGGCGCAAGGGCTTGCGGCCGGGTGCGGGAGAAGCGGAAGAAAAAGATCGTAATTAGGTCGATACCATGTAGAAATACCGCACACCCTAATTAGGGGGGGTGACCTTCATTATATAGCCTAATAGGCTAGGGTTACAATGTACATGGGCCAATGGGCCATACGCCCAATATGGGCTGTTACAATTACATTCTAACACTGACATGGCTATGACTCAGAAAACAATAGGAAAAGTATAGATAACCAGCTAACGTATATAGGGTCTACATAGCCCCTCAACTATAAACCTAGTATTGTAGCCCTTAAAGTATCTAATTATGTTCAAATCACCACTGGATGGTTTTGTAAGGCTGTTTTGCCACCATGGCCTGCAACGTTAGCATCAGTACCCATGCTAGTAGCACGCGGGTCCATCTTTAAAATGCTTGGGCCTGACAGCTTACTGAGATGAGCATGGTCTAGTAGGGAACAAGAATTTGCTGTTGATGTAGCAATGGGAGGAGAAAGTGAGTGGGAGGGAGGATGTGGATGTGGGAGGGGATGCGTGGGTGCAGGAGCAGGGCATGAGCTCCATGTTGTCAAATGAGCATCAGTAGATGGAGGCATGGAGCATTCCAGAAAAAATGATGGGAGAGGAAGGCAAAGGTAGCTGTGAGGATGAGGGGTGAAATAAAAAGGAAAAAAGAATGTACCCACTTACAGATGGGTCTCCGTATAAGCATGGGTGATGGGTAAACATGCTAGTGTGGCAGGTATGGTGGCAAAATAGTTCTACAAAACCATCCCAGGGCTACAACACGGGTTTTTATAGTTAAGGGCATTATGTAGTCAACCCTCGATATGATAGGGGTTATGTAGACTTTTATTTCCCAATAACATATAAATCATATTGGCAACGAATTAATAATCTCAGCTAATGCCTTCCTTGGCCTGACCCTAACGTTCGTCATACCGATTTTGCTCACGCTACAGCTGCCACAGCTAATTCCAAATGAGGGCCAATTAGCAAGTTGATGTTGTAAAAGATCGAATTTAGGCTTGAATTGGGAAACACAGATTTGTAATTTGCCTATTGGTGTTTTAGCTTTCAAACAATTAGAACATTTGTGCCCCCCTCACTACCATTCCAGTTATCATTTTTTGGATGAAGCACATTCTCAGCTTACAGATTACTAGAAGCAACCAGGATCCAATTTAATTTCTTCTATTGAGCTGTATGATTTTAAGAGCTTCTGTGGTTTTTGTGGTCTTAGTTATCAGAATTGAACCTAGAGGCCACATACAGAGATCCAGATCACCTGACATTCAGGTTAATTGTGAAATTGTCAAATAAGTATGGTTTAATATATGTATAATAACTCATTGATGACCAAACTTCAAGAGCATTAGAGCAGGTCTGGAGAGAAGAACGCAAGCATCCTCCAAGTTTCCCAGACTCTGCCCCCTCCCCCTGCTCCTTGGGCAAGCTCGCTGGTGGGGAGGGGCAGGTGGGCTGGCTCTCTCTCCTCCAGTCTTCTACATCTAAGCCCGCTCCCGTTTGGGCTTCATCTCCGGTGTTGTGGCCCCGGCTGTGTTCGTGTGGTGGATCCAGCCGTTGGCAACGCTTGTCCGCGCCGGCAAGAACTCCCGGCTTGCCACAGCTCATGCTTGGTTCCACACCGGGTGGAGAAGGTGGCGGACCTGTAGGACATCGAGACAGGCTGCATTGGACGATACCTTCGTCAACGACAGCACTGGTGGGACCAGCCTCAAGGCCCACGTGCGCCTTGCTGAAGGATGTACGAAGAGCAGTCAGAGCTACACAACGCAGTCCGGCAACGACCGCGCTGAGATCAATGGCACCGTCTTCAATGGTCACCAGTGGCGGCTTCAACTTCATTGTCGCGCATCAAGGCCAGCTGCCGTGTGCTCAGAGATCTGCAAGGGTGCTCTGGGAGTGGCCCCCACCTCTGTCATCACGGGGCCCACTTGAGAGCACACGCGTCCCTAACAGCTTTCGTGTACACGTACACTGCATGCACAGTCAGCCTCAGCAGGCGATTTGCTGTGTGTTTCTTGGGTACTACATCGATTTGGTTTTTAAGGTTCAATTTTTTAGTTGAGATAAGACATAGAGGTGGCAAAACTTTGCCTAGGCCCTAGTGTTCAGGTTGACCTCCGTTTTAGGGCAGTGATGGTCCTCAGATTCAACGCGATAAGAAGGGATGCCAACATCTTGAGTCTGGTGAAGCTCAATGATAACATACAGCTCAAGATCTCTAATTATCGAAGACACAGGCCAGTCAGACAGTCTTGGGGAGCACTGACTGTACAATCAGAGTGTGATAATGAGAATCCTCGATGTCCTTGCCGTGGCCACTCTCTTGAGGCCCAGCGCCCCGGCAGGGACATTACCTATTGTCTGTCCCAGCAAAAGATGGATTCATGCTCTGTTTTCTGATGTGTACCTTTGCAGAGAAGCACCTCGTTCTGAATCTTGACCCTGTTGTAGCTAGGTTGCTACAACTCTACAAGTCTGTTTCATGGGATCATATTCCCAAACTTTGTACTCTGGTTTAAATGTTTCATATATATGTGAGTCCTTGTCAAAAAAAAAAACTCATTGATAAATATGATGTAATTGTTTGTCTTCCAATATTCTAAATATGCACCTGCAATATTTATTTTTGAACGAAATTGAATTGACTATCTCATTACAAAACAATTCCAATTAGTTTTTTTGGAGTAAATTTCATTGCCATCGCATGATTTCATGTTTCAGCAACCATCATTGCATAGGGTCACAAACAAGTTTTTGGCCCACATCTTGGTCCAAGTTTACCTTTGCTATGTTATAGTTAATTAGGTTTACTGTTGACAGTTTTAATAATGACCTAAAACTGGCTTATGAGCTCCCATTTTGATCTAACTTTAGTGTTGCCATATTACAGTTAATTAGGCTATTTTTGACAGTTTTACTTAGCTACAAGCCAATGATTGTGAGCTCCTTTTTGAAATGTCAAGTATGACTGATGTATGTAATACATAAAACAATATAATCATTAGGTTCATGTGTCAAAAAGCATTCAGCATGTGCTGTTGATTTTGACAAATAAAAAAAAGGAAATTAGTTTTTTTTTCTCGGAGGGAAGGAAATTAGTTTGCTAGAACATATTTATAAGAGCTCCATGTTCTCCTGATAATTAATTTTTGTTACCTTTTACATTTTTATAACAGGGTTCAATAGTCACAGACAGCTCCAATACTACATTTTGTGTTTATGACTCCGACATTGCTACTGGCTATGGTGTTGGTGCTTTCCTGTTTCTTCTCTCAGGCCATTCACTGCTTATGGGTGTTACGAGATGCATGTGCTTTGGTGCGCCACTTGCACCAGGTGGAAGCAGAGCCTGGTCCATCATATACTTCGCATCTTCATGGTTATTTCTATGCTCTATCACACATGACAAGGGGAAAAAAAAACTTTAGTACTTTCCACGTTTTGTAGCCCCACTGTTTATATTTTCTCGGCATATATTTGCAGGATCACATTTGCAATTGCAGAGGCCTGCCTAATTGCTGGAGCAACAAAGAACGCATACCACACCAAGTATAGGGATATGGTATATGCTGGTAACTGGACTTGCCAATCTCTGCGCAAAGGAGTGTTTATTGCGGGAGCAATCTTCGTGGTGTTTACCATGATTCTGAACGTCCACTTCTACATGTACTATTCTAAGGCTACTAGCCAAGCTGCAAAAAGGATCAGTAAGACAACTCCCAGCGTTGGCATGACTGGCTATGCGTGAGTGACCTAATAAAACTCCGTTCCGATTAAAAAACAACTATTTCTTTACTGTATCGTTTCCTGTAACACTGCAACTATTTCTATTTTTGTACCATTTTGGATAACACTGCAGTGAGTGATTTTGGGACATGACTTAGTTTCAGTTAAATGTTTTTTTACTATTAGGATGCACAATATGTTGTAGCGGAAAAAAAATAATATCGTGATAGTTTTGAGTTTGAACATATGATGTACTTATTACCAAAGGGTGTTATTTTGAGCGTAATGTTTGTAATATTTTGTTTGTAGCTAGTCGTCACTATTACATGAGTTTTCATAAACTGTGAACGATTAACACAATTCTGATTTTGATGTGAAATCAAAATAACTTGGTTCATAACTATAATAACTTTGTTCATTATGACTATTTTGACCACATCTGGTTTGTACGCTTAAGGTAGTCTTAAACTATCTTTAAAAAAAATGGTCTTAAAGTGAAGAGCTTTCAGTCTTTTACTGGATGCTACGAGTATATGAAGAGGTGTTCTTGGCAAAATTGGATTGGACCCCAATACAATGACTTCAAATGACAGGAGTGAAGCTTTAAAATATCTATCCAGCGATTTAGCCTGTCTGAATTCTATCATTCCACTATGACACTTGCTTGGGTTGTATATGTGCAAGTCTTTGAGCAACAATGGCGAATTGAACGTTTATTATGTCATGCTCCGGTGTCTTGTTAGGCAATTTTGGTAGCTTGATAGGCAATGGCGAATTTAATATCATTAATTCATTATGTAGCGTACTGTTGTGATGTACACTTCGAACTTCTACATTAATATCTTGGAGTACGTAGTAGCTATTGACCTAACATGTATTGACAGTTCCAATTTGGCATTTTCTTTGCTAGTTGTGAATGGGCAATGTCAAATATGCAAGAACCCTAAAATAATCTGGCAAAGCCATGGAAAATTATGATGTACTCTTATATGAGAGGAAAGCAAGAACAGTTTGGCATATACTACAGAGCACCATGAGAACAGATGCTAAAGCTGTGAAGGCTAACCATGGATTGCCAAAATGCTTATGCCACAACCATGCCATCCATCTGTTTACTCGATTTTGGTAATGTGCCTCCATAGTATGGCATAGCGTCTTCAGATAGTGCTCACCATAGAAATCAAAAACAACATATTCGAAGAGCTTGGAAAACAGAGTTGAGACTTCCTCATCACTATCTAGCTGATGTACAATGATGCCCTTACGAGAAAGTAGAGCGACATCATCTGGAGTACTGATGAGCTGTGACATGAAATACACATATGAAGCTAAGTCATTACCAAGTTCTGGACAACTCTGCTCAAACGCAATAAGATTCCTGAAAAGAGTGCCAAATTTATCATCAATTGGCAAACATGGGATATGAAGAATTCCATTTCTAAACTCTACGTCTAATAAAGAGTGAGGATTATGTTCATCAAACACCATTTCCATGAACTCGACTCCAGCTTCATGGTATTCTTCTGCTCTACGCCACCGTTTCAATTGCTTAACATGATATGCAGCTTCGAAGTTTGCACTTGCTAGTAGATTTTCTTCTGTTTCTTTTGAATCGCTGTTGCTACCCAAGTACTTGATGCCCCAGCATAAAAGATTCTGAAAATAACCAGCCTTTTCTTTCACTTGGTGTTTGTACTGTGTACGACCAGACGGCTTGAAGTACATGTAGCATAAGTGGAGCAAATGGTCAAAGTTCATTGGCCTGTTAATACCTCGAATTGCTGATGGCATATGTAGTAGAACACCTTCTATGAATTTAGCTAAGTTATCTGTAAGTAATCTACTGCTTTCGTTATCTACTAGAAGCTCAAATATTTTGGAAATTATGAAAAATGGAATTTGGTTTTCTAATACAAGTAGATCATACACAGCTGAACTATTGTACCATTGTTCCTTCTGGCCTATATTGTTCTGGTTCTGGCCATAATGTGGATCCTTGGTGTTACATTGCATGCTTTCTTGGCAAGTGTCAGCATCTATTCGTTCCATTTCAAGTACACAATCCTCAGTCATTCTGCATGACAGTGTAGGTACGCTCTCTGCAATCATGTCCATGCCATTGTCACTTGGTTCATCACTTTGTCTAACAACCACCTCTTTCAGTGCATCTTGATGCTGGCAATATCCTTTTTGAACATCCGCTTGCACCTTAATCCCTCCGATCCCATTAAGGCATACAAGTATGAAGCAACTGTCAAGTAATAGCATCTCAACAAATGTCCGGCTGTTCATTAGATTGTCCTCTGAATAACAGATCCTTACTTCTCTCTCTAGTGATCCAATCACAGCTAAGTAGTCATGCAAACTTCTATTGCAGTTCAGTTTAAGGACATAATCAAGGCAAAGCCATTTCTCTTTATCCATTGGCGACAACGATGGAGCATCATAGTGATAAGGACCGATAGAGAGAACTCTTGGCTCATAAGCATTTGGGTCTGATGCACGAATGCATTGTAGGACCTTATAGATCACGCTACATTTAGTTCCAATGCCATCAATGTTGCCAATTGACTGCCAATACATGAGGTTACTCATCATGGAAGCAGCCAATTCATCAACTTCACCATTGTCCACCATGCATAAATGACTTCCAGGCATGCTCATCATGTAATGAACGCCTGGAAAATAAGCAATTAGACCAAGGATGGTTATATAAAACTATGCCATCAATAAGCTGTGGTTTTATCAGCCAAGACGTGCAAGGAAAATAAAAGTCCCACAGTGGACTTTCTAATAATACTGGAAAAATACTACAAATTTATAATACAATGGTTCTAAAAATTTAAAAAACATGTTGCATCCAAAAATACTACAGCTTTGGGAAACCAAAGTATTTTGCAAAACAATATTTGTCCAATGCTCCAAAATACTTTGCATCAAAACATGGCCTAAATGTTAAATTTGTTATAATCCTACATTAGTTTCTAGAAAGAACTTTGGAATCTTAGGGAAAGCCTTGAAACTAGGATAACAGTTCCATGTACATACATATAAGGGTAGACCCAGTGCCAGAGGCTCCCATACGAGTGAGGTCTGAGGAAGGGAATAACCGAAGCAAAGTCTTACCGCCGCATAAATTCTGCAGAGAGACGGCTTCGAACCTAGGACCTAGTGACTTGGCGAACTAGCACTCACCAACTGCACCAGACCTGCCCTTCTTCCATGTACATACATATATGTAATCTAAATTCCACTAAGCAAAGAACCACAAATATATTCCTTAAAGGAAGTATTCTATCGAAATCAAGTTATCAAGAACAGAAAATATGCTGCATGTTTGGATTTCAGCTTGCCAGAAATCAGGTGTATTTTGATGGCCATGTGTAAAATTAGACAAATATGAGTTTTCTGTGTGATCCATATTTATCATTATCTTTCCATGCTTCAGGACAAATATTAAGATAAAAATTGTTTGTAAGATCATAGCAATACGAAGCAACAGGAAATTAATGTCAGAACCGGATGCAAAAAATAATCATAGGAAATAAAGTGTTTCTTAATATCATTTTTTATTTAAAACCGAGTATTGTTTACTTCGTAGAATGCAGTTTTGCCAAGGAGATCGCTTACAGATTCGAGGAAATAAAAACTCACACTTAGATCCTACTTGATTCGGAGCAATTACTTCGTTCAACTCCAAACAACAGCTTGAAACAAAGACCTAGGAGGAAAATCAAATAACTAAACGAAAAATTCAAGAGGTAGGATGAAAATTAAAGAGAAATACTTTTATCTCACCCCTTCCATTAAGCTTCTCTACACAGAAAACAGAGATACGGGTGAAAAAGCTGGTACAGGAATTAGGATTACCTTCGGGCTTCACCAGATTCCTATCTCCACCGGAGAGCATCGGCAATCACACCCATTCGGTGTTTGGCTTTCAGAGAAGAAGATAAATTGACCACACCAATGTTATCAAAAGACCGGTTCTGCGTCGTGGACTATGAACTCGAACCGTGTTAAAATGTGGAGGGTTTCTACGGTGCCCGTTCATTCGGATCTGAGCTATGACCAAGTTTTGCGCCCTTGCCACGACCGGGTATATGAGGAGACGGCCATCAAAATATTTCGGGATGGGTCGTCTTTCCTAGTAACGGCTCGGATCCATGTTGGCTCTGTTAATGTGACGACCCGGGTATTTATTACTCAACAAATATAAGAGCATCTTCAAGAGACTGTCAATATCCTTGCTAAATGCTAGAAATAAAAATTTCGGTAAAAAATAACCCCTTAATAACTTTTCTAAATGGTCATCTAAATGTAACCATCTTCTATTTCAGATTTTTTCCTAGTCAAAAATAGAAGACGAGAATAGCTTTCTATAGTACGCATGAGATATAGAAAAACTGTTGGAGAGTGAAAAGATATAAAAAGTGATTTTTATGTAAATGACTCTCCAAATGATGATTTAGAGAGTGAGGTTTAGAAAGGCTCTTAGAGATGCTCTAAGATTGTCGAATAATAAACCATAACAAGGTTGGTAGCAGAGAATAGCTAGAGGGTACCAATAATTATTACAATACCATTCTATGTACTTAAATCTTTAAAGAAGTGTCACATGTTTGCGCATTATTACAAGCCCGTCATATAGAAGTCCAAACTGCATTACTAAGTGAGCGACGAAGGCACATCACTCCTAACATACATAACTGAACTAAGGGGATTATTTACTCATCCCATCCCATAGGAGGAGCAGCATCTCAACTAGCTTCCTCATAGTCATTTTAATCAGTATAGACATAGCCATCATCTAGAGACCCTTATGCACATTTTTGAAGATCCTTTGAAGAGGGAGAGTTAATATATATATATATATAGAGAGAGAGAGGGAGAGTATACTCTGTAGCCAGCGCGCGCTAGATTTCCCGTAATTGCCGTCGCGTGCTGTCCCTGCGTGAGTAGCGCTCGTACATCATTGACCGGGTCTAGTAATTAATTACCGTCGCATGCACTCCCTGCGTGAGTAGCGCTCAGCACTAGTGCATGCATGTACCTGGTGGCGTAGGTGAATTTACTACTTCCCATCTACCGTTGAAGAAGAAATATTTACGAGAATTCGCACCAAAACATATTTACGAGAAATCACGTCAAGACATATTTACGAGAATCTACACTAAGAAATGTTTATGAGATTTCGCATTAACAAATATTTACGAGAATTTGCATTAAGAAGTACTTACGAGAATCTACACTAAAAAGTATTTACGAGAATCTGCAATATTTACGAGAATCTGCATTAAGTATTTAGGAGAATGTGCACTAATAATATTTACAAGAATCTGCACTAAGAAATATTTACGAGAATCTGCAATATTTACGAGAATCTGCATTAAGTATTTACGAGAATGTACACTAAAAATATTTACAAGAATCTGCACTAAGAAATATTTATGAGAATCTGCACTAAGAAATAATTACGAAAATTTTGTACTCTTCTAATCCAACTTAATTTAAATAAATAATCAAAGCAACAAAGCAAGCAAATACATAGTAAAATATTGGCTTGAATCCTAAATAACAGTACTAGATACAGTCGCAAAATACAACATGCCATCCCTATACATTGTGAAACTACATATGTCATCTCAAAGGTAACTGAACATTGCACGATCTAAATTTAGTTGCTTTTCTTGCACATTCACTATCTGGCACTACTCCAACGCGTGTATCCTAGTCCCTGACTAATGATCAGACTGAGATCAATAGGTCATGTCTATTTGCTGCTCTGTAAAGGAACCAGCTGCTGTGGAGAAGTCTAGTTGCCTGAAATCATAAAAAATATGAACAATCGTAAATAATATGATGCTTTAACACGAACAGGTATGAATAAGGTGGTTCAAGATAGATCTATTTAATTTACGTGAACAAAAAAAATACGTTAAGACAATCCAAAATGGAGCCTCTATATTTGCTCTTACTGAAGGCATATATCAGCCTTTTTTTGCAATTTGGAGGAGAAAGATATCACGAGAGGTATCTGGAGACCGGCTGCAGGCTCCAATTTCCTAAAAGAATTCCAAGAGAAAAGTAGTAAATGATGTGATGTATTTACAATATTGCAATGTGAATTAAGAACATGGGAAAATATTGCAATGTGAATTAAAAATTCTATTGTCGTTTATTTTGTTGAATTACGAGAAACTAAAATTACTAGAATTATGTATAGTAATAAGATATAAAAATTGGAGTCTGAGTTACAGTATCGTTCTAAAATTTGGAGGAAAAACAAAACAAAAAAGGACCAATGCTTACGTGCAGATTCAACGACATATATGATTTATGGATAAAAAATTAATAAGTTGGTACTATGATTCTAGTAATTTACTATATCAGCGATGTGTCACTAGAGTGTTGTATTACACATAATTTAAAAAACATAATCAATCCATGAAGCGAACATAGCCATGCAGCTTGTAAGATCCATGTGCAGTAGAGCATTGAATTAATGGGAAAACACTAGAAAAACAATCCAACACAGTGAAGCCATACGTACGTAATCGCATATTCTAAAGGAATACTAGTGCTAAATAATCCGATGGGAGAGGCCTCCAGGTTGAACGAGGCCGAGAGATGCCCGTCTTTTTTTTTACGGGGCTTAGCGTCATCCACACTGACGTCAAGGTAACACAGTTTGGTGTCGTTGGCGTTGGTGCCAAACCCCCAATGCCACTTGGCCGACGACGCTGAGCTGGTGGTGACGTGGCAGCCACCTTGGCGCCAAGCTTGGTGCCGTTGTCATTGGCGTCAAGCCTGGCGCCATAGATCTTGGCGTCGAATTGCTACCATATATATCTTGGAGTTTGAAATAAATAAGTAAAATTGTTCCGAGGTACCTAACACAACTTCAGTACAGTCCAAATGGTTAGGACGTCTACTTCTTAGCTGAAGGGCCTAGGTTCAAACCGCATTATTTTTTGCTACATTTTAATAAGCACTAGAAAAAAAATCTAAATTGGGATGCAATCGAAACAACAGTACAATTGATAGCTGAACTTGTAAAAAAAAGGCAGTGCACAGTTGAAGTATAATGGGAGCGAAAAAAAGATTAATTACCGATAAAAAATCGATGTCATAGCATAATTTGCGAAATAATTTTTCTTGTTCTATTTCTTAGAAAAATGTAGCAGACATAATTTGCGAAATATTTTTTCTTGTTCTATTTCTTAGAAAAATGTAGCAAAAAAGGTTGCAGAACTAGGGCTCGAACCCAGGCCTTTCTGTTTCAACGCACACTTTCTAACCAGCTGGACCATAATGGTGTTTCTCCATTTTCCTCGGAACGACTTTACTTGTTCTATTGTTTCTTAAAATGTAGCAAAATAATATGTGGCAATGGGGTTTGAACCCAGGCGCCTGGGATAAGAAGTGGGGGTGTCCTAACCAGCTGGACTGCAGTGAATTTATGTCTTATGTCTAGAAACAAGTGTACTGGTTTCATTTCAAACGCCAAGGTATACATGGTAACAGCTCGACGCCAAGATCTATGGCGGTGCCAAGCTTGGCACCATTGGTGAAGGAGACAAGGTGGTAGCCACGTCACCGCCAGCTCGGCGTCGTCGACCAAGTGGCATGGGGGCTTGGCGCCATCGCCAACGGCGCCAAGATATGTTACCTTGGCGCCAGCGCTGGGTCCATTTTCTGAAATCTTTCCACCAGAATCGTATTTGAGAGAATCTTTCATAAAAAGGGCTAAAAAAAAGACTGGCACCGAGGAACGCCCGAAGCATGAGCAGGAGTGATGCCATTCAAGATGGCAACGGGTACGTACCCGACGGGTAGTGTTCACCCGTACCCGTACCCGCAAAATTTTACCCGTCGGGTTACCCGAACCCGCATGCGGGTAAAAAAATAGTTCCATACCCGTACCCGATAGCATACCTGAAAATTACCTAAAAATATCAAATAGTCACATGCAAAAATAATTTGTTCTAAGCTTCCAACAAGTTACAAACATGCTAAAAAATATTATTAGCATCATTACAACAAAGACAATCTACTAGAAATATAGTGGATGTCTCAATGAGCCAAATTTATGACTTATATGCGCTTAAATAACTGAGGTTGGCTAGTTATTTTTGCGGGTATGTCTTACCCGCGGGTATGCGGGTATGGGTAGTATACACCCGCACCCGTACCCGCCATACCCGATGGGTATAGGATTTTGCCCAATAACATACCCACGGATAGAAAATTCATTCCATACCCGCCTCTTTATCGGATAATACCCGTCGGGTACTCGGATTTCGGGAACCCGTTGCCATGTCTAGATGCCATTGCCGTCGTGAGGAGCTCGATGTATGGCAGGATAAACGAGAAATGATAGCCGCAGCAGCAGTACTGACGAGATGTGATTGTTGGATCGTGGGGACCGGAGAAATCAATGTGATTATTGAGGCAGTGTTTAGTTCCTTCAAAATTTTAAAAATTTTACAATATTTTCTGTCACATCAAATCTTTGGACGCATGTATGGAGCATTAAATGTAGATAAAAAATAACTAATTGCACAGTTTATCTGTAAATGTCGAGACAAATCTTTTGAGCCTAGTTAGTCCATGATTGGATAAATTTTACCAAATAACAACGAAAAGTGCTACAGAAACTTTACACACACTTTACAACCATCTAAACACACTCTGAATTGTGGGTTCGGCCGGAAGACAGACGCATGCGTCAGATGATTTTGGTGCCGGAACATCGTGGGAACCGCAGCTGGCTATAAAATAAATTATTTTTTTTAGCCAGACCAAAACTCACGAGCCCGAGACACCAGCGCACCGTGATTTAGCTTTGGCTTGGTGGTCCCCTTCGGATTAATGCACACACGCATGCATGCCATTCAATTCCGCTGATCCAGCTAATCTAATTTCCAACCCCGCTGATCCCGTGCACTCGGACCCGCTCCTTTTCATCACTGGTGGCTGGAGACTGGAGACGTCCCAATCCTCCTTTGTAGCATATCATTTTTCCATGCCCGTCACTGCAATTGGTCATCTCAAATGATCAATAATATATCATCTTGTTGTTCAAAATAATATTTGTAGAAAAAGTCAAGTTTAATTTAAAAACACTACTATCACTTGTATCTTGAGATAGAGCTACCCATAGGTTCCGTAGCCTCTAATCCAACAAACATGACATAAATTCATGATTTAACCATACATAGGTTTGTGTCATCTTACCCATAATTACCTGGATCAATTTTCCATCGTACTTCCTTTGGGTGCGACTCATGGTCAAGGTACCAAACTTTTCCCATTTCGTATAATTATACATCCACATCTATCCATGTGCGCTAATATATGCTCCTGGGTGTACTTCATCGTCACCTGATTGGGGATTTCGTCACCCAACCCTCTCCTCGGTTATCATAGGGATTATACAATAACTCCATGGGTATTATAATCGACCCGTCCCAAATAAGTTCATGGTCGACACAAATTTATACTGCCCAATAACACAAGTGAGATGGTATTTAGCAAGATGTAAAAAGAGTATATATATATATATATATATATATATATATATATATATATATATATATATATAGAGAGAGAGAGAGAGAGGTGTAGAATAACTATTCTACACCGCCGGTCCAACTCCACCAGCTAGCCCAAATAGCCTACCCACCGCACCGCACTCGATCTGGCGAGGCCAAACCAACCCACCATATCCGACCACACCACGCAGCCTTCTTTCTTTCCCCGACCGCCTCGTCCGCCCGCACCACATCGACACCGCCCCCACCTAGCCCTGGGCGTTCGGTCTGACCGAACCGATCGGTCTCGGTCTTCGGTCATTTTGAAAGTTCGGTCATCTAAAAACGGAGACCGATCGGTTAGTTTCAAAACTCAGGACCGAGCAAGTTCGGTCTCGGTTAGTTCGGTTCGGTTTCGGTCATGACCGAACTAACCGAACTTCACAAAACAACTACTAAATATTGTAATTTGTAGCAAATTTTACCAATATTTTTTTCTATTTCAAGGCAAAAATATAATACAAAATATAGATTAAACATAGTGATAAGAGTGATGGTTGATATAAACCCACTAGAATAAATATTATATCACTAATAATAGTCTAAATTACATATTATGTCAACAAAATTCAAATGTTCGGTTAATTCGGTTACCTGAGGGTAATGACCGAACTAAGTCCGGTTAGTTCGGTTACTTCAAACTGAAGACCGAACTTGTGACCGAAATTTTCGGTCTCGGTCACTTCGGTCTCGGTCTCGGTTAGTTCGGTTCGGTCTTCGGTCTTCGGTTAATTATGCCCAGGACTACCCCCACCTGCGCGCGCCCACCCGACGGAGCCACGGCCATCTACGCGACTGCGATAGTCCGACCCGTGCCCATAGCCACCCCCTAACGCCGGCGCCGGCCTGATCTGCGTCCAATGGCGGCCCCCATCGGCGGCGGCTTCCTGATCTGCGGCGGCCTCCACATCACCAGCAGCGGCGGCGGTGGCGGCCCATCCGCCACCGGCGGCAGTTCATGGAGGCCCTGCTGCCCACCCCGCTCCCCACCGCCGAGGAGGCCCTGCGTCAACGGTAGCAGCAGCTTTGACGCCGGCCCCGACCCTGCTTGCGTCCACGCCGTGGCCTGCGGCCTCCTCGTAGCCCTCTGCGTTCAAATCGAACTCGAGGGCCAGCTGCTGTGGCCTGCGGGGAGCTCGAGCGAGCGACGGCACCAGCAGCGCCCGTGCGTTTCGCGCTGTGCGCTTGCGTACCGCTCGTCATCCGCAGAAGCATCCCGTGCCGTTCGTGTGGGCAGCGGCTGCAGGCCCCGCGCCGTCGGGCGAGCAGCAGCGCCGGTGAGCTCGTGGACGCAACAGCAGCAACTTCGGTGAGCTCGCTGAGAGAAAAAAAAACTGAAGAATACTGACAAAAATTAATGCTAATGAATACAGCTAAGGTTGCACAGACTGAGTCAAGAGTGTGTATACGGAATTAATGAATATTGGCCAATTTTTTTTTTTGCAATGAATACTGTCGGTGTTCGGTCCCGTGGGGTCCTAAGCCAACGAGTGAATCAAATGCTGCGTGTCCCTAATCTAGATGGTGATGCAAGGAGGAAACATGGAGATTTATCCTGATTCGGGCAAAAGAAGGTCCTACGTCCAGCGGGGAGGAGAGATTATTGTATTTCCTTGCACCTAAGTGCTTGCGTAGGGGTTAGAAGCTGTGAGAGAGGGAACCGAGTCCAGGTCTCAAAGGAAAAGTGAGGTTACAAAGGAGATTGCTTGAGATGTTGATCTTCTTTGGTGGGATAGAGACTGATCTTTTGTTGTCTGCTGTTCGTTGTTCGTCTGCCCTCTCTTTGTAGAGCCCTGACCTGCCTTTTTATAGGGTAAGAGGAGGCAGGAACGCCGAGGTGCCTTTGAGGTGAAGTTTTGTCGATCCCTGTGGGGGTGGCTGTAGCGACGTGCCCCAGGAATGGCCGGCCATCCCTGGACACCATGGTGACATAGTGGATGAGACGGTGAAAAGACTCCGAGTCCTGTGTCACGTCGGCCTTTCTTCCCTGTTGACCGGCGGTGGGTCGAGGCTGGGTCGAGGACGGGTCGAGGATGGGTGGATAAGGCCGAGTCCCCGAGATCGTGGGGTATGGTCCTTGTCGTATCCTCCCTCGAGGGTGATCAGTAGCAAAACAGTGCACAGTATGATGCGTATAGTGACATGTTTTCATCTCCCATCCCAGGATGAGCAGTAAAAAGTAAGATTTGACACCGGCACTACTTCCACGCCGGTTACTACTGTAGCCATGATGGTAGGAAGTAGTGGGTAGTCACATTAAATTCTCTGACTTTTGTCTCAGAGTTGGTGAATAAGGTGGGTCGAGCGGCCCGACCCGGGGTCGTGCGAGTCGGAGATTTTCCGATAGTCGAGGTGCCTTGTCGAGCGAGCCTCGTACGAGTCGAAACGCGGTCGAGGTATCCCGTCGAGTGTGCCTCGTATGAGTTAGAACGTAGTCGAGGCGTCTCGTTGAGCATGCCTCGTACGAGTCGGAACGCGGTCGATGCGTCTGGGAATATCCGTCCGCGGATCCTTCTCCTACCCGTTTTGGGCGCGTCTTTTCAGGAGGGGAAGCGAGATCAGCACGGTGGTGGGTGGCGTGGTGCGATGGTTACGGAGTGTATGGCGGACACGTGCCCATATCTGCGGATTTTGAGGGAGCGGTTAGGTAAGGTCATTGAATGTGAAAACTGCTCCTACCTTTTTGCCCGCCCGTTGGCCTTCCATCGGGGTATAAGAGCCAGGCCCAGGGTTCCATTTACCCCTACAGGCCCTTTGCGTTTTCGCCTTCCTTGTCTTCTTCGGCCCCTTTGCCTTCTTTGCGCCCTTCAGCCACCGTCCTGCGCCGCCGTCATTCCTTCGCCTGCCGCACGTCGTTTCTCCGACAACAATGGCGGGCAAGAACTAGATCCTCCTTGCGGACGCTTGGGCCCATTCCTCGGTGACAGAGAGGAAGCTGGAAGAGTTGGTCTGCGACGAGCTTCTGCGGCCAAGGGCGAGCCGGACCCAACCGGAGTGGAGAGTGTCGCCATCTGACCACCGGGAACCGGCGCCTCCAGAAGGCTATGTGGTGGGCTTCATGGCCTTCCATGAGAGGGGGTTCGACGTGCCGGCCAGCCACTTCATGCGGGCGCTTCTCCACTACTACAAGGTGGAGCTGCACCACCTCGCCCCCAATTCCATCTCGTAGGCTGCCATTTTCGTGGCGGTTATGAGGGATACCTGGGGATGGAGCCACAATGTAATATGTGGCTCCACCTCTTCAGGGTGGAGCACTTCGCCAAGAAGGCGGGTGAGCGAGGAGTGCAGCGCGCAGTGCATGCGGGGAGCTACACCCTCCAAGTTCGGTCAAGTCAAGGTGACCAATATATCCTAGCGCAGCTGATTTCGTCGAACAGCGGCTAGCACGACGGCTGGTTCTACTTGCGCAACGACGGCGACCAGCTACTGAAGTTCTCCAGGCGGGTGCTGATGTCGCGCAAGGAGAACTGGACGTACGACGTTGTTGAAGATGACAAGTCGAAGCTGGATCCGCTCCTCGACGCGTTGAGGAGACTCCGTTAGCGCGGGTTGATGGCGGGGATGGTGGCCGCAGCGTTCCACCGCCAGAGGGTGCTGCCGCTGATGCAGCGCCGGCTCCGGCTCGACGAGATGACGCCGGAGGCATCGTTGGAGGGGAGCCGGATGTCGCATGAGTCCCTTCCCCTCGACGAGGTCGCCCGACGTGCGCGGTGGATGGTAGGGAGTTTTCGGCAGGAGGGCATCGACAGGGTCCCGATGCGCCCCACCCAAGGTTTTGAGCCCCTGGTGAGTGTTGTTTCTGATTGTCTTAAGTTCTTTCACTTCTAGATTCCTTCGACTAATTCGGTCGAGGCCTGTGTGTAGGATCTGTCGGCGGTCAAGGAAATGCGGCCACCGGTTCCAGAAAGATCGGGTCGCCCGGGAGGCTCGACGCCTCTTGGCGGCCTAGAAGAAGGAGGAGAAAGACGCTGCCAAGAAGCGTCAAGTCTGGAAGGCCCTCGAGCAGGAGGCGTTGAAGAAGCACCGTCGCCAACAGAGCCTCAATGGGCTCCCGCTCGAGGAGTCTCCCTCCGAGACGATCTCGGTGGAGAACGATGACAGCGGCGACGATGACGCCAGGTCATAGTACGATACCGCGACTTCTCTGGCGCATCTCCCCAATGTGCGACCCCTGCTGGGGCCCATTGGGGGGTTGACCTCCTAGGCGTCGAGGGGAGCCTCGGCGCTCGTTGAGGGGGAGGGAGAGCCAGGAGAGAGAAGGGCCGGAGCGGGTCCTTCAGCGATAGGAGCTACCTCTTCTGGGGCCCCGTAAGAGGGGTCGGTGGCGCCGCTCCCGTGAGCCCGATCGCCTCGGGCTCAGCCGACGGCTGGAGCAGCAGCGTCGGCGTCAGAAGCCAGGGCACCATCGATGGGTGTGAGGACCCGAGGCCAACTAGCCTCGGCAACGTAGAGATCCTTGGATGCCCCGTCAGCCTGGGCTCCGAGGAGCACCCGGTCGACAGGAGGCTCGACGGTAGAGCCATCGCAGGTGCCGCTGGGTGGCTCGTGTCACGGAACCGTCCAAATTATAAGAGCACAAGTACAAAAACAATCACCGAAGTGATCAAATTCTCACACTTGATCCCATATAACTCCGGTAGACCAATGAAATCACGAGGGATTTCAAACCAATCAACATACAAGCCAAGATCGTAGTGATTCAACATAACAAGTCACATGTTACATCCATTTCATAAGTAGTTCAATATATATCGGAGTTCAACATAGTTATTACAACTTAAGTTCAAAAGTAGCGGAAGCAAAATAATTTGAAACTAACAACACCCTTATTTCAAATACATGCCAGTACCAAGGTCGACTTCTAACAAAAGCATTAGAGAGAAGATAACTCAGAAGGATCATGCCCGTGATCACAGTCCGCCACTAAGGCAGGAGCCAACCAACTCTTGCAGTCGCCATGATACATCACAACCTGCAACAAGTGGGGATAAAACCCTGAGTATGACAATGTACTCAGCTAGACTTATCCATCAAAAACCAGAAATAAAGTGACACCAAGGATCATGCAAGGCTGATATAAAGTGGGGCTAGCTTGACAACATTTTGCATAAAAGCTTAATATAGATGATCAATCATTAATGCTTAAGCATCAAGTTAATTATCATTAACCTGTCATCTATATTAGCACCTATACTAGAGCACTCACTTGATTAGGAGCAAACAATATTAACCATAGTAGGTATAAATTGAGACAACATATACATCGTTATCCAATTAACCATCCGTTCAATTTAATTGAATCTACGTTGCCGCTGCTCAAGTCAAGTGCTCACTAACCGGGAGCGACGACGATTCGAATCGAATTCCTATCCAGCTGGAGGGGTATTTCTAACACTCACCGAGTCACGCCTGGCGAGGGCTGCTCAGGTCACCTTTGGTACCGTTCAAGAAAGCGCGGGTTCGACTGATGCCGCATCCCCAAGGGCAATACTCTGCCAGGATGATAGGGACTCTAACCCCCCTTGGTCTTATGCCAATGTCCCCAAGCACATCCTTACTACCTCCAAGATGCGACCTACCATTCGATTCCCGGCCTAAACTGGATTACTCGGCTTCGCGGTCGGAACGACTTATCCGGCCAACTAAGTGTTAGACTGTGTTCAACATGACTCAAGGATGTACAGCGAATCGGTCCTTAAACGACTCAGACGGGGATAGATCCACACCCAAGACCTCCATGCCTTGTTGCTTCACTATCGTCATCCCGCCCGGTCTCATTTCATTTTATTAACACATGGTTCTTTTCCAAGATAGCAAATATAGCCAACCGTGCCATATATGAATATCCTTACATCTCGCAGGTGATAGGAAATCACCTGACTTCTACCGCTTAAAGTAGGGCTAAGCATCTATTCGATCCTAGTCTATGTAGGATTCAAGGATTCATATATCTGGACAAGGAAGGATATATTGCAGCAAGGGTTTCTAACCAACTCCTATCACTTAATGCAACAATACTTATAACATATATAAAATTAATTGCTTTGAAGGTAGGTGACTTATAATGCTCCGGGGCTTGCCTGGGATCCGACTCAAGTCAGAGTTTGTCAGAAGAAACTCGCTTGGCGAGCATTCCCTCAATCTATCACTTGTCTGGTCCTTCTATCTTCGGGATGGATCCACCAACTCCATCTTCGGGTTTGGCTCCACATCAGGTCCTTCACGTGCTTCAGCTAGCGTACCTAAATGAGATGCAATAATGCATATGTATGAATGCATAGAAGTTCTATGCAATAAACAGAGTAATCAAACAAGCATACCAAAGTTCTCATAAACACCTAGAGCTAATTAACTTAATCCTCATTAAGGCATAACATAGAAGAGGGCAAGCACATCAATCAAGAAACAAGTCTCACAAGATCACAGGGTACTAAACCAAGTACCAGGTAGCAACACAAACATCCTTATGTAACTCAACTATGCTTAACAGAAAAGTTTAGATTTGCAATAAGCATGAACAGTCTAGAAATAGCATCATTTCAGAAGCTACACAATTCCAAATGACATGCAAGAGGATAATCTGGAAAGCTTATGAAATTCTCTATATTTCATTTAATACCAACTATGCCTGATTCCCAAGTTTAATAGGTTGAAAAGATGAAACTACAGAATCTGGTCTGCTCCAAACAGAGAGCAACCAAATATGGGACCTAACTTTAAACATCTATAACTCAAAAACTACTTGGCCAAATGCGACCAAATTTTAACAGTAACTAGATACATAAATTATCTACAACTTTTGTATAAACAAGTTTTACAACAAAGTAAAATATCATGAAGAACTTTGCTAAGTTCCTAGATCTGTCCAGAAACTTCGTTTACAGGGAATAATTATTAACTTACATTACAAACATATAATTGGATAAAACCAACTTTACTAACATTTCACATATGACTAATGAACACCAGAAAACATAGTGTTCATTACTAAATAAATTCTTTTAATACATTTTCTTAATTTATTTAGATAATTAGGTGGAATTATGAACACCTATAAAAAGTACACAATAAATTTTACCAAAATTACAGTGGCATACCTATGCCCCCAAAAGTCTACTATCCAATTTTCAAGCTATTTGGACAAGTATATCAACCTCTATGAAAAAGAAAATTGACTAATACAATAAATCATGTGAGAGCAAGTTAAACCTAAAACTCCATATTTTCTATAAACACATGGCCATAGCATGAATCAATATGATAGATAAACATCATACTAAGGTAATGAAACAACATTTTCTATTTTATCCTTTATATACTATTTATAAACTATTTATTAAGCCATAATAAGTTAAATCAATAACTTGACTATACAGTAAGAAATGACCATAAAATTTATACCACAGTACATACATAGCATGACAAGGCTACCATAACAATTTCACATTATTGGGAGCAACACAACTCAAGATATAGAAATGACAAGCAATATAATGTAGATTTCCTTATTTATCAAGGTCAAATCAAAACCTTAAGAAAACAGTGAACAACTAGTATGTATAATATTTTTCCTAGCAAGTACATGTCATCATAAAATTAACAAAACAAGAATCACTATTTTTGGAGTTCTAAAACTCAAGATATGGCTCTGGTCAAGTTTATAAGCATTTTTAGAGCATTTTTAAAGCTTAAATAAAAACACCAGAAAACTCCTACAAACATCTAACATATTATGGCTCCACCGCATAGATCTTTTCTCAAGGTTTCCAAAAATTCCACTTTTGCTATTTTTGGAATTACCTAGCAAGAGATATGAATTTTAGAAGATTTAACAAAATTCTAAAATTCAAATTCCAGAAGAAATCAACCCTAACTTAAACGCTAGCTACACTCGGTCGCGCACCCAGATCTACCACTTACTTAAACTGCCACGCGGGACCCACGGTCCAGAGGGGCCCGCTTGTCATCCAAGGAGAGAGACACACACAACTTCTTCCCTTCTTCTTCCTTGGAACGAAGCAGAGGAGGAGGGGGGGCGGCTCGGCCGTCCGGCAACAGGGCGGCGCCGGCGGCGAGCGGCGGTGCTGGGGTGCCAAGGGGCTTCGTCTAGACCCATGCGCACGCACCTGCAGGGGCATAGCTTGGTTGCGGGGGACTCACGACCCACCGACAGTGTGAGCAGGTGGCCCGACGGCGGCGGTGAGGAGGGTAGCTCGGCTGCAGCGCCCTACGGCGACGCGGAGAAAAGGAGGGAGGCGGAGCAGGTGGTGGCTAGCGACTAGCGCGAGTTGGCCTGGAGCTACGGGAGTGGCTGCGACAAAAGTTCGAGCTAGAGCTCGAACCGGCCATGGCGGCTCGGCGTCTGCGCTCTGCTCAGAATGAGAAGGGAGCGAGAGCGTGCAAGGGCGAGTGGGAGATGGGGAGCTCGGCCTCAGCCTCTCCCAGTGACCCAGGGCGCAGCACACATGGCAGGGAGGAGCAACAATGGTGGGGCGCACACTATGGCATGCTTGCCACGCACCTGGCCACGCGTCGGTGGTTCAGACAATATGTCGAGCACGCAGTGGGCAGCGGTTTAGGTATAGTGGAATGCAATTTTGGGCCAGATCAGGGCCGAATTGGACCTTGGGCCAAATACGAAGTTTGTTGTGCTGATGAAGCTCTACAACTTTGATTAAGGGACCATAGACATTAGGGCTTTGGATTAGTAGATAATTAGTTCCAAACTTGCTAGTGTGAGCGATCTGACAGTGACAAGCAAACATCCATAATCGATGGTCGAAATGAAATGCAACTGGTGCCATCTTCTTGTATGCTCTTCTTCATCGTGTATTCTCCAACTTTTACTTTTGGGTCAACTCAAGTTATTTAGTAAAATTTGGAGAACGCGACATGCCAATGTACGGACATAGGATTACTTAAGGACTGGAAAATAGCAGCAACATTCAAACTTGGGTTCCTTATATGACTAGATTAGAAGCTGTACTAGGCCTTGAGGCTTCAACAAAATTTGTAGTACCCAACTTGATCTACAACTTCTATTAAAGGTCCTTGGACTGGTTCAGCATGGTTAGGGAGATAAACATTACCAAACATGTCAACTTATTGCTGCTACTCAAGGACTTAGAATAATTTCTGCCCTTTCAAAAACAGCAGCTTAACCAATCTTGTGAGCTCTATTTGACCAACCTAGAAGCCAAACTGGCTCTTGACCATTAAACAAAGTTTGTTCTACACAAGATGAACTACAACTTTTGTTTAAGGTCAAACCTCATAACTAGTACAAAAGTCAAACTTTTACTTTGGTCAAAGTATCAACTCAATAAAGCTTAAACTAGGGTTTTACGCCAATCGAGACATTTTCTTGACATTTGCTCAACATGAACCCTTCATGACTTTTGTTGTAGAGTTCATCTAGAGTCATTTGGGCAAATTTGCAAGGTTTGGTTGATGATGTGCAAGTTCCAACAGGAATGGAACTATCATTTCATGTGACTTTTTGATTCCAAACTTCATGAAACTTTTCTAGGGATCAATATAGAAGGTACCAAGGTGAGACACATGTAGATATTGCAACCATCTAAGCATATATCTTAAAAATGACCTATATGTAAAGCAATGGTGCAACATCCAAGTTTAGGTTGGGCTCATCTCCATAGGTTGACCTTGTGATCGTCATCTCCACTTAATCTATCATGTTTGAGCTCAAACCCACTGCTTAGTGAGTGACAAACACCTAGGGTGTTACAGCTCGGGCCTGCCAGGGTCTAGGCCCCTGGTTCCCCTATCCGGGTAAGTTTTTCGTCTTGTTTTTCCGTCATTGGTGATCCCGTTGTTTGTTCTGACTCGTTTGTTTGTCGCTCAGTCATAAGCGTAAGGCGGAGCTTGCGGGTCCGACTCCCGTCAAGGCACTCAGGTCGGGCGTCGCACTGATGATGCGGACGGTGGCCGATGACGCTGCTCGGGTTGCCAAGTACCAGGCTGTGGTGGAGCGGCTCAGACTAAGGGAGGCGGCTGCCAAGGCGGGGGCAAGCGCCCAGGAGGTCGCCGGTTCTGGTGTCACCGTGCAGGAGTCAGGGCCGGCTGAGGCGGTCCCGGGCGTCGCTAGGCTTGAGGTGCCCGACGCTGGTGGGTCAGAGCCTGGGTCGACCGCGATGACCCAGGCAACAGTCGAGGCCGCTCAGGCCGGAACATTCATCCGTGATACGGGGCAGGCAGATGTTGAAAAGTCAAAGGAGGTGGTGGAGGTCCCGCCAGAGGCAGGGCAAGAGGTGGTACGACCGGAGTCGCAACTGGCGTAGGAAGAGCCGCAGCCGCAGCAGGACCGACCAACGTTGCCAGTGGTCGAGGCGGAACGGGGGCGGTCGTGCCACCGCCCATCGTACAGGCGATGGTGCTGGCGGTCGAGACGCCAGCCCCGCCACAAGGGTGGACCCCGGCCCTGATCGACCTCACCGTCGATGGCTCTCCTTCTGACAAAGGGAAGCAGAAGGCGGATGTCGAGACTGCCGATGCCTCGGATTGGCCTGGTACCTCTGCGGCGTTGGGGGACGACCTGGCCGAGGCATCGGGCAGGTGGCCTGACTATGCCGGGTTGGCGCTTGTGTGGGTGGAGGAGGAGCTTCCGCGTTGGGGCCGGTCGACCCTTGAATTTAGGGACACGTCCAACCCTAGCACTGAGCCCTTCTTCATGCTCGACGACAAGGACGAGGTGCAACACTGGGAGTACCTCGAGGGACTAAGAAAGCACTCATTGCAGTCCCTGCGCATGGTCTTGGATACCTTGGTGCAGGGTATGTCGGAGGCTTTCGAGGTAAGCCGGGTTCGTTAGTCTTTCCCTGCGTTTTATCCTTCCCTTTTTCTTGGTGTTGATTTTGGGTTTTAACTGTGGTCAGGAGCTCAAGGAGCATTAGTCGCAAAAAAAAAAAAAGCTCAAGGAGCATTCCCGCCGCAAGTCGCTCTTTATTCATCATGAGAGCGGCGTGTGGGCGGCGCTTGCCCGTCAACGGGTTCTGGTCGAGGAAGCCAACAAGCGGCTATCCTAGAAGAGCGCCGAGATGGACGAGCTCCGCGTTGCCCACATGGCGGTTAGGGAGGAGGCGGCGTAGGCCCAGGAAGCCGAGGCCTAGGTGCGCGAAGACACAGCAAGGGCTCGAGAAGAGGCGGCTAAAGCTCACGAGGACCTCACGCCGCTTCTGGCGCGTGTGAAGGAGCTCAAGGAGGATATCGCCTTAGTCGGTGGTCAGCGCGATGCCCTCAATGTCCAGGTCGGGATGGCATCTGCTCGCATTAGAACCTTGGAGGACGAGGTTGTGATATTGACGGGGATGGTCCGAGAGAGGGACGAGGCTCTCTCGGGCATTGGTCAGGAAATTGAGGTGCTGAAGGCGGCGATCCACGACATGGACGAGGCTCTTCGAGCGTTTGAGAAGACGTGCGAGGAGGTACATGATGAGGTCGTGGATTGGCAGACCCACTCTAAGGTTAAACCTTTTGTTATGTTCTGGCCTTGGCGTCGAGGTCCCTGGCTTATGCTAACTCAATGTTTACGTTTCAGAGTTGGAGAAGCAGCAGCATGCAGCCTAGGTGACGGCCACCTTGTTCCAGAACCTCTTCGAGGCCGAGGCCGGGCGGACTCAGTTGCTCTAGGGCGCTATCACCTCGGTGTGTTACGGCCTGGGGGTCGAGCCCGATGCCGATACCGAGGAGGACGCACTGGGGAACTCCTTTGTCCGTCAGATGGTGGCGCTGGGCCACCTGGTCCGCGAGAGGATACGAGGCGGCCTGCATCACGGCGTGAAGAGGGCTATGGCGGTCATTCGGTATGGGTTCATGTACGACATGGACCTCATCACTAACGGCTTTATCACGGATCCGGACCAGATGGATGAGGAGAATGAAGTCGCCTGCCTGACTCTGATCGAGGCCGTTGAGGAGCTTGGGGGTCGCCTTGCCAAGCTTTTTGAGGTCGAGGTGGTTTCGCCTGCTGATGACGAGGGCCTGTGAGCCAAACCTAGGCATGAAGCCCGTGTAATAAGTTAGTATTCGTAACTTTGGTCGTGATGGCCTCAGGGGCCCCAAAACATTTTATATGTAAATTTGCACTGATCATTAATTTTTGTTCGAGTTTTTTCTTCCCTTTATCGCTTGAATCACATTTTAGCATGATTTCCTTAGCGTGCAGTTACGCCCCTTGGCGTAAGGGAGTGAGTGGAGGTACCATAGCCTTGGAGGCGTAAGTGATCTCGCGGCTCGACTGCCCTCGAGCTTTAGGGTGCGTTTGCGGCCTTGGAGATCGTGTAAGAACTTGATTCAAAGTGAACAGGAATGTGAGCTTTTTCAAAGTCGTGAACTGTTACTAGGTCTACTTAGCGCGCGGTTGCACCCCTTGGCGTAAGGGAGTGAGTGGAGGTACCGTAGCCTTGGAGGCGTAAGTGATCTCGCGGCTCGACGACCCTTGAGCCTTAGGGTGCTTTTGCGGCCTTGTCGACTTATGTGACAGTTCTCTTTTTTGAAGAAGCTCGAAAAAATGCGAGTTTTTTTGGGGACAGGGTTGATCCTTCCTAGATGTTATGAAAACAATGCTTTGAACACCGCTGTGTTCTTTACTTATGAGATTGTGAAACAATTTACAGAGCCTCGAGGCTTTAAGGAAAAAAGCAACGTAGTTGTTCAATGTTCCAAGCGTTGGTGAAGATTTTGCCTTTCTCGCTCGATAATTTGTACGTGCTAGGCTTCAACACTTCCGCGATAATGTATGGCCCTTCCCATGGTGGCGTAAGCTTGTGTCGTCCCTTGTTGTTCTAGCTTCGTCGTAGCACCAGGTCACCAACATTGATGTCCCGTCTGCGGACGTGTTTGTCGTGGTAGCATCGGAGACTTTGTTGATACCTGGCAGAGTGTAATAGAGCCACATCGCGGGCTTCCTCAAGCTGGTCGAGGGCGTCCTCTCTTGTGGCGTCATTGTTTTTCTCGTTGTAGGCTTTCAGCCTCGGGGATCCATATTCTACATCAGTTGGGAGCATAGCCTCGGACCCGTAGACTAAGAAGAACGGAGTGAACCCCGTGGCTCGACTCGGCGTTGTTCTTAGGCTCCACAGGACCGAGGGAAGCTCGGTGGCCCACTTTTTGCCGTGTTTGTTTAACCTGTCAAAAATTCTTGGTTTCAGGCCTTGTAGGACCATGCTGTTGGCACATTCTACTTGGTCATTTGTTTTTGGATGAGCTACGACCGACTAGAGCACACGGATGTGATGGTTATCACAGAAATACAGGAACTTTTTACCAGTGAATTGGGTGCCGTTGTCCATGATGATGCAGTTAGGAACCCCAAAGCGGTGGACGATGTCGGTAAAAAATAGCACAGCTTGCTCAGACCTGATGTTGGTGATAGGACGGGCCTCGATCCACTTGGAAAATTTGTTAATGGTGATGAGCAAGTGGGTGAAGCCACCAGTTGTCCTGTTCAGGGGTCCAACCAAGTCGAGCCCTCAAACAGCGAATGGCCATGTGATGTGAATAGTTTGCAGGGCGTGAGCCGGGAGGTGGGTTTGTCTTGCATAGTACTGGCAGCCTTTGCAGGAGCGTACTAGCTTGACAGTGTCAGAGACTGCGGTCGGCCAATAGAAACCTTGTCGGAATGCGTTTCCAACAAGGGTTCGAGGCGCCGCGTGATGACCACAAGCCCCCGAGTGTAGATCATCGAGCAGGTTTCTGCCTTCCTTATTTGTGATACAACGTTGGAGGACGCCAGTAGGGCTGCGGCGATACAGCTCCCTGTTGTCGCCAAATATCACAAAGGATTTGGCCCGACGAGCGATCCGTCGAGCCTCGATCTTATCCGAGGGGAGGTCCCCTCGAGTAAGATGGTTGAGGTACGGAGTATGCCAGTCAGGCTCGGGGTTGGCTGGCGGGGTCGAGCCTTCCACCTACATGGCTTCAGCCCCGGTCAAGGGGCTTCTGCCTCAGGTGGGGGATCAAGTGACGGCCCATCGACCCCTCCGTCTGCCCCGGACGTTGACTGATGGTTGATGGAGATCTTTCATGAAAACATCAGGTGGAACCATAGTTTGACTAGAAGCGATTTTTGTGAGTTCATTGGTGACCTCATTATACCTGCGTGCGATGTGGTTGAGCTCGAGGCCGTGAAACTTGTCTTCAAGGCGCCGTACCTCCTCACAGTAGGCCTCCATCTTGGGATCATGGCAGCTCAAGCTCTTCATGACCTAGTCGATCACGAGCTGAGAGTCACCTCGAACATCGAGGTGTCAGACCCCTAGTTCGACGACGATTCATAGGCCCGTGACGAGCGCCTCGTATTCGGCGACGTTGTTGGAGGCAGGAAAATAAAGCCGGATGATATAGCGCATGTGGACTCTAAGGGGTGAGATGAAGAGCAAACCCGCACCTGCTCCCATTTTCATCAGCGACCCATCGAAATACATGGTCCAAAGCTCAGCCTGGAGCTGAACCGGAGGAAGTTGAGTGTTAGTCCACTCCGCCAGGAAATCTGCTAGTACCTGGGATTTGATGGCTTTACGTGGCGCATAAGAGAGGGTCTCGCCCATGAGCTCAACCGCCCACTTGGCTATCCTACCCGAGGCTTCCCGGTTCTGGGCTATCTCTCCCAGAGGGAAAGATGAGACCATAGTCACCGGGTGGCCCTCGAAGTAGTGACGGAGTTTGCGCCGCGTTAAGACGATGGCGTACAGTAGCTTCTGGATCTGTAGGTAGCGAACCATGGTTTCCGAGAGCACCTTGCTGATGAAGTAGACCGGTCTTTGCACGAGCAGGGTATGTCCTTCCTCTGCCCTCTCGACAACCAAGACCGCACTGACTACTTGTGTCATTGCGGCGACATAAAGTAGGAGGGGTTCCCCTGTGGTCGGAGGGACGAGGATCGGTGAGTTGGATAGCGTAGCCTTGAGCTCTGCAAGGGCTTCCTCGGCCTCGATGGTCCACGAGAAGTGTTCCGATTTCTTTAGGAGACGATACAGTGGGAGTGCTTTTTCACCGAGGCGCGAAATGAAGCGACTGAGGGCCGCAAGGCAGCCCGTGACCCTATGCACGCCCTTCAGATCTCGGATAGGGCCCATTTTGGTTATTGCGGTGATTTTTTCTAGGTTGGCCTCGATGCCACGTTCGGAAATGATGAACCCTAGGAGCATGCCTCGAGGAACGCCGAAAACGCATTTCTTGAGGTTGAGCTTAATGTTCTTTGTCCGGAGGCATTTGAATGCAACGTCGAGGTCGTTTATCAAATTACTGGCCTTTTTGGTTTTGACAGTGATATCATCGACGTAAGCCTCGATGGTTGGTCCAATGTGTTCCCTAAAAACATGTTGCATGCATCGCTAGTATGTAGCCCCTGTGTTCCGGAGACCGAAGGGCATAGTAACATAGCAATACATGCCGAATGGGGTGATGAATGAAGTCACGAGCTAGTCGGACTCCTTCATTTTGATCTAGTGGTAGCCGGAATACGCATCTAAGAACGACAGAGTTTCACATCCCGCAGTTGAATCAGCGATTTGATCAATGCGTGGCAAAGGAAAAGGAACTTTTGGACATGCTTTATTTAAACCAGTATAGTCTACACACATCCTCCACTTCCCATTCTTTTTCTTAACTAATACAGGATTAGCTAGCCACTCGGGATGATGAACCTCCTTGATGAATTCGGCCTTCAACAGCTTGTGGATCTCCTCAACGATGACCTTGCGCTTCTCCTCGTCGAAGCGGCGCAAGCATTGCTTCACCGGTTTGGAGCCAGCTCAGATCTCCAAGGCATGGTCGGTGACTTCCCTGGGTATGCCGGCATATCCGAGGGACTCCACGCAAAGATGTCGATGTTTGCGCAGAGAAAGTCGATGAGCACTATTTCCTATTTGGGGTCGAGGGTGGCGCTGATGCTCAACGCCTTTCCCTTTGGGTCAGTGGGATCGAGAGGTACGAGCTTGACGTCTTCCGCGGTCTCGAAGTTGCTGGCGTGACGCTTGGGGTCGGGGGTCTCGTTGGCCAAACCATCGAGGCTCGCCGCCAAGGTCGCCGACTCCAAGATGGCTTCTCCATGCTCGACGCACTCCACGTCGCACTCGTAGGCGTGCTCATAGGAGGGCCCGATAGTTAGACACCGTTAGGGCCCGACATCTTGAGCTTGAGGTAGGTGTAATTGGGGACCGCCATGAACCGAGCGTAGCATGGGCGCCCAAGGATGGTGTGGTATGTTCCATGGAATCCGACCACTTCGAAAGTGAGAGTCTCCTTCCTGAAATTGGCGGGAGTGCCGAAACAGACAGGCAGGTCGACCTACCCGACGGGCTCTGCTCGCTTTCCTGGCATGACTCCATGGAAGCCCCCGACGCTGGGTTGGAGGTGCGCCCTCGTGGTCCCCAGAAGGTCGAGGATCTGGGCATAGATGATGTTAAAATTACTACCACCATCCATGAGCACCTTGGTGAGGCGTGTGTTGGCGATAATGGGATCAACAAAAAGTGGGTAGACCCTAGGATTGGGACGTAGTCTGGGTGGTCATCACGGTCGAAAGTGATGGCCACCTCGGACCAGTCAAGGAAGAGGTGGGTTGCGAGTTGCACGAAGAAGACCTCTCGACGTTCCCGCTTGCGCTGCCATGTTGAGAGGCGCATCGAGGGTCCTTCGTATATCATGAAGTAGTCATGGATCTCGAGGAACCCCTCGTCCTTGTCGTCTCCCTTGGGATCTTCCTTCTTGTCGTCTTTCTTGACGCCTATGTTTTCAAAATATCTTCGGAGCATGTGGCAGTCCTCGAGGTTGTGGTTCGTGGGCCCTTTGTGGTAGGGACACGGCTCTTTGAGCATTTTGTCAAAAATGCCCCTGCCAGGGGGTCCTCGAGGTTTCTTGCGATCAGTAGTAGCAACAAGGTCGTCGGCCGGGGCCTCGAGCTTGCCCTGCTGGTTCTTCTTCTTCTTCCTGTTGTTCTTCTTCGAGCCCCAGCTGGGGCCCGCGGGATCCTCTTCCTTATGCTTCCCCTTGTCCTGATCGCTACCAAAGATGGCACCAACTGCTTCCTCGCCGGTGGCGTAGTTGGTGATAATATCCATCAATCTGTTAGCAGTGATGGGAGTGCTGCGACCCAACTCTCGGACCAACTCTTTGCAGGTGGTACCAGAGAGGAAAGCCATGATGACGTCAGAGTCGGTGATGTTGGGGAGCTCGGTGCGTTGCTTGGAGAAATGCCGGATGTAATCCCAGAGGGATTCACCCGGCTTCTGTTTGCAGCTTCGAAGATCCCATGAGTTGCCGGGGCGCATGTAGGTTCCCTTAAAGTTCCCATCGAACACGGGGTCGTTCCAGTCGTAGATTTGTCGAGGTGGGAGGTCCTCGAGCCAGGCTCGAGCGATATCCGATAGGAATAGGGGGAGTTGTCGAATGATGACCTGGTCATCGGTGGCCCCACCCAACTGACAGGCCAAACAGAAGTCAGCGAGCCAAAGTTTAGGTTTGGTCTCGCCGTTATACTTGGTAAGAGTCATGGGGGGGGCAGAACTGAGCCGAGAGTATCATTTCACGAATGGCCTTGCTAAAGACCCAAGGACCTGGTGGCTCAGTTGAAGGCTTCGATCTTCCGAGCTGCCGTAGTGCCCGCCTCTGTGCTCGTGGTAGCCTCGAGCTGCACCGTCACCATGTTTGCGCCTCCGGCACTCAATGATGTTGTCACGAGCATCTCGAGGTTCACGGTTGTCAACGATGCGTTCACGGACAGAGACCGCCTTGTTCCATTGGGTGTGCTCGGGATGAACCGATGCCTCTCTCTCCTGATGGGAGGGCTCCACAGGTTGCTTCGAGGTAAGCCCACGTCGCCTGGAGGCAGAACTCTCGAGCTGCTGCATGGAAGCGGTCTCAAGGAGTCCTCAGATTTCATCACGGGCTCAACGGGCCTTGGGGTTTGATGGCTCGAGCATGTTAGGAAGGAGCATGGCGGCTGCGACCATGTTCTGGCTGGCTCTACCGAAAACCAGGGGCTTGACTGCCCAATCCTCGACGATGCGATGATTGACGTCGCGAGCTCTCTCTCTCGCTCCTGTAACAGAACCGACCAAATTATAAGAGCACAAGTACAAAAACAAGCACCAAAGCGCTCAAATTTTCGAACTTAATCCCATATAATCCCGGTAGTCAATCGAAATCACGAAGGATTACAAACCAACTTGCTTACAACCAAGATCACATCATTCAACATACAACATCATACGTTACATTTCACAAGTAGTTCCGAAATAAGTTTACACACACAGAGTCGCAAATATTACAAACCAAGTTTATAAAGTAGCGGAAGCATACACACACCAGTTGTTTAACTACTGCCAGTCTTGTTGATCAACAACCCGCAAAAGCATCAGGAAAGTACATAAAAGATGATCACGCCCTAGTGATCTAGTCTTCGTCACCCGCAGGGTGGAGACAAGTTTTGCAGAAGTCTTGGTAAAGCATATCATCTGCAACAGGAGGGAATAAACCCTGAGTACTGGAATGTACTCAGCTAGACTTACCCGTCAAAAACCAGAAATAAGATGACACCAAGGATTATGCAAGGCTTTCATAATTGGAGCTGGCTGGCATTACCTTTTGCGGAAAAGCATAAGTAATTTAAACTCTTTTAACCTGTACTAGCATTTATTTTTAGCATTTACCTGTCATCTATCTTAGCACCTGTACTAAGCATGCACTTGATTATAATCAAACAATTATCATTATTATATCTAGAGCAGGTATGAATTATGGCAACATTGTATCATTCCCTTAACCACCTGTTCATTTAATGAGATCTACGTTGCCGCTGCTCAAGTCAAGTGCTCACTAACCGGGAGCGACGGCGATTCGAATCGAATTCCTATCCAGCTGGAGGGGTATTTCTAACACTTACCGTGCAGACCCCTGCCAGGGTCGCACAGGCCACCGTTTCATATGATTCAGGAATCGTGGGTCTGAATAATGTCGCGACCCCAAGGGTGACACTCTGCCAGGTGATAGGGACTCTAACCCCCCCCTTGGTCTCACGCCAATGTCCCCAAGCACATCCTTTCTCTCCTCCAAGAAGCAACCTACCATTCGATTCCCGGCCTGAATCACATTACTCGGCTTCGCGGTCGGAACGGCTTATCCGACCAACTAAGTGTTAGACTGTGTTCAACATGACTCAAGGACGTACAGCGAATCGGTCCTTAAACGACTCAGACGGGCATAGCTCCACACCCAAGACGTGAAGTGTCTTGCGGCTGTACTATCGAACTCCCGCCCGGTCTCAATTTCATTTTAAAGCATGGTTCCATCCACGATAGCCATGAAGCCACTCGTGACTCTTTCCTACATCTCGCGGATGACCGGAAATCACCCGACTTCTACCGTACTAAGCAGGGCTAAGCATTAATATGTGCCTAGACCTAAATTAGGATTCAGGTACGATATCTGGGCAAGGACAGGTATAATGCAACAATTGTTTTCATAAAACTCCTATAACTTAATGCATTAAACAATTAAAAGTACTCAAGATAGATTTATAAATTGATAGGTTCAGCATGCACCGGGGCTTGCCTTTCAGAAAGGTCGAGGGCCGGTGGTCAGGACACTCAGGCAGGTCTTCTGCGGGAACTTCTCCGCCGGTTGGTTCCTCTGGCTGCTCCGGCTGGTCCTGGACTTCCTCCGGAGTCACTTGCTCGAATTCGAGGAGCGTTACTCCCTCCGGGACACCTATTGCATGAGTGCACAATAATTATCATGGATGCATAATGGGTGCAACATGCTCAGAATGAAATGCATTTCAGCAATAAAAGTACTCTATTCAAGTCACTTCATCAATACGTGCAAATCTCTTCTCCGGTGGAGAAGTACTTACCTAATCTACCCAACCTAAGATATAGCTGTTCTTCTTCGGTTAAGGCCCTAGAACCTAATAATTACAAGAGTAACATTACTTAGGTCACCAAATCCAACACCCAAAATATCACAGTAAGACACCCTGAACAGCAGTTCAAAGATTCTAACATAACTGAAGATTCCTAACTCCAAAAGATATGATCTAAGACAATCTGGAAAGCCTAAGAAATGCACTACAATTCATTTTCAGATCTCAACCCTAAATTCCTAAGTTTTCCATGTCGAATTTCATAAGTTCCAGAATCTGTCCTCTCTAAACAGAGAGTAGCAAATTCTGGACTGTCACTTTAAACAGCACTAACTCCCAAACTACTAAGCCAAATGCTCCCAAATTTTGACACAAGTTAGTTTATCAAGCTTACTACAACTTTGGTATTTACAAGTTTTCCAGCAACCACCTTTATCAAAGGTCAAACCTAGAAATACTACCAGCTGTCCAGAAAACCTAGAATTTCAAAGATTAAATATTTATTCATGTGGCAAACATCCCTTAAGACCAAACTAATGTTACCACAAGTTCACGTAGGTCACAAAAACACCAGAAAGTAAGGTGTGCCTACCTAAAATATTTATTTAAACTCATTTCTTAATTTACTTAAGTAATTAAGTGGAATTTTAAACATATATGTAAACTGCTCCTAAAATTTTACAAAAATTACAGGAGACTCTATGAACCAAAAAGAGACCACTGTAAAAAAATTTGAACTAAATTTATTCACAGGAACTCCCTACACAAAATTCACAAGCCCAAAAGGCTGATTTTTGTATAATTAACAAATCATATCGAAAAGTATCAAACAACAGATTTTATATTTTTCTTAGACACTTTATGGCACCAAGACATTCTCCAAAAATTTATAAGAACATTGCACATGTAAAAAAATTACTAAAATTCATTCAAGTATTCCCTAAAATGACAAGATAGCATTATAACTTGAAAAGTACTTAAGCACTACTGCCCAAATTTTTACCAAAGCTAAAGCAAGTATAAATTAGTCTACCCACCAAATTTCATAATTTTTGGAACACTGAAAATCAAGATATGATTTAAACAAGTTTGCATGTAATTTAAAACACATTTCAAAGACCTATTTAAATCTCCCAGAAACTAAACATCACATATCCAATTTATATTTTTCTAAAATACTACACATCATGCAGACCCTAACAAAATTTATCTCATAATTTTTTGGGCAAGTAAAACCCTAGATCTACATTTTCCAAACATCACTAAAATCTATGACAAATATGCAAAGAAAAACAAAAACCGAGCCCAACTCGCTACTGGGCCGGCCCCTACGCGGACGCGGCCCATCTACGCGTGCGGCCTGCTCAGATCGTCCCACCCGCGCGCGCATGGGTCTGCCAGGCGGGACCTGCCGTCAGAGAGAGAGAGGCAGGGACGCGGCGAACCGCGTGCTCCGGCGAGCTCGAGCTCGTTGGAGGGGAGCTTGCCCGGGAAACCGAACCCACCCACGCGTTCCCCGTCACGCGGTGCTTTGATTCGTGCAAGTAGGAAGGCTTGGGTTGGAGTGGGAGGGGCTCGCCGTCGTGAGCGGCGGCCGGTGAGGGTCGGGTGACGGTGCGCCGCCACCGGTGAGGCCGCACGGTCACATCTGAGCTCGGTACGAGCTTCACTGCAACTAGGCAGACTGATTGAGGTAGAGAAGGGAGATGGAGAGAGGCCCTAACTACCCCGGCCACGGAGCACCGTGATGCGGGGCGGTGAGTGCGACGACGGTGGTCGTCGTGTTCCGCTCCGGCGAGGTCGCATCCCACGGTAAGGTCATGCCTAGAGCTCGAGGAAGGTCTACCCTATTCCAAACGCTAACCACAGAGAGAGAAGGGTGAAAGAGGACGTCGGCGATGAGCTCGCAATAGCGGCGGCCATGTCGGGCGTGGCCAGAGCGCGACGCACATGTGGGCCGTTCCGGTGTTCAGGGATGGTTCCCGACGGTAAGGTCTCGCCACAAGCATCCCCATAGATTACGGAGGTGAGAACGAGGTTCATGATAGGAGGAGAATGAGGGAGGGGAGCTAGCCACGGTGGACCGTGGCAGCGGCGATACTCCGGTGAGCTCCAGTGGAGAGAAAGTCGACAATACCTCCTCACCTCTACGAAATTGATCAAGCACGATGTAGGGGAATGTCAGGGAGCCTAAGGCGGAGCTGTGGGTGAAGTTAGGTAGGCTGCCGTGCAGTGGTGAGCTCGCTCGGCCACGACGGGGTCGGAGTGGCGTTGCTCGTCGGACCAGAGAGCGAGGGAATGGAGGAGGGAGTGGCGTGAGTGCTGGGGATTGAGGTGTCGACTCCCACTTCACTCCCGCGCGTGAGTTCATGACGTGGAGACGACGGCAGAGCTTGGACGCCACGCGGCAACTCCCTTCTGCCCGGGCGCCACGACACGGCCACTGTCTGACTGAACGGTGACATCGTTGACTGAATAGAGCCCGTCATTGTTCGACTGACAACGCGATTTCAATGGTGATTTTCTTCGGAAACAGCTTGAGTTAGTCGAAGGTGATACCACCAAAATTGTAGAGCTTCGTGAGGGCTACAACTCTGCTAATTGGCTCAAGAACAGATTCGGCTTGGATTTAAAACTACATAGCTCCAAAGTGGAGTACCCGAAAACTGAAACTTAGTTTCAGTCCATTATACCGACTGAAACCCAATTTTCTAGACACCATATCTCCTAAACTATTTAGAACTAGGTGATGGTGATGTTGACAGTGTTGTAGAGCTAAGTGAGTACTACAAAAGTGTCAACATGAGTTGGAGCTGGTTTGGTCTGGTTTGCAAACTACAAGCTTCCAAAGTAGGTCATAGTCAAACTGGAGGGACACTTTTGAGACTTAGAAAAATTCTAAGTGTTGAGATAGCCCCTCTAGCTGACTTGTGGGCCATTTTTGAGCATGTTCTGGCCAGTTTCATGAGATGGTCATATTGAGACTTTTGTTCCCCATAAAATTCCCTACAACTTTGCTTAAGGGTGCTCCTCCATGCAAGGTCTCTAAGCTAGACTTTTTAATTGGTCAAACTAGAGCATCCTAGGGCTAAATGGTGGTCAACTACACCTTGGAGGGCATTTTGGTGATTTTGGTCAACATGAACCTTGCTCCATTAGTGACCCTAAGTATAACTAAGGTGTTGTGAGACATAGTTAACTACTCTCCCCTTTTGTTACCCCAACTACCTAGTGTCACATGATGTGAGCCAAACAAAATTCTAAAAACAACCACATTTGTTGCAACCACATAAAATAACATGAATGATGCATGCTTATGCTTATGCAAATGCAATGCAATTAAGGAGCTAAACACCTGAGGTGTTACAGCTCCTCCGCCATGTGCACGTGCCGCGCGCTCTTTCTCAAGGGTTTGTTGAAGTAGACGTAGGTTTTCTCGTTCCTCGTCGAGCCTATCCTGCAACTCGTGGATTTTCTTGAGCTGCATTACTTGATCTGCAAGGAATTGAGCCTCATCCTGCTCAGCAGGGAGCTCAACCTGAGGTGGCGTGTTCCTTCCTTCAACGGCTGCCTCATCCTCCGAATCCGACACGATAGCTCCATCGATATTGAAGCACTCGCGAGTTGGGTCGTAGGTGTCATCGGTAGAGTCGGAGTCTCAAGCGCTAAAATAGTAGTACAACAGGTGCATGTGAGGCCGTGCATCTCTAGGGTCGTGATGTCGAGAAGCAGTTGCACAGAGCTCCGTATCTGGGGTCTCCATGGAGTCCAGATACTCGGAAGCTGGTTTGGATGCAACAAGATCGAGGGTGGAGCGTAGATAGTGTCCGGGGAGTTCCTCATAAGCACTCATGCTGGTGCTTACAGAAGAAGGATACGCCCGGGCAACCGGGTCTAGTCCAAATGAGAATGGTGATGAAGGCGTCGTTCCTCGTGCCGGTGTAGTCGAACTGGGTGGTGGTGGCATCGCGCCGGGCGGCAGAGCGATGGGACTCCCTGTCGGCATCTTACCCTCAGCTAAGCTCATCCTACATAGATCCTCAGTGAGGAAATCCATGTCGACGTCTGGCTGAGAGGCGCCAGATCGGGGAATACCATAACCCTCCGCGAGGTGATGACGGCGGTTGCACTGGGCTCGCCATCGCCTGGCGACGCGTGCCTGACGAGAGCGACGATACCGGCGCAGGGCTCCCCTAGGTTGGGAGAGCTCGTGGTCCCCATCGGTCGGGTGCCTGGGTGGGAGGAGGAGGACCATGTCATAGCCGTGGCGAAGCGACATGAACTACAAACTCCCAAACCAGATCACCGTGGCCAACAGGAGCGGACGTTCGAGGTCAACCATCTAGAAAAACAGCGGGAAAACAATGTTGGCACACAACGTCCCCTACCTGGCGTGCCAACTATCGGCGTTTGGTCCCGTGGGGGTCCTAAGCCAACGAGTGAATCAAATGCTTCGTGTCCCTAATCCAGATGGTGATACAAGGAGGATACACGGGGATTTATCCTGGTTCGGGCAAAAGAAGGCCCTACGTCCAGCGGGGAGGAGGGAGTATTGTATTTCCTTGCACCTAAGTGCTTGCGTAGGGGTTACAAGCTGTGAGAGAGGGAACCGAGCCTAGGTCTCAAAGGAAAAGTGAGATTACAAAGGAGATTGCTTGAGATGTTGATCTTCTTTGGTGGGATGGAGACTGGTCGTTTGTTGTCTATTGTTCGTTGTTCGTCTGCCCTCTCTTTGTAGAGCCCCAGGCCACCCTTTTATAGGGTAAGAGGAGGTAGGGACGCCGGGGTGCCTTTGAGGTGAAGTTTTGTCGATCCCTGTGGGGGTGGCTATAGCGACGTGCCCTGGGAATGGCCGGCCATCCCTGGAAACCATGGTGACATAGTGGATGAGACGGTGAAAAGACTCCGAGTCCTGTGCCATGTCGGCCTTTCTCCCCTATTGACCGACGGTGGGTCGAGGCCAGGTCGAGGACAGGCCGAGGACGGGTCGAGGACGGGTGGATAAGGCCGAGTCCCTGAGATCGTGGGGTACGGTCCTTGTCGTATCCTCCCTCGAGGGTGATCAGTAGCAGAACAGTGTACGATATGGTGTATATAGTGACAGGTTTTCATCTCCCATCCCGGGATGGGCAGTAAAAAGTGAGATTTGACACCGGCACTGCTTCCACGCCGGTTACTGTTGTAGCCATGATGCTAGGAAGTAGTGGGTAGTCGCATTAAATGCTCTAACTTTTGTCTCAGAGTTGGTGAATAAGGTGGGTCGAGCGGCTCGACCCGCGGTCGTGCGAGTCAGAGATTTTCCGATAGTCCAAGTGCCTTGTCGAGCGAGCCTCGTACGAGTCGGAACGTGATCGAGGTATCCCGTCGAGCGTGCCTCGTACGAGTCAGAACGTAGTCGAGGCGTCTTGTGGAGCATGCCTCGTACGAGTCAGAACGCGGTCGAGGCGTCCCGTCGAGCGTGCCTCGTACGAGTTAGAACACGGTCGAGGCGTCCCGTCGAGCGTACCTCATATGAGTCGGAACGCGGTCGAGGTATCCCGTCGAGCGTGCCTCGTACGAGTCGGAACGTAGTCGAGGCGTCTCGTTGAGCATACCTCGTACGAGTCGGAACGCGGTCGAGGCGTCCCGTTTGCTATTTTGGCTTGTATTATTTGTGGGTAGCAGTTTTGTTTTTCTTAATCGTTGATTGTGGGTACCCTAACTGTAGGTACCCGACAAATACTAACAGAAATAAAGAGTGCGTATACTGAATGATTGGACATTGAGAATTAATAAAACCTATATCACAACTAAGGGTGTGTTCACTTCCCATGCAAACCCAAAATATTTCCTCTTCCACCCATCACATCGAATCTTTGGACGTATGCATGGAGCATTAAATGTAGGTAAAAAAGATAACTAATTGCATAGTTTATCTGTAAATGTCGAGACGAATCTTTTGAGCCTAGTTAGTCCATGGTTGGATAAATTTTGCCAAATAACAACGAAAGTTGCTACAGTAACTTTTCACCCACTTTTCACCAACTGAGCACACCCTAAGGTTGCACGTCAAATACTGAATTCTACAAAGATCAAGTACCGACGTCAACTGTAACCTTTTCGGACCAAATACTAAACCCTATGAGATCAATTACCAAATACTACTGAAGACTATGAGATAGCATACCAGATGGACTACTAAGGACTACTAAAGCCGAAGAGTACTAACAAATACTGAACCATTGTACTAACATATACTGAAGCCATATCAACATGTACTGAATCAAAACACTAAGTAATACTAAAGAAAAACTAAGAAATATCGACACATACTTGAAGATACTGACAAATACTTAAAGGTACTAGCAACTACCGAAGTTGTAGTACCAGCTGTACCGAGCTACTGACAAAAAATACTAACATAATATTTGAAGATACTGACAAAAATACTTTAAGGTACTAGCAACCACTGAAGTTATAGAGTGTTTGTACCAAGCTACTAATAATATAATTAAAGATACTGACAAAATACTTTAAGATATTGAGAATTACTAAAACTATAGTACCGGCCGTATGACAAGAATACTTGACGATACTGACAAAATACTTAAAGATACTGACAACTACTTAAAGATACTAGCAACTACTCCAACTGAAGATATAGTATCGGCTGTACCAAGCTACTGACAAAATACTTGAAGATAATGACAACTACTTAAAGGTACTAGCAACTATTGAAGTTATAGAATCAAGTGTACCAAGCTGCTGATAAAAATACTTGATGATAATGACAAAAAAAACTTGAAGAAATACTGAAACCCTAATTAGTCGGCACATAACCAGTATGAGTGTTGCAATCCTAATCAATATTTGTAACTAAGAAATACTGACACATACTCTGGTACTACTAGCTACTTAAACATACCGACAACCGCTAGAGTCATAGCACTGATAAAAAAAAGATACCTAAAAAAGAAAAATATTACAAAATACTGACAACTACTTAAAAGATACTGGGGACTACTAGTCTTAGTAGCAGTGAAAAATACATCAAGATACTGGTAAAATATGGGTACATCTATCAGTACTTGTTAATTTTGTCAGTATTTTCCTTTAGTACTTATTAGTATGCTCCATCGGTACGCGTTAATATTTTCCTCAGGTAAAACTTAAGTTAGTAATCGTTAGTAATTTAGCTAGTCACAATTCAGTAGCACTAAGTAATTGATCATCTAGTCACTTATTAGTATATTTCATCTGCATGCATGTCCGTCTCTAGCATGTGCATGGCTGCATGCAGCGCCTGTCAAGTCTGATCACGTGGACAGGCGACTTCAGGAGTCTGAGCATGTGGTTCGGGCGGGAGCGGGCGCGCTTCTTCAGGTGGACAAAGTAGGAGTGGGCGCGAGTGCCGTCTGGCCGCGTGGGAAGGAAAAAAAAACGCGACACCAGCTGCGCGCGTCCGCGGAGATTGGTTTCCGTTCGTGGTGGGTTGGCTTGGTTCGGCTCATGGTGGGTTCGGTTGGTTGGCTGGGCTGGTCGATGATGTACAATATTATTCTACGCCTAAGGTTAAGAATAGCATATATATATATATATATATATATATATATATATATATATATATATATATATATATATATATATATATATATATATATATATATATATATACACACACACACTTAGCACATACGTAGCCATGTTTTCATCAAGAAATAGCTTCCTGTTACTTAATATCCATTATATGCCGTGATTTATAAAAAGAATATTGCATAGCTGTGTTTAGTCAACATTAAATTAATTTAGTATTGTTAAACTCCTTTTTACTCTCACGTGGGCTGACCGGCTGACCCTGCACTCAACTGAGGCCATCCACCGCACAGTACTAGTACTACTACTTTGCATGCAAAGGCACACGCACATTAGGATGAAAATGGTACAGAAATATCCCATACCGAGCCGCATCATTTTTACATTTAATTTGATCGAATTTGTATTTTTGGATAAATTCAAATTCAGTTCGAAATTTGGAACACCAAATTCGAAATCGGAACGAAAAATATTTTGATATTTTTCCAACCATTTTCTACTTTTCTACTTTTAATTCGGAATATCCCGAATTCAAAATTTGGTTTAAACTAAATTTGGCCCACTAGAATTCCAACCTTAAAAAAATTATATCTTTTTCATACGGTCTCGGATGAAGATTATTTTTATATAAAAATTATAGCTCTCGAAGAGATCTACAACTTTCTAGTTTTTAGTTTGAGGTCTTTAAGATGTTCAAAAAATTAAACAAAATTTCAGCGGTATATTAATCGCGTACCAGTGCTTGTTCTCTTAGAAAAATCATATCTTTCTTACATGGTGTTTGACATAATTTCGCTCGAATTAGTTTGTTTTCGACATTCTTGATATTCCATAAGTTTGTGTTCGTGTTTGCTTTCGTGTCCGGCTTTACCACTTTTGCTTTTGTTTTCGTATTTAAATGTAAAAGTAGAAAAACAGTTGAGAGGTTTCCCGACCGTTTCCGACCATTTTCATCCCTACATACACGACAACAGGCACAAGCACACCCTCCAGTCTCCTATTGTCTCTCTCTATCTCCTTCCTCATTCTTTTCCCTCTTTGCTACTCATGGAGCTCAAGCAATTGACTCCAGATAGACAACCAGGGCTGGGGATTTCTAAAGATTTTTACCCTAAAATCAATCTCTAAGGACTATGGCTAATGTCGCGGGGTCAGAACCACGGTAAGCATAGTTGTTCGAGTCGATGTCAGAGCATGGGTCTCCGGTGGCTCTAGTGAACTCAAGAACACAAGAATCACGGAGAGAACGTAACGGTTTATCCTGGTTCGGGCCAATCAATGCCCTATGTCGGTGTTTATTGACCAACAACCTGCCACAGGATTACCCGAGACAGTGTTTGGTGGGCTTCGACGTGAACTGATCTCGACGGTTTACATAGAAGACAACAATTTATACTAGTTCGGGCCCTCGTGATCGAGTAATAGCCTTTTGGTCTAGTCAGCGGGTCACCTTTTTGTGTATTGTATGGTTGAATTAATCGTACAAGGGGCACCGCCTGCCCCTCTTTATATAGGTCAGAGGGCAGGGCAGCTTAATCTAGTCCTGGTCGGTTATAATTGAGGAGTTCTAATCGTATTATAGAGACTATTTTCCTTAATTATCCAACTTGGTTGATTCATGAGTACTTAGAGATCGCGTCACCTTGTCGTGTGTCTTCAAGTTATTCTTGGGTCGTCTCAGGACATTATCGAGTACTCGGCCCACTGGGGAATCCCTAAGATCCTAATCCGTCAAGCCCTCGAGCTCTTCGTGCTTGATCTTGAGAGTCTTCCTTGAATCTCCGGAGTAGAATCAAGTTTCATCCGAGTACTTTCAAGGGAAACCATGACGTGCTCAAAAAAGAAAACATGAATATATGCATCACCACTAGGTGAAGGATATATGCTTGTAGCCCCCGATTCTCTTGCTATTTAGCATAAGTGGCTAGAGGATCTAATCTTAATACCATTCTTCTTACTTTAAAGAAATTTAAAATGACCAACTGAGGATATGCACCCCTAGCCCCCAAGCCGAGTCCGAGTACTCTGTACTTGAACATAGGGTCTGAATAGCATCCTTAGTAACTGGGTATATTATTCATCATAAAGAAAATGTATAACCAGTAGCCCCTGATTAAATATCGTTAGTAAACAGCCTAGTGGAAAAACCATCAATGCAACAGGGACCCATGAAAGAATTTTGAGTTGTCCTGTCAACTGAATAGAACATGAAGAATTAGGGAGTGTTCGGTTCCTTCGAAATTCCAAAAATTTTATAAGATTTCTCGTCACATCGAATCTTTAGACGCATGTATCAAGCATTAAATATAGGTAAAAAAATAACTAATTACACAATTTGGTTATAAATCACGCGACGAATCTTTAGAACCTAATTAGTCTATGATTAGACACTAATTACCAAATACAAACGAAAGAGTTATTGTGTTTTCAAAAATTTTATAGGGACAACTAAACACACCCTTAGTAAAGGAGCTATCCTTATTGAAACTGTAGACATACGTGACAAGTCAGAATCTTGTACTGTCCACCGGAAATACTGACGAAGCTGACTCAGCGCAACTGTGGACATGTGAAGCCCTGTGTCAAACCACAGTAACTGCATAGACCTTGTCCACCAATAACCAATTTCAGTCTATAAATACCCTCCAGGCGAGCCTAGAGATTCAACGAGTGTCGTGGTAACATATAGCCCCCGAGCATCGAATATGACTGTATCGGAGATGTTAGAACCACTGGGAGTACTCAGTTTAGCCCATAGAGTAAGATATGGCAACTAGAAGATCTCTTATTATTAGGGATTAGAAGCAAGCTAATCCCGGAGTTGTGTATCTTTGGTTAGCCTAGAATCGCAGCTAGAAGAACTCTTGTTACTATGCTATGTAGTGTTGCAAAGCATAGTCCCATGCCAGTTCTTCACAGCGCCACTCGACGTCTGTCCATGAAGGGTCGCCAGCTGATCCCGAGTGAGTCCAGACGTTGAGAGCTGGGATTTGTAGGATGCATAGCTGTATAGGCTCCTCCTGCATACTAGCCGCCATGCTATTGGCTGCACAGGCTTGAACAACTTCGTGTGCACAAGAATAGTCCGTAGTTCTGTGCTGTACACAAGTCCTTAGGCTGGGTAGAGCTACACTTCTCTTTACTCCTCAATGCACCGCTCTTGGAACTTGAACCTTTGTGCATTGAGGCTTAATTTGCTTGCCAAGATGCAGTATCTTCTGTTTGTAATGCGGTCATGAAGACCTTGTACTTGTAACACTTGTACCCTGCTTGAGTAATGAAGAAGCTCTTCAAAAATCCAATGTATGGTACTATGTGACTGCATATCTTGATAATCTCTGAATGCTATTGCGAACGCAAGCTAATCCGAGTACTTTATAAATGTATCCGAGTACCATCAATCAATAGGTGATACATCCGAGTACTTTTTTGAATTGTATTGAATAGACTGAAGAATATTGACCGTCACACCCTCTGTTAGGGTTTGGATTGTGAGAAAGCAACATCAGTGGAAACACACCACTTGGGCCGCAATGGAAGAGGAAAAGACTAGGCCCATTAGTCTTGCCAGTACACCAGTATAAATAAATCTAGAAGGCCAAGCCCTAATCTCACTTGATCGTCGCACATCACTTATGTAGCCCCTTTCTTCTTGCACCGCCACCACTCAAGATCCAGAAAAGGCCAAAACTTTTGCCCTTGGCGTTCTCATCGTGAATGCGCTTTAAGAAATAGTCCACAATTAGAACTATGCCAAAGAGGAAATTGAGCAAGCGAGCGAAAAGCAACTTGAGTCCAGGCCCCCGATGGATTTTAAGAATCCTCCATTAGACTGTTTAGCCTGGAAGAAGCCTAATACTGAAGAAGAACATCTCGAGCATTTGGTCGCAGGCGGCTTACTGCTTGAAAAAGCCATCGGTCGTTGGAGAGCTCCGAAAGGAGATGCATATCCAGGAGCAGGCGGATAGGAGATTGTCTTATTCAAGGCATTTGTTCAGAGAGGATTGGGGTTACCAACATCCAAGTTCTTCCGCTACCTGCTGCACTATTACAGCCTGACATTGAACCATCTAACACCAAATGGTATTCTTCACATCTCAATCTTTGTTCATCTCTATGAAGCATTTATTGGAATCTACCCTTCGTTACTTCTTTTTCACCACTTCTTCTGGGTTAAATGTCACCCTAGCGATCAAAAGGCAACTCCCGTAGGTGGAGCAGGAATCCAGCTTAGAATAGATAACAAAGATGATTATCTAGAATACGATCTCCCTAAGTCTTTGAGGGATTGGAATTATGGGTGGTTCTATATGGAGAATCATCCACCCTCCTTAGCAAAGCACACTGGGTTCGGCCCACGCAAGAGAAGCCAATGGTTGGAAAAGCTAAACAACATAGAGCATGCTTAGATCCAACGACTCTTAAATCATATAGATGGATGAAAACAATCAGGCTTAACCGGAGCAATGGTTGTCAAGAGCTTTGTCAGCCGCCAGATCCAGCCACTCGCGCAACGGGTAAACTATGGGTTTGAGTACCTCGGAGCAAAGGATCCATCTAAGATATCCTCAGAAGAACTATCATCTAGAAAAGTACTTGCCTTGATGAAAGAATTGCTAAAAGGCATTGATAGTTTGCTTGAAGATGTGATGCCAACGTTCAGCACAACCCTTCTGCATCCACAGGTAAAAATACTCAAGAGAATTATTGTATAATCATCTGTACAGTGTAATAGTACTCAACCTCCTCTTGCTTAACCCAGGGATGGGGACACGAATATGATGACTGCCTAGAACCACCATTGGTTACTGAGGACGCCGGTATCAGTCATGAGAAACCCATGGAAGACGTTGATGTCTAAGATGTCACAGAGCATATCAATGTGAGCTCTGAAGGTACTCTGTCAGATGATGCTTGGCATCCGACAGATGATGATGAAGAAACATGTACCCAGAAATGTGCTAGAAGCCCGAGCACAGAAGTTCCACATCCCACGATACCAAAGAAACCATGCTCAGTTAATCGTGTAGCTGTCAGAAGATTTCTATCTCACGTGTAGAGGAGCCGGAGGGTAGTCGGCAGCAGTAGCCGACAACCCGAGGGGCAGGTAACCCCAAACCAACTACCTTCTTTCTGTGTTTGTAGTACTCAAATATGCATATCTGAATTCCCTTTGTTATAGCAAATCATCCTCCTCCTACTAATGAAGGAGAGAAGGCGTTTGAAGTTTTATCTGTGGAGAAGAACCCGGAGAACACAACGACCGCTGCTACATCATCATCCAGCAGTGGCACAGAAAAGAGGAAGAAGAAGCTACGTTTACCCAGCGCTCCTCTCTTATCGAAGAAGAGTAAGTTGTAGCCATGACACCCTTTAGTATTAGTAGTGGAAGCATATCTCATCTCTTGCTGCACTTGTAGGGAACAACCACACCATATCAAGGAGTAATTCCTCTAGAAGAAGTAGTCAACCCTATGTAAAACACATACTATTTGTTGACGATAGTAATCACCTATCACAAACCGTAACTTTGTACAAGAAAATGATCATCAATAGAAACATAGGAGGTTATTACTGTCAATTTCCATGAGTTTTGGTGAATTACTATTTTCTGCAGGGATTATTTAGAGAGAACAAAAACAAGGATTAAATTGATAAAACACCATGAAACTTGATCGCGATGAAAGGATGTACCATAAGACTCCAGAAGACACGAGAAGGAACAGGACCGAGGTGGAGACCGAGAGGCCACCAGAGGAGGACGCTCGGCCCCCCTCAGGTCGGTCGGCCTGGCCCAGAAGCCAACCACCTTTTTCTTCGCGTGACGCAATCCAACTGACCTCTACATCGTATGTTGACCCTTGTTTCAAGTCGATTTGATCCGAGGGCTGTGGTTCACCTACCGACTATATAACCAGACCTAGACCCCCTGAGGCATCTATCATCATAAGGTCAAGACTATGATTAGAATTAAGATTTCCAGAGAGAGATTAGAGCTCTACTTCAAGTTTAGGGTTTAGATCTAGCTAGATATAAGAAGAGTTGAGCGTTGCTGTAACACCTCAAGTGTTTAGCTCCATAATTGCATTGCATTTGCATTTGCATAAGCATAAGCATGCATCACTCATGTTTGTTATTTTATGTGATGCAACACATGTGATTGTTCTAGGGTTTGTTTGATTTATTTCATGAAGTATTTGATAGTTGGTGTAACAAAAAGGTAAGGTAGCCAATCATGACCTACAACACATTAGTTATACTTAGGGTAACATTTGGAACAAGGTTCATGTTGACCAAAATTACAAATTTGCCCTCCAAGAGAAGTTTGACCACCATTTGACCCTAGAAGGCTCTAGTTTGACCAATTAAAAAGTCTAATTTAGAAATCTTGCATGGAGGAGCACCCTTAAGCAAAGTTGTAAAGAAATTCATGGGGAACAAAAGTCTCAATATGACCATCTCATGAAATTGACCCTAACATGCTCAAAAGTGGCCCACAAGTCAGTTAGAGAGGTAGCTCCAAGACTTAGAATTTTTCTAAGTCTGGAATCTGATCCTACAGTTTTACTGATGCCTACTTTAGGAGCTTTTAGTTTGCAAACCAGGCCAAACCAGTCTTTGAGCCAATTGACAAAGTTGTTATCCACACATAGCTCTACAACATTGTCAATATCACCATCACCTGGTTCTCAATAGTTTAGGAGATATAGTGTCAAGAAGTTAGGGTTTCAGTTGGCGTTATCTCTGAAACTGCATTTCAGTTTCAAGGGGCACCACTTTGGAGCTCTGTAGTTTCAAATCTAGGCCGAACCAGCCCAAACTCCAATTGACAAAATTGTAGACCTCATGTAGCTCTACAAAATTGGTGTAATCATCTTCGACTAATTCGAACCGGTTTGGGAGATAATCATCGTGGAAGTCGCTCTGTCAGTCGGTCATCGATGTCACCATTCACCCGATTCAGTTTCGTCAGCCGGGGGAGTGGCCGACCGGCCGCAGGGCGTCGTCGACGCGTGGAGGCACGGTGGCGCCCGTACGCCGGCCCTGGCCCCACCAGTCAGGCCGCGACGCCTTCAAGACGCCACGACGCGCGAGCCGGCCTCCATTCCTCTGCCCCCTCTCTTCCAGTTGCCAAAAATACCGAAACCGAGCCGCCATTGCCGTTCTTCTCCGGCGAGCTCAAGCGCGAGCTACACCGCATCACCGGCCGCCAGACCTCGCCAATCCCTCCGCCTCACCACCCTCCATCCCCTTGACCCACCGAAGCCCGCGATTTGACTCAAGGTGAGCCGCATTGCTTTCTTCCCCGTCTCCGAGAGGTCGCCGGAGCCCGCCATGGGACCTCACCGTGGTCGGGGTGCTTCAGGTCTCTCTCCATCCTCCCTTCCTAGCAAAATGGATCCGCCTAGCTTCGGTGAAGCTCGTACCGAGCCTAGACCGCACCGTACATCCTCACCGGCGACGGTGCGCCGCCACCGGACATCACCGGCCGCCGCTCGCGGTGACAAGCCCCTTCCACCCCATCCCCATCCATTCCACGAGCACCAATCGACGCACCGGGTGACGGAGAACACGAGGCGGTGCTCAATTGGCCGAGCGAGCTCTTCTCCGGCGAGCTCGAGCTCGTCGGAGCTCGCGGGTCTCCGCCTCCCCTACCTCCGGTCACTGACCGCGGGGGCCCGCCCGTCAGTGTCGCGCGCGGGCGGGGCGCTGAGCGGGCCGCGCGCGCGCGAGTGTGTGGGCCGAGTTTTCCGGGCCGGCCCAGTTCATCCGAAATGAAATTCATTTTTATTATTTTGTCACTGATTTTTGTACAAGTTGGAAAAATATAGATCTAGGGTTTTAATGATCCAAAAATCATGAGATAAATTTTATTAGGGTCTACATGATGTGTAGTATTTTAGAAAAATCTGGATCTGGCATGAGATGTTTAAATTCTGTAAGAATTTAATAGATCCTTTAAATGTGTTTTGGAATGCATGCAAATTTGTTAAATTTATAACTTGAGCTGTAGTGTTCCATAAATCATGAAAATTGGTGGGTAGGTTACTCTATGCTAGCCCTAGCTCTGGTAAAAATTTGGGCATCAGTGCTTAAGTACTTTTCAAGTTATTATGCTATCTTGTTATTCTAGGAAATATTTAAATGATTTTTTGTAATTTTTCTACATGTGCAATGTTCATATAACTTTTTGGAGAATGTCTTGGTACCCTAGACTGTCCAAGAAAATTAAGAAATATGTTGTTTGACACTTTTTACTATGCTTTGTTATTTATACAAAGATCAGCCTTTTTGGTTTGTGAATTTTGTGCAGAGAGTTCCTGTGATTAAGTTGAGTTCAAATTTGTACAGTAGTCTCTTTTTGGGTCAGAGAGTCCCCTGTAATGTTTGTAGAATTTTAGGAGCAGTTTACATATATGTTTAAAATTCCACCTAATTAATTAAGTAAAATAAGAAATGAGTATAAATAAATGTTCTAGGTAGTCACACCTTACTTTCTGGTGTTCTGGTGACATTTGTGAACTTGTAGTAGTATTAGTTTGGTCTTAGAGAATGTTTGCCACATCAATAAATATTTAACCTTTACAATGTTAGGTTTTCTGGACAGCTGATAGTATTTCTAGGTTTGACCTTGGATAAAGGTGGTTGCTGGAAAACTTGTAAATACCAAAGTTGGAACAAACTTGATGAACTAGCTTGTGTCAAAATTTGGAAGCATTTAGCTTAGTAGTTTGAGAGTTACTGTTGTTTAAAGTGGCAGTTCGAAATCTGCTACTCTCTGTTTTGAGAGGACAGATTCTGGAACTTGTGAAGTTTGACATGGAAAACTTAGGAGTTTGGAGTTGAGGTCTGAAAATGAATTGTAGTGCATTTCTTAGGCTTTCCAGATTGTCTTAGATCATATCTTTTGGAATTGTAAATCTCCAGTTGTGATAAAAACAAGTACCTGCTGTCCAGAATGCTTACTGTGGTGTTTTGCTGATTGATATGGTGTGATATCCTAAGACATGCTACTTTTGTAATTGTTAGGTGTTAGGGCCTTAACTGAGGATGAGCAGCTTTATCTTAGGTTAAGTAGATTAGGTGAGTACTTCTCTACCGGAGAGGAAATTTGCACCTACTCTTTTGAAGTGATTTGATTACAGCGTTAAATTGTTGTAATGCATTTCATTCCGAGCATATTGCATCTTTCATTATGCATTCATGGGATTTATTATGCACTCATGCAATAGGTGTACCGGAGGGGGTGACACTCCTCGAATTCGAGCCTGTAATTCCGGAGGAGAACCAGGAGCAGCAGGAGCCCGAGGATCCAACAGGCGAAGGAGACGCCGCTGAAGACTTGCCGGAGTGCCCTGACCACCGGCCTTCAACTTTTCTCAAAGGCAAGCCCCAGTGCATGCTGAACCTACTATTTTATAAATTAATCTTGAGTACTTTTAATTGTTTACTGCATTAAGTTATAGGAGTTATATGAAAACACTTGTTGCATTATACCTGTCCTTATCCAGATATCGTACTTAATCCTATTTTAGGTTTAGGCACATGTCAATGCTTAGCCCTGCTTAGTACGGTAGAAGTCGGGTGATTTCCGGTCATCCGCGAGATGTAGGAAGGAGTCACGAGTGGCTGTATGGCTACCGTGGTGGAACCATGCTTTAAAATGAAATCGAGACCGGGCGGGAGTTCGATAGTACAGCCGCAAGACACTTCACGTCTTGGGTGTGGAGCTATGCCCGTCTGAGTTGTTTAAGGACCGATTCGCTGTACGTCCTTGAGTCATGTTGAACGCAGTCTAACACTTAGTTGGCCGGATAAGTCGTTCCGACCGCGAAGTCGAGTAGTATGGTTCAGGCCGGGAATCGAATGGTAGGTTGCATCTTGGAGGAGAGAAAGGATGTGCTTGGGGACATTGGCGTGAGACCAAGGGGGGGTTAGAGTCCCTATCACCTGGCAGAGTGTCGCCCTTGGGGACGCGACATTATTCGGGCCCGCGATTCCTGAACTGTACAAAAGATGACCTGAGCAGCCTTCACCAGGCGTGACTCGGTGAGTGTTAGAAATACCCCTCCAGCTGGATAGGAATTCGATTCGAATCGCTGTCGCTCCCGGTTAGTGAGCACTTGACTTGAGCAGCGGCAACGTAGATCTCATTAAATGAACTGGTGGTTAAGGGAATAATACAATGTTGCCACAATTCATAACTGCTCTGGATATAATGATGATAATTGTTTGATTATAATCAAGTGCATGTTTAGTACAGGTGCTAAGATAGATGACAGGTAAATGCTAAAAATAACTGCTAGTACAGGTTATAAGAATTTCAATTTCTTATGCCTTTATGCAAAATGTTATGTCAGCTAGCCCCTTGTGTAAGCCTTGCATAATCCTTGGTGTCATCTTATTTCTGGTTTTCGACGGGTAAGTCTAGCTGAGTACATTCCAGTACTCAGGGTTTATTCCCTCCTGTTGCAGATGATATGCTCTATCAAGGCTTCTGCAAGACTTGTCTCCACCCTGCGGGTGAAGAAGACTAGATCACTTGGGCGTGATCATCTTTATGTACTTTCCTCATGCTTTTGCGAGTTGTCGATCATCCAGACTGGCAGTATTTAATTACCTAGTGTGTGTGTTATGCTTCCGCTACTTTCAAACTTGGTTTGTATTATTTGCTACTCCGTTTGTGTAAGCTTATTTCAGAACTACTTGTGAAATGTAACGTATGATGTTGTATGTTGAATGATGCGATCCTGGTTGTAAGCAGTTTGGTTTGAAATCCTTCGTGATTTCGATTGACTACCGGGATTATATGGGCTCAAGTTTGAAAATTTGAGCGCTTCGGTGCTTGTTTTCGTACTTGTGCTCTTATAATTTGGTCGGTTCTGTTACAGTTGCTAAGGATTCCGGATCGCCGTCGGGAGATTTGGTAATTATATTGTAATCTCACTATTCTGACTTTGTGCTACTTCAATAATATCATTATGTTTCTATTTATTTCATTCTTGGTTTATTCTAGTTGTATATTTGATATAGTCATGATTAGTAATGATTTTATGCATATGTTCGCAAAGTGCTTAGTTCAATTCTGGATTGGATTAGGTGGTAGACATAATGTAGGCATGGTGCTTATATTAAATTTACATGCAAATGCACCCTATATTCCGAGACATTAAGTGGTAGATCACGTGTGTGATATGCCTGTTGAGTCCTATGTAGCCCACTCCCTGAATATAGGCCAAGTAGAACCTGGTTACAATGAAAGGATTGCTTTGTTCTTGATATTCCTTAGTAATGTTCCTTATGCATAGATGAAGGATTGATTATGCTATAGATGGTAGTGTATATACTAGAGTGTATAAAAGACTTGGTAAATATGAAATAACTTAGGAATACCCATTGTTATCTTATTTTATATCAATTATTTATTTATTATCTTACCCCTGTAAAGATAAGAGTGGTTATTTGATCTTTATCATGAGTATGTATATTTGATATTCTTTCTAGCCATATCATTCTTTCATTTTAACCTCTATTAAGCTCCTAGTAGTAAATTATAAATAATGATGCATGGAACATTCCTAGGTGAAATGCTACAACGGATGTATTTTATTTGTGCGCTTGTAGATAACCTTTGTTCTATATTTTATGTAAGTGTCATGATTATAAGTACAACCACATTTCTAGTGTCATGTTAGGGATGATAACTTAACTTAAGTGATGCTAAGAAATGTCAACACTATCATATCAAAGAGTATATGTTACGATTAGAATCAGTATATTATTGATTCCAAAGTACTTGACTTAAACAGGTGCCGAAAAAGAATAGTAGTTATAACGAGTCGTCATTCCTTAGGTTACTCAGACCCATGAAACAATGCAATCCATATAAGATGTAATAATTTTACTTGACCAAACTCTTTATAGGACTCGTCAGTCCCTAAGATAGGTCTAAAAAGCGCGGCAAGCACTTACAAGGATTAAGGACATCTTAGCGAGTAATTAGTACTCGCGTTAGACATTAATCCTTAGAGATTTTCGCAGCATGTGCAGCCATGAAGATAGTTTTAGTCTTCTTAAGTGTTTGCAGTGTGTGCGGGTCCGTTTATCATTACTATGGACATATTGACAGGAATTAGTAGTAAGCTATATGTCAATTGTGACGTGCAAAATTAGTCACAAAATAGGGAGTGTAGTAGTCGGATGACTACAGACCCAAGTGCATGGAAGCATAGTAACCGAATGATTACAGATCCAAAACACAATAAAACGGTGAGTAATAGAGTAAGACAAAGAGCAATTGACTCAAACCAGACTTTATTAAACTGGCAACTGTTTACAATTGTGACTCTGACTCCATCAAACCCTAGTACTAAGATAACTATGCATAAAATCTGCCTAACTGATCAATGTGCTAAGTATTCTGGACTAGGCGTCCGTCTACTGTCATGAGCTCGAACGATCCAGGTCGACTAACCTTGGATACAATAAAAGGACCCTCCCAGAAACTCAACAACTTATGTCGCCCAGAGGTATCTTGGATCCACCAGAGTACTAAATCTCTAACTTGAAATGTGCGTGGGTGAACGTTCCTCTCATAATGTCACCACACACTTTGAAGATCCCTGGAGTTCGGCCGGTTGGCCATGGCGGTGGCGCGCTCTAGTGCCCTGGAGCTTGGGCGAGCGTGCGCGCGGGGCGGAGCATGACGCTGCGAAGGCGGTGGTGCTTGCTGTGGGATGCCAGGGAGCTCAGAGTTGGAGGAACAGCGGCGGCGGCATGGAGCTCCACTCGGTGGCTGCCATGGCGGCGTTCGTCCGCGCGGCGCGAGAGAGAGAGCGTGGGGCCGGGAACGAGAGGGAGTGGAGGGAATGGGGAGGGCACTCTGCACCCAACTCGAGCGAGCGCAGGGGCATGCGGCAACTCGACCCAGCCATGGTGGGGGCGCTCGGCTCGCATGGCTGCCACGCCTTGGGCGCGTGTCACTCGTTGGGACAATTCCCCGAGCACGTGGTGGGCGTCGGTGAGGGCAAAGTGGACGTGGATTTGGGCCGGATCTGGGCCGAACTGGGTGTTGGGCCTAAAACCAAAGTTGAAGCCCATGAACAGCTCTACACTTTTCGTTTAAAGCACAAGGTCATTAGTGTCCTGGATTAGGATATAATTAGCACCAAAGATTGTTGTGTCAGTGTTATGACATTGATTGACAAATACAGGAAATGATGGCCAAAATGAAATGCAACTTATGCCATCTTCTTGTATGACCTTTCCCCTCATGTGAGCTCCAACTTTTACATTTGGACCTACCCAAGTTACTTAACAAATTTTGGAGAACGCGACATGCCAATCTCAAGGTCATTTGAGCGACAAAGTTGCAAGCATGCTGTTTTAGCAACTGATTTTGGAGATCCAAATATACTCCAAATGTGATGACGCTTGATTCATTGTGTCCCTCATGAACAGTACTCCAACTCATATTAAGAAACCTAATTGAGCCACTATATGGAATTGGAAGATAAAATGTTGTGAACATGTTGACTTGATGCTGCCGATTAGGGGACTTAGAATATGCTTAGTACTGGAAACAGCCCTCAATCTGACTCGTGGGCCCTTTTTGAGCATGTTACACACATTTTCATGACTTGACTCTTAAACAAAGTTTGTTCCTTATAAAATTCTCTATAACTTTGTAGATGGGTGCACAGTCATGTAGAGCTTCTAGGTCCCACTTTTGAAATGGTCAAACAAAAGGGTTCTAGGGTCCACACATGGTCAACCATCACTTAGAAGCACATTTAGGGCTACTTTGGTAGTATTGGGAAATAAACCCAGGGACTGTAGCCCCGACGGAGAAATTTTTTGGATTGTCCATTCCCCTCGTCACCACGGGGAAGGTGTCCACGTACGGGGAAGCTGCCCTACCGTTGTTTGGTAGACTTTTTCCAGGGTAAAGAACCACTTATCTTTTTAGCTATTTTGGACAACTTCAATACACATGATTGAGAAACGATGTCTTAAAAAATTAGGAAAAATCAAGAAAAAACAAAAATAGGTAAATAATATAAAAAAAGTCACACATATCGATGTCAGAGCCACAAAATCATGAAAAATCTCAGGAACAAGTCTCTCACCAAGCAAATACAGGCATGTCTTAGACTTTAAATCAAATCTAATTAATGCAAAAGTATTATCTGACATCGAACCAACTACTAGTAGCATTCATACATATTGTTGTACATCCTTGCATCCAATAGAAAATGGTGTAGAATAGTGATCAGTCCCATACTTCAATCATCTCGGAATTGACCATCCTTACATCCAATGTCTTCTGGCATCTAGCCATGTACTAACCAAAGTTACCAGACTTATTTCAAATCATGCACTGCTTCCACTGAGACATCTGCATTAACACAAAATTAATGAAAATGGTGATCTCTCATGACATGTCTGGCTCTGGAAAATGCACTTGTATATGGACAAAATAGATACAACATAGGTAAAAGAAGATTGTTCTCATGATGTCCATGGCTACCTATCAGTTCAGACTAAGATAAATGAAATACACAACTAGCACAGCACAATCATACTATCAAGTTAGATGGTGCTTTACTGGCAACCCTGATGGCAAACAAGTTAATAAAAAAACTGAATCACTATTATGAAAAAATGAATGAAAACTTAAAATGAAAAAAAGGAAAAAAAGTTACTACTACCTGAATACTGATAAACACAACTGTGCAACAGAACAGAACAAATAATCACCTTTGCCTTGGGAATGACTACTTTGTCAGAGACGTCCTTGCCCTTGAGCTCGACCTTCTTGGCCTTTGGTGGCGCGCGGGGGGTGGGTGGGGTAGGGGGAGGCGGGGCGATCGACCTTCTAGGCCTTTGGTGGCACAGGTGAAGCTGAAGCGGCTGAACCTCACCTCCAGACAAAGGTCTTATCAGTTAGCTTGCCACCCTCGGTCCTCGACGGTGGAGTGGGGAGGAAGATGCAGCCGTCTGCTGCCCCAAGATCTAGAAACACGGTGAGGATAGGAAACCCTAGGGACGGTGCAGGAAGGTGTGGGTGGAAGTGAACTCACCTGTGGAGACGAAGGCGGAGGTGCTGGTACCGCAGGGCGACGGCGATGGAGGAGAAGTCAAGGCGAGGGCGAAGGGGCGGCGACAGAGAAGAGTTGAGGCGAAGGGTGGAGGTGCGGCGACGGAGGAGAAATCGAGTCGAGGCAAGTCACGAGATGGAAAGAGACAGGGAATGCTGCCCGGTGTCACAAGGCCAGGCAGGTTTCCCTGTGAAAACCTGGCTCCCGTGGGGCCGAGACACCTGTGTCGCGGACTTTCAAATTCACCCGAGAGGCGGCCCGTGGAAAACTGCCACGTGGAATTCCACTGCAGGGAAAGGCCGGGGTTCCCCGCCAGGAAAGCTGCTGCAAAAGTAGCCCTTAGGCAAAATGATCAACATAAACATTGTTACATTAGGTGTCCTAAGTATAGTTAAGGTTTTGTAGAGGTCAAACATACCCACCATGCATAGGTTGCACAAAAGTGTAGGCCTCACATGCACTGAAACATAGAAGTTGCTATAATTGTAGTGCTTGTTTCAAGGCCATGTTTCAATTGTTTCATGTGTTTGCTTCAAGGTACATGCTACACACGTCTCACTAGGTGGTTCCACATGTGTCCAAGATGTGTTGCACATGTTGCATTTGTATGTTGCATAAACACTAGTTCCCATGGGATGTAAGGCATGTTTTAGTTCTAATCCAAACAAGCATATAAATTATCATTTCATGTGACTTTTTTATTCCAAACTTCATGAAAATTTTCCAGGGGTCACTATAGATAGAAAGTGATGTGAGACACATGAAATAAGTGACATCAACACTCACTTGCATTACCAAGCATGAGCATCTACATACACACATTGAAACATAATTAACAAGAGTAGGTTGGATATGTTTCAAAGAGATGTTGCAGATATTTCCAAGCACATTCTATATAGGCATATTTCACATGTTGCACTAGTGTATCACCTATGTTACATGCTCATGTATGAACAAATGATGCTTAGGCTCATGCAATGCAAGTGCCAACTGCAAGTCTAACACCTGGGGTGTTACAGTAATAGCCAGACCTTAAAACTTTACCTACTAGAGTTCTGCAAGCCGCATGATTTCCACAACAGCCTGAATGAATTTCATCAAGAATTTGCTTGCCTTCTTCAGGTGATATGCACTTCAAAAGTACTCCCGATGATGTGCCTCTACGGTATAACCTATCTCCGACTAAGACATAGGGGGCGTTTGGGACTGCTCCGCTCCTATTTTCGTAGCTCTGCTCTAGCTTTGCATTGCCAAATACTCTCAGCTCTAAGAACTCTGCTCTAAGAAAAAGGTGGAGTTTGAGGCTAACTCCATATTTTTTGTGAAGCACCTCAAGAGGTACTCCATGATTTAGACTTTTATAGCTCCTCATGAAGTTGGAAAGAAATTACCCACACTTGCCACTCATTAATTCAAAAACCGATTTGCTCTCTCCCTCTGTGATACCTCCCGCACACACCTAATTAATTCTAATGGCCATAGTTTTTTTTTCTATTTCTCTAGCATGCATGTTCACATACCGGTTACGTGATAATTCTATTGGCCATATATTTTTTTATTTCTCTGGCATGCACGTCAGGTTAATGCATTCGAAGCCTATCTTAGAGTATAGTACATACATGGTTGTATATATACACAACATATATATATGGATGTCAATGTTTTTAATTATTATGTTTTGTAATATATGTTTTTAATAAAGTATTTGTATTTATAGTATTTTAACATCATATTTCAATTAGTAAAAGCAAGCATACACTTATATCCGAGAAAGGTATAACAAATATGTAGCCCAATAAATTTTCTATCATTTATTTTCTATTTTTCTCAGAAAATATCAAGTGCAATTTCGATCAGGGACATAATGGACCATTTGCATGTAAACAACCATTCCTAGAGCTAGAGCTAGGCTATGTGCCAAACAATAGTGCCTGCTCCACAAACTCCATGGTGGAGCTACTCCATAGTGGAGTTGGTGGAGCGGAGCTGCAAAAATGGGAGCAGAGCAGTCCCAAACACCCCCATAGTTCTTGCTTCGCCGGGTAACTTGCTCTGCTTCTACCTTGTCGGAGGGCAGCTTTTGCTCCTTGATATAATCAATAAACACTTGAGTCCAGGCAGGATTAACAGTCAAGACATGTCTATTAGGCATGGGTGTATCTCCTGAGTGATCTGTTACCTCAGTAATGCAGAATTGAGTCAATTCTTGAACAAAAACACCACTTGGGACAGCAGCTCTATCAGACCCTAGCTTGGCTAAGACGTCGGTGCCAACATTGAGATCTCTGACCACATGATGGAATTCTAGACCTTGGAAGTGTCTCTCTAGCTTGCGCACCTCAACACAATAGGCATCTATCGTTTCTTTGGCATAGTCCCAATCTTTATTGACTTGATTAATTACTACTGATGAATCTCCGTAAACTAGTAGCGCTTGATACCCACCGTCACGCCCAAGCTCAACCCATGAAGCAAGGCCTCATACTCTGCCTCATTGTTTGTTGCTGGCCATAGAATTTGGAGAACATATTTCAACTGCTTCCTAGATGGGGATATGAAGAGGACTCTAGCGCCTGCTCCACCAAGCTTTAACGATCCATCAAAATACATCTTCCAATGCTCCAAGACCGCTGTTGGTTCCAACTGCTGGATTTCAGTCCACTTTGCTACAAAATTAGCCAATGCCTGTGATTTGATAGCCTTGTGAGTATAAAAACTAATGTTCAAAGCACCCAACTCCATGGCCCATTTGGAGATGCGATTAGTTACATCTCGATTACGCAGTATATCCCCCAATGGGAAGTCAGTCACCACCATGACCTCATGTGCATCAAAATAGTGTCAGAGCTTGCGAGAGGTAATCAACAAGGCATAGAGTAATTTCTGAACCTGAGGATAACGGACTTTGGAATCCGAGAGTACTTCACTGATATAGTACACCAGATGATGTACCTAATAGACATGTCCTTCCTCTAGCTTGTCAACAACAATAGTTGTACTAACTATGTGAGTAGTCACGGTGATGTAGAGTAACAGAGGCCAATTCTTGACAGGCGGAGACAACACTGGAGGGCTAGTAAGATATGTCTTTAACTTTTCAAATGCTTCGTGAGCCTCTTCTGTCCACTCGAACTTGTCGAACGCCTTGAGTAGTTTGAAGAAGGGGAGGCCCTTCTCTCCCAGCCATGATATGAATCTGTTCAAGGTAACCATGCATCCTGTAAGCTTCTAAATGTCTTTAATCTTCTAAGGAGGACCCATATTCATGATAGCCTTGATCTATTTATGAGATTCTTCAATACCACGATTACTGATCAGAAATCCAAGTAATTGTCCCGAGGGTACTCCGAAGACACATTTAGTTGGATTCAACCACCATCGGAATGGCGGTAGATTCTTGAAGGTTTGCTCCAGATCAGCGATCAAATTTGAAGGATCTTCGGTCTTGACGACAACATCATCAACATAAGCTTCAATGTTGTGACCAATCTGCTTGTGTAAACAGGCTTGGATAGCCTGCTGGTAAGTAACCCTGCTTTTGCTTGTAGTTCCTGAACTTAGTTTAAGTAGTCGGTCGAGTGAGGACTACTATAAAATTCTCAATGAACAATGCTTTGAGTTCTTCCCAAGTGTCTACTGAATCCTTGCAGAGCTTGTTGAACCATCGAAGCAGGGTGGGCTCAAGCTCCATTGGGAAGAAGAGAGCTTTGGTTTTGTTATTTCCTCCAGCCAGTTCACAAGCCATAGAGTAAACACGCAACCATTCCCTAAGCTCAGTTTTCTCATCATACTTCGAGTAGTTAGATGGTTTAAACTTAGACGAAAGTGGTGTAGACCGTAACCTTCTTGAAAAACAGGAAAATCCATCAATGACTGGTCCCGCTCTGTAAGCTAATTTAGCTCTACCTTCATAGCCACTATGTGGGTCATCATGAACAACATTATACCGACTACCTCGCTGCTAATGGCTTGACTCTGATGAACCGGACTACCCTGCGGTTGAGGAACTAGATTTGGTTGTTGTTGAACGGGTTGATCTTGCATAGACGGGCCACGTCCCCTGAGTTACATGATAGCAGACTGCAGAAGGATGGCTACTCTCTGATCATCTAGATTAGGATTTGTCCTAGTGGCAAGCGCATTTTCAGCAGCGAGGAGATTTTCAAGCAGAGTAGTGTAAACATTATGTCCAGCCATCCTGAAGAAGTCTGGTTCTAGATTACGAGAGATGCCTTATTGAGCTTCCTGATGATCTTGTTCGGCACGACGATGGTTTTGATCTTCAACAGCCTAGTCTCTCGTAGCCTCATCCTCAAGTTTCCTTCGAGCAACTTTATCTTCATAATTCTTGAGGGTAGCATGATAACGGCACATGGCCTCCTGGTGGTGCTCTGCACGCTGCTTCTGAACATGCTTTGTCTTATTACACCTTAGCCGTGCTGCTTTATCTTGACCAGTTTCATTAGGAACCTCATGATCTTCATCAGATACCATACTTGGAGTTTCATCATCAGGGAGGACGTCTGGCTCTTAGGGTGGGTACAATGGCTGTTGTAGCATGAAAATCTCTCTGTTGTGAGTGCAACATAGAGTACTACCCACCCAGATTTCATAGTATCTATACTAGTCAATATCTTAGTTGAGCCTTGTTCTTCAATGGTAGTCAATGGAGATCCCTGCTGGAAGGGTAATTGAGAAAGCATGCTGACTACTCTAGAAGAAGACATCGCATCCTGGAGAGGCCGGTGCACAATGTTGCCTTCTAGAGTAGATGTGAAAACCAAAACCTATAGAGGACCTCCTAGCGGGACTTGTTGAAGAAGTTCAGGCACAGCTGAGTACAATTCTTGGTATACCGTGGATGAATTCTTCAAACCGAGTGGTAGTCGAAGTGGGATTTTAGAAGCAAAGTGCGAGTACATCTCAAACTTGAACTGTTCCTAGATCCTAGTAGAATCAGAGATTGTTGGCGGTCCTTATTGCATACTTTTTACTGCCAATTCTCACAAAAACTCATAATATATAAACACCAAACTTAGTGATAGGGCTTATTACTAATGAATTCCATGAGTGTTGGTAGAATTATCACGTTGTAGGAAATTACACCAAACACGAGTGGAATACAATGAAAAGGCGCCATCCAAGAAGGCGTAAAAGAGTAAGAGGAGGGAAGAGGCCCAACCAGGTGACCAAACTAGGGCCAACCCACCTCGGCACCGAGGCCTAGGCCCAGCCAGGGGGCAACTGCGTGAAGGAGGAGGCGGGCCAGGCCACCCCAGGCATGGGCGTGCCCTCCCCCTGCCACCTCGGCCTACCTCACACTAGCGGTTTGCTCATAAATGGGGGCTGGCGGTGCGGGGGTGGATTCAAGGAATATTCCCCCCACCGACTAGGCCAAGCCCCTATATAAGAGGGGGAGGGGTGCCCTCACTCCACACACCACATAAGGTGCAAGAGCTCACTTCACTTGAGCTAGAGCACCACTCCAAAGGGGCTTAGGCCCTAGTGGCTTATGCCCTAGCTAGCTAGTAGAGTTAGGAGTAGAGAGATGTGAGGGGAAGCTCAGGGAAGCGTTGGACTTATCAGTGTCTCCCCGCCTTGTACCTCAATGGATACTTGTGCCACAACGGGTTTTCCCGCTAAGTAAGTATTCATGATTCATATGTTTCCAAGTCTATTGATTAGTTAATCTTTGCTTGTGCTTGTTTGTGGGATCACCGTTCATCCTTGTGATGAATGCTCTAGTAGAAGGGCCCTCCTAGATGGGTAACCCTATCATGCTAGAGTAGTAGTCGATAGCATAGACGTGGTGTCTAGGCTAGAGGCTACCTTCATTTGCCTCGTGTCCTATGGTTGAGGGGTAGGCAGTAGGTGGTGATAGCCCTATCTGTCCCTTGCACACCCCCACATGTGGGCATGGCATAGAGCCATATGCCGAAGGTACTTGGCAGACCAGGTATAAGCCAGTGCCCGATGTAAGCAAGTGGAAGTAGGGTTTACCTATCCTTAGAACCAAAGCCATAGGAATCCATCTCTACCCTTTCCAACTCTACCCTTGGGTTGTCCTTGGATAAATTAGCTAGAAGAAATACCTCTGTTCCCTATAGAAATACGGTACCCTAAATACTTTTGGGTGAAGGCTACAACGGTAATTCCGTACACTTGCGGATTCTTCTGCATTCATTAAGAAATACCAACAAGCTTTCTGGGAACGGTTGCTATTTTCTTTGAACCTAGTTCATCCTTGTATTTGTATCCTTTTTATAAAAGAAAAAATATTTTTCTTTTTATCTTTTTCACCATGAACTCAACTCCAATCATTCACCCTTCCACTAAAAGGGGGAGTTCTAAGAGCCACCACTTTCCTTAAAACCAAACCATTCATCTGGCTATGAACTCCACCCAGGCTTAATAGCCATGGTTTGGGCATTACCCTTCTGAAGGCACGATGATGAAAACCCTTGCCAACACCTGCTAGATTTTGACGAAATGTGTTCGTGTCTGAGCATCTCATGCATGACACAAGAAACTCTAGGGTGGAAATTGTTTCCCTTCTTTCTCATGGGAAGGGCGAAGCAATGGTACACAAATGCCTAGAGAGTACGAATGGGGATGAACTTAAGGAAAAATTCTGTCTTGCTTTTTCACATGTCCCATATCGGCTCTCTACCAATGGCGATCCTCGATTTTGAGCAACGCGAGGAGTCCATAGGTGCATCCTGGGCTAGGTTTTCAATTTTGATACATGCCAACCCAGACTTGTCATTATCTGATAGTGTGCTTTTGCATCTCTTTTGTTCGGGTCTTGACATAGATGCTAATCTATGCATAGACATGACTGCCGAAGGACGTTTCACATACAAACCTATGACAGAACAAGTAGAATTCCTTGAGCACTTCATAGCCAAACACACTTCTTTCGTCATAAGAGCCAAACCCCTCTAGGCAACAGTCATGTCGAGTGTGGGGGAGTCCTCATTGGTCAAATCCAACCACGTACCATCCTTATGTTCAACTTATGAGCCCCCACCCGAACCACGGACATTGAAGGAAACAGTGCTTCATCCTTCGGAGTTCCCTAACAAATTTGAGGATTATGGCAATACTCAAGGTAAAATTCATGAAACTGAGGTTTACTTGGACTTCCATATCTATGCCATCCTGGATTTTGATCTTCTGATAGGCTACCCACTAGAAAAGCTTTTTTTTAAAAAAAACCTTCCTATGGAGCCTTGATGAAAAGTTGGGAATCACTGCTTTTGCCACTCCTACCCTTTGCCCCAAAAATCTAGCAGAGAAGCAGCACCCCAACTATGACCCATTCAAGGAGGTAAAGTGCATATCCCCGTTCGTTTCACCTAAGCTTGCTTGTGAAACAAAACATATACCATCACCCCCACTTGAACCCAAGTCATGTCCCTCTGGCCAACCAAACATTGGGCCCCCATGCCCGTACCTCCCTACACTATCACCTTCTAAACTAGTAGTAGTGGCACCGTCCTAGTTAGTCGGGTAATCGTCTCCCGCCCATCAGCAGCGAGTGGTGTGCACGAAGGGTCCCATGGTTCCGGTTCTCAAGACGTACTAGTTCTTAGGGGGACTAGACAAGATATCTTCTCAAGGGGATAACCAACACCCCGTGCCTCGACGGCTCCTCCACCAGGGATAACCAACACCCCATCTGCTCACACATGCACCCGCCACAGGTACCTCTCACAAGGGATGCCTAGGTCACACCCCTCCGGCATGACTTGCCCCAGAGACTCGTCGTAGGATCCTGTCCGATCGACTCAACCCTCACCACACACCTAAGATGCACGCTAAGATCTCCCCAAGTTCATTATCCAGTTTTTACCAAGTTATCGGCACCACGTGCCTTATCCACTCGCATTATTCCTTCACCAAGCATCACATCACAGATATAATGTGTACTGAAAGTAAAGCAGTAAGTAGAATGCGAGCGTCTAGCCTAACAGCGGGTGTGCAGGGGAATAGATTGCGACAAGGTAATGGCTCACAAGCAATCTACCATGCAACCTATCATAGTTCATTTGCATAATAGTAAAGCACTAGCATCTACATTGTAGCATGCCTAATAGGATTCTATGAGGTTGGGTGGGACGTGGCACTTGTAGTTGCTCTCCTCCATGGTCTTTCCTCCATCCATTTGTCCTTCCTCCAACGGGTTCTGATCCGATCAACGCTAACCTCGACGCAATTACCTCGATACAATGACAAGCAAAAGAGCAATCAGACCACTAACCTAGAAAGACTGCGGAAGGAGAGGCAACAAGGCACAGAAAGACAACTACATCGAAAAACACAAAAAGGGAGAATGACTTAGCCCTCTCAGTGGATGTCTGATCCCTAGGCCAAAGAAACGCAAGTGGTGATTTGCTAAGCACAAACTTAGGTCTTAGCCTAGCTAGTACTTCTCGGGTCGACCGCGTCGACCTGTACGGCTTAAATAAAATGGCATAGACTCTAGTTCATCCTAAGCAAACACCATGGCTCACGACTTTCGATCTGAGCATCATGGAGACTGACAGGAACTGAATAGACTACAAGCAGGAGAAGTTCCGTTCTCTCTCAATCACGACACCATTGAAATTGATAGGAACTAAGAGAGGGTGGAATGGGGAGAAGAGAAGAGAGGTGGTCTACTTCCAATACACACGCCATGGCAAGTGATGAGGCATTAGAAGGGGGCAACACACAAAGAACACGAGTGTCCAAGTTACTTGTAGGGTACCACGACCTAGGTGCACTAAATGCACTAAGACAACCCTAGGGTTCTTAGCGGTGCAGTTGTCACCGCAAGAACCACAGAAATGCTACGGTCAAAGAAGGTACAAGCATACAAGAGCTTAAGCATGATAGAACCAAAAGAGGGGAACACAAGATTCAACTTCCTCTGATCCACTCGCCATGGCGACGACGGGAATCGGGGAAGTGGAATCAAAGAGCAACAAACACCAAACAAGCCAAGGGCTCAATCCACATCTTACTGGATCGACAGGGATTGAGAACAAGAGAGGAAGAAGAAAGAATGGAACCCACACTCTTTCAACTAACTCGTCATGGAACAGGCGAAAGTTGGAAGAAAAGAGGCACGATCCTACAATCCTCACCTTCTCATAGGGCACCACGACCGTGCAACTAGATAGGCACAAGGCTATCCCTTAGGTTCATATCATTGTGGTTGTCATCGCTAGATCCGAAGAAATGCCTGGGTAGAGGTGGTACAAGCATACGAGTTGGTTAGGACAAGAACGAGAAAAAAGAGGTGGAGCCCGATGGCCATGGTGAGGCGACTCGTGGCCATGAACTCAACCTACACCAGTTGGCATCCGATGACATACAAAGGTTGTCCCCTAATTACTATCCCAATAGAGTTGGTCATGGAGGGCTCGAAACATGCGGGTAAGAACCGCGTCGATATAGACATCGAGTCCACGGTGACCGCATCCTAGGGGCGTAGATAAGAGCTCAAGTTCATAATCTGACGAAGACAACTAAAGCAAGAGAGAAGGGACATGCTTGGCGTTATGGCCATGGCGAGGCGATCTCGCGATCGCAACGAACAAGCACTCGCTCTCTCGACTGGCTCGAAGGCATGGTCCGCAGACAAAAGGCACACACTACAACACACAAGAATTACGACACACGAACGACTCGACACGGAGTAACACATATCCATAGCGACACAAGAGATAGATAGATAGATAGATAGATGGATACATAGATAGATAGATAGATATATAGAGATATCATCAAGATAATCATGAACAAAAGTAGACAATTGATATTGGCAGATCAAGTATCAGTGTAAATATTTGATAATGATATGTCAAGTACCGACAATATGAAACGAATCATAGAAAAGAAATGTAAGGGTTTCGCCGACATCGCGCACGGCGTCGGCTAGCTGCAAAAGGGCGACCTCGGAGCGGATGATGGTGGTGAGCTGCTATAGCTTGCTTCGAGAGGCGTCGCAGCCCCGGTAAGAATCACAACAGAGCCGCTGCTTCCCTACAAGGCAAATGATCACGGCACAAAGGCCGTACATAGGGATGGACACGGTGAGGTGGTGCTGCTGTCTAGAATGGTCAGGCGAGGTCCGGTCTAGCAATGGAGGAGCTGCTCTAGCGCGGTAGGCGACGCGGGCAGCAGCCCTACCGAGGAAGAGGATGCAGGGGCACTGGACGCAGAGTGCCGCCACGGTGGCGAGGCGTGTCCACAGTCTAGGTGACGTGGTGGCCGGCTTGGTGGAGCACAGCGTCATGGTCATGGCTGCGGTCACCGGTGGCCATGGTGAGGATTAAACCGGCTCGGTGAAGCAGTGCGTCCGCGTGGTGCCGACGAACATCGAGGTCGGATCGGCCACGCGTCACGGCGTCGGTGGCGGAATGGGCCGGCTCGATGGTGTCCATGGCTTGGCGTGGCTCTACGCTCGGCTGCTACAGAGGAGGTCGCGACTGCAGAGGTGCGCGATGCGGTGGGGGATCAGAACGCCAAACGCGTCCGTGAGGCTCGACTGCTCTAGTTTCGTGAGCGCGGACCAAGGGTGAGGTCGTGCAACTGGTGGCGCTCAACCTAAGGATGGTGGTTGTAGGCTCGAGGTCCCCTGGCTAGAACAGGTCCGAGCCTTGGCGAGGTGCTTCTCGGCATGCTCCAGGCTATCTCGGCGATGGTGCCGCGACCGCGTGACGAGAAGGAAGGACAGCGGCGTGCTCCCGTGTGTCCACACCCACGTGGACGCCAGCGTGGTGGCGTGTCACCGAGCTAAAGGCATCGGGCGACGAGGTGCCTCGAAGTTCACCGTGGCCGGCTAGATGGTGACGGAGGCAGCGTCGCGAATAGCATCGCGAGGCAGCTGGGCTTCTATGCGGACGTGATGGTGCTGCTTGGCGACCGACGATGAAGCGAGGGATGCTGGCGGCGTGGAGGCTCGGGGTGAGAAGAGGAGGGAGTGGCGGCGGCTGGCGGAAGTGGTGAAGGGTGCGGTTGCTGCTGCCTTTTATACCCGGGAGGCTAGGGTTCGGAAGGGTGTCGGCCATCCTAGGCGTCCGTGCTCGTAGCGGGACATGTGGCGCTAGATGCGAAGTCTGCAGTATGGACGCTAAGGCGAGGCGCGGGTGCTCCACATCGCTGAAAGGTCTTGATGGCTAGAGGGGGGGTGAATAGCCTATTAAAATTTTCTACAAAGACAAGCTAAACAAGTTTATCAATAAAACAAATAGCGAGATGCGAGTTTTGCTTAGCCTACGGGGTGTTTGCAAGCCACCTAACCAATTCACGATTCTAGTGTATTTGCACTCAACCGCAGAAGTCAAACCGAGAAGGAAACTACAACTAGCAAGCTACACAAAGAAGCTACTCTAGCAAAGCTAACTCGCTAGCAAAGATAACTAAGAAATTAATACAAGAGAGAGTTAGGAGGGTATCACCGAGGGGCGAAGAATTGAGCCAACCAATCAATATGATCAAGAGATGAATACCAAGATAACTGAACACCGGGATCAATCAATCACAATATGAAAGTGATGACACGAAGATTTATCCCGAGGTTCACGTGCTTGCCGGCACGCTAGTCCCCGTTGTGTCCCTCTTCACCACGTGGTTCGGTGGCTAATCGGTCACACACCGAGCCTCTCAAAAGGTGCCACAAGAACCTACCAATTGGCAAAAGGTTGCAATGACACGAGCAATATACTAATGTTGCCTTTGGCGCTTCGCCGAGGTAGGCACAAAACCCTCACAATCACCGGAGGTGGCCAAGAACAAACACCAACTCTTGCCAACGCCTCCAAGCTGCTCCAAGCCGTCTAGGTGGCGGCAACCACCAAGAGAAACAAGAATCCCACAGCAAATCAACCACCAAGTGCCAACTAGATGCAATCTCACAATGCAAATGCACTTGGATCACTCAATCTCACTTCGAATATGCAAAGAAGCAAGAGAGATGAGTGGGAGGGGAGTTGCTTAGCTCAAAGTGCTCGCAAGTATGTCAAATGTTCGAGAGAGAGAGCCTTGAGCCGGCCAACGAGTATTTATAGACGTACCCCTTCGAATAGAGCCGTTAGAAACTTAAACAGCCGAAATCGCGCTGACCGGACGCGCTGGTCCAACTGACCGGACGCGCCGGTCGCCTAACAGCTAACATGTGAAACACTGACCGGATGCGCTGGTCCAAACGACCGGACGCGCTGGTCGCCCAACGGCTAACTGGGAAGCAACGACCGGACGCGCTCATCGCGCAGACCGGACGCGCTGGAAACGACCGGACGCGCTGGTCCTGAGAATGACCGGACGCGCTGGTCGCCTGAGCAGCGCTCAACGAAACAACGACCGGACGCGCTGAAGAAACATGACCAGACGCGACAGTGCCAGCGTCCGGTTAGAGTCCAGTAAGCTCCCTGAATGACCAGACGCGTCCGATCATCAGTGACCGGACACGCCTCGCGTCCGATCATCGAACTGAAAAACGCGCAGACACTGAACACTGACCGGACGCGTCCGGTCATGCAAGGACCGCGTCCGGTCACCTCTGTGACCTCCATTCGCCTCCATTTCTTTTTCGGACTTTCAGCGTAGTGGAAAATAGTCGTTTCAACTCCTCAAAAATGCCTGACCCAAACCCTCTCTACCGCTCAAACTCCACCGCCTTCGCAAACGTGCTAACACCACCAAGTGATCTCATCATGTGTGAGTGTGTTAGCATTTTCACAATCATTTTTCAAGGCGATATTAGTTCTATCCAAATGCATATGATCATGAAATGCACACCTAGAGGCACTTAGGAGTTCAATAGCCGCGTCATTCCCCTCTTTATAGTACGGCTATCTATCCTATAATGTAACCACACCCACTAGGTGTCTTGGTTACTAAAACACAACCCTTAATCATATACCTTTGCCTTGATCACATAGGGTTGCGTCTAAATCCAAGTGTGGCCATCATGATCACCATGTCCATCTTGCCACCAACCTTGGAATGTATTAATCCTCATATGCTACATACAACTTAGGCATAGGATTAGTACATAGGCATTGTCACTAATTACCAACACCAAACATAGGACTTTCAATCTTCCCCTTGTTCGTAATTGGTGACAAACCTTTCACAAAGATGTTATGATAAAATTTTGATTGAACCCATGTCACATTGTCCAAGTATATTACCATGTGTAAGAATTATGGACATGTGATCATGAATTCAAATTGATAGCAATGGCTCGCCCTACATGTATGCTATATGTTTGGATTTTGGAAGCATACATGTTAGATAGGAAAGTATAGGAGCATTGACTACCAATAGGTGCTAAGTGTTTAAGATTATAGACCTTTGAAGCGTGATACCATCGGAGTAGCGATAAACACCATCTTAGCACCTTGTGTAGTTAGATTCCACTTGGAAAAACACAAACATAACTAGAAACCTCGTGAGATCAACATTATAAGCAAGGTTCTAGTACCACTTTGAAAAACATGAAGCAAGAAAAATCTAACTACTTCCTATTCATGCTAGTACCTCAATGCATCATTCAAATTATACTAGCAAGTCACCACACAAGCAATGTATCGGAGAAAACGAAATGCATAACTATGCATCATACATATGAAGTGCACATGGAAATGCAACATTCATGTTTAAGAGCTTGCTCCCCCTACTTGTGTGCTCAAAAATTTTAGTTGATCCCCTTCTTTTATCAATTCTCCCCCTTTGTGCTTCTCCCTCTTTGAGTTCTATCTTTGTGAACAACATTTTCTCCCACCTTTGGCACCAATTGACCACAAGGAGCAAACTTTAGATAGATTATCATGTTGAAATTTGGGGTGAGGATCAAGTTTGTGATTCAACCTAGATTGCTTGCATAAATAAAATACTTCGGTTTGATCCAAGGGCAAGCTTCTTCACACCTCACTAGAAGGGTTATCATGCACCATGTTGAAGCAAATATTTAGACAAGTTTTCTAGATTAAACACTTATGATCACAAGCTACTTAAACAAGTTATATGCTACCACTAGATCATACAAGTCAAGGAAACAATAGTGGCACCATATAAACTTCAAATTCATTTGATTTTCATGAATGAGCCTAGAACATGTAAATTATGACTAGATGCACTAAACAAGTCCTTAGCATAGAATGTATGACATGTCAACCAATTATACCTTGGGGCTCGAAGGAGAGGCATGTCATATATGGAGGTGCATCAACTCATGTTGGAGAAGTCAAGTATGTTCAACTCATTCTTTAGCTTGTGAAATCTCTTCTCATCAAGTGGCTTGGTGAATAGATCGGCTAATTGATCTTCGGTGCCCACACTCTCAATAGCAATGTCACCCTTTTGTTGATGATCTCTAATGAAATGATGACGAACATCAATATGCTTTGTTCTTTGATGTTGAACGGGATTGTTGGTTAGCTTCATGGCACTTTCATTGTCACATAGCAATGGCACATTCTTGAAATTGATTCCAAAATCCTTCAATGTTGCCTTGATCCACAAGATTTGTGCACAACAACTACCTGCGGCGATGTATTCGGCTTCGGCGGTAGATAGTGCAATACTATTTTGCTTCTTGGATGACCATGAGACAAGTGATCTTCCCAACAATTGACAAGTCCCGGAAGTGCTCTTTCTTTCCACTTTGTCACCGGCATAGTCAGAGTCCGAATATCCAACTAGCTCAAAGCTTGCACCTTTGGGATACCATAATCTAACATCTTGTGTATGCTTTAAGTACCTCAATATTCTCTTTGTTGCCTTCAAATGACTTTCTCTTGGTGAGGCTTGAAATCTTGCACACATGCATACACCAAACATCACATCGGGCCTTGATGCCATCACATAGAGTAGGCTACCAATCATTGATCTATATAGCTTTTGATCCACCATGTTGCCACTCTTGTCACTATCCAAACTTCCATTTGTTCCCATTGGGGTTGTAATACTCTTTTTATCTTCCATGCCAAACTTCTTGAGCATATCTTTGATGTACTTGGTTTGACTCACAAATGTTCCTTCCTTCATTTGTTTGATTTGAAGTCCAAGAAAGAAACTAAGTTCACCAATCATTGACATTTCAAATTCCTTTGCCATCATTTTTCCAAACTCATCACAATAATCTTGATTGGTTGAACCGAATATGATATCATCAACATATATTTGCAATACAAACAAGTCTTTCCCAATCTTCTTGGTAGAGAGAGTAGTATCCACTTTGCCCATGACAAATCCTTTGGATAGCAAGAAGTCCCTCAATCTTTCATACCATGCTCTAGGTGCTTGCTTCAATCCATACAAAGCTTTTCTCAATTTGTAGACATGATTGGGTTTCTTGTCATCTTCAAAACTGGGAGGTTGTTCCACATACACCTCCTCTTGAATGTACCCATTGAGAAATGCACTCTTCACATCCATTTGATATAGCTTGATATTGTGAGCACAAGCATAGGCAAGTAAGATCCTAATTGCTTCCAATCTTGCAACTAGGGCATAAGTTTCACCAAAGTCAAGACCCTCTATTTGTGTGTAACCTTGAGCCACTAGTCTTGCTTTGTTCCTTACTACTATCCCATCTTGATCTTGCTTGTTGCGAAAGACCCATCTTGTTCCAATGACATTGTGATCCTTAGGCCTCTCAACTAGTTCCCATACTTCATTTCTCTGAAAGTTGTTGAGCTCTTCATGCATTGCATTTACCCAATCCGGATCTCTCAATGCTATATCAATGTCTTTGGGTTCTTCCATTGACACAAAGGAAGAGTGAGCACAAAATGATGCCAATCTTGACCTAGTTTGAACTCCCCTTTGTATGTCACCAATGATGGAATCCAATGGATGGTCTCTTGCAATGTTAGTTGGTTGAAGCACTTGGACTTGATTGCTTGGATGTTGATGTTGATCATAAGTTGGAGATGATGAACTAGCCACTTGTTGACCTTGTTGCACTTGAGATGATGTACTAGCTTGATTTTGCATTAGAGAACCGCTAGCTTGAGTGATTGGACTTTGGAGCACTTGATCTTTGTTGTCATCCACATTAATCACTTGCTTTGGCCTAATATCACCAATATCCATTTCTTTCATAGCATTAGTCAATTGAGTTCCTCTCACATCATCCAAGTTATCTTCCTCATCTTGAGAACCATTTGTTTCATCAAACTCAACATCATGTACTTCTTCAAGTTGTCCACTAGATAGGTTCCATACTCTATAAGCTTTGCTAGTAGTTGAGTAACCAAGTAGGAAGCCTTCATCACATTTCTTCTCAAACTTGCTCAATCTAGTGCCCTTCTTTAGGATGTAGCATTTGCAACCAAATACCTGAAAGTATGCAATGTTAGGCTTTCTTCCATTTAAGATCTCATATGGTGTCTTCTCTAGAAACTTGTGGCAATAGAGACGGTTGCTATAAAAGCAAGCCGTGTTGATTGCTTCGGCCCAAAATGAATGACTCACATTATACTCATTCAACATTGATCTAGTCATATCAATTAAGGTTCTATTCTTTCTCTCAACTAGGCCATTTGATTGAGGTGTATACTTGGCCGAGAATTGATGTTTGATTCCAAGCTCATCACATAGCTCATCAATTCTTGTGTTTCTAAACTCACTTCAATTGTCACTTCTCACTTTCTTGATTGTGGTTTCAAACTCATTTTGCACTCTCTTGATGAACTTCTTGAATATGTCAAATACATCACTCTTGTCCATAAGAAAGAATACCCATGTGTATCTAGTGAAATCATCCACAATCACAAAACCATACTTGTTGCCACCAATGCTTGTGTATGTAGTTGGCCCAAATAGATCCATGTGCAACAACTCAAATGCCTTAGAAGTACTCATAATGCTTTTCAATGGATGAGTGTTGCCTACTTGCTTTCCGGCTTGACATGCACTACATAGCTTATCTTTCTCAAATGTGACATCCTTCAAGCCTCTAACTAAGTCATGCTTCACTAACTTGTTCAATTGCTTCATGCCAACATGACCAAGTCTTCTATGCCATAACCAACCCATACTTGATTTGGTGAGCAAGCATATTGAAAGTTGAGTGTCACTAGCATTGAAATCAACCAAGTATAGATTCTCATATCTAAAGCCTTTGAAGATCAAGTTAGAGCCATCAACACTAACTATCTCCACATCATCAACACCAAATATGCACTTGAAACCGAGATCACACAATTGAGCAACCGAGAGAAGATTGAAGTTCAACTTTTCAACTAAGAGCACATTGGAAATGCTATGATCATTAGAGATTGCAATCCTTCCAAGAGCCTTTACATCACCCTTGCTATTGTCACCAAATGTGATGCTATCAATGCCACTATCATTTGATTTGAGAGAGTTGAACATTCTTGAATCACCGGTCATATGTTGAGAGCACCCACTATCAAGCACCCAATGCCTTCCTCCGGCCTTGTAATTTACCTACAAAACAAATTAATGTCTTTTAGGTACCCATACTTGCTTGGGTCCTTGGAGGTTAGTCACTAAGCTCTTTGGTACCCAAATGGCCTTCTTCTTTGGGCCCACAATTGGTGTACCAACAAACCTAGCATGCACACCTTTCTCACCCTTGGTAAGCACATAACAAGAATCAAAAGGAATGTAAGGTACATTAGCATTTTTCTTGTTCTTGTTTATTTTGTTGCAATTAATCTCTAGATGCCCAACTTGCTTGCATCTATTGCAATAACGACCATTGCCCTTCACAAAGCGAGGCTTTGGAGTAGCAAAGGCCGCCTTGCCCTTCTTGGGAGTATAGCCTAATCCCTCTTTGTTAAGAGAGAACCTTTGGCTACCCAAGCATTTTAGCAAGCGGGCATCCCCACCATAGGCATTGCCTAATGTGCGGGTGAGATCATCCACCTCTCTCTTTAGAGTCTCATTCTCAACCACAAGTGATGAATCACTAGTAGTAGAGATAGGGTTGGTTGTGGTGGATGATGATGAGCTACATGAAGCATTAGTAGGACCAACAAATAAAGAATCATCAATAATATCACATGTTAGTCCAATGTCACAAGTGACAATCACTTGCTCCTCCTTAGCTTCCTTCATGAGCTTCTCCAACTTGAGGTCCTTTTCCTTGATGAGCTCAAGTAGAGTGGAGTGGGCTTCCTTAAGCCTAGTGTGAGCAATTTCAAGATCCTCGTGGTCTTCCTTTAGACACTCACGAGAAGCCTCTAGCTCATCAAAGGATTTCCTAAGAGCTTTGAGCTCTTGTTCAATTCCTTTGCACTCCTTACTCTTTTTGAGAGCAACAAGCTCCTCCATCAAGGCATCATTTTCATTGCTCTTGGCAATGAGCTCTTGTTCCAAGATTTTGTATTTCTTGGTTGTCCTCTTGTAGCCCTTGCTCATTTGATCTATTATGCCCAATAGATCATCCTTGGAGTAGTCCTCATCCTCCTCATCATCACTCCTACAATCATCACTAGCACACGAATCATCATCACTATCATCATATTTTACCTTTGTAGGCTTGGCCATAAGGCATGTTGATGTAGTGTCGAAGATGGATGGCTTGTTGGAGAGGGCGATGTTTGCAATGGCTCGCCGAGTGGTCCTCTCATCATCACTAGAGCTTTCATCATCATCACTATCGGAGTTGTCACTATCCCAAGTGACTACATAACCACCACCCTTCTTCTTCTTGTTGAAAGTGAAGCTCTTCTTTGCTTTCTTCTCATTCTCTTTCTTATCCTTCTTGTTCTTCTTGAGCTTCAAGTCCCCATTATGAAATCTCTTATCTTCATAGGGGCAATCCGCCACTATGTGATCGGGGCTATTGCAATTGTAGCAAAGGGTCTTTGCCTTTATAGTGTCTCTCCTCTTTCTTGCCCATATCCTTTCTTCTTCATGAACCTTCCCATCTTGTGCACAAGGAGAGCCATGGTCTCATCATCGAATGGATCATCATCATCACTCTCCACCTTGCTCTTGCCCTTAGAGGATGAAGCCTTGAATGCAATGGGCTTCTCTTGCTTGACCTTGGTCTCCTTCTTCTCTTCTACCTCATCTTCATCATCATTGTATTGGGCATCGGTCATTATATCTCCAAGCACATTGGTTGGTTTGACCTTGTCCAATCCCTCTCTAAAGATCATTCTTCTCAAGGTGGCAAACTTCTTGGGTAAGCACATCAAGAACTTGTGTGAGAAGTCCTTGTCCTCAACCTTCTCCCCAAGCCCCTTGAGATCATTGACAATGACTTGGAGCCTATAGAATATCTCTGGGATGGATTCATCATCCTTCATCTTGAATGTGGAGAACTTGTCCTTGAGCATATATAGTTTGGCACTTTTTACTGTTGAAGTGCCTTCATATGTTTCTTCAAGCCTTATCCAAAGCTCATTTGCCTTTTCAAGATCTTTGATTTGCTCAAATACTTTGTCATCAATGGCACGGTAGATTGTGTCAAGTGCCGCCGTATTGCATTGTTTATTGATGCGGTCATTGGGAGTGAGGTTTTCCTCATCAAGAATGATGTATCCTTCTTTGGTCACATCCCAAACCTTCTCATGTATATTGCCTAGATATTGCTTCATCTTCCTTTTCCAATGATCAAAGGAAGAGACGCCATCAAAGAATGGAGGCTTGCCATTAACATGATTGAACATAACTTGAGCCATCTTACACCGAGGTTGTTAAGCCTTACAAACGGTGACCACGGCTCTGATACCACTTGAAAGGTCTTGATGGCTAGAGGGGGGTGAATAGCCTATTAAAATTTTCTACAAAGACAAGCTAAACAAGTTTATCAATAAAACAAATAGCGAGATGCGAGTTTTGCTTAGCCTACGAGGTGTTTGCAAGCCACCTAACCAATTCACGATTCTAGTGTATTTGCACTCAACCGCACAAGTCAAACCGAGAAGGAAACTACAACTAGCAAGCTACACAAAGAAGCTACTCTAGCAAAGCTAACTCGCTAGCAAAGATAACTAAGAAATTAATACAAGAGAGAGTTAGGAGGGTATCACCGAGGGGCGAAGAATTGAGCCAACCAATCAATATGATCAAGAGATGAATACCAAGATAACCGAACACCGGGATCAATCAATCACAATATGAAAGTGATGACACGAAGATTTATCCCGAGGTTCACGTGCTTGCCGGCACGCTAGTCCCCGTTGTGTCCCTCTTCACCACGTGGTTCGGTGGCTAATCAGTCACACACCGAGCCTCTCAAAAGGCGCCACAAGAACCTACCAAATGGCAAAAGGTTGCAATGACACGAGCAATATACTAATGTTGCCTTTGGCGCTTCGCCGAGGTAGGCACAAACCCCTCACAATCACCGGAGGTGGCCAAGAACAAACACCAACTCTTGCCAACGCCTCCAAGCTGCTCCAAGCCGTCTAGGTGGCGGCAACCACCAAGAGAAACAAGAATCCCGCAGCAAATCAACCACCAAGTGCCAACTAGATGCAATCTCACAATGCAAATGCACTTGGATCACTCAATCTCACTTCGAATATGCAAAGAAGCAAGAGAGATGAGTGGGAGGGGAGTTGCTTAGCTCAAAGTGCTCACAAGTATGTCAAATGTTCGAGAGAGAGCCTTGAGCCGGCCAACGAGTATTTATAGACGTACCCCTTCGAATAGAGCCGTTAGAAACTTAAACAGCCGAAATCGCGCTGACCGGACGCGCTGGTCCAACTGACCGGACGTGCCGGTCGCCCAGCGGCTAACATGTGAAACACTGACCGGACGCGCTGGTCCAAACGACCGGACGCGCTGGTCGCCCAACGGCTAACTGCGAAGCAACGACCGGACGCGCTCATCGCGCAGACCGGACGCGCTGGAAACGACCGGACGCGCTGGTCCTGAGAATGACCGGACGCGCTGGTCGCCTGAGCAGCGCTCAACGAAACAACGACCGGACGCGCTGAAGAAACATGACCGGACGCGACAGTGCCAGCGTCCGGTTAGAGTCCAGTAAGCTCCCTGAACGACCGGACGCGTCTGATCATCAGTGACCGGACGCGCCTCGCGTCCGATCATCGAACTGAAAAACGCGCAGACACTGAACACTGACCGGACGTGTCCGGTCATGCAAGGACCGCGTCCGGTTCAGCGACCGGTCACCTCTGTGACCTCCGTTCGCCTCCGTTTCTTTTTCGGACTTTTGGCGTAGTGGAAAATAGTCGTTTCAACTCCTAAAAAACGCCTGACCCAAACCCTCTCTACCGCTCAAACTCCACCGCCTTCGCAAACGTGCTAACACCACCAAGTGATCTCATCATGTGTGGGTGTGTTAGCATTTTCACAATCATTTTTCAAGGCGATATTAGTTCTATCCAAATGCATATGATCATGAAATGCACACCTAGAGGCACTTAGGAGTTCAATAGCCGCGTCATTCCCCTCTTTATATTACGGCTATCTATCCTATAATGTAACCACACCCACTAGGTGTCTTGGTTACTAAAACACAACCCTTAAGCATATACCTTTGCCTTGATCACATAGGGTTGCGTCCAAATCCAAGTGTGGCCATCATGATCACCATGTCCATCTTGCCACCAACCTTGGAATGTACTAATCCTCATATGCTACATACAACTTAGGCATAGGATTAGTACATAGGCATTGTCACTAATTACCAACACCAAACATAGGACTTTCAATCGCGTGTAGCGGCGGCAGCAGGTCTCCTGCCTCGGAGCGAGGGGCTGCGTCTGTGCGGCCTGGTCACGCCTAGCAAGCACGGTGCGGGGAGCAGTGCAGGACGGCCCATGATGGCGTCATGGCATCTGAGGCAGGGTGCTGTGACAGGAAACAGGATGGTTGTGCCTGATTTTGGACGGAAAGAAGAGGAGGAACGACTCGCGTACAGAGAAGACGAAGATGGAGCCGTCCAACGGAAGGCAAACGACGTCCGCGGTTCCTCTTTTCCACTACGGCTGACGCGTAGGTCCCACAGGATGGCATCCGTGCAGGGGCATGCATGTGAAGGGGAGAGCGGCGGTGGCAGCGTCGTTCCGTGCATGATGCAGGGAATGAGGAGTTGGGCCATGGCTTGGGCTCCTTGGCTTCGTGGGCCTGATGGTTGTGGAGAGGTGGAAGAAGTCGACGCTCGTGATGACCGGGCAATGAAAGGAAATGGGAGGAGCAGCTCTCCAGCTAACAGCTGGGTCCTGTCGATGGTGGATGCCGTATAGTAGCATGCACGAGTCGAGGTATCCGATGGGATCAGCGGCGCTTCTTCGTTAATGAGCGGCGCCTGCACGTGCGTGCGGTGCACGTGAGGGCAGAGCAGAGGAGAGTAGCTGGCTGCTGCTGGTGAAGGGCCTGGCTTGCGATGGTGATGGGCCAGAAGGGAAACTGGGCTCCGGTACTTGCTATTGGGCACTGACATGTATATACGTGTATACACGTATGATGGAGTCCTTGCATGGCCGTGCGGCTGCTGTCCACAAGCCCCAACTCGAGTCTGTGTGTTTGTGCATGCTCCTGTTCTTGAGAGCGGTAGACACAAAAGATAGCTGCTTACTAACGTGATTAAAGAAACAAGTGTAGTAGCATGAAAGATTGTGATGATAGCTGTGTCAGGAGCATCGCTATGGGTGAGTTACAGGATGGGTACCGGCTGCTACTCGATTAGCCTCTACGTGCATCCCGTGACCAAACAAGGGGACACAGGGCGTGCACATGTAGCTAAGGGACAGTTAAGGAGAAGGGTTTCCTAATTAATTAAGCTCTAGGATTTTAAGAAGGATAAAGAAGGATTTGAGAGGAAACGAAATAAAGGATTCCTCATTTTGTTAATTTTACGAATCTGGATCATGGGATTTGAGGAAGATGTTGAGGGGATGTGATGACTTTAGAAACAATTAAGGGAATTTTTGGGAGAGACTCTGAAGGAGATCGGAAGGAACTCAGAAGAATTGAGAGAATAAAAAGTGGAGTTGCTACGGATTGCCCACTCTGACACAAAACACTAAACCAACCAAAAGAACCCCAGCACACTCCTACAAACAATTCTATATGTATGCAACGCTTTGTAGCGGGTTAGTCTCGGGTTGGACCTAGAAGCTACATGCTTCACACAATTACAGGAAAAATTTTAAAAGTTTGTAACCTGGGATGTTACAGTCCACCCCCTTATAGAAATCTCGTCCCTGAGATTTAGGGGTTACTGCACTTGAAGGAGGGCTTGTTAGTTCATCTAAGGTCGATGGCTTAACCGGCATTATACTTACCTTTAATGCATCAAGGTTTTTGCGAAAAGCTTTTGAAGTGAGGACTTTTGGAAATCCGTTTTCACCAAACCTTTTGAATGGAGAAGATCATTTTTATAAAAGAGGGAGAGCACTTTTGCAACCAAGTTCAAATTTGCCTTAACAAAAAATCATTTTGTTTTCGTAATCAAGGGTTTTTTTGGGGAAGCAAGTTTAAATACTAGCTAAAAACATTTTCACGTGCCAAAAGTTTTTGCAAGGCGAGTTTTAAAAGCTATTTGTGGAAGCTACTTTGCTTTGAACAACAGTCTCCTTTTTGAAATGAAATCCATTTGCAAGGTAGGGAAGCAACTTGAAAAAGTTTTCGTTTGAAAACAAACTCCCTTTTGAAGTTGGTTTTAGGATTTGGAATAAAAATCCTTTGTAGCTTTGTAATGCATGTTGAAGAAGCTTGAAAATAGGTTTCATAAAGTCCGCTTTTCTTAAGACTTTGAAGGACACACACAAAAGGTTTTGAAGTATCTTTTCACAAGCCATTTGGAAATAGGGGGCAAGACTTTCAAAATATTTGAAGAGGCCAAGAGTTTTGAATGGAATAAAAACTTTTCAAAATCCCTTTTTCTTTGAAAGCCATTTTTACTTCAAACAAGAGTTTATTTTGGTAGAGCTTTGGATTTTGAAATCCCTTTATTAAAACAAGATAGGGTATTTGAATGAAAATTTTGAAGCCCAAAATGTCCTTTGCTTTAAATAAAATTCTTTTAAAGCGGTTGATTTTTGAAGTAAGGTTTTTTTTGAAAAGTTGAGCTTAGGATTAGAGCAGTGTGCTGGTACCACTTGGGAGCGGTCATAGTCACAGTCCTCGATACCTGCATACGCTTAGCAGCAGCCATGTGGATGCATCACACATGGGGCCCCAAGTTTCGTAGCAGCATCAAGGGTTATGATCACGACACCCTACCAATTAAGTCCCTGGCAACAACTCAATATACTAAGCTAGAGGGAGAGGAGAGTTTTAAGAAAGGATGAGGAAAAGCCTTTGTAAAATGGTTTTGGAAGCCATGTTTTGAAAACAAAGCTTTAAATCTTTGGTTTCGCTATTCTTGTAAGGAGGAAAGTCACAACCTTTGGATTTTGAAATCAAATCAACACAAGTATATTAGAAATAGGTTGTAACCCGCTTTGGTTTTTGATACTCAAATCTAAACTTTTGAACTTTGGTCAAAATAGATCAAACCCTCAAAAGAGAAATTTTGAAAGTGCTTTGAATAGGTTTCCAGTTCACAAAATCAAGACTTTTACAAAAGGTTTTTTCCCCAAACCTCTTTTGAAAAGGTTTTCAGAAACATTTGGTCTTTTGAAGGAGTTTTAGAAATCAAACCATTTTATAAACTTTTCCAACCGGGCCTTTTGGACAAAATATGTTTTGAAATAGCAGGTACGTGGAATTTGAAATCATTTTGATGAAAACATTTTGCAAATACCCAAAACTTTTTAAGATGAGTAGTTTTGAAACCTTGTTCGAATGATGAGGGGGAGGGGTGACTTACAAAACTTTTAAAATCCAGGGTAGATCAGACTTTTGAATACGGGTTAACATTAATGCAAGTTTTTTTTTTGAAAATAAAACTAGTTTTAAAAATGATTTCAAATCATTTCTCATTTGAAAGGTAAAGCTTTCGTATTCAAACTTTGTTTTCAGAACCCTTTTTCAAAACAAAACTTCTGAAACTAGATTTGGAAAATTTAATTTTGGTTCTGCGAATATTTTTGGAAGGATTACAACCAAAATCTTTTCGCAAGAATTTTGTTTTATAAATCAATTGCACACCATTTTGGAAGCAAGGTTTATCTTTGAAAAGGATTTGGCTCTCAAGGTAAAATCAGAAGCTTTTAAAACAATATTGACTCAAAGATCTTTGGTTTGAAAACATTTTTGTTGGTTGGAAAGCAACACTTTTGTTTACTAAAGAGGGTTTGTAACATCTTTTTGAAAGGAAGACCGGTTTTCAAATTGTTTCGCTGATAGCTTTTGAAATCAAGTCGGGTTGAGAAAGGAATTAAAACTGCTTTTCTTTTAAAAGAGGGGATTCCTTTAAGAAGTTCAAACCCGTTTTTTCTTTCAAATAGACTTGCTTTTGTCTAGAGGGGGCCTCTTTCAACCAAAAGAGAGGGGAATTTTGAAAATGCATTTAGTCAGAAACCAAAAGCAGTTTATGCATTGGATTTATATTTTAACTCTTGTTAGTCAGGGGTCACTTATCCAGTCATAGGATGGCATTGGGTTTGGCTGACTAGGTTATCCGGTAACTGGAGTCTCGCATACACAAAATAGCTTCTACAGCTTACACTCAAACAATAAGAATCATAAGAAGCACAACAAACACAAGATTCAGGCAATCAAGCAGCATTACAATCCCTATATGCATAGTGTTGGTAGAAGGTGACTCCTAAACCTTCAAGCCTCACACATGCATCGACTAGCGTAAGCGGTAAGGGGTATATTTCATAAAGGTCAACTTTCCATGCTTGGGAAGGCCAGTTAGCAGCAGAATTCAAGGTGGGGAGGGAATCAAGTGTTAGCACCCATAATTCTACCTTAGGCAGAATGTTTGGCTTCTAAACTAGTGTTTGGTTCTACGGGTCTCATCCTAGGGTCAAGTATGGCTCTGATACCAACTCAAACGATCTCGATTTTCCTCAAAGGGAAAATCCACAGATATGATTTATAATGCAGTAGATCATAAGAGCAATCCATCACATTATCAATTATCAGCTGATATCATAGTCATACATCGTAGATTTATAAGTTACAAGGTTTTACAACATTGGTTAACACACCTATTACATAGATTAATCTAGCAAAAATGCACACACATCTTCATCAGAGTTGTTGTAGCGCATCGGTAGGTGAAGGCTCCTCCTTCATGGCAGTCATCAGAGTTGGCGTAGAATGTCAGCGGGCATAGACTCCATCTTCTCAACCACACTTGAGCGTAGGCACAAGACCATATACTCCTAATCCATGTCCTCGTGGTCATCGTAGATTTCGTCCAAACCTGTCAAAATCTATCAGTACAATTTGTACTGGCCACTGTCTCCCACCCTATGCTTTTGCGTATGCTTTGTGGTAAGTGGAATGCAAGAGTAGATGAAAAGGCCAATATATGGCTGTAGGTTTCCTATGCAAGTTCAACAAGATTTTATAATAAAAGTTCATCAAGTTTTAACCCATCTCATCCACACGTTCTTCCATCCCATCACACACATCTCACCACACTCTCACACTCTCTAGGCAACAAGGTCGACTCCCACTCGTACCTTGCCTCAACGGCCAAAGCCAGATCCAACACCAAAACCTAGGGGAAAGGTAGAAAGGACTCCTCTCTCTAATCAAGTGAAGCATAGGTCATGGGAATGTCCATATCTGCGGGCGCGGCTATACGTATGATCGATCAACTCTGTAGAGCGTGTACACCTGGTAACCCACAAGATCGCCATCATCGGCGGTGCCCCGCCTAGGCTGATGTCGACTGCCTCCCAACCGGTACGGTACCACCCTACCACTTAGCCCTGGGCCACCTCAGAGTCCACCGAAACACTAAGACTGTGAGACGTAGTACCGGGCCCCCAAGGTCACTACGCTGTCTTAGGAGGGTGTGGGCCCCTATGCCCGTACACCGTCCTAGTTAGTCGGGTAATCGTCTCCCGCCCATCAGGAGCGAGTGGTGTGCATGAAGGGTCCCATGGTTCCGATTCTCAAGACGTACTAGTCCTTAGGGGGACCAGATAGGATATCTTCTCAAGGGGATAACCAACACCACGTGCCTCGACTGCTCCTCCACCGGGGATAACCAACACCCCGTCTGCTCATACATGCACTCGCCACAGGTACCTCTCACAAGGGATGCCTAGGTCACACCCCTCTGGCATGACTTGCCCCAGAGACTTGTCGTAGGATCCTGTCCGATCGACTCAACCCTCACCACACACCCAAGACGCACGCCAAGATCTCCCCAAGTTCATTATCTAGTTTTTACCAAGTTATCGGCACCACGTGCCTTATCCACTCGCGTTATTCCTTTACCAAGCATCACATCACAGATATAATGCGTAGTGAAAGTAAAGCAGTAAGTAGAATGCGAACGTCTAGCCTAACAGCAGGTGTGCAGGGGAATAGGTTGCGACAAGGTAATGGCTCACAAGCAATCTATCATGCAACCTATCACAGTTCATTTGCATAATAGTAAAGCACTAGCATCTACATTGTAGCATGCCTAATAGGATTCTACGAGGTTGGGTGGGATGTGGCACCTATTAAATGTCATATCTAAGATCCTTAGCGTACTTGTAGTTGCTCTCCTCCAAGGTCTTTCCTCCATCCGCTTGTCCTTCCTCCAACAGGCTCTGATCCGATCAACGCTAACCTCGACGCAATTACCTCGATACAACGACAAGCAAAAGAGCAATCAGACCACTAACCTAGAAAGACTGCGGAAGGAGAGGCAACAAGGCACAAAATGACAACTACATCGAAAAACATAAAAAGGGAGAATGACTTAGCCCTCTCGGTGGATGCCTGATCCCTGGGCCAAAGAAACGCAAGTGGTGATTTGCTAAGCACAAACTTAGGTCTTAGCCTAGCCAGTACTTCCCGGGTCGACCATGTCGACATGTACGGCTTAAATAAAATGGCATAGACTCTAGTTCATCCTAAGCAAACACCACGGCTCATGACTTTCGATCCGAGCATCATGGAGACTGACAGAAACCGAACAAACTACAAGCAGGAGAAGTTCCATTCTCTCTCAATCATGACACCATTGAAATTGACGGGAATTAAGAGAGGGTGGAATTGGGAGAAGAGAAGAGAGGTGGTCTACTTCCAATACACACGCCATGGCAAGAGATGAGGCATTAGAAGGGGGCAACACACAAAGAACACGAGTGTCCAAGTTACTTGTAGGGTACCATGACCTAGGTGCACTAAATGCACTAAGACATCCCTAGGGTTCTTAGCGGTGCGGTTGTCACTGCAAGAACCACAGAAATGCTACGGTCAAAGAAGGTACAAGCATACAAGAGCTTAAGCACGATAGAACCAAAAGAGTGGAACACAAGATTCATCTTCCTCTGATCCACTCACCATGGCAACGACGGGAATCGGGGAAGTGGAATCAAAGAGCAACAAATGCCTAATAAGCCAAGGGCTCAATCAACATCTTATTGGATCGACGGGGATTGAGAACAAGAGAGGAAGAAGAAAGAATGGAACCCGCACTCTTTCAACTAACTCGTCATGGAACAGGCAAAAGTTGGAAGAAAAGAGGCACAATCCCACAATCCTCACCTTCTCGTAGGGCACCACAACCGTGCAACTAGACATGCACAAGGCTATCCCTTAGGTTCATAGCATTGTGGTTGTCATCGCTAGATCCGAAGAAATGCCTGGGTAGAGGTGGTACAAGCATACGAGTTGGTTGGGACAAGAACGAGAAAAAATAGGTGGAGCCCGATGGCCATGGCAAGGCGACTCGCGGCCATGAGCTCAACCTACACCAATTGGCATCCATCGACATACAAAGGTTGTCCCCTAATTCCTATCCCAATAGAGTTGGTCACGGAGGGCTCGAAACATGCGGGTGAGAACCGCGTCGATATCGACATCGAGTCCACGGTGACCGCATCCTAGGGGCGTAGATAAGAGCTCAAGTTTGTAATCTGACGAAGACAACTAAAGCAAGAGAGAAGGGACATGCTTGGCATTACGGCCATGGCGAGGTGATCTCGCGATCGCAATGGACAAGCACTCGCTCTCTCGACAGGCTTGAAGGCATGGTCCGTAGACAAAAGGCACACACTACAACACACAAGAATTACGACACACGAACGACTCAACACGGAGTAACACATATCCATAGCGACACAAGAGATAGATAGATAGATAGATATATAGATATATAGATATATAGAGATATCATCAAGATAATCATGAACAAAAGTAGACAATTGATATTGGCAGATCAAGTATTAGTGCAAATATTTGATAATGATATGTCAAGTACCGACAATATGAAACGAATCGTAGAAATGAAATGTAAGGGTTTCGCCGACGTCGCGCACGACATCGGCTAGGTGCAAAAGGGCGACCTTGGAGTAGAGGATGGCGGCGAGCTGCTGTAGCTTGCTTCGGGAGGCGTCGCAGCCCCGACAAGAATCACAACAGAGCCGTTGCTTCCCTGCAAGGCAAATGATCATGGCACGAAGACCGAAATAGGGATGGACACGACGAGGTGGTGCTGCTGTCCGAAATGGTCAAGAGAGGTCCGGTCCAGCAACAGAGGAGCTGCTCTGGCACGGTAGGCGATGTGGGCAGCAGCCCTGCCAAGGAAGAGGATATAGGGGCGCTGGACGCAGAGTGCCGTCACGGTGGCGAGGCACGTCCATAGTCTAGGTGACGTGGTGGCTGGCTTGGTGGAGCATAGCGTCATGGTCGTGGCCGCGGTCACCGGTGGCCATGGCGAGGATGAAACCGGCTCGGTGAAGCAGCACGTCCGCGTGGTGCCGAGGAACGTTGAGGTCGGATCGGCCACGCGTCATGGCATTGGTGGCGGAACAGGCCGGCTCGATGGCATCCATGGCTTGGCGTGGCTCTATGCTCGGCTGCTACGGAGGAGGTCGCGGCTACGGAGGTGCGCGACGCGGTGGGGGATCAGAACGCCGAACGCGTCTATGAGGCTCGGCTGCTCTAGTTTCGTGAGCGCGGACCAAGGGTGAGGTCATGCAGCTGGTGGCGCTCGACCAGAGGACGGTGGTTGTAGGCTCGATGTCCCCTGGCTAGAATAGGTCCAAGCCTTGGCGAGGTGCTGCTCGGCGTGCTCCAGGCTATCTCGGCGGCGGTGCCGCGACCGCGTGACGAGAAGGAAGGGCAGTGGCATGCTCCCGTGCGTCCGCACCCACGTGGACGCCAGTTTGGTGGCGTGTCACCGGGCTAAAGGCACCGGGCGACGAGGTGCCTTGGAGTTCTCCATGGCTGGCTAGATGGCGACGAAGGGAGCATCGCGAACGGCATCGTGAGGCAGCTGGGCTTCTATGCGGACGTGATGGTGCTGCTTGGCGACTGACGGTGAAGCGAGGGACACTGGCGGCGTGGAGGCTCGGGGTGAGAAGAGGAGGGAGTGGCGGCGGTTGGCGGAAGTGGTGAAGGGTGCGGCTACTGCTCCCTCTTATACTCGGGAGGCTAGGGTTCGGAAGGGTGTCGGCCATCCTAGGCGTCCGTGCTTGCAGCAGGACATGCGGCGCTGGATGCGAAGTCCGCAGTATGGACGCTGAGGCGAGGCACGGGTGCTCCCACATCACATGTAGCGGCAGCAGTAGGTCTCCTGCCTAGGAGCGAGGGGCTGCGTCTGTGCGGCCTAGTCACGCCTGGCAAGCGCAGTGCAGGGCGCAGCGGAGGACGGCTCGTGATGGCATCATGGCATCCGAGGCAGGGTGCTACGACAGGAAACGGGACGGCTGTGCCCGATTTTGGACGGAAGGAAGTGGAGGAACGACTCGCGTATGGAGAAGACGAAGATGGAGGCATCCGACGGAAAGCAAACGATGTCCGCGGTTCCTCTTTTCCACTACGGTTGACGCATAGGTCCCATAGGATGGCATTCGTGCAGGGGCATGCATGTGAAGGGGAGAGCAGTGGTGGCAGCATCGTTCCGTCCATGATGCAGGGAATGAGGAGTTGGGCCACGGCTTGGGCTCCTTGGCTTCGTGGGCCTGATGGGTATGGAGAGGTGGAAGAAGTCGACACTCGTGACGACTGGGCAACGAAAGGAAACAGGAGGAGCAGCTCTCTGGCTGACAGCTGGGTCCCACCGACGGTGGATGTCGTACAGTAGCATGCACGAGTCGAGGTATCCGATGGGATCAGTGGCGCTTCTTCGTCCATGAGCGGCGCCTGCACGTGTGTGCGGTGCACGTGAGGGCGGAGTGGAGGAGAGTAGATGGCTGCTGTTGGTGAAGGGCCTGGGCTGCGATGGTGATGGGCCAGAAGGGAAACTGGGCTCTGGTACTTGCTATTGGGCACTGGCACGTATATACGTGTATACACGTATGATGGAGTCCTTGCATGGCCATGCAGCTGCTGTCCACAAGCCCTAGCTCGAGTCCGTGTGTTTGTGCATGCTCCTATTCTTGAGAGCAGCAGACACAAAAGATAGCTGCTTACTAACTTGATTAAAGAAACAAGTGCAGTAGCATGCAAGATTGTGATGATAGCTGGGTCAGGAGCATCACTATGGGTGAGTTACAGGATGGGTACCTGCTGCTACTCGATTAGCCTCTATGTGCATCCCGTGACCAAACAAGGGGACATAGTGCGTGCACATGTAGCTAAGGGACAGTTAAGGAGAAGGGTTTCCTAATTAATTAAGCTCTAGGATTTAAAGAAGGATAAAGAAGGATTTGAGAGGAAATGAAATAAAGGATTCCTCATTTTGTTAATTTTATGAATCTGGATCATGGGATTTGAGGAAGATGTTGAGGGGATGGAATGACTTTAGAAACAATTAAGGGAATTTTTGGGAGAGACTCTGAAGGAGATCGGAAGAATTGAGAGAATAAAAAGTGGAGTTGCTACGGATTGCCCACTCCAACATAAAACACTAAACCAACCAAAAGAACCCCAGCACACACCTACAAACAATTCTATATGTATGCAACGCTTTGTAGCGGGTTAGTCCTGGGTTGGACCTAGAAGCTATATGCTTCACACAATTACATGAAAAATTTTAAAAGTTCATATTTTTGGTTGGTCAAAAACCCAGGATGTTACACAGAGCATGGAACCGTGGCCCTTGGATCAAACCGACCTTCACGAGGATTTAGGATGCATCCTTAGAGGCGGTTGAAGTAGCTTGCAAAGAAAGGAGCCGAGGGGCGGCGGCCAGGGGCCGGTCGACCTAGGGTTGAGGCTGGTCGGCCCCACCTAGCAGCGCCTTGTGGTGGCCCTCCTCATGGAGTCCTCTGGTGTCCTCTAGAAGCCTCTTGCGTATTCGTGATGTGGAGATTAGGCTGATTGACATGAGTTCCTTCTCGTGGAAGATATCAATTCCTGAATTATTTTGATAACCCCCAACAAAATATAGATTCACCAAAACTCGTGGAATTTCGTTAATTGACACCCTAAACCTATGTTGGTGATCATTTATTAGCCCTTTATATATTTATTTTAACCCTTTATTACGGTAGATAACCATCGTCAACACTACGCCTTGCCTAGGCTCGGTGAGGTTTCTTCGTCGGAGGGTTCGCACGAGCGTACCCAATGGGTATAGACCCTAAGCCCCCGAGCGATCCCGGGGGGTTGGTCAGGGGGTCCCTTTGATCAGGAACCATTAATCCCGAGGCTTAACATACCCATATGTTAGGATCTCGTCAGGAGCCCCTAGACTCATCTGGGAGTTACTAAATTTAGGCTCAGGGGCACCCTTCCTTTTGGTCGGCACCTACCATGGGTCAGGTGATCGAGAGCACCTGGGCTCTGGCTCGGGGCCACCTGATCACTCGGCGCACCATGCCCTTCTAGGGCATCGATAGCAGGCCATAATCCTCTCGGGATAGCCCCGATCCTCGTTGGGTCCATCGCTCAGTGGTTCTCAACCCAACTCTAGATTGTTGGTTGGTTTTTTCGAGGGTGCACTGCCCGAGCGCCCATCGATCGGGGGTCGAGTTGCTCCATCTGGGGAGCCAGTGCAGCCCCTAAGGCCATCTTGGGGCCTCCTTGTCAGCTGGTTTGGTGGCTTCTGGGCATGTCCCATCCGCTGATGCTTTGTGTAGGTGGTTTGGTGGCGTCTGGGCCATCGTGCCTAACGAAGGAGTTAAGGCATGTGCTCCCACACCCCCACCTCATCTAGGAGATGGGACATCGGGCCTGCCACAGCACTTGGTGTGCGCGGATCCAGGACTTTGATGGCGGCCGGTAGGCCTAAGGGGAGTCGAATCCCCTCGAGTCTACAAGGAGGTGTGTGCGGAGTGAGCCAGTTTGCCTTTACTGCATGCCCTACCATCATGCAACCACCTTTGAGATGTGTTGTGGGGATTGAAGGGACACCTGGCCAGTACCATCAGGCCTCTTTAGCTATCAATGGCTGATTAGAGGGCCTGGAGCCGCTATTAGTATGTTGACTGGGGCTATAAAGAGGGGCCCTAGGATGCGGTGCCTTCTATTCCTCCTTTGGCTTCTTTTCTTCCTATCAGATCCAAGTCCTGGTGGCCATGGCGTCGATGAAGTGTGATGCCTTCCTCTGAGTGAGCCTGGCTTCCTTCGCCATGCGATCGCTCCCATGAGGGTGGAAGGATTCTAGCGATGCCCTAGCCATGCCTTGGGGTTGAGGCAGTCATGTGGCTAGGGCCTTTTGTGAGGGCACCGAAGAGCACCCACCGCGACAGGGGTGGCCGGGGGCTGACCTGCCCACTTGGGCTACTCCCATCCCGTTGCCAACGGTTGAGGCGTGAGGCGTGGTGCGCGGTCAGGGCAGCGGTGTCTATAGGCTTCTAGGCACCTGTGAGTCTCAGAGGTGTCCCGCTGCCCATTGTCGCTTGCGGTCGTATTGCGTCCTCCTGAGCTTAGGGTCAGGCTAGACGTGGCACCCTTTAGAGGGCTCGGGCATTTGAGGTCGGGACCAATCTCCAAGCTATAGCTAGGAGATATCTGCCTCTTCTTAGTGCACTCTAAGCCTTCCCTGAGCACCGCACTGACCTCAGGGCTCAAGAGCCCTGACCTCCCCCTTTAGCCTCTCTAAAGGCCACCCCATCTAGGGGAGGTCGGGTCACTTGCATGGCCGATCACTGGCGGACTTCTTTGCCGCCTGGCCATGGCACCAGCACTCTACATCCTTCAGCAGTTTTTGCCGCCATATATTGTAATCGGGTTGTTTCCAATTAATAAAATGAAATTACTTTCATTTGTAATCTCACTGCTCGTGTGTCGTCCTCGGAGACTTAGGTCCCTCATTGGGATGGGCTGTTATGATGATGGCCTCGGTGGCCAAGATTGTCGTGCCCGTGCTGCTAACGGGTAAGTTTGTGAGAACCCTGGGTTTATGGTCATTCCGTGCCCCGGTCATGTCCCCTAGAGGGGAGATCCTTGACTTCCTAGATGAGCCACTCGTATAGTTCCCGAGCCCGTCTATCGGTGCTCGGGGGCTCGCTGCCTCCCTCGGTGGGTCACCACGAGTAGCTCTAGGTTGGTACTCAGACATCGTGTGATGGTTGGCCGACTTTGCTTCCAAGCATCTGGCTAAGGCCTCTGGTGCCCTACCATCGGTGTCCCTCACACTTTAGGTGCCTTGGGTGGCCTTGAAGCCCATGGGCTGGCCTTAGAACCCTTAGTGATGCCCCTTCTGAGGGGTCTCGTGCCATCGTGCGGCTGGGTGATGCGATCCGATGAAGGATCGGGAGACAGAGATAGCTGTAAACGAACATAATGAACACAAGAGAAGGCATAGGGGACATAGCTGGTAACACAGTGGTCGAGGCCATTCCATTAGCGCCTTGCTAACCTCTCACCCGCTTCTCCTGCTCCATCCGTCTGGTCTTTGCCTCACTCGGGGGCCCTTCGGTGTAGTTCTCCTTCATAGAGGGCAACAGGTGATTAGTTCGGTCAACCTTTTGGTGTAGCCGAGCGTCTGTTGGAGTAGCTTGGGATGAAGGAGATAGTGGCAAAAAATGAGCAGAGTAAGGTTGGGAGGATGGGACTTATCTTGGTTTTTATTGTTAGAGTGGTGGGCCGGTGAAGGAGGTCGGTAGGCGGATATTGGCTCAGGAGACGGTGCTTCTGGGTGGATGGCTCGGCAATGGTCTTCCCTCATGGGGAAAGGTCAGAACTCACCTCAATTGGGTTGACCCCTTCTAGTGGGTCAAGCGCCTGGATGGAGGGGCCAGCCGAGCCACCACTGCCGCCAGGAGTCTTGGCTGCCTCGCCGATGCTCAGTCGATCGAGCACCGCCATTGCCTTGGCTGCTCCTTCCACTGGCGCCCTTCCTACGTCGTAGTCAGGGCTGTTGGGAGCGCAGGGGGCAATGAGTGTGGCCGCTTGGGTGACACAGTCCTACTCGTAGTAGTAGGCTTGCTCAAAGTTGCCCTCGACGGTGATGATCCCCTTCGGGCCAGGCATCTTGAGCTTCAAGTAGGTGTAGTTGGGGACAACCATGAATTTGGTAAAGCATGGCTGGCCTAGGAGGGCGTGGTAGACGCTGGGGAAGTTGACCACCTTGAAGGTGAGCAGCTCCTTAGGTAGTTGTTCGACTAGTCGAAGGTGACATTGAGTCGAATGCGCCCGAGGGGCATGACCTCCTTTCTTGGGATGATTCTATAGAATGGCACCTTGCTGGGACACATGTTGCTATGTGGGATGCCTATCTTATTGAGGGTGCTGGCGTAGAGGATGTTGAGGCTACTACCCCCGTCCATCAGCACCTTGGTAAGGCGCATGGTGCCCACGATTGTGCTGACCACAAGTGGGTAGCTTCCTAGATGAGGGACACGATTAGGGTGATCCCCCTGGTCAAAGGCGATGACCATCTAGGACCATCAGAGCCGCATCAGGGCGGTGAGGGTGTGGATGACGTTCACCTCCTGCTTGGTGATGTGGCGCTGCCGGCAAGATTCGTATGCTTAGGAGCCCCCAAAGATCATGAGGCAATGATTGGCCTTAGGAAACTTGGTGTCATTGACTAGGGCGACACCCGCTAGCTCGTTGGCCTTAGGGGTAGGCTTTTGGGCCTTGCCCTGTTGGGCAAGGGTGTCGCGGATGTAGCCCTTGATGGTGGCATAGTCATTGGGGAGGTGCTTTGCCTATCCCTCGTGGAATGGGCAAGGGGCCTCGAGGGCCTTCTTGAAGTGCTTGGGGCATGCATCGCGCTAGCATAGCTGAGGTCTGGCGGCACGGTTAGTTGCGGCCACCATCTCCTCCCCGCGGCGCTTCTGGTCCTTTTTCCTCTTGTGTCAGCGGCGCTGGACAAAGCGGGGTCGTCACCACTGTCTCCACTACTGAGGTGGCCAGTGGTCTTGGCTTTGCCACTAAAGTTGGTCTGGACAGCCTCCTCACCGGTGGCGTACTAGGTGGCGACGTCCAAGAGCTCCTGCGTCATGCGCGAGGTCTCACGGCTGAGCGTGTGGATGAGAGCCTCATAGGTCATGTCACAGATGAAGGCATTGATCATGTCAGTGTGTGTGATGTTGGGGAGCTCGTTGTGCTTCTTGGAGAAGCGCTGAATGTACTCCCAAAGGGTCTCATCAGACCTCTACCTATAGTTGCGAAGGTCCCATGAGTTCCCAAGCTGAGTGTACGTACCTTGGAAGTGCCTGATGAAGACGGAGTGGAGGTCTCCCCAGCAGTGGATGCTGTCGGGCTCGAGTTGCTCGAGCTAAGCCCTGGTTGAGCTTGACAGGAGTAGGGGAAGGTATTGGATGGCAAAGTCATCATCGGACCCCTCGGCCCTCATGACGTGGTGGTAGTCCTCAAGCCAATGGTCTAGGTTAGTCTCGCTATCGTACATGGAGATGTGCGTTGGAGGCCAGAATCACCTAGGGTAGGGGGCCTCCCGGATCGTCGCCCTAAATGTCAGGGGGCCAAAGTGATCCACGGCGGTGCCCCTATCCCTCCACTTAACAGTGTAGGACTACTCCTGAGAATGGCACCTGGCCTCAATGGTGTCGTGGACATCACGGTCGTCGCCGATCTGGTGGTGCGTGGGAGGACACCAAGGGGATGGCTTGTGCCTTTGCTCCTATCGTGGCTTGGTGCTCCTAGTCCGTGGATGGCCAGAGTTGCTACCGGAGGAGTCGCTGCTGCTTTGTGCCCATCGGTAGGCGTGCGTGTCAGAGCAGTCCCTATTGGTGGTGGTCGTTGGCTGGAATGGCCAAGAGAATATGGCGTGACACCGGGAGGCAAAACTTTCGGTTTGCTTCTCAAGGGCGACGCGGAGAAGCCACTTCACCTCGTGCAAGCGCTCGTTGGTCTTCGGGTCTGGTGTGTCGGAGATGTCCTCTAGCTGGCAGGTAGCGGCTGCCATGTTGTAGGTCGCTCACGGGAAGCGCAAGGTGCCAGGACCCTGTGCAGGCATCATCGTCGTTGCTAGGGGCTGCGCAGCCTGTTGCCATGCAAAATCCTGCCTTTGGCGCTCGAGCTCTACCTTGGTGGCCTGCAAGTCCACCTACCAAGCCCGTTGGCAATCTGCCTTCTCCTGAAGGTAGATCACGTAGCTGCAGGGACTCTGGTCCAGCGGCATGAGCTCGGGTGCCTCCTCAGGCAAAACCTCACCATCGATGTGGTAGCACATGCATGGCGGGGTGTGGTGGTCGATGTCGTTGGAGTCGTACTTCGGGTTATTCCCCGAGAGGATCTTGAGGAAGGTGCATAGCAAGGGGACATCCACCCCCGCGGTGCCGAAGAGGATGGCGCTTCTTGGCGCATTGCGGCTGATGAGGTGCTCTAGCTCCAGCTAGAAGGATGCTACCGCATTGCAGATCCTAAAAGGTAGATCTGGGAGGTAGTACTAGAAGCGGTCAGGTGGTGGGAGCACCTCACCGATGGTGACCTAGGGTGGACGTTGGCCAGCATGTAAAACATCTAGTGGTGGTCCAACACAATGATGTTCGAGCCTAGACCGCACATGGATCTGATGGGTCGGGACCTTGAGATCTGCTCTCATAAGTCCCGGCGGAGGAGGCGACGCGGTGGGTTTGTGCCCGTTGGCACAACCCTGTGGAGTGGACGAAGCTCACCACAGCAGTCGGCGACGTAGGCCTAGCTCCCAAAGTTGAGAACCTGGCCCGAAGTGAAGGCACTGGCTATGATAGAGAACTCTCCAAGGAAGTGGACACCGTTGTCTAGGGTGGTGCCGCTTGCTTCGGCGATGAGGCAAGTGGCTCCGGCCACCGTAGAGCCTGAATCACACTTGACGCTGCCACCTACCTGGCGCGCCAGCTGTCGCGGGGTTAGAACCATGACAAGCACAGTTGTTCGAGTCAGTGTCAGAGTACAAGTCTCTGATGGCTCAGGTGGACTCAAGAACACAAGAATCACAGAGAGGATGCAATGGTTTATCCTGGTTTGGGCCAATCGATGCCCTACGTCCAGCAGCTGATGATCCTTATACTTAAAAGTACCCAAAATCGAGGGGGGTTACAACTGAGTGTAAAGAGAGGTTTGGTAGGGGGTTAGCTCGGTGCTAATCCTGAGGTCGCCTCGCTGCCAGTGGAGCCTTCCCCTCGTCGGAAAGGAGGAAGACAACAGGAGCGGGGGTTACGCCATGCCTAGGCTCAGACAGGTTTCTTCGTCGGAGGGTGCGTGCGAGCGTACCCGATGGGTATAGCTCCTGAGCCACGGGGCGATCCCGGGGGGTCGGTCGGGGGTCTCTTCGGTTGGGAACCATTCATCTCGTGGCTTAACATATTCATATGTTAGATCTCGTCAGCTGCTATGTACTGAGTTTCCCCCTTCGATTTCTCTCTCTATGTTATGTGCGGGTTGGGCGGCGGTGGTGGCGTGCTCCACTGAGGTGCCGAGCTGGGCAGCCATGGCACCCAGACAAAGGCAAGGAGCTAACCCGGAGCATGCTCATGTGTGGGGATTTGGACTCCGGCAACCACTCTCCCTAACCTAACAGTGAGTTCTTCTCCCTCACATCTTCATGTTCTTTTTCTTTTAACCTAGCCTACATCTCTGTAACTCAAAGTTACATACTTGAGAGCTCTAGTGTAAGTTTTTGTGTTAGAGTTTCATCCGAGGTTTAAGTATTATGTGAATACTTCTGCTGCAAAAAGAGAATACTAGTTCTTGTTCTAGTAACAGCTACCACATCTTTTTCTTGTAGTGTGAGCATATTAGCTAGTGTTTTTTGATGTGCAAAACTAGTACAGTCAAGAAATCTGTCCCCACGGCATGTGCTGTGCTCTTGCTAGACAGAGGAAAATTTTCTCTCGGCTGTGTAGGTGAAATCTTACCTTAATCTTGATGATATTTGGCCAAATCTTGGGCTTGTGCTCCCTCACGAGCACCCCTTCTGGAGATCTTGACTAAGACCGCTTCTTCTTCTCTATTTGGTTGGACAGAGTTAAAGCACGACCCGCCGTGCTGTCGCGCGAGCGCGCGACCACACGCGTGATGTCCTTGCATGTGCCGACCAACCCTGCTAGCAAGGCGCAAACGGCTAGCGCACCGCGCGCGCGACTCATATGTCCGCCCACCATCGCTGCATCTGCATGTGCTCAATTCCACTATGGCCCCCCGCTCCCTACTGCATGAGCATGCATGCAAGCTGATGCAATATGACGCAAGCGACAAAAAAAGGCAAAATATTTTTCTTTAAATTGCTATAATAATTGAATGATGTATCCGTTTTCAATTCCGTTTGCACCCTGATATTCTACGTGACAAGACGAACAAAACTAGACCCCATTTACCTATGTTTCAAAGTTTTTTTATTTTAGTAGTAATTTATGTGTACAATGTGCTAATAAATTTATAAAAGGAGTTGTTACCGTATAATACTAAACTTACTACTTCAAAATGTACTAAAGTTTTTACATGTTATACACATCGATTGTTACTATGGGTGTATAATAAAATTGTTATATAGTATTTACATAAAGGTAGTAACCCCTAAAGAGAGTAACAGACCATAACAAGACAAGTTGCAATTTGAAGAGGCAATTAAAATAAACATTGCATAAGCTGCCAATTAGGAGGACAAGTTATTATACGACACATTACAAAAAGTCAGAAAATATGACTTGCTGCCAACTGGTGGTATTTATTAAAAAATGAGGGTAGCGGCACAAAATAAGATGAGCTGCAACCTGGGAGTAAATTGTTAGAACAAGCATTGCATAACCTGCCAACTAGAGGGTTATTATAGAACCCACTGTATAAGTAAGAAAACATGACTAGCTGACAACTGGATGGATATTTATTAAAAAAAATAATAGTAGTGACCCAAAATAAGACAAACTGCACCCTAATGGACAAATTATTAGAAGAAACATTGCATAAGGTACCAACTTAGAGGGTAAGTTATTATACAACTAATATGTATAATTTTGGAATGCATTCAAACCTAAAAGGTGACTGAAAGCTTAAATTAAAAAACGTTAAAAAAAACTTGATTGAAAACAGAAACTAAAAAACATAGACTGAAAATTAAAAATAAAAAACATTGGAAAAAACTCATAAAACTGAAACAAAAAGAACAAATGAAAAATAAGAAACACAAAACAAAAACATTAGACATAAACTGAAATTAACAAATAGTGAATAAAAAATAGAAGAAAATAAAAAATCTAAAAAAACTGAAAACGACAACTATAATCTAAAACCAAAAAATGAGATTAAAAGAAGCACATAAACTGATTCTGTGTAGTCACGCTGGAGTAACAGATCCTCTACACGGGACATGTTAGGCCGTCCGCCAGGTCACTCGCGCGTCGCGCGCTAGTCGCCCAGCGCGATGGGAAGCGCGTTAGCTTTTGCGTATTTGGTTCATCCTTACCTGGCCACTTCTCTTACTTTCGTACTGGTCAGCCCCTTTTCCTCAACCCATGTCATTCTCCATGGGTGCTCAAGTCACCATTTTACTGATGAGGAAGGCTGGTGTTTTTTTCTCAGTCAAGGGCCGTGTTTAGATCCCGAAAGCGAGGCCCCGATTCGGGCACTTTTGTTTTTTAGTGCAAAAAATTGTCAAAAAAAATTGATTAATTAGACTCAAAATGTTCATCTCGCAAAGTACAACAAAACTGTGCAATTAGTTTTTGATTTCATCTACATTTAGTACTCCATGCATTTGCCGACATTTTGATATAATAGGAAATCTTCTTTTTGCATAGTAAAATTTAGGGAGAATTTAGGATCTAAACCAGACCCAGGATTAGGTGTTTCTTGGTAGGCTTCAACTTAGAGTGGAGACTCAAGAACTGGTTTGCTACTACTTCATGGGGGGAATGCTCCTTTCACTTTCACTCCTGGTTTTTGGTACTAGTACTCTTCTTCACGCTCCACGAGATATTTACATCCACTTCTCAGCTTGGTCAAGCTTGTCAAGGGTCTGTACAGTGACGTGGTCAAGCTGCTGCAACTTGATTAGCTAGCTCCTAGAAGGGCATGGCAGCTCACTGGTGTATAGACTAGTACAAGAGTGGGTGAAATAGTTGCCATAGTGGTGTATACTAGTGTGTACCAAGAATTTAAAGAATGGTGTGTGGTGTTCGTGTGTGATATCTGTGAAGTTAAACTGGCCTGAATCATGTACAGAAAATTTTCAGGGATTAATTTATGATTTGTGTATTTTTATGTCAATGTGTATCAATTATCTAGCCTGACGTAATTAATAGAATCTGATGACTCACTTATCTAAGGTTAGTTATCTACTAAAAATGTGGGTTGTTACAGTTAGCTACCTATTGGAAGAACAGAATTGAGCTAGATTATGAGCTTATAGAGGAATATAAGTTTATTACAATGTTTGATAGATGATCCCTCGCACAAAGCAGCGGAACACTTAATGCTGAGCGATCCGACTCACGCACGCACCCCTCACATGTGTCCCTCTCCTAGTTGCTGGTCCAGGCTGGGCCAACGTAGCGCGGTTTCATCTTCCTAGGCCGGTGCGGTCTTTGACTCTACAATCCGGGAGGTGCTAGGGTCCCACAAGTGTGGTAGCGAGCACCGCGCCGACCACCTATTTTTTTTTCACGTTGCGCGCTTACGGCCTAGCCTTCTGTTCCTGCCAGAGCGTATGGCCTGCCAAGCGCGCTTTCAGTCTAGCTCACGTTCCATTAGCGCGTCGCGCTTTCGTCCTAGCTCGGCTTCCCTCGACTGTCGGTGTCTGAACACCGGTAACACGTCACGGAGTTAGCCGAGATGACGACTAAAGGGCTCTGACGTATGCAAAACTTGATGGTAAATGTAAAGACAACAATTTATACTGATTCAGGATGCTAGGGTAGTGTAATACCTTACGTCCAGTTCGACATAATTCCTTGCGTTAGATTGTATTGTACGATGTGTGTACAAGGGGGTGCCCCTGTCTCTCTTTATATAGTTCAGAGGGCAAGCACATTGATCTTGTCCTAATCGATTACAACAGAGGAGTTCTAGTTCTATTACATGAACTAACTTACCTAGTAATCCGACTAGGTCAGTCCTTGATAGCTTGAAATACATGCACCTTGTCTTGTGTCTTCAAGCATATCGTGAGCCAGCCCAAGCCCATAGTGGGTAGTCAGCTCTGTGGGAAACCCTATGGACTCTGGTCCGTCAAGCCTCCGAGCTCTTCATGCTTGATCTTGTTAGTCATCTTGAATCCCCACCTTGCCGAGTAGAATCAAGCTTTATCCTTATGAGAGAAGCCATGATGAGCTCTTAAAATCTTCAGGTGATGTGCGCTTTCCAGAAAAGTACACTCACTGAGTATAGCCCCCGAGCCTCTTGCTATTTAGCATAAAGGGCTAGAGGGTCTTTTCTACAATTATCTAACTTCTTTTGAAGAATTTTCAATGCATCCTCAGAGGATATGTGTTGGTATTTATGAGTGCAAATAAGAAAATAAGAATTTTGCAACCGTATAGATTACCATTGTAGCATTTCGCTGGGAGCATTCCTGGTATCATTATTTATATTTTACTACAGGGAGGAACGATGACAATGAAGAGATTGATAAACTTATAATTACGATGGATCAAGTAACTAAACACTTACTCTAAACAGGGGTAAACCAAAAGATATATGTATATGATAAGCATAACATTCAAAGAGAGACTCCAAAAGATAGCAATAGCTAGTCTATGTTAAATACAAGTAAAATAAATTCCTAAATCATTCTTAATACAAGTCATAGCATGTTATCATCTTTATATACTTAGCAATAGCAAAAGATTAAATTTACACCTATGCATAAGGGATATCTCTAAGGAGGAGCATAGCAAAATATACTTCCTCCGTTGTGACTGGATCCAACTAGGCCTTTAGACAGGAGGTGGATTGCAGATAAATCAACATGGCGATCACCAACACGATCTACCACATGTTCCAGAATGTTAGAGGCATGAAAGGATCAAGATGCCCAAGAGAAGGGTGAATTGGGTCAACTAAAATTTCTTGCAATAATTAAGCCCTACACTTATCCCATTTCACCCCTAGTGCCTAAATGTGTTCTCTATCGTTCTACCGCACAAAAGTTTTGCACTCTGGGTTCTAATCCTACTATAGCATGATAATTCTATGAATGTAAAGACATGAATTGAATTGCTCAAAAGTAAATACTCAAAGTAAAGAGAGGGAGAGGAATCCAATGATATTTTTTCGAGGTATCGGAGAGTCAGCACTCCTCACTAGTCCTCGTTGGAGCACCCGCGGAAGGGTGTAGCTCCCCTTGATCCGCACAAGGATCAAGTGCTCTCTACGGGCTGATTCTTTGACACTCCGTCGTGGTGAATCACCCACAACTACTCACAAGACGACTTGGGTCATCCACAAGCTCCGCCGGATAATCACCAAGCTTCCAATCACCACAGAGCCGTCTAGGTGATGGTGATCACCAAGAGTAACAAGCACAAACTCTCACTTGACCATGACAATCCTAACGAGAAAAGTGGATGCACACTTGCTACTCACTATGCACTAATGAGGTCCTTAATCTTGGATTATCAATCTCAATCACCCCACTAGGCTCTTGCTCTTCCTTGCAGTCCAAAGTGTTTCCTTAGTTGAACAAATGGGCAAGAAAGTTGAATTGGATGAGTAGGAGATGTATTTATACCCCCCACACCCCAACATACCTGTTGGGGTCCAACTCAGCAAATTTCGTAGTGACCAGACACACCTATCACAGGTCAATAGCCAACAGCTACATGACGCCATCTGTCAGACATGGCCGTTGAAGTGACCGGACACCAGGGGTGCATCCGGTCAGCTACTAGCTAAAAGCCCTAGTTTGGTTTTAGATAATTGATGAAACTTATTTGGATGAATCCTTGCATCTAAGTGTGTGACTAGATAGGATGGTCAATTCCAAGTGATGGAGCAAGATGAAGTCCATGGTGATGTTGGTGGACATGTGATGATGATGATCATGCTCTAGACTTGGAATAGAAGAAAGAGAAAAATAAAATAGGCTCAAGGAAAAGGTGAATTTGATAGGGTCATTTTGTTTTGCCACTCAAGACACAAAGTGGGTGTGAGTGGATTTATTAGGATAGATAGCCATACTATCAAGATAGGAGAATCTCAGTTAAAGCGATTGTCAAGTGTCACTAGGTGACGTGATTCATGCATATGCATTAGGACCTAGTGTGCTAACAATAATCCTTTGAAAAATGGTTGTGAAAATGCTAACACACATGCACATGGTGGTGTACACTTGGTGGTGTTGGCACAATTACAAAGGAGAAGTTTCAGAGAAACTTGAGTTGAAAAAGAGAAGTGATGGTTGTTGGATGGGAATTCTGTGTTGATCTATTGTGCTTTGGAACAAATATGCATATGAGATGTGTAGCCCTCTGCATAAGCTTTCCAAAATATCTAAGGTCATCAAAATCAGAGTTTAGAGCTAAGAGTTATTGTCATTTTAGTGCTCAGGACTCTGGCTCAAGACCGGGTCCAGATCTAGGGTCCGGACCATGTCACTTGGGTTCGGAGGTAGGGTTCGGACCATGTTTTCTAGGTCTGGTTGAGCGCTTTTACATGTGTTTGGAGGGACTGGACCCTGAGATGGTCCGAAAGCCACGTCCGGAGGGATTTTCCCTCGCTAGAACCTCTTTGGACACCTCCGGACCTTGAGTTGAGTTGGTCCGGACCTTGGTTCGGAGCAAAGTTGAGAGGCGCGTTTTTTAGTGACCGTCAGGATCGAGTGGACGCGTTTGAACATATGGACACGTGGCGTCATCTGGGGTCCGGACCGTCACTGTAGATGGTCTGAAACCATGGTTCTGAGTCTGGGTCTGGACCTCCCCAAGGACATAACGGCTATAACTTTTTGGGGGCTCTATAAATAGAGCTTGGTCATGTTTGGCTCACTCTCTTGGTCATTCTTTTATATGACAGCATCCTTTGAGCTAAGCAAACACCCTCCCACTCATCTCCTTGCTTGATACTGTAAATCAATCTGAGATTGAGTGATTCTAAGTGCATTTACTTGAGTGATTGTATCTAATGGCACTTGAGGATCATTTTGCTATGATTTTTTGTTACTCTTGGTATTTGCCTATGCCTAGATGGCTTAGAGCAGCGAAGGAGTGTTGGCAAGAGTTGCTGATTGTTCTTGACCACCTCTCGATGATTCGTGAGGGGTTCTTGTGCCTTTTCCGGTGGAGCACCATAGGCAACTCTAGTGGATTACACATGGCTTATGTGATCCCCATCTTGTATTAGTTGTGCGGCACCTGATTGCGGGTTAGGCGTGTGATGCCTATTAGCACGTGAACCTCCAAGTGAGTGAATCGCCACAATAGGGACTAGCTTGCTGGCAAGCAAGTTATAACACCCCGGTGTTACGCAAGCATTTAGGCACTGTAAATCATACATATTATGCATCATCAAGCATCATAATCATACATGCCTAATCATGTTAAATAATAACTGAAACGATGCTTTGAAACATAGGAAACATGCTCGTGAAACATGAATGTTGCATACACTTGTTTAGAGTTATTTTTGTCCTAATTATGCTTGCCAGGCTAATAGAACATATGTGACTATAATTGTAAATCATCTAGAATTATTTAGCATGATTTTTGGAGCAAAGTTTGTATTCGAACTTTTGACAAAACTTGCTTTTGAAAATATTTTGAAAAAGGTCAAAAATCCTCCCTATTTAGCTTTTACTTTCCAATTCAAAATATGTTGGGAATTTTGAGTTGGTCCCTTAATAAAAGCTGTAGAGAATTAAATCCTAAGCAACTTTCATTTTTGGGTCATTCCCAGAAAATGACATTTTCTTGCTCCAAATTCCATTTAAAGCTGCTGCCTTTTGAAAATCTTGAAAAAAAGAATTGAAAAATAAAAAGAAAAACTCTTCTTCGCCTAGGTGGGCCAGCGCCTCGCTTCTGGCCCACTCGCGCAAGCCAGCCCGGCCCAGCTCGTGCTCGCGCCCGCACTCCCGCGCGCGTCTGCGGTCCAGTGGACCGGGCGCATGCCGCTCGCCCGCCTGCACCTGCGTGTCATGCCCAACCTGCGCGCGCGCCTCACCGCGTGGATGCGCCGCACCGACGGCCATGGGCGGCTTCTGGCCGGCCCATCGGAGCCCCTGCACCAGGACGGAATCACGTCCAGGGTCGCTCCCAACCACGCCTTAACCCCCGCGCCTGCTCCCGCTTCCCCCGCGCGCCTCTCATTTCCGAACGCCGCCACGCTCCGCGCCACCGCGCGGCCGCCCGCCATTGCCGCAGCCTCCGAGCTCGCCTGCGCCGCCTTGCCTTCGCCCGAAGCTCCGCAAGCTTCTGCGTGAGCCACGCCTCGACGTAGCCCACTTCTGGCACCGCTGTTTCGCTAAGGTGAGGGCCGTAACCGCCATGGTGGTGCCGCCGGTGCTCATCGGAGCCCGTGGCCGTGCCGACCTCCTTGCTCCGCTTCTCCTCTCTTCCCTTGAACTGCATCACCGCGTTCACCTTTTCCTCGTGGTCCTCGTGCGTGTAATGGAACCGCCCAAATTATAAGAGCACAAGTACAAAAACAATCACCGAAGTGATCAAATTCTCGCACTTGAGCCCATATAACTCCGGTAGTCCAATGAAATCACGAGGGATTTCAAACCAACCAACATACAAGCCAAGATCATAGTGATTCAACATAACAAGTCACATGTTACAACCATTTCACAAGTAAATCAATTTACATCGGAGTTCAATATAGTTATTACAACTTAAGTTCAAAAGTAGCGGAAGCAAAGTAATTTGAAACTAACATTATTCTTATTTCAAATACATGCCAGTACCACGGTCGACTTCCAACAAAATCATTAGAGATAAGGTAAATAAGAAGGATCATGCCCGTGATCACACTCTGCCACTATGGCAGGAGTCAACCAACTCTTGCAGCCGCCATGATACTTCACAACCTGCAACAAGTGGGGATAAAACCCTGAGTACGACAAAGTACTCAGCTAGACTTACCCGTCATAAACCAGAGATAAAGTGACACCAAGGATCATGCAAGGCTGATATAAAGTGGGGCTAGCTTGACAACATTTTGCATAAAAGCTTAATATAGATGATCAATCATTAATGCTTAAGCATCAAGTTAATTATCATTAACCTATCATCTATATTAGAACCTGTACTAGAGCACTCACTTTATTAGGAGCAAACAATATTAACCATAGCAGGTATAAATTGAGGCAACATTTCTATCGTTATCCAATTAACCATCCGTTTAATTTAATGGAATCTATGTTGCCGCTGCTCAAGTCAAGTGCTCACTAACCGGGAGCGACAGCGATTCGAATCGAATTCCTATCCAGCTGGAGGGGTATTTCTAACACTCACCGCGCAGGCCCCTGCCAGGGTCGCATAAGCCACCTTTTCATATGATTCAGGAATCGCGGGTCCGAATGATGTCGCGACCCCAAGGGCGACACTCTGCCAGGTGATATGGACTCTAACCCCCCTTGGTCTCACGCCAATGTCCCCAAGCACATCCTTTCTCTCCTCCAAGAAGCAACCTACCATTCGATTCCCGGCCTGAATCACATTACTCGGCTTCGCAGTCGGAATGACTTATCCGGCCAACTAAGTGTTAGACTACATTCAACATGACTCAAGGACGTACAGCGAATCGGTCTTTAAACGACTCAGACGGGGATAGATTCACACCCAAGACCTCCATGCCTTGTTGCTTCACTATCGTCATCCCGCCCGGTCTCATTTTATTTTATTAACACATGGTTCCATTCCACGATAGCAAATATAGCCAACCGTGCCATATATGAATATCCCTATATCTCGCAGGTGACAGGAAATCACCTGACTTCTACCGCTTAAAGCAGGGCTAAGCATCTACTCGATCCTAGTCTATGTAGGATTCAAGGATTCATATATCTGGACAAGGAGTGATATAATGCAGCAAGGTTTTCAACCAACTCCTACCACTTAATGCAACAATACTTATAACACATATAGAATTAATTGTTTTGAAGGTAGGAGGCTTATAATGCTCCGGGGCTTGCTTGGGATCCGACTCAAGTTAGAGTATGTCAGAAGAACTCGCTTGGTGAGCATCCTCCAATCAAGCACTCGTCTGAACTTTCTACCTTCGGGATGGATCCACCACACACCGTCTTCGGGTTTGGCTCCAACGGCATTTACTTCACACGTTTCTGCTAGCGTACCTATATGAGATGCAAGATGCAAGTGCATGAATACATGAAAGTATAATGGACAAGGCATCACATACAGTAAACAAGACAAATACCAAATTACACTCCACATGCATAGACACTTCATGTTGCTTAAATAAACATCACCCAACCTAATATAAAAGATGACAAGCATATTAGGCATGGAACCCAAGGTTTCACAAGATCTCAGGTGTAAGAACTTAACTACCCTCAAAGCATAAGTCACACTTAACAATATACAAGCAAACAACTATAATTGGAATTTATCCATTTCTGGACAAGCAAACAGTAGCTTCCTAATTCAATCATATCTGGAGTTTTATAAATCCAAATGACTTGAAAGAAGACATTATGGAAAGCTTATGAAATTCTCTACATTTCATTTATAATCATCACAGCATGATTCCAAAGTTTAACATGTCGAATTTACACAAACGCAGAAACTGGTCTAACAAGACAGAGAGCAAGCAATTCTATAACCCAACTTTAAACAGTTATAACTCCTAAACCACATTGTTAAATGCCACCAAATTTTAACAGAATCTAGATACATAAATTATCTACAACTTTTGTATAAATAAGTTTCACAACAAAGCACATTATCATGAAGAACTTTGCTAAGTTCCCAGATCTGTCCAGAAACCTCATTTGCAAGGAATAATTATTAACTTATGTTGCAAACATATAATTGGACAAAACTAACTTTACCAACATGTCACACATGACTAATGAACACCAGAAAACATGGTGTTCATTCCTAAATAAATTCTTTTAATGCATTTTCTTAATTTATTTAGATAATTAGGTGGAATTATGAACACCTATCAAAATTGTACAATAAATTCTACCAAAATTACAGTGGCCTACATGTGCCCTCAGTAGTCTACTATCCAAATTTCAAGCCATTTGGACATATATCTCAACCTCTATGAAAAAGACAAATTGCTATTACAAGAATTCATGTGAGAGCAAGATGAATCAATAACTCACTCATACTACCACCAAAATTCATGAACTTTTTACCACACATCAAACATCAAAGTAGTAGCATGCCACAAAAATTTTACTTCATTTGGAGCTCTAAATTTACAGTTATGAAAAAGACAAATGTGACTAGCATTGAAAATCTAATCTGGAAAAATCTATTTTTACAGCAAAAACATTAAACTAAAACATTCCATATTATAGATCTACTGCATAGACAATTTCACAAGGATTCCAAAAAGTCCTCATTTGCTATTTTATGATTTTTCTACCAATTACTATGTATTTTTGAAGTTCAGCCATTTAAATGCAATACTAATTCCGAAAAAAAAGAAAACATTATGCAGAGTGAACACAAAACTCTCCACAATTCATGTAAGCCCCTAAATGTAAATCCTTTGTCTCTAGCACTTTTGCAAAGTGAACACAACAAAGAGCTTCTATTTCTAATCTACTCCCTTTTTCTTCCTCTTCACAGACCGAGCACGCAGGGACGGGCAGAGCACGCAGGGAACGGAGGAGCACGCCCGGGGAGGTCGCTGTGGGTGATGGGGAAGGGCCGACCAGGCTCTGGCCATGGCCAGTCGGGGCTGCGCCAGGCCGTGGCCATGTCCGGCTGCAGCCAGCAGCGGCAGAGCTGCGGCAGCATGCGACACCGACACCCGGAACGACGACGATGCAGCCGGCAGCGCACGGATTTCGACTAGGGTTGACGCGTGCGGTGCAAGGAGTGGAGGGCGGCGTGGCTGTGCGCTACAGGGAGGAAGGGCAGCGCTGCTGCTCGGCCGAGGCTGCGAGGTCGAGGGAGAAGGGGCGACAGCGACGACAGCGAGTAAGCGAGAGACCGAGGGAGGATGTGAGTGAGCAAGGGGGAAGACCGAAGGAGGGGCTCGACTTCTTCAATACGGTGCAACGACGCGTGGGCGCGAGGTGTCGAACAGCGGGCATCATCGAGGGCCACGTGGTGTCGAGCCTCTACACACGGTCAACCACGACACGGCTTCGATCAAGTTTCAGAAACTGGAAACCACCCAAAACTACTGCAAACATATAACTGAAACTCTATTTTCTCTCCTCTATATCTCTCAAACCAATTCATTATTTGATCACCCGATTTCACTATTGTGTAGTGCTACAAGAGTACTTCAACTTTCGTTAAAGGATCAAAGACTAATTCGACATGGTTGGAGAGATACAAAGCTCCAAAGTAGGGTACCCGAAATTGAATCATGCAGTTCAGTTTTAGACCGACTGAAACTGCATTGTTCGTCCATCTCCATATCCCAAACCGAGTAAGGAAATGCTAAATCAATTCCATAGCGTTGTAGAGCTATATGAGGACAACAACTTTTCTTAAAGAACTTTCATCTAATTCTCAACGGTTTTCAAAAGAAAATGCGCCAAAGTAAGGTACACGCAAACTGAAACTGAAAAGTTCAGTCACCCAGACTTAGCCGATTTTCGAAGCTTCAAAACAGCATGAACTTCCAGACCTTGTAGCTCATGAACTAGGCCGAATTAGCCAAAGTGCCAATTGACAAACTTGTAGCTCAGGAAATTCTCTACAGCTTTGCTTTAAGGAGTCAAGCTTGAATTAGCATAGTTTGCGAGATATAGATCAAGGAATAGAATCTGTTTTTGGGAACTAACAGAATTCCAGAACAGTAGTAAACTATAGTTTTGACAGGCTTAAGAGCTGAATCATGAGATGGGTCAATTGACAAAGTTGAAGCTTATAAAATTTACTACAACTTTGATATAATTGACTTGGACTGATTCAAATTCTAAGATGGAGATTCTGAAAGGTCAGCTAGCACACTATACTAACAAAGCATGGAAAACAACACTTTAGGAGCTAAGTTAGCATAAGCTATTAACATGAGAAATGCTCCAAATGCATATTTAAGCAATCCTAACATGTTTACAAACATTCAAAGCAATAACTTACATTTGCACACATGATCATAGCATTACAAGACAAAGAAACATAATGGCACAAGCATGTTTCACTTACTTAAACTTAGGCAACAAGATGAGATGCTTATGATAAGGCTATACTCATGTGAAGCAAGTGCATTAGGAGGCAAGATAACACCCGGGGTGTTACAGTGTGCGTCGCGTCTCGCCCACTCACGACCGGAGACGGTCGATGGCCATTAGCGCCCGCCGCACCACTGCGCTGCCGCGGTCTAGAGCGCCGGTGTGGCCGTCCTCTTTTTCCCTCCTCGGTCTCCGTTGGACCGTTTCCGGCCTTGGGCCGGGAGACCGAGCGGGCCGGCTCACCTTTTCTCTCCGCACGCTCGGCTCAGATCAAGAGCGGCCGTGGGCCGGTCGTTCTCACGGGTCGGCCCAGTGCGAAGGAAAAAATTGCTTTTTTATTTTCTTTTGTTAAATTGAGAAAAGAATTAGTTGGAAAAATGTTTGTGTACATATTTTGGCTCCAAAAATGGTGAAACAAATTTTGTACTGATCCTTATGAGTAGATCTATGATGTAAAAATATTGCATGTCAATTTTATGATACTTTTCTATGGAGCTTGAATTTAATTCTTGTAATTGCTATTTATCTAAGAAAATGAATAGTAAATCCATTATTGCTCAGAAAAATATGGTTCCACTTGCATTAGTTTTCTTTTATGATGTAGTTTCTGGGAAAAATATATTCTATGCATGTTCTGTGTAAAATTTTTGATGTGTAGTTCAAGTGCTTTTTATTGCTGATATTTGTTATTTTTGATAGAGAGAAAAATATGAATAAAACATGTAAGAGATAATTTTTGTACAGTGATTATTTACTGTGTAAATTTTTGAAATGTGTTAAAATCTATTGTTTGACACTTTTCGTAGTACAAACTATTTTAGAGGGCATTTCTGTCCTATAGCTTGTCTGTTTTGTGTAGGCAGTTCTAATAGTCCAAATGCAATGAAATTTTTGTGACATGCTAGGTTAAATGATAGTAAGTCACTGTAATTTTCTCAGATTTTTCTGTGCTACCAAAATAGATGTTGTTGTCCAAACCTAGTTTCAATTAGGGCTTAATTAACCTTTTTAAATGCATGCTTAGTTAATAATATTTGCTTTGGTGTATCTTTGAAGCATCTTAGCTTGCTGTAGTAACTTGGTATATAGTATAGTGGTTGTAGTAGTAGTTTAGTAGTACATGTTCTTGGATGATGTTGACTACCTTGTAGACGAGTTGTATTTCTACTCTATCCAATAAAGTAAACATGTTCATCTACATTCCATTCATCATGATCATTACATGTCATCTCTCCAATGCACCAATGCATGAGCACTTATACATCTACATCATACAGGATCACAGGAAGGAATTCCGGTAGCAGTTCCCGAGGAGCCGCAAGAGCAGTCCGAGATGCAAGAGCAGGAGGTGCCCGAGGCAGACGAGGAGGTCAGTGAGGATCTTTCGGAGTGCCCCAATCATCGTCTGAGCTCTTTTGAAAGAGGCAAGCCCTAGAGCATTTCTCCCTCAGTTTGCAAAACATTTAATTAATGATCTACTTTAAATTGCTGCATTACGTTCAGGAGTTGTTTGCAACCGTTGCTGCATTATACCTTGTTTACCTTTGTATACTATATCCTTGTTACCCTAGTATCCACAGTCGAGTCCATGCTTAGCTGGCTTAGACCGGTAGAAGTCGGGTGATTTCCTGTCACCTGCGAGTTATAGGTGATTACCTGGATCTTGTTTGGCTAAATGTGGTATCATGAGATTTAACTAAGTGTTAATGTGAAGTTGAAACCGGACGGAGACTTACAGGGTTTTGGACTGTAGTGATTTCTGTCTGTGTCGATTAAGGACCGACCATTGTTAGGCCTCGAGTCATGTTGAACGCAGGCCTCACATTTAGCTGCCCAGATAAAGTACCTTCCGATCGCGAAACTAGGAGATTATTAGGGCCGAGTAGATTGCCCGCAGCGCACTGTACCGGAGCAGGTGTGGTAGCACACGGGCGCACGATGATAAGATCGAAGGGCAGTCGGATAGCCCCGGGTACTTGTGGTTCCTGGCAAACTCGAGATTTTACCTTGATGGTTGACTTGGTGACCAATATCTCACTTTAGCGGGTGAGTGAGGTTTGTGTGAGGAATAAATTACCAGCTGGTTAATAATCGATTCGAATCGCCATCGTTCACTGGATAGTGAACACTTGACTTGAGTTACTTTATCGTAGTAATGTTGATGGAACACCTGGACAGTTATAATGGATATGACATTATGGTAGTTGATATTGATCACTGGTTATCATTACTTGTTAATCACAAGTTTACTCTAGTATAGGTGCAAATGTAGCCGACAGGTTAATAATGATTAATTTGATTTAATGCTTGTGGAAAGAGGATTCTTAAATACCAAAAAATGCCTTTTTGTAAATGAGTCAGCTACCCCACTATAAAGCCCTTCATGATTCCTTGGTCTCACTTTATTTTGGTTATGTCGGGTAAGTCTAGCTGAGTACCTTCTTGTAGTCAAGGCATTGTTCCCACATGTTGCAGATGAGCAGATGTATTACGACTACTGTATCAACTGCCTTTATCCTGCGATGGGTGTAGCTTAGGACCATGGGCATGGTCATTCCTTAAGTCTTCCATAATGCTTTTGTTAGAGATGATCATCAGCTGGCACCGTACTTGAACTCCGTGTGAGTGTGTGTGGTTTGAACAAAATGGCTTCTGCTACTACTATTTGAACTTGGTTTGTAATAACTATGTTTAAACTCCGATGTATCTGTGATGCGAACCTTTATGTAATATGTGATGGTGACCGCTAAACTTATTATGATCTTGGCTGGTATGTGAGTTGGTTTGAAATCCCTCGAGATTTCACTGACTATTGGGTTATACGGGCTTAAGTTTGCTAAATCGTCTGCTCCGATGAATGATTTTCTTACTTAATTTCGTATAATTGGTCGGTTTTGTTACAACTGACATTGGAGCATGGTTTAGCATGTTACTATTCACAAGTGTATTTAAAACAAAAAGGTGTTTGAAAAACGTGATTTCCAAACTAAAAAGTGTGCCAGTGGTCATATCCTTTATGCCCAGTTAAGGACTCTAGGTGGCTTATTTAAGTACTGACTTGGGGTTCCTGCGTCATATTTCTATTTTGTTGCTCATACGACGTGCTATTGTATGAGTACCATTCACTTGAGTGGTAGTGTATGGATCAATTGCCTCTACGCCTTAGTAAGTGTGAGTTATGAGAGCTTGATCGGATACACCACCGATCTAGGAGGAAAGCTTATTTGATGCTAGAGTAATTACATGTTCTACGCATGTTTTACAAAGGTATCTCATGTATGGGTTGTTCCGTCCTGTGGTGACGATGCCGTCAATAGGATGATGGCTTAGGTAGTTACTACCGTTGTATGCGTATCGGGGGATGCGTATAGAGCGTGTAGATAAATTTACTGCTTTCATGCATTCATTGGGAATTAGGCTAAAATGATCTTCTGCAGGTACATAACAGCGCTATCGTGTAAAATGTATTAGTTACGTATATGAGAGATCGTTGTATGCCACCGTCTATATCGCTAGAATTCATTTATTTTCTAAGTTTGTGAGAATGTATGAAATGTACATACATCATATTACTTGTGCATTTCATTCATGTCATGCATTCCTCCCCTTATAAATTGATTATCTCCTTTTGATAAAATTTATACCAACTTAAAATATGTTCTCACGGGGAAATAAAAACTTTTGCTACAGATGGCCCGCACAAAGTAGACTACCTGTAAGTCCACTAGAGGAAGAGCACCTCGACACCAGTTGGCCCCGAGGGAGCACCACACCACGGACACCTTCTTGAGCGAGTTTGGCATGCCAACCTTGCTTTGGAGAGTGCTCCATGACGTGGGGTACCCAGAGGGTCAGGAGCTAGTGTACTCTTGGAGTGAGAGTTAGTTGGTTGAAGATGGGATTGCAGTGGTGGAGATCACAGTTCCCGCTCTTGGTGATGCTCCGGAGTGGGATGGCTGGCACTTGGAGTTTGAGGGTCGCACTCCTATTGAGGGTGCAGAGGGAGCAGCTTTCCGTGTTATCAGAGACATTATGAGCAGATTTTCCAATGAGCTGGCAACCGCATTAGCAGGTACTTTTCCTAGGGATGATCCTGGAGATGCTATCTGGGTTCAGCCTTAGGGGAGTGCCTTGGTCAGAGGTCCAGATGAGGGATAGGCTAGCGATAACCATGCCATGAGCACTATGTTCGTAGCTATCATAGCTCATGAGGGTCTTGAGTGCACTTATTGGACTTTGACTGACTTGCGTGGTGATGATAAGCTCAAGGCAAGGAAACAGAAGAAGAAGCAGGCACGTGTGATAGCGAGCTTGCAGGAGCAGTTGGCTGATATGACCTTGCAGCGAGACCAGGCTATGGTGAGAGACGAGGATGCTATGCAGTGAGTGCTGACGTTGACTTAGGCCAATAGCAATGCGGACCACATGATTGAGCAGCTAGTTTAGGAGAGGAACGAGGCCTGAGATGAGAGGGACCTTTTGAGGTAGAGGGTCGATGAGCTAGAGGAGTACAACGTCAACTTGCATGAGGAGTTTCACGTGCTCTACAACGGGGTTGGCCGGTATGCTCCTCCAGACACCGCCGGCATGGACGTCGACGACGACGATGAGGACGAGCCTACAGTTGCACCTGTTGACGACGACGCTGCTGATGGTAGCGATGGTGATGTCTCCGACCCCAACGATGGCCCTGAGGAGTAGTCTAGTGCCTTGCGCTAGTGTTTAGGTCCTGCTGCGATGACCTTTCTTTTGGATTCATGTATCTTGATGTATCTCATTTCGAACCTTGAGACTTGGTAGGATGTTGGAACTTGGTTGGTCATGCGATACCTGAACACATAAAAGTCTAGTGTATGTATGCTGGCAATTTGGTTGTATGGACGCGATGTTTGCATTTGAAGTAATTTAATTAGTGGTGTTGTTTTAATTGGAATGCGAGTATTGTGCCTCTGTTTTATTGTATGAATTTATTCTCTCCAATGAATTCAGTATGACATAATTTTTCATTCACTCACAATTACTACAGCTTCACTTAATCATTATTTGTTGCCGAAATATGCAGATGGCAAACACTCGCCGCACCACGTATGAGACCACTGAGACAGGTGGTAATGGTGCCGGGGCGGGTGGTAGTGGTGCAAACAATGTCAACAACAATGAGCCACACCATGAACCGCATTTGCCACCTCCTCCCCCGCTCACTGCAGAGGTGTTCTTTGCACAGTTTCTCGGAAGTCAGCGCAATACGGAGCAATCCCAGAAAATATATGGAAGATTTTCTACGTACCATTGCCAATAATGTTCAGCGCGGTAACAACCAAGGTGATGGCAATGGGGCGAATCAGTATAAATTCCGTGTGTTGAGGCTGACTGAGGTATTGAAGACCGAATATGCTGCACATCAGTTGCAAGGACCAGCGGGAATGTGGTGGAAGCATCATCGCACCACCTTCTCTCCAAATGCTCAGATTTCGTGGAGAGAGTTCACTGAGGCCTTTCGTGGAGTTTATATTCCACCAGGGCTGACCGAGATGAAGTTAGGAGAGTTCTTGACTTTGAATCAGGGCACTAAAACCGTGACACAGTATTTGCATGCCTTCAACAACTTGTGCCGTTATACTCCTAATATGGTTGACACGGATGCTAAAAGAATTGCTAGTTTCAAGAGAGGATTGAATCCAAAAATGATGAAGCATGTGGGTACCAATACCCATGCCAGATTCAATGACTTTATTAGTGATTGTCTGAAGCAGGAAAAGAACAACAATGCTAGTACCGCAGCCAAGAGTCGCAAGAGAGCACTAGAGGGTGGTCCATCTAAAGTAAGAGCACCCACGGGAGGTCGTCCTCCCTATCGTCCATCGGCACCTGGCGCTAGGTTCAGGCCACCACAGTAGAGGGGTCAGAATTTCAGGGGACCATAGAAGCCTTACAAGATGGTAGTGCAGTCCAACAAGACAACTGTAACTGTGGGACAAGGTAGCTCCAAGGGAGCTGTGGGATATGCTGGTACAGTGAAGGAACCATGCTACAATTGTGATCAACCAGGTCCCTTCTCAAGGTTTTGTCCTTATCCACCCAAGAAGCAATAGACATATACCGCTTGTGTGCACCACACCACTATGGATGAGATTCTTGAGGGAGAGCCCATAACTGCTAGTAAGTTTCCTATCAACCAACACCCCATAGTTGTTCTATTTGATTCTGGATCATCACATTCTTTTATGAGTCAAACATTTGCACGGAAACATGAATAACTATGCACAAATTTGAGTTATGGTTACCGTATAAGTTCAGTGGGGGCTGATGTTTTGATCAACCAGATGGTTCGAGGGGCAACCCTTGAATTAGGTAACAGAAAGTTTAGAGTGAACTTGATAATTATGCTTGGGTTAGTTTTGGATGTCATTATAGGGATGAACTAGATGAAAGATTGGGGAGCATTCATAAATATAGGGAGTCGAGTACTTACCCTTAAGGATCCTCAGGGTGAGGGTACTTTTCAGGTACCATTGCACAGAAGAACAGACCTCGTAAGTGTGATATGTGCTATAGAAGTCATTCCTATTCATCAGATTCCGGTAGTGTGCGAGTTTCCGGATGTGTTCCCAGATGAGTTACCTGGTCTTCCGCCAGATAGGGATGTTGAGTTTGGAATTGAGTTAGTTCCCGGGACAGCTCCAATTTCGAGGAGACCTTATCGGATGCCTCCGAACGAGTTAGTTGAGCTGAAGAAACAACTAGAGGAGTTATTGAAAAAGGGATTTATCCGACCAAGCAAGTCTGAATGGGGATGTCCTGCATTATTTGTGAAGAAGAAGAAAGAGGGCACTTTGAGAATGTGCGTGGATTATAGGCCACTTAATGTTGTAACTATCAAGAATAAGTATCCCCTGCCTCATATTGATGTTCTGTTTGATCAGTTAGCCAAAGCCAGAGTGTTCTTTAAGATAGATTTAAGATCCGATTACCATTAGATCAAGATTAGGCCACAAGATATACCGAAAACCACCTTTTCCACCAGATACAGGTTGTACGAGTATCTTGTCATGTCTTTTGGCTAGACAAATGCTCCTGCATACTTTATGTATCTGATGAATATAGTTTTCATGCCAGAATTGGATAAGTTTGTGGTATTGTTTATTGATGATATTCTGGTGTACTCCAAGAACGAGAAGGATCATGAAGAGCATCTGAGAATTGTCTTGACTAGACTTAGAGATCATAAGTTATATGCTAAGTTTAGCAAGTGCGAATTTTGGTTGAAGAAAGTTCCTTTTCTTGGTCACATTCTGTTAGAAAATGGAGTTTCAGTAGATCCAAGCAAGGTGCAAGAGGTTATGGATTGGAAGGCACCGACCACAGTTTCTGAAGTCAGAAGTTTCTTAGGATTAGCGGGTTACTATCGCTGTTTCATACCAGATTTCTCAAAGATTGCCAAACCAATGACAGGTCTGCTACAGAAAGATCACAAGTTCGTTTGGACAGAGGAGTGTGATGCAACTTTCCACACTTTGAGGAAACTGTTAACCACAACTCCTGTTTTAGCACAACCGGACATAGAGAAACCTTTTGATGTGTTTTGCGATGCATCGAAAACTAGATTAGGTTGTGTTCTTATGCAAGAAAGAAGAGTTATTGCTTATGCCTCACGACAGTTGAGAAAGCACGAGGTCAATTATCCGACACATGATCTTGAACTTGCTGCAGTTGTGCATGCACTAAAAATTTGGAGACATTATCTACTTGGTAATGTGTGCAATATTTTCACAGATCACAAGAGTCTTAAGTATATCTTTACCCAACTAGAGCTGAACATAAGACAACAAAGATGGTTAGAATTGATCAAGGATTACAACTTGAAAGTGCAGTATCATCCTAGAAAGGCCAATGTAGTGGCAGATGCTCTGAGTAGAAAGTCACATTGCCTGAATGTGCAACCCTTGCTCGAAGATGGGTTCGATCTGATGCACCCTGCCGTGTTATATAGTATTCAGATCAGTTGCTCTTTGGAGAGTAAGATAATAGAAGGCCAAAAAACCGACAAGGGGGTGTTCCACATCAAAGAGAAAATGAAAGAAGAGCCATCTAAGCACTTTAGAGTAGATGAACAGGGCGTGTTATGGTTTGAGGACCGTCTTGTTGTTCCCAAGGATCGAGAGCTTAGGAAAAAACTCATGGATGATGCTCACCTTTCTAAGCTATCCATCCATCCTGGAAGTAGTAAGATGTACCAAGAACTGAGACCTCGTTATTGGTGGACAAAGATGAAGAAAGAGATTGCAGCCTATGTTGCCAGATGTGACACGTGTTGTAGGGTGAAAGCTATTCATATGAAACCTACCAGTTTATTGCAACCCTTGTCCGTACCTAGTTAAAAATGGGATGATATAATTATAGATTTTATCTCTGGTTTGCCCACTACCCAGAAGGGACATGACTCGATTTGGGTGATTGTAGATCGTCTTACCAAGATAGCTCATTTCTTACCTGTCAAGACAGATTATCGACCACCTCAATATGCCGAGAAATACATAGCAGAAAATTTGAGATTGCATGGTATACTGAAGACTATAGTGTCTGATAGAGGATCATAGTTCACGGCTCATTTTTGGGAACATTTACACAAAGGCTTGGGAACTAGTTTGATCCATAGTACTGCTTATCATCCTCAGACAGATGGCTAGACCGAGCGAGTTAATGTCGTTCTAGAGGATATGTTAAGAGCCTATGTGTTGTCTTCTAGGGGTTCATGGGAGTCCTGGTTACCTTTAACCGAGTTTGCTTACAATAACAGTTATCAAGAAAGTATCAATATGACCCCATTCGAAGCTTTGTATGGCAGAAAATATAGAACACCACTGAATTGAGTCAAGCCAGGAGAAAGAAGGTATTATGGTATTGACTTTGTAGAAGAAGCCGAGAAGAAAATTCATATCATTCAACAAAATATGAAGGCGGCCCATCACGTCAGAAAAGTTATGCAGATAGAAGGAGATCGCTTGTGTTTGAAGTTGGTGACTATGTTTATCTGAAGGTCATGCCAATGAAGAAGAAACGGTTTGGAGTTAGAAGAAAGCTTACTCCTAGATTCATAGGACCATACAAGATCTTGGAGAGAAGGGGTCCAATAGCTTATAAGTTAGAGTTACCTGAGGCAATGAGTACTATCTTCCCAGTTTTCCATGTATCACAACTCAAGAAGTATTTGCGTGTTCCGGAGGAAAGAATAGAAGCTCGAGGCATAAAACTCAAATCAGATTTGGTGTATCGTGAGCAACCAGTTCGTGTTTTAGACACTAAAGAACGTGCTACCTAGAATAGTGTGGTGACAACATACAAGATACAGTGGAGTCATCATGATGAACGGGATGCAACTTGGGAAACGGGAGAATATGTACAAAAAAGCTTATGAAGGTTTTTATAACAAATGGTTCGTAACCCAAATCTTGGGATGAGATTTTTATAAGGGGGAAAGGTTGTAATACCCCGGTGTTATGCAAGCATTTAGGCACTGTAAATCATGCATATTATGCATCATCAAGCATCATAATCATATATGCCTAATCATGTTAAATAAAAATTGAAACAATACTTTGAAACATAGAAAACATGCTCGTGAAATATGAATGTTGCATACACTTGTTTAGAGTTATTTTTGTCCTAATTATGCTTGCCAGGCTAATAGAACAAATGCGACTATAATTGTAAATCATTTAGAATTATTTAGCATAATTTTTGGAGCAAAGTTTGTATTTGAACTTTTGACAAAATTTGCTTTTGAAAATATTTTGAAAAAGGTTAAAAATCCTCCCTATTTAGCTTTTACTTTCCAATTCAAAATCTGTTGGGAATTTTGAGTTGGTCCCTTAATAAAAGTTATAGAGAATTAAATCCTAAGCAACTTTCATTTTTGGACCATTTCCAGAAACATGACATTTTCTTGCTCCAAATTTGATTTAAAGTTGCTGCCTTTTGAAAATCTTGAAAAAAAAAGAATTAAAAAATAAAAAGAAAAACTCTTCTTCGCCTAGGTGGGCCGGCGCCTCGCTTCTGGCCCACTCGCGCAAGCCAGCCCAGCCCAGCTCACGCGCGCGCCCGCCTGTGGTCCAGTGGATTGGGCGCACGCCGCTCGCCCCCCTGCACCTGCGCGCCGTGCCCAACCCACGCGCGCGCCTCGCCGCGTGGACACGCCGCACCGGCGGCCATGGGCGACGACTGGCCGGCCGGTTGGAGCCCCTGCACCGGGACAGAATTATGTCCAGGGTCGCTCCCGACCGCGCCTTGACCCCCACGCCTGCTCCCGCTTCCCCCGCACGCCTCTCATTTCCGAACGCCGCCACGCTCCTCGCCACCGCGCGGCCGCCCGCCATTGTCGCAGCCTCCGAGCTCGCCTGCGCCCCCTTGTCTTCGCCCGAAGCTCCGCAAGCTTCTACGTGAGCCTCGCCTCGACGTAGCCCACCTCCGGCACCGCTGTTTTGCCAAGGTGAGGGCCGGAAGGGCCATAACCGCCACGGTGGTGCCGTCGGTGCTCGCCGAAGCCCGCGGCCGTGCTGAAGTCCTTGCTCCGCTTCTCCTCTCTTCCCGTGAACAGCATCACCACGTTCGCCTTTTTCCTCGTGGTCCTTGTGTGCGCCGCGTCTCGCCCGCTCATGACCGGAGACGGCCGATGGCCGTTAGCGCCCGCCGCACTGCCGTGGTCCAGAGCGCCGGCATGGCCGTGCTCTTTCCCCCCCATAGGTCTCCGTTGGACCGTTTTCGGCCTTGGGCCGGGAGACCGAGCGGGCCGGCTCGCCTTTTTTTCCCGCGCGCTTGGCTTAGACCAAGAGCGGCCGTGGGCCGGTTGTTCTCGCGGGCCGGCCTAGTGGGAAGGAAAAAATTGGTTTTCTATTTTCTTTTGTTAAATTGAGAAAAGAATTAGTTGGAAAAAAGTTTGTGTACACATTTTGGCTCTAAAAATAGTGAAACAAATTTTGTATTGATCCTTATGAGTAGATCTATGATGTAAAAATATTGCATGTCAGTTTTATGATACTTTTCTGTGGAGCTTGAATTTAATTCTTGTAATTGCTATTTATCTAAGAAAATGAATAGTAAATCCATTATTGCTCAGAAAAATATGACTCTACTTGCATTAGTTTTCTTTTGTGATGTAGTTTCTGGGAAAATATATTCGATGCATGTTCTGTGTAAAATTTTTGATGTGTAGTTCAAGTGCTTTTTATTGCTGATATTTGTTATTTTTGATAGAGAGAAAAATATGAATAAAACATGCAAGTGATAATTTTTTTACAGTGATTATTTACTATGTAGATTGTTGAAAAGTGTTTAAATCTATTGTTTGACACATTTCGTAGTACAAACTATTTTACAGGGCATTTCTGTCCTGTAGCTTGTCTATTTTGTGTAGGCAGTTTTAGTTGTCCAAATGAAATGAAATTTTTGAGACATGCTAGGTTAGATGATAGTAAGTCACTATAAGTTTCTTAGATTTTTCTGTGCTACAAAAATAGATGTTGTTGTCCAAACCTAGTTTCGATTAGGGCTTAATTAACCTTTTTAAATGCATGCTTAGTTAATAATGTTTGTTTTGGTGTATCTTTGAAGCATCTTAGCTTGTTGTGGTAACTTGGTATGTAGTATAGTGGTTGTAGTAGTAGTTTAGTAGTACATGTTCTTGGATGATGTTGACTACCTTATAGAAGAGTTGTATTTCTACTCTATCCAATAAAGTAAACCTGTTCATCTACATTCCATTCATCATGATCATTACATGTTATCTCTCCAATGCACCTATGCATGAGCACTTATACATCTGCATCATACAGGATCGCATGAAGGAATTCCGGTAGCAGTTCTAGAGGAGCCGGAAGAGCAGTCCGAGGTGCAAGAGCAGGAGGTGCCCAAGGCAGACGAGGAGGTCGGTGAGGATCTTCCGGAGTGCCCCGATCATCGTCCGAGCTCTTTCGAAAGAGGCAAGCCCCGGAGCATTTCTCCCTCGGTTTGCAAAACGTTTAATTAATGATCTACTTTAAATTGCTGTATTACATTCAGGAGTTGTTTGCAACCGTTGCTGCATTATACCTTGTTTACCTTTGTATACTATATCCTTGTTACCCTAGTATCCGCAGTCGAGTCCATGTTTAGCTGGCTTAGACCGGTAGAAGTCGGGTGATTTTCTGTCACCTGCGAGCTATAGGTGATTACCTGGATCTTGTTTGGCTAAATGTGGCATCATGAGATTTAACTAAGTGTTAATGTGAATTTGAGACCAGACGGAGACTTACAGGGTTTTGAACTGTAGTGATTTCCATCTGTGTCGATTAAGGACCAACCATTGTTGGGCCTCGAGTCATGTTGAACGCAGGCCTCAAATTTAGCTAGCCAGATAAAGTACCTTCCGACCGTGAAACTGGGAGATTATTCGGGCCGAGTAGATTGCCCGCACCGCACTGTACCGGAGAAGGTGTGGTAGGACACGGGGGAGCAATGATAAGACTGAAGGGCAGTCGGACGGCCTCCGGGTACATGTGGTTCCTGGCAAACTTGAGATTTTACCTGGATGGTTGACTCGGTGACCAATATCTCACTTTAGCGGGTGAGTGAGATTTGTATGAGGAATAAATTACCAGCTGGTTAATAATCGATTCGAATCGCCATCGTTCACTGGATAGTGAACACTTGACTTGAGTTACTTCATCATAGTAATGTTGATAGAACACCTGGACAATTATAATGGATATGACATTATGGTAGTTGATATTGATCACTGGTTATCATTACTTGTTAATCACATGTTTACTCTAGTATAGGTGCAAATGTAGCCGACAGGTTAATAATGATTAATTTGATTTAATGCTTGTGGAAAGAGGATTCTTAAATACCAAAAAATTCCTTTTTGCAAATGAGTCAGCTACCCCACTGTAAAGCCCTTAATGATTCCTTGGTCTCACTTTATTTTGGTTATGTCAGGTAAGTCTAGCTGAGTACCTTCTCGTACTTAGGGCATTGTTCCCACTTGTTGCAGATGTATTACGACTAATATATCAACTGCCTTTATCCTGCGATGGGTGAAGCTTAGGACCATGGGCATGGTCATTCCTTAAGTCTTGTCTAATGCTTTTGTTGGAGATGATCATCAGCTGGCACCATACTTGAACTCCGTGTGAGTGTGTGTGGTTTGAACAAAATGGCTTCCGCTACTTCTATTTGAACTCGGTTTGTAATAACTATGTTTAAACTCCGATGTATCTGTGATGCGAACCTTTATGTAATATGTGATGGTGACCACTAAACTTATTACAATCTTGGCTGGTATGTGAGTTGGTTTGAAATCCCTTGAGATTTCACGGACTACCGGGTTATACGGGCTTAAGTTTGCTAAATCGTCTGCTCCGGTGGATGATTTTCTTACTTAATTTCGTATAATTGGTCGGTTCTGTTACACAAGTGAACCTCGAGAGAAAAATTATTGTGTCATCTTGTCTTCAAGGAATTTATTTGGTATTTATTATAATTGATTGATTGTCACTTGCCACGGCGGTATAACTACTCTATCTCTCTTGTGCATTTACTTTCAAGTGTAGCTAAGTTCTTTAGTGTAACTAGTTTTGAGAGCTAGCTTGTGTCTTATTAGCTTGGTTAGTGAAGCTCTTTAGTTAGTATTTGAGAGCTCACTAACTTAAAGAGTAGTGAATTAGCCTTTGTGTGACTTAGAGATTATAGCGACTAGAATTGTGGATAGGTGGCTTGCATTTTTAGTAGGCTAGCACAACACTAGCTTCGTTATTGAATTATCTAACCACTTGGTTTAAGTGTTGTTGTATAAATTTAAATAGGCTATTCACCCCCACTAACCATGTAGGACCTTTCACTAGCGGATGCGTCCAGTCAAGAAAATCATCTTCTGGACCTCTCTGTTCCATGACCGGACACGCTGGCACTAGTGTCTTGTCCTTAGCTATGTAGTGTCTGGTCCCCCTAACCACCAAACACTGACTTGCTACAGGAGCACAGTTGAGTCTGGTCAACATTTACTGCCAGGGTTCGATCACGGTGAAGCACTATCATGTAGGCTCTAGCACTGACTAGACTCTTCTTCTCTCCATTCACTTCCAATTCAAATTTCTTTGTGAATGAAGTTGACTCCACTTGATCTTTGGGCTGTCCCTAAGCTGCCTAGTGCTAAGTTTGATAAGTGTGCACCACACCTAAACCATTAAACTCACCTAGTTTAATCTACTAGTTTATACCCCCTTTATAGTATGACCAAAGGAAAATCAAAGTCCCAAGTGTCTCTCAATGTAGTCTGTCCTTAACCTTATCATCCATCCTTTGAAAACCAAAATGATTTCAATCGATAGGGGCATAAAACTATTGATTGCCCAAACAATCGCCATTATCATGACCTAACTTGAATTGTCTCTGCAAAACATACATTAGTCACAATGATCTTATGTTGTCATTAATCACTGAAACCCACTAGGGCCTAGATGCTTTCAAGGCATCCATAGGCAAAATAATGTATAAGCACCATGCCTACACAAGGTTCTGCTACTCAACCCGTTTGGACACTGAGTTGAGCACTCTATGATCCTATGCATAAACATAATGCTAACTCTGACTATACTAAACATATAATCAAAGCAAACTATGAACGTGATAACTAAGAACATAATACCATATCAGCATCGAAGTCATTGAATAAGATAAATGTATTGGATACAAGGGCTATACCAAGCCTCTGGTGACTGAGTCCGGAATCCGAGCAGCCCCAACTCTACTTGATCTAACTTAACTAAGCTATGGTAATTCTCTAAGTTTGTTGGAGCTCTTCTCTTCTCTGAATGGATTCCTGTCTTGGATGAATTGGAATAGAATGCTTCTTGGAGGGGGGTCTCAGGGTCCTTTTATAGGAGGCACTTGGCATCTTGTGGGCCCATGAATCTAGCGACGGGGCCACGCGGCGCTAGCTCATGTGTACGGGGGCCATGGTGGGGCCTACTCGAGAGATGGCCGAGCGGCCAAGGCGGCGCTGGCGGGTTCTGCTGAGTAGAATTGTGAGCGCTATGGTGCATGAGGGTAGGATGCCGGTGCATTGTGGAGGGGTCGTGGGCCTGAGGAGATGGCGTGGTCTAGGCCCTAGGCTAGGGCGGCGCGAGCCTAGGGAGAAGAAAGCCGGGGCGGCCTGAAAAACAGAGAAGACTGGCCATCGATGCTTCTCGGCGGAGAAAAGATAGATGATATGGGAAACGGTCAAACGGTGATGGATTCGCACAACGAAGTATACCGAAGAGTAAAAAACGAAGAGAGCTACCTCGTGGTGGTGGTGGAATTTGCGAGAACGCCATGGTTTGGCTGAAAAAGCTTGCTGAAGAGTTCACCTGAAAAGTTTATCTTTAGATCTGCGTTGTTTGGGTCGGTGGTAAAATTAGGGTTGTACTTCTCAAAAGAGGTATATGCCGAGTTTAGGTCAGTGGTAAAATTAGGATTTGTAATTAATTTTGGGATTATTTAATTTCACAAATAAAAATAATTCAAGAAAATCCACAATTGCTTTATAAGCCAGAAAAATACTCCGAACCTCAGAAAAATGCCCAGAAATATCTGGAGACAGATTGAAGGATAAGGAACTCAACTAAGGCAGTTTGAGCTCATGAAAAGATAGTTGAAAAGATCAATGAAAAATATTTAGCTTGACAAAAAAAGGAATTTAATTCCAAAAAAGGTTGAAAACATTCCTAGAGAGAGAAATGTCGCTCTATTGTATTTTGAAACCATTTGCAATCATAAACACCAAATGCAACCAGCATAAATACAACACCCCTTTCAAATAATTATAAAAAGTTATTTAAAATTCACATTTTGCACTGTTTTAATTGCTAAAAGACTAATTAAGTCTTGGAAACTTTTTAAAGAAACTATAAAATCATTATTTTTATTTAGTGTAAACTATTTTCAACACAAAATGGAAATTTTAGGGTGTGATAGTTCATCAATACGAAATACGGGTTGTCCCTGTATCTGCATGTGGTGGCCTAAAGATGAGACGGCCGTACACAGTGATATATTTCAAGTATCAGAGAAATTATAATGGCACCATCACTATTAGATGAGAAGTAGTGGTATATCTTGAAACATCGAGTTTATAATGGCATGATCCAATTAATCTATTAAAATTTGAAACGCAACATTTGTTTCGCTACCCCTACCGCTCATCTTCTGAGAAGAGCTCGTGCACCATTCAATGCTTTTAAATCATCCAACATTTTCTCCCTAATGTTTAAGCAGTCTTAAATAAAATTGGGTAGGACGTTGGAGTACAGTTGGATTCATTTCTCTAGGAGTTTACACCACGAAGCTGATCCGTGTAGGTGAACAGATATTGCATGCTTTAAGGGCATGTTTGGTTACGTTTTTGTTAAAGTTTAACTACCATCACATCAATGTTCCCTCAAATGTATGGAGTACTAAATGTATACTAATTACATGCATGTCGACACAGATTAGGAGTAATTTACGAGACGAATCTATTAAACCTAATTAGTCCAAGATTGGAAATTTTTTGTCAAATAAAACGAAAATGCTACAGTGTTTGTTAAACTTTAACTCCTCAAACCAAACACCCTCTAAGTCTCTTGTGGAGTACTAAATAAGGTAATACACTATGAGTTCATCCTTAAGTTTAGTAGAATAATTCCATTCTTTATAATAGTATTAATTATTAGCTTATGAAAAATAAATGTGATAAATCAACTTCTATTTGTAAACAAAACAAAAAATTTAAGTAGGATGATGAAGAATTGCCTTTTTTTTCACAAACCAAACACTCAATCTGCGTAGTCACAGACCTACAAGATATTGATTCCTTAGGGCAGAGCCCCCGTGTCATCATTAATTCCAGTACCAAACTTCCAAGCAATACGGTGACACTTCAGAGAAAACTATGTATAAAGGTTATGCCCATATATCAGAAGCAAGTAAACCACATGCTTATAAGCTGCAGATCAAATGTACTATAGTATGGGGATCCACAAGGTGATCCTTACCTTGGTACTGGTCATGGTCATGGTCGCCCAGCTTTCTTCTCCGGGCACACTGATTCAGGATCGCGAACATCCCAAGGTGCATCGACCACGAAAGAGTATCCCTGTTCATGGTAGCAACATGGAACCCGGTTTAGATCTGCTACCCCTTAAACAGAAATATATTGATTTTAAATGTGACCGAGATCTGCACTACTTTATCTTGTTATTAGGCCAACGCAGTGCCACGGGTGTCGTCAGCGAGGACAAGGCTTTCATCGCTGTGCGCGGTTTTATTCCGCCTACTCTGCCACCCTGCCGCCATAAGACATGTTGAACGTTGTAGCAGTGACGTATGTTGTTGGCTGCAATTCCATGCATTTGGCTCTAACATAGTTTTACCACTGCCTTTCATCTGAAATGTGTAATTCAGTCCCCAGCTAGCAGCAATTATTCAGAGTTTCATTGCATGTACAACGTATGAAACTTCATGTACAATTCAGTGTCGTTTTGTTTTGGAAGTTCATGTACTGGTATCATACTCTATCCAATATGAAGGTGAAACAATGAATGTGTTGTGGTTCTCGAATTGTATACTTCTATGAACATTTCATGTACTTAGCTAGATTGGAACAACTGTAAGGGAGATCCTTATGTTTGTTCTATCTTGAGTACATATTTGATGCAATCTACAATTCTGCATCATGGTGTGATTTTTATACATTGGCAGAAACCCATCCAAAAGTCACTACAGTTATTTTTCTTCAAATGTGTAACGAGATGAAAAATTATCACGCAGAAATTCATAAAAATTGAAAAAAAATCAGTGGAGTAACAGTATCATTTATTTTGACTTCAATATTAGAATTTCTATCAAAATACTTTTCTTTTTCATTATATATCTCTTATGGTGCCCTTTATTTTTGTGGATAAAACTTTGGATTTGCGGCACCTGAACCTTCATAATTTGAGATTTTCTCTAAAGATAAATTTCAATTCTCATTTTTCCATTGGGTTATTGTCACGCGCCTAAATGGGACCCCCCACATTGGGCCAAATGGCCCAGGCGAGGCCTAGGACTGAGCCCTCACCGGCCATAGGGTCGTTCGGCGCATGGCCTGAGAGGCACACGGCCAGGGGGGCATTGCCACTGCCCCAATCTCCCGATAATCCGGGAGTATCCAGAAAAGAAAGAAAAGTGTAGTAGAGAATTTGAAATAGAATCGAGTTTATTAGGAAATAAAATAGTTTTGCTTGTAAAGAAAGTAGTCTAAATCTATAAGAACTCTTTCCTTAGTTTCTTAGAGGCTATGTCTAGATTGCTTAAAAGTCAAGTCTCCTATGACTATAAATAGAGGGGCGATATAACCTTTCATCTTAAGCACGGAGTTGGGCTTCGGCTCTTTAATTATCTCCTCCCCTCCCTTATAAGCCTCGGCCTTCTCCCCATCTCTCAAGCTGCCGCCGCTAGCCCCATCCCCTGTGCCGCCACCCTAGCCCTAAGCCGCTGCCGGCCCCAACTCTAGCAGCAGCCGGCGCGCCGGCCTCACGTCGCCACCGACCAGCAGTGCCGCCGCCCTCTAAGCCCTAGCACCACCCCTCAATCAGCCTCCCCGAGTAGGACCCTGACGGTTATTATGTTTTATTTTTATGTCCATATTTTGGATCAAACACTATTACTTATACCCATAAATGAAAACTTTAGAGGATTTTTTTTCATGAACATGCGGATTTTGCAGGTCTTTCATTAAGAGGAATCTGAATAGAGGATGGATCAAACGGATCTGAATGTAAATGGTATATGAGCTCGTCCTTTTGTAACTTGTAGAAAATGCCATGGTCATGATGAAGACAATTTTCTGTTTTAAGAAAATACCTCCAGTTTACAACAAAACAAATTGTACTCGACCTAACAGCAATAACAGTTACGAAACAGCAGAGTCAGAAAAATAGAGATTGCTCAATGGCAGATCCAAATACTACTAATCCATTTGCTAATAGAGTTTTCTAAAACACGCAGGAAATACATTAAAAATAAAAAATGGGGAAAAGACCATACAAAACCACACCAACACACACCAATGGGAAATATAAAACAGAAAAGACACGCCTTTTACATATAATGAAATGACTCTAGAAATCAGTCCACATTCATCCCTTGGGCTAAGAGGGAGTTGACTCCTCATGATAAATTAAGTTAACAAATATGAAAGGTATGCAATTCTTTCTTATGCTGAAGAACAGGCGAAAAATTATTTTTTCACCACTAGCATTATACAGACCAAAAACTACAATAAAGCTCAAGACAACGTTACACGTTACAGGGAACAATGGTTTCTGAAACTTTCAGCATTGTCATATAAAGGAACTAACTATTTGCCAAGGTTGACAGACTACGAAAATCAATAGGCTACAGAAAGGAGGGAAAGGGCAATAGTTCCTGGTGTATCCGAAGTTGCTTTGCGGTCCATTACCACATTGATAACTTAGGGTGGTCCCACATACGCGAGAACAGTCAGCACTGTTTGTGCGATTGTGCAAAAGAGAACAAGCAACCCAGTAAGCAGTGCCGCTCCCAACCATGGATTGCTCAGGTGGTTATGCCTCAACCAAGCTATCCATCTATTTATGCGATTCTGATAATACATTTCCATCCTCCAGCATACTGATTTCAGGTAAAAATTTCCAATGAAATCAAATACTACCCCTTTTGTTAACCGTGTAAAAAGTGCTGAGACCACCTTATCACTATGAAGAACATGCACCATTATTCCTCTCTGTGACACTAGGGTAACATCCTCGGGCTTGCAGATTAGCTGAGACATAAACATGACATATGCAGTAACACAATTGCCAAACTGAGGGTTAGTCTGCTCAAATGCAATCATGTTCCTAAAAAGTGAACCTGTTCCGTTTTCTACATATAAACATGGAATTTCAAGTACACCATCTTTAAATGTTATGTCAAGCAAGGAGTGAGTACTCAGTCCATTGATGTTCTTTCTCTTGAAAACAATTCCTGCTTCATGGTATTGTGTTGCTCGACGCCAACGAGATACCTGCCCACATTGTAAGAAGTCGAAATCTTGATTATGTGATAAGTTCCAGTTGTCTTGCCTCTGCCTATGATTAATGTTAAATACCTTACAAAGTTTGTCCAGAAAATATTCACCAAATTGAGGCCGCAAATGATTGCTTTCCTCCTGGAGCATTCTTGGTATAAAATGAATGTGACACAGGTGGAGAATATGACAAAAATCATTAGGCCTCTCATACGTGGGGCCAGATGCTCCCGTGAAGGACTGCAGTACATGTTCAACAAAATTATACACATTTTCAGTAACTGTGTTCTCCATGGCTGAATCCACAAGAATATCATGTAGTTTCCTAACGACAAAAAATGGAATTTGATTTTCACTGAGGAATACATCAAGCATTGCAAAACTATGATACCATGATATGACATTGTTTTCATGGCAATTAACAGAATCTTCATTCTCTGAACTCTGTTTGCCACCATCAGCTATTCCTAGTTCTATCTCAAGCAATGAATCCGGACTAATTTTTGCACTATTTTCTGGAGACCTGTTTGCTTGTTGTTCTGCATATCTTGTTCCATGTACACTGTTATCAGAGATGATATTAGGTTCAGCATTGGCTTTAGTTATTCGTGAAATTCCATGTGTACCTCCAAGATATACAAGAATAAAACATCCGTCTAGCAAGAGCATCTGTCGGAAGTTTTTACTGTCCAATATAACTTCATCAGAGTAACATGCCCTTGCTTGATTCTCTATGTCGCTGACAGCGAGTAGGTAGTCTCGTATATTCTTCTTGCAGTTCAGTTTAAGGACATAATCCAAACACTTCCATTTTAGCCTTTCCATAAACTGTAAGCTGGCATTTCTTTGATGATATGGACCAATGGACACAACAGATGGTTCATAAGCTAACCAATCTATTTGACGGACAAGCCGATGCACTCTGTGGATCTGAAAAGAGTTGCCTTTCTCATTAAAAGTCTCATCAGGCAATTGCACATAACACAGATCCCTTGCCATGGAGTTTGCTATTTCATCAATTTCTGCAGTACTAGTCGTAGAATCAGCCATCATTGTGGTATAGCTGTTCATAACACAAAGCCACCCGGGCAAGAACAAAATGTCCAGATTAGGTGTTCTTAGACGGATCTCATGGCGTTATCTAATGTTCAGATATTAAGTACTGATTTTTTTTAAAAAAAATGTGAATAGATGCAAAGCAAAGATAAAGTAATGTTGGAAACAATGATAAGAATAGGGATTGGGTAATCTTCCCAAGGCCAAATTTATACAGAAAGTTTGACTTTCTACTAAATTATTTATACAGAAAGTCAACTATAAATATAATCCTTTTTACCAAAATTTTTATCCAATGGATATCTTGACTTTTGAGTAGCTCCAGGAGACAACAATTCTGTGTTTGTGCATGGGGCAATGCTGCGGCACTCCCTTTACTCAGTAGGAGGTAATACCTCAAACAAATCTGAGCCATTGATTTTTTAGATTTTTTAAATTTACTAATTAATCTAGGCAAAAAAGAAAATACTGTCAATTGCCCTCGTCACACTGGAGACAAATCCCCTCGTCACATAGGAGACAACGAGCGGCGACCTCTTCTTTCCATGTCTGTGTCTCCTTCCTTCTTTTCTGATTGTATCCTTCCTTTTCCTTTTATAAATTTAATTTAATTAACAAATATTATATACATTGAAATATTTATGTATAGTTTTCTTTATGTTTGATATATTAAACTACTAAAATATTTATTAATAATTACGTTATTTTTTCAAGTTTCTTGAAACCTCTAAATCTCTACATGCATAAGTTTTGTCTTACTAAAATAGTTGATAAAACATATATCAGAATACAAATTCATCCTGTATATCTAAAAGGTTAAAGCGCAAAATCTCATGCACGTTGGACAAGTTTGAGCACATTCGTAGGTTAATTGGGCAACTATATGTGTGGCATGTATTATGTGCATAAAAATAATAGTTTATGTTAATTAAAATATGCCATATCAGAAGTTGTAAAACTAAAAAAGATTTTACCACATCCAATAGATCATGTATGTGCATCAATTAGATATAAAGAAACATCTTTATATCTAAATTTTTCCTTATTTATCATTCTTTATTACAAAATTAAAAGTTATAGATTTCAGATATAAAAATAACAAATTTCTAACAAATCGCCTGGACAGCTTTCTGGCTTGAAATTTGTTATTTTTATATCTCACAAATGAAGTCGAGTTTGGACAAGATATTTTACAAGATTGTGTATCATCATATCATCTACGTATGTGATTTTTTTGGTGATTTTAGACGATATTTTTGCCATGGTTTGCACGGGTTTTCACGAAGGGTGTGGTTTTCACCTGATACGTTGCCTACCATATATCTTACATTTTCAGGCTCAATTTGGATGGAACAAGGAATAAACTAGATTAGAGCTTAAATGCAGAAGTATCAGCACATGATTAATCCCGAAATAAGTAACAACATATGATTAGTTGTGAAAATTTATACCACATTGCCACACCAAAAGGCGAGAGGATGCTACGTAACAATGAATTTAATCAGTTATGTGCGAAAGGTGTCGATTAGTATGGAGTTGATAAGGAGACAAAATTGTCATCTAGAACCAAACAAAACTAGTCACCGGTCTAAGCATCCAAACAAATTCCGTGAGAAGAAACAAATTATTTGGAGGAAACAGAGTACAAGCTAGCCAAATGTGGACTGCAAAAGGGGGTAGATTCCAACCTCTTTCCGTTCGCTCAACGATGGAAGTCGAGAAAAGGACTAGGGCTGATGCTGCCGGTTCCCGATCAACGTTGACAACGGCAGTCGCTGTGCGAAGCCGCCTCAGCCCTTGTTTATTGCCTCCGCCGTGCGAAGCCGCCACGGGTTCAAGATACCCTGGTTTCCACAAACCAAGGAGGCCGAGATTATCTTGCCCTGGGCTGGAGCGATCAAATTGCTAAGGTCTAGAGGGATCTCGGTTACAAGCACACGCACACCTCACGGTAGTACAGCTTCAGCACGGTCGATCACACCAGAACGACCATAGGGGCCGCTGGGCATCAGCACAGTGGATCAGCCCCACGAGATCCGGTACATTCGGGCCAGCATCGACGCCATCTCGGGTGCTCCCGCACTTTCCGGCTCAACTAAGCGAACGACCGCTGGTTTCCGCAACCTTCTTTTCAAAAAAAAATACAAAGTTAAACATCTAATACCTTTTACTCCCTTAGTCCTAGAAAGACCGTCTTTGTAGAGTTCAATTTTTGTCCCATAATAATAGTCATTCTATAAAAAAATCACCACACCGCGCTCATGCCACTCGTTCCACAATGCACCGTCCTAATGGTTGTTCCGTAACAATAAGTTGGCTTGTGCAAGCAAAAGGGCACGTAGCTGGTGGTTACGAGAGTCTTAGTAGCATCTGAAGTCCTGAGTTTGACTCTCCGTAGGAACAAATATTTTAGGATTTAGCGGCTTTGTGCTTTCAGCGGTAGGCAACGTTTTCGTCAACAGCGAGACACTTATGGTGTCTTCATCAATTTCGAGGATTTATTGACCTAGTCTTCGAAAGTGAACATATAGGTAAGACATAGATGGTATTATTGTTGATCGAAAAAAGTCTAAAAAAAGGTTCTAAAAAGTAAGTCTTGTCAAACAATGTGTCTATTGTTTTCCTGCGAGTATTGCTAATTTATTTGTCCATTCACAGGAGAAAACATGTCATGACAAAAAAGAAACAATAATGATGTCCCTGTCAATCCGTATGAGCAACTTCGAAATGACCAGATTGAAATCAATAACCAGAGACTTGAAGCTCTAAATCTGCCTGGTACGAACAGTTCAGAACAGAATGTTCAACCTAGTAAAAGAACAAAGGTTTTGTATAGACTTTTATTTACTAGGACAATCATTGTATTTATTAACAAATATTTATACTATTATGTGCTTTTTCTATAGAGAACTCAACAATCAAGTGATGCAGCACCTGAAGGTCACAATCTGCGCAGGTCACAAAGAAATCGTGCTGAAAATGCAAATGAGCAGATTGAAGAAGATCGAGTATCAGCCAACTGGAGATGTTTTATGTGATGATGAAGGTCTTGTAGAGTGTGACTTGGTGCATCACAAATATCTTGTCATATTACATGTTTCTTGTTTAAAATTGTTTACTACGGATCTTCATAATAGTCCGCCAAAGAAGAGGAAAAGAAGCAGCACTAGGATGGACAACATATTTGCAAGAACACCAAGCATGCCTAAGATCAAGAAAATACTCAATGAATTTGGTCAGCCTATTGGAGAAAATTATTTTCTAGTGACATTGGCTGTCTAGTGAGACAAACATTATCAGTTGGGTGTTCGGACAAGAGGTTTGTTGACATTGAAAAGAAAGACAAAGTGTGGGATACTTTAAATGTATTTTTCCTCTTCACTTCTTTGGACCTTGATTGCTGAAATCTACCACACATCATGTACTATTTTCTGCACTAATTTGCTATGATGTGTGGGTTGTTCCATTCTTAGAGCATCTCTAAGAGTTCCCTAAATCCCTTCCTAATCCTTAGTTTTTAGCAAGATGAGAAAAATTCCTCTCCAACAACTCATAATCCATCTTTCTAATATTTTAGAACTTAGGAAAAGTCACCCTGTTCCGCGTAAAGTTACACGCTTCTGAGTCATACGTATCTTCTCTCTTCCACACGTGTTTGTCGGGCAATCTAAAGGTAGAAGGGCGTGGAAAGAATAAAGAATAGGAAAGGGTTCCTGATGCAATTGTACAAGAGAGAAAGAATATATAAAAGTTGTTAGGATAATTTAGAAATAGTATAGGATTCCTGATATAAATTGTCTTCTATATTTTAGGAGTGGATTATTAGAAACTCTCGGAGATTGTCTGCTTTATTTCGTCCGATACCTTTTTAGGAGTTATAAAACTTCATTTTTTTAGAAAAAAAATATTGGGTACTCTTAGAGATGCTCTTATGCTGAGTATTGGATTATTACCCTAAGGACTGATTTGCTGCGTTTTTTCGATGGAAAATTAGGAATTCTATGATGTTGATGAGGCTACCAAAAACTAGTTTCTGGTCACTGCTGTAAGGAAATGGAAGGATTTTAAGGCAACCTTAGAGAAAGAATTTTTTGATGAAAAAGTAACAATTGAGGAACTGCAGCGAAAACATGGTGACTGATTTAAACATACTGACCGAAAGTTCCTCATTAAGCATTGGACCTCTCCTGAATTTGATGTAAGGAGTAAAATTTTTATATATGCATATTTGGACTACAATATATTTGCTGAATTTAACAATTTCTATTTTGGGCTCGAATGGAAATATCCAAAGCTAATCGTGCAAAGTTGAGGATACATCATACATTAGGAAGCAAGAGCTTTGGTTGTTCTAGGCATGAAATGGTATAGAAAATATCTCTAGCCTTCAATTTTAGTGCATTATTTTGCTACAGTTTTAATACTGAATTGAAACAATTTTAAGGTCTAGGGCCAGGGCGCGTGCCTCGAAGAGATGAAATCTATATCAGAACACATACAGGAAAAAATGAAGTTCCATCCCAACAAGCAGAGTCAATAATTGTAAGTTCTTTTCTATAAAAGAATTTTAGTATGTAATATTTCTCTCTAGTGTATAAACATCCATATTCCATTTTGCTAGAACAAACTTAAATAAGTTGTTGAAGCCCGCCCAGAGTTGACAGAAAGATCAATTTAGCAAGGTGATGTCTTTGTTGCTGCTTGCGGAGAAAAGGAGCCAAGAGGACGTATTTGTGCTTTGGGTCTCGGACCAACTCCCCAAGATGTTGGCACTCCTGGTTTTGAAGTGTTACAAACCAACAAGGCTATAAATGGAAGTTATAGCTCGTAAAAAGGTTGAAAGTGATAAAACTTCTCTAGAACGATGCATACAAGAATTGAAAAAGGAACTGCACGAGGCAAGGATAGTGCAAAAAGAAGAAATATGGAAATCACCTGACAGAACGGTTTTAATTCACGAAACCATATGGTAAAGAATTTCAAGAGTTTGAATTACTTAAGTCATGATTGAATAATTGTTGGTATTTATTAACATGTCACTTGTTCACGTAGCCACCTAATGTTTGTTGATATTTCTTAACATCACTGTTGCTAAGTTGTCATCCCTAACTATGATATCAGAAATGCTTGTTGGTACTACCTTGTGCCACTTCTAGAATGACATTAAGAAGTACGTTGGTAATCTATTGTGACTCAGAAATAATGCAAATATGTATATGAAGGGATCTGCAAGCGCACAGATAATTTACCATTGTAGCATTTCATCTAGAAGTATTTCAGGTTTTGTTATTTATATTTTTACTATAGGGAAGTACGGACAGATGGAATATATTGATAACTTATACATATGATGAAGAGATAAACCATAACCAAGCTTCCACTCATAACATGGGTAAGTTACAGGGTGCTGACACCAAATTTGGCATACCCAAAATGTGTGGAAATATTTATATCATATTAAATAAAATTGGTATAGATGATCAAGTTTCATCTAAATATATGATATAGGCAAATAAGGAATAATATAATATCCCTAATAAAAAGGAAAAGAAAGATGGAGCAAAAAAGGGTACACATATGTACATATGCATGAGTGCTTGTGCCTTGACAAACATGCGCTTTATATCAGCAAAGTAATAAAGCGCCAAATTAAAAGCATGGCAATTACCTGTCTCATACTCCCTCCATACTGGTAAAAAATGACGTTTATGACAGAATTTAGCATACAAGGAGTGATTAATTAGGGTAGAGTTTTCCTTGTCTGCCCCTATTAAATACGGTTGCGGGTGCATTTCATATGAGAAAATTCTCTAGCTCAAACGGCTAGTGCAGTGAGGCGTGAGTCCTGAGGTGCCGAGTTTGATACTTGATGGGTGCAGTTTTTTTGCTGCTAGCTTCATTTTGCATGGCGATGCAAGATTTTTGCATGGCACTGTATCGTCGCTGCTTGGAGCGCGCGCTGAGCCGCTTAGGCTACTTGCATGTAGTCGTTTTCGATTTGTTTAGCCTGGTGCGTGGCGGGGGGTGGGGGGCGATGGCGAGCGTTGATTTTCGTTGCACGCGCTCGTTTTTCAAAATTTTGGCCTAGCGCTGTGCAGGCTTGTTAGATGGCGCGTTTTTTTCCCCTCCTGGGGTGTCTTTCCATCTACCGTCGCGCTAGGTCACAGCTTGCCTATTTAAGCGTTGTCTTTCCCACTCTTCTCTTTCCATCTACCGTGCTTCACCTCTCTACTTTCCCCCTTTTCTCTTTCCATCTACCGCATGCAATGGCTGATCCAAGAGTTGCTGGCTTTGATCTGAACATTCGCATAGAAGAAGATGACAACGGCATTGCACCCTTCGATCTCAACGATTGGAGGATGTCAACGACAATGGTAAGTTTCCTTCTGCATATGATTTGATTTGATAGGATTCCATCTCCACATCATATGATTTCATATCTTTGTTTCCTTTTTTGACAGGATTTGATTTGAACTTGCCACTAGACGAATATGGCGTGGTTAGTTTTGATTTTGTAGGAAGCCTTGCCGGTAAGATTTTTATTGTTGCAACTAGGATTTTTTTAGTAAACAAATCTATTTTTTGTAATGTGTTTGTTTTTTCACAACTAGAACATGCTCCCACGGAAGGAAACCAACAAAGAAAAGACATGACAGAAGAAGTCAGAAAACAAGTTTATCAAGCTTTGTTGGCTAGAAGCAAGAATGGGAAACTAAGCAAGAAAGATACAAGAGTTATTGCTGATCAGTTTGGTCTGCACATTCGTGCAGTTCAGCGCTTGTGGAAGCGAGGTAAAATACCACTTGCAAATTTTATTCCGGTTGACCTTGGTAGTCGAAAGAAGGGTAGAGTTGGCCGTAAGGCAAACCCTGTTGATTGGGAAGCATTACGTAGCATTCCTCTCAAGAAAAGAATGACTATGGAAGATGTGTAGCAAACTTAACATGAGCAAATGGAAGATACAAAGGTATTTGAACAAAGGTTTTCTTAGGCACCACTCTAGTAGCATCAAACCATACCTCACAGATGTTAATAAGAAGTCTAGGTTAAAGTGGTGTGTTGACATAATTGAGAAGGATTTGCTTGGTGATGCAAGATTTAAGGATCCGCTTTTGGCCTGAACCGAGCGCGCGGGGAAAAGGCGAGCCGGCCCGCTCGGTCTCCCGGCCCAAGGCTGGAAACGGTCCACTCGGAGACCGAGGGGGGAAAAAGACGGCCACGCCGGCGCTCTGGACCGTGGCAGCGCGGCGGTGCGGCGGCCGCCAACGGCCAGCGGCCGTCTCCGGTCGCGAGCGGGTGAGACGCGGTGCGCAGGAGGATCGCGAGGAAAAAAGCGAACACGGTGATGAAGTTCAAGGGAAAAGAGGAGGAGCAGAGCATGGAGGTCGGCATGGCCGCGGCTCCGATGAGCACCGACGGCACCACCGTGGCGGTTATGGCCATTCCGGCCCTCACCTTGGCGAAACCGCTGTGCCAGAGGTGCGTTATGGCGAGGCGGGGAGCGTGGCGGCCTTCGAAAATGAAAAGCGCGAGAGGAGGAAGGGAGCGGGTGCGGGGGTTAAGGCGCGGTTGGGAGCGACCCTGGACGCGATTCCGTCCCGGTGCAGGGGCTCCGACCGGCTAGCTAGTCGCCGCCCATGGCCGCTTTAAATCAATTTTTGAGCAACAAAATGACATTTTCTGGAAATGGCCCAAAAATGAAAGTTGCTTAGACTTTAATTCCCTACAACTTTTATTAAGGGATTAACTCAAAATTCCCAATAGATTTTGAATTGGAAAGTAAAAGCTAAATAGGGAGGATTTTTGACCTTTTTCAATAATATTTTCAAAAGCAAAATTTTCAAAAGTTTGAATACAACTTTGCTCCAAAAATTTTGCTAAACATTTCTAAACTAATTACTCAAGCAAACAAGCATGTTTAACACTACAACAAACCTAAACATTCATAGCTCAAAATAAACACACAGATGCAACATTAATGTTTCATGAGCATGTTTCAATTATTTTTTTTAACATTATTATGCATGTATGACTATGATGCTTGATGATGCATTATGGTCATGAATTGTAGTGCCTAAATGCTTGCATAACACTGGGGTGTTACAGCCCTCCCCCTTATAAAAATCTCGTCCTGAGATTTGGGTTATGAACCATTTGTTATAAAAATCTTCATAAGCTTTTTGTAGATATTCACCCATTTTCCAAGTTGCATCCCCTTCATCATGATGATTCCACTGTATCTTGTATGTTTTCACCACACTATTTTGAGTAGCACGCTCTTTGGTGTCCAAAACTCGAACCGGTTGCTCATGATATACCAAATCTGACTTGAGCTTTATGCCTCGAGGTTCTATTCTTTCTTCCGGAATACGCAAACATTTCTTTAACTAGGATACATGGAACACTGAAAAATGGCACTCATTGTTTCAGGTAATTCCAACTTGTAGGCTATTGTACCTTTCCTTTCCAAGATCTTGTATGGTCCCATCAATCTGGCGGCAAGCTTTCTTCGGCCTCCAAAACGTTTTTTCTTCATTGGTGTGACTTTTAGATAAACATAGTCACCAACTTCAAACACAAGCGGTCTCCTCCTTTTATCTGTATAGCTTTTCTAACGTGATTGAGCTGCTTTCATATTTTGCTAAATAATATGAACTTTCTTCTCGGCTTCTTCTACAAAGTCAATACCATAATATCTTCTTTCTCCTGACTCGATCCAATTTAGTGGTGTTCTACACTTTCTGCCATATAAAGCTTCGAATGGAGCCATTTTGATACTTTCTTGATAACCGTTATTGTAAGCAAACTCGGCTAAAGGTAACCAGGACTCCCATGAACCCCTAGAAGACAACACACACGCTCTTAACATATCCTCTAGCACGGCATTAACTCGCTCGGTCTGGCCATCTGTCTGAGGATGATAAGTAGTACTACGGATCAAACTCATACCCAGACCTTTGTGCAAATGTTCCCAAAAGTGAGTGGTGAACTGTGACCCTCTGTCAGACACTATAGTCTTCGGTATGCCATGCAATCTCACAATTTCTGCAATGTATTTCTCGGCATATTGAGGTGGTCGATAATCTGTCTTGACAGGTAAAAAATGAGCTGTCTTGGTAAGACAATCCATGATTACCCAAATCGAATCATGTCCTTTCTGAGTAGTGGGCAAACCTAAGATGAAATCCATACTTATATCATCCCACTTCCAACTAGGTGCGGACAAGGGTTGCAACAAATCGGCAGGTTTTAGATGAATAGCTTTCACTCTACAACATGTGTCACATCTGGCAACATAGGCTGTAATCTCTTTCTTCATCTTTATCCACCAATAATGAGGTCTCAGTTCTTGATACATCTTACTACTGCCAGGATGAATGGATAGCTTAGAAAGGTGAGCTTCATCCATAAGTTTATTCTTAAGCTATCGATCCTTGGGAACAACAAGACGGTCGTCAAACCATAACACGCCCTGTTCATCCACTCTAAAGTGCTTAGATGGTTCATCTTTAATTTTCTCTTTGATGTGGAATATCCCCTTGTCGGTCTTCTAGCCTTCTATTATCTGACTCTCCAAAGAGCAACTGATCTGAATACTATGTAACATGGCAGGGTGCATCAGATTGAACCCATCTTCGAGAAAAGGTTGCACATTCAGGCAATGTGACTTTCTACTCAAAGCATCTGCCACTACATTGGCCTTTCCAGGGTGATACTGCACGTTCAAGTTGTAATCCTTGATCAATTCTAACCATCTTTGCTGTCTCATGTTCAGCTCTGGTTGGGTGAAGATATACTTAAGGCTCTTGTGATCTGTGAAAATATTGCACACATTACCAAGTAGATAATGTCTCCAAATTTTTAGGGCATGCACAACTGCAGCAAGTTCAAGATCATGTGTCAGATAATTGACCTCGTGCTTTCTCAACTGTCATGAGGCATAAGCAATAACTTTTCCTCCTTGCATAAGAACACATCCTAATCTAGTTTTTGATGCGTCGCAAAACACATCAAAAGGTTTCTCTATGTCTGGTTGTGCTAGAACAGGAGCTATGGTCAACAGTTTCCGCAAAGTGTGGAAAGCTGCTTCACACTCCTCTGTCCAAACGAACTTGTGATCTTTCTATAGCAGACTTGTCATTGGTTTAGCAATCTTCAAGAAATCTGGTATAAAACGGCGATAGTAACCAGCTAATCCTAAGAAACTTCTAACTTCAGAAACTATGGTCGGTGCCTTCTAATCCATAACCTCTTGCACCTTGCTTGGATCTACTAAAACTCCATTTTTTGACAGAATGTGACCAAGGAAAGGAACTTTCTTCAACTAAAATTCACACTTGCTAAATTTAGCATACAACTTATGATCTCTAAGTCTGGTCAAGACAATTCTCAGATGCTCTTCATGATCCTTTCTCATTCTCGGAGTACACCAAAATATCATCAATGAACACAACCACAAACTTGTCCAATTCTAGCATGAAAACTGTATTCATTAGATACATAAAGTATGCAGGAGCATTTGTTAAGCCAAAAGACATGACAAGATACTCGTACCACCCGTATTTGGTGGAAAAGGCGGTTTTCGGTATATCTTGTGGCCTAATCTTGATCTGATGGTAACCAGATCTTAAATCTATCTTGGAGAACACTCTGGCTTTGGCTAACTGATCAAACAGGATATCAATATGAGATAAGGGATACTTATTCTTGATAGTTACAGCATTAAGTGGCCTATAATCCAAACACATTCTCAAAGTGCCCTCTTTCTTCTTCTTCACAAATAATGCGGGACATCCCCATTCAGACTTACTTGATCGGATAAACCTCTTTTCAACAACTCCTCTAGTTGCTTCTTCAGCTCAGCTAACTCATTCGGAGGCATCCGATACGGTCTCCTTGAAATTAGAGCTGTCCCTGGAACTAACTCAATTCCAAACTCAACATCCCTATCTGGTGGAAGACCAGGTAACTCATCTAGAAATACATCCGAAAACTCGCACACTACCGGAATCTGGTGAATAGGAATGACTTCTGTAGCACATGTCACACTTACGAGGTCTGTTCTTCTAGGCAATGGTACCTGAAAAGTACCCTCACCCTGAGGATCCTTAAGGGTAAGTACTCGACTCCCTGTATCTATGACTGCTCCCCAATCTTTCATCCAGTTCATCCCTATAATGACATCCAAAACTAACCCAGGCATAACTATCAAGTTCACTCTAAACTTTCTGTTACCTAATTCAAGGGTTGCCCCTCGAACCATTTGGTTTGTCAAAACATCAACCCCCGCTGAACTTATACGGTAACCATAACTCAAATCTGTGCATAGTTATTCATGTTTTCGTGCAAATGCTTGACTCATAAAAGAATGCGATGATCCAAAATCAAATAGAACAACTACGGGGTGTCAATTGACAGGAAACTTACTAGCAGTTATGGGCTCTCCCTTAGGAATCTCTTCCACAGTGGTGTGGTGCACACAAGCGGTATACGTCTGTTGCTTCTTCCTGGACGGATACAGACAAAACCTTGAGAAATGACCTGGTTGATCACAATTGTAGCATGGTCCCTTCACCATACCAGCAGATCCCATAGCCCCCTTGGAGCTACCCTGTCTCGCACTTGCGGTTGCCTTGTTGGACTGCACTGCCATCTTGTAAGGCTTTTGTGGTCCCCTGAAATTTTGACCTCTCTGCGTTGGTGGCCTGAACCTAGCACCAGGTGCCGAAGGACGGTAGGGAGGACGACCTCCTATAGGTGCTCTTGCTTGGGAAGGACCACCCTCTAGTGCTCTCTTGCAAGTCTTAGCGGTGGTACTGGCATTATTATTCTTTTCTTGCTTCAGGCAATCACTAATAAAGTCATTGAATCTGGCGCGGTTATTGGTACCCACATGCTTCATCATTTTTGGATTCAATCCTCTCTTGAAACTCGCAATTCTCTTAGCATCTGTGTCAACCATGTCGGGAGTATAACAACACAGGTTGTTGAAGGCATGCAAATACCGCGTCACTGTTTTGGTGCGCTGATTTAAAGCCAAGAACTCTCCCAACTTCATCTCAACCAGCCCTGGTGGAATATAAACCCCATGGAAGGCCTCAGTGAACTCTCTCCACGAAATCTAAGCATTTGGAGGGAAGGTAGTGCGATGATGCTTCCACCACATTCCTGCTGGTCCTTGTAACTGATGTGCGGCATATTCTGTCTTCAATACCTCAGTCAGCCTCAACACACGAAACTTGTCTTTCATGATGTTGATCCATTCTTCAGCATCAAGTGGCTCTGTTGCTTCCTTGAATATTGGTGGTCTAGTGTCCATGAAATCCTTGAAGCTGCTGTACTGATTCGCCCCATTGCCACCACCCTGGATGTTACCGCGCTGAACATTATTGGAAATGGTACGCAGAAAATCTTCCATGTTTTTCTGAGATTGCTCTGTATTGCGCTGACTTCTGAGAAACTGTGCAAAGAACGTCTCTGCAGTGAGCGGTGGAGGAGGCGACAAATGTGGTTCCGGGTGTGGCTCGTTATGGTTGACGTTGTTTCCACCACTCCCACCTGCCCCGGCACCATTACCACCAGTTTTAGCAGCCTCATACGTGGCGCGGCGAGTGTTTGCCATCTGCATATTTCAGCAACAAGTAATGATTAATTGAAGCTATAATAATTGTGAGTGAATGAAAAATTATGCCATACTAAATTCACTGAAGAGAACAAATTCATACAATAAAACAGAGGCACAATAATCGCATTCCAATTAAAACAACACCACTAATTAAATTACTTTAAATGCAAACATCGCGTCCATATAACCAAATTGCCAGCATACATAAACTAGACTTTTATGCGTTTAGGCATCACATGACCAACCAAGTTCCAACATCCTACCAAGTCTCATGGTTCGAAACAAGATACATCAAGATACATGAAGCCAAAAGAAAGGTCATCGCAGCAGGACCTAATCACTAACGCAAAGCAACTAGCCTACTCCTCAGGGCCATCATCAGGGTCAGAGACATCACCATCGCTACCATCAGTAGCGGTGTCGTCGTCAATAGGTGCAACTGCAGGCTCGTCCTCGTCATTATTGACGTCCATGCCGGCAGCATCTGGAGGAGCATACAGGCCAACCTCGTTGTAGAGCGCGTGAAACTCCTCATGCAAGCTGAGGTTGTACTCCTCTAGCTCATCGACCCTCTGCCTTAGAAGGTCCCTCTCGTTCCAGGCTTCATTCCTCTCCTGAACTAGCTGCTCAATCATGCGATCTGCATTGTTGTTGGCATGAGTCAATGTCCGCACTTGCTGCGTAGCATCTCGTCTCTCACCACAGCCTGGTCTCGCTGCAAGGTCATGTCAGCCAACTGCTCCTGCAAGCTCGCTATCACACGTGCCTGCTTCTTCTTCTGCTTCCTTGCTTTGAGCTTATCATCACCACGCAAACCAATCAAAGTCCAATAAGTGCACTCGAGACCCTCATAGGCTCTGATAGTTGCGAACATAGAGCTCATGGCATGGTTGTCGCTAGCCCGTCCCTCATCTAGACCTCTGACCATGGCACTTCCCTAAGGCTGAACCTAGATAGCATCTTGAGGATCATCTCGAGGAAAAGTACCTGCTAACGCGGCTGCTAGTTCATTAGGGAATCTGCTCATAATGTCTCTGATGACACGAAAAGTTGCTCCCTCTGCACCCTCAACAGGAGTGCGATCTTCAAACTCCAAGTGCTAGCCATCCCACTCTAGAGCATCACCAAGAGCAGTGACTGTGATCTCCACTACAGCAATCCCATCCTTAGCCAGCTGGTTCTCACTCCAAGAGTACACCGGCTCCTGACCCTCTGGGTACCCCACATCATGGAGCACTCTCCAAAGCAAGGTCGGCATGCCAAACTCGCTCAAGAAGGTGTCTATGGTGCGGTGCTCCCTCGGGGCCAACTAGTGTCGAGGTGTTCTTCCTCCAATGGACTTACGAGCAGTCTGCTTCGTGCAGGCGATCTATAGCAAGGTTTTTACTACCCCGTGAGAACATATTTTAAGTTGGTACAAATTTTATCAAAAGGAGATAATCAATTTATAAGGGGAGGAATGTATGATATGAATGAAATGCACAAGTAACATGATGTATGTACGTTTCTTACGTTCTCACAAACTTAGAAAATAAATGAATTCTAGCGATATAGACGGTGGCATACAACGATCTCTCCTATACGTAACTAATATGTTTTACACGATCACGTTATGTACCTGCAGAAGATTCATTTTAGGCCAATTCCCAATGGGTGCATGAAAGCAGTAAATTTATCTACATGCTCTATACGCATCCCCAGATACACATACAACGGTAGTAACTACCCAAACCTTCGCCCTATTGACGGCATCGCCTCAACGGACGGAACAAGCACACATGCGACACTTTTGTAAAAAATGCGTAGAACATGTAATTACTCCAGCATCATATAAGCACTCTCCCTAGATCGGCGGTGTATCCGATCATGCTCTCACAACTCACACTTACCGAGGCGTAGAGGCAATTGATCCATACACTACCACTTAAACAAGTGGCACTCATATAACAGCATGTCGTATGAGCAACGAAAGAGAAATATGATGCAAGAACCCCAAGTCAGTACTTAAATAAGCCACCTAGAGTCCTTAACTAGGCATAAAGGATATGACCACTGGCACACTTTTTAGTTTGGAAATCACATTTTTCAACCACCTTTTTGTTTTAAATACACTTGTGAACAGTAACACGCTAAACCATGCTCTAATACCAACTGTAACAGAACCACCCAATTATATGAAATTAAGTAAGAAAATCATCCACCAGAGCAGATGATTTAGCAAACTTAAGCCCATATAACCCGGTAGTCCGTGAAATCTCGAGGGATTTCAAACCAACTCGCATACCAGCCAAGATCGTAATAAGTTTAGCAGTCACCATAAAAAATTACATAAAAGTTCACATCGCGGATACATCAGAGTTTAAACATAGTTATTACAAACGAACTTTAAATAAAAGTAGCAGAAGCATTTAGTTCAAATTCACCACACTCACACAGAGTTCAAGTACAGTGCTAGCTGATGATCATCTCCAACAAAAGCATTAGATAAGACGTAGGGAACGACCACTGTCCATGGTCCTAAGCTTCACCCATCGCAGGATAAAGGCAGTTGATATAGTAGCCATAATACATCTGCCCATCTGCAACAAGTGGGAACAAAGCCCTGAGTATGAGAAGGTACTCAGCTAGACTTACCCGACATAACCAAAAATAAAGTGACACCAAGGATGATGAAAGGCTTTATAGTAGGGTAGCTGACTCATTTGCAAAAAGGTATTTTTAGCATTTAAAGAACCTTTTCCAGAAGCTTTTATATCAAGTTAATCATTATTAACCTCTCAACTATATTTGCACCTGTACTAGAGTAAACATGTGATTAAACAAGTAAGGATAACCAATGATCATTAACAACTTCCATAATGTCATATTTCATATAACTGTCCAAGTGTTCCATCAACATTACTATGATGAAGTAACTCAAGTCAAGTGTTCACTATCCAGTGAACGATGGCGATTCGAATCGATTATTAACCAGCTAGTAATTTATTCCTCACACAAACCTCACTCACCCGCTAAAGTGAGATATTGGTCACCGAGTCAACTATCTAGGTAAAGTCTCAAGTTTGCCAGGAACCACATGTACCCGAGGGCTGCCCGACTGCTCTTTGGCCTTATCATCACGCCCCCGTGTCCTACCACACCTGCTCTGGTACAGTGCGCTGCGGGCAATCCACTCGGCCTGAATAATCTCCTAGCTTCGCGGTCGAAAGGTGCATTATTCGGCCAGCTAAATGTGAGGCATGCATTCAACATGACTCGAGGCCCAACAATGGTCGATCCTTAACTGACACAGACGGAAAACACTACAGTCCAAAACCCTATAAGTCTCCGTCCGGTCTCAACTTCAAATTAACACTCAGTTATCCTAAGATGACATACTTATTCAAGCAGATCCAGGTTACCACCTATAGCTCGCAGGTGATAGGGAATCACCCGACTTCTACCGGTCTAAGCAAGCTAAGCATTTCCTTGACTGCGAATGCTAGGGTAACAAGGATAGGGTATAAGAAGGATAAACAAGGTAAATGCAGCAACGGTTGCACTCAACCCCTATAACTTAATGCATCAAATGTATAACATATATATAGTAAAATGCTTTATAAAGTAGGAGGTTGATAATGCTCCGAGGCTTGTCTCTTTCGAAAGAGCTCGGGCGATGATCGGGGCACTCCGGAAGATCCTCACCGACCTCCTCATTGGCTTCGGGCACCTCCTGCTCTTGCACCTCAGGCTACTCTTCCGGCTCCTCGGGAACTGCTACTAGATTTCCTTCCTGCGATCCTGTGTGATGCAGATGTATAAGTGCTTATGCATAGGTACTTTGGAGGGATGACATGTAATGATCATGATGAATGGGATGTAGATGAACATGTTTACTTTATTGGATAGAGTAGAAATGCAACTCTTCTACAAGGTAGTCAACATCATCTAAGAACATGTACTACTAAACTACTACTACAACCACTATACTACTTACTAAGTCACCACAACAAGCCAAGATGCTCCAAAGATACACCAAAGCAATCATTATTAACTAAACATGCATTAAAGAGGTTAATTAAACCCTAATTGAAACTAGGTTTGAACAACATCTATTTTGGTAGCACAGAAAATTCTAGGAAAATTACAGTAACTTACCATCATCTAATCTAGCATGCCACAAAAATTTCATTGCATTTGGATCACTAGAACTGCCTACACAAAAATGACAAGATATGACATAAATATGATCATGAAAATACTTTGTATTTTAAAAAGTATCAAACAATAGATTTAAACACTTTTCAACAATCTACACAGTCATTAATCACTATACAAAAATTATCACTTGCATGTTTTATTCATATTTTTCTCTCTAACAAAAATAACACATATCAGCAATAAAAAGCACTTGAACTACACCTCATATTTTTTTTATAGAACAAGCATGGCATATATTTTTCATGCAAAGCACATCACAAAAGAAGACTAACACACTTGGAACCATATTTTTCTGAGCAACTATGGATTTACTATTTATTTCCTTAGATAAATAGCAATTACAAGAATTAAATAAAACTCTATAGAAAAGTATCTCAAAATCAACATGCAATATTTTTACATTATAGATCTACCCATGAGGATCACTAAAAAATTTGTTTCACCATTTTTGGAGCCAAAATATATACACAAACATTTTTCTAATTATTTATTTTCTCAAATAATCAAAAGAAAATGGAAAACAAATCTCTTATTGTTACTGGGCCGGCCTGTGAGAACGACCGGCCCACGGCCGCTTTTGGCCTGAACCGAGTGCGCGGGGAAAAGGCGAGCCGGCCCGCTCGGTCTCCTGGCCCAAGGCCGGAAACGGTCCACTCGGAGACCGAGGGGGGAAAAAGACGGCCACGCCGGCGCTCTGGACCATGGCAGTGCGGCGGTGCGGCGGCCGCCAACGGCCAGCGGCCATCTCCGATCGCGAGCTGGCGAGACACGGCGTGCAGGATGATCGCGAGGAAAAAGCGAACACGGTGATGAAGTTCAAGGGAAAAGAGGAGGAGCGGAGCATGGAGGTCGGCATGGCCGCGGCTCCGACGAGCACCGACGGCACCACCGTGGCGGTTACGACCATTCCGGCCCTCACCTTAGCGAAACCGCTGTGCTAGAGGTGCGTTATGGCGAGGCGAGGCTCACACGGAAGCTTGCGGCGCTCCGAGCGAAGGCAATGCGGCGCGGGCGAGCTTAGCGGCTGTGGCAATGGCGGGCGGCCGCGCGGTGGCGAGGAGCGTGGCGGCATTCGAAAATGAAAAGTGTGAGAGGAGGAAGGGAGCGGGCGCGGGGGTTAAGGCGCGTCGGGAGTGACCCTGGACGCGATTACGTCCTGGTGCTGGGGCTCCGACCGGCCGGCCAGTCGCTGCCCATGACCGCCGGTGCGGCACGTCCACGCGGCGGAGCGCGCGCACGGGTTGGGCATGGCGCACGGTGTGCAGGCAGGCGAGCGGCATGCGCCTGGTCCACTGGACTGCGGACACGCATGGGAGCGCGGGCGCGAGCGCGAGCTGGCCGGGATGGCTTGCGGCTGCGGGCCGAAAGTGAGGCGCCGACCCACTCAGGCGGAGAAAAAGCTTTTCTTTTTATTTTTTTCAATTCTTTTTCCAGATTTTCATGATGCAGCTGCTTTAAATCAATTTTTGAGCAATAAAATGGCATTTTCTGGAAATGGCCTAAAAATGAAAGTTGCTTAGACTTTAATTCCCTACAACTTTTATTAAGGGACCAACTCAAAATTCCCAACAGATTTTGAATTGGAAAGTAAAAGCTAAATAGGGAGAATTTTTGACCTTTTTCAATAATATTTTCAAAAGCAAATTTGTCAAAAGTTTGAATACAGCTTTGCTCCAAAAATTTTGCTAAATATTTCTAAACTAATTACTCAAGCAAACAAGCATGTTTAACACTACAACAAACCTAAACATGCATAGCTCAAAATAAACACACAGATGCAACATTAATGTTTCAGGAGCATGTTTCAATTATTTTTTAACATGATTATGCATGTATGACTATGATGCTTGATGATGCATTATGGTCATGAATTGCAGTGCCTAAATGCTTGCGTAACATCGGGGTGTTACACTAAATAGGCTTTGTCTTAATTTCCACATATGTCATCTATGCCACATATGTCATCTATGCCTGGCATAGGCTCTCCAGGCCAGGTGCCGGGCATCATGAGTAAATCAAATGTTGCATCTTAGCTGATTGCACCCATAAAGGTCATGTTTAGCTAAGTCATAAAAATATATCAAATTAATAGCATCGTGCCAAACCATGAGTATGTATGCTAACCTTGATAAAATAAATTAATTGCACGCACCTCGGCTGAGTCGATGATGCAAACATTTCTTTCTAGGCCATGGCAAAATAAATACTGGCTTAGCTCAAATGAAAGATTGCACTATATGCTGAATACATCCATGAACGGGCCTCTTAAACATGCTAAATCATGATCTTAAATGATCCAAAAAGACTATGTCAAATTTAATCCCCAAAGTAAATTACATGCATACATACATGATACTATACACCAAAGATATGTCCGACATGCAAACAAATCATTTCCTCATGGTCGTATATGCGTCTGTGGCATGATCAAGATGCCCCATGCCGAGTTAGCTAAATTTAGTACCATATCATGATCCGAACGAATAATAAGATATTCACAAATGCTTTGCATAGATTAAATACATGCATATCATGGGTCACTAGAAAGCTAAGCAAGCTAGCGACCAATCGTGTAAGGTGTATATGTTAGCTCCTCAATGAATGAAAATGTCATGCTTACAAGAAATGACAGTTATCAAGTTCAAGTCTATGCCAAGCATGCATATTCATCGATCTACGGCTATAAGATTGAAGACCTTGTTTTCTTTTGTAGTTTGTAATAGGAAGCTATATGATGTAATCTTATTTTACATGTACTCATGTTGGAACTCTTAATCAGGGGTGTTCTCTTCGAAGATGTAATTAACATAATTTTTATGCAAATATAAGAATTATGGAAGTATGGACTCGCAATACTTGTTCTTTTACTTTTGTCCCAATTAAATTTAACTAAAACCAAATTTGTCTCTACTGACACGGAGAAGGGTCATAGCTGCCCGTTTCCCCACCATCAGATTCTAGCATGGCCAGTGGGACCTACTTTTCCTCTCATCTTTGAGTTCCAACATAGTTGCATCATATGGCATTGACCTAAATTGTCAAATGAAATTATATGCACATGTATATTTGCATGCAAGAAAACTCATATATGGTTTTCTTATATGAAGGTATGGCTGGACGTGTAAAGACTTCGTCACGATCCTCATTGGTTCCCTTTGGGTCGATGTTCCCATGCGTCCCGTTCAAGCTACCAACAGTGCTAGTTCGCTCCACACCACACCAGAGATGCCTCGCCGACTATCGTTGCTTGTCGACGAAACGTGTTCGGCAGTCTACCAAGGGGTATACCTAAGGTAGTGATTTGTCGGTAGACAGGTGCGCAAGCTACGAACTAGATGGTGATGCAAGACACAGAACAAGGTTTTATCCAGGTTCGGCCGCCGTGAGGGCATAATACCTATGTCCTACGTCTAGTTTGTATTGTTGTGTATGATGAGATGTGTTTTGAGGGGGTCCCCTGCCCGCCTTATATAGTCTGGGGGGCAGGGTTACAAATCTGAAAACTAATCTTGCCCGGTTACAATTGCCATAGCTGGCCGGATAAGGATTCCTATTCTAATCGACCGGGATCTTGCTTGATCTCCAAGTTTGTTTTCCTTCCTTGCGTGGGACGTCGAGCAGATTGACTGGGCCACGCATCATCTTCTGGTGGGTCAGGCCCTCTAGTTTGGGCCAGCCCAAGTCTAGCCGTAAGGTTATAGGGGTTAATACCCCCACAGCTAGTCCCTGAGCACTATGCATTGTGATACGACACGCCGTCTTGACCTGCTCCAATCAGTAAGGCTTGAGTTCTTAACATCTTTGACCAGTCAAAACACCATCTGAGCAGCTATTGCAGGCATCTGACCAGCTTATAATACAGTCAACCACCGTTGTTGCCAGAGAAAGTAGGTTGTCCGAAGAATGTATGGTGCTCTTGAGAAAAAGAAAAAGATTTTCTTCCTGGTGAAGTGTGCCCACTTGTATTTCTGAAAAGAAATATAAGTAGGGTAAACAAAGTGTAGGGGTCAAAAAATAAACACATTCACCTCTAGGTGAAGTGTGCCCACTGTTGACGGTCACTAACGATGAAATTCGCCCGTCAATAAGCTCATAAAAAGGAGAAACTAGCAAATTTAAGTCACATATGTATTTACTATTAACTGAGTTCCACATGTATTTGGAGTATATCACTTTGCAGGTCACAAACACAAATACATGGAATAAACCATCAAAAGGCGCTTTCCAATGTTAATTCGTGCAAAGAATGAAGAAGGCGCCAAGCAACGCAACACCAATGGGGCAAGGCACCACGCAACAGTGTTCCAAGCCCAACTAGAGACCACCTTGTAACACCTCAGGTGTTTAGCTCCTTAATTGCATTGCATTTGCATAAGCATAAGCATGCATCATTCATGTTATTTTATGTGGTTGCAACAAATGTGGTTGTTTTTAGAATTTTGTTTGGCTCACATCATGTGACACTAGGGGGTTGGTGTAACAAAAGGGTGGAGTATCCAATTATATCTCACAACACCTTAGCTATACTTAGGGTCACTAATGGAGCAAGGTTCATGTTGACCAAAATCACCAAAATGCCCTCCAAGGTGTAGTTGACCAGCATTTAGCCCTAGGATGCTCTAGTTTGACCAATTAAAAAGTCTAGCTTAGAGACCTTGCATGGAGGAGCACCCTTAAGCAAAGTTGTAGGGAATTTTATGGGGAACAAAAGTCCCAATATGACCATCTCATGAAACTGGCCAGAACATGCTCAAAAATGGCCCACAAGTTAGCTAGAGGGGCTGTCTCAACACTTAGAATTTTTCTAAGTCTCGAAAGTGTCCCTCCAGTTTTACTGTGGCCTACTTTGGAAGCTTGTAGTTTGCAAACCAGACCAAACCAGCCCCAACTCATATTGACACTTTTGTAGTACTCACTTAGCTCTACAACATTGTCAACATCACCATCACCTAGTTCTAAATGGTTTAGGAGTTATGGTGCCTGGAAAAATGGGTTTCAGTCGGTGTGACTCACTGAAACTCAGTTTCAGTTTCGGGTGCCTCACTTTAGGACGCTATATCTCTATAACTAAGCCGAACCAGCCCTGGAGCCAATTGACAAAGTTGTAGCCCTCACGAAGCTCTACAATTTTGGTGTTGTCACCTTCGACTAACTCGAGCTATTTCCGGAGAAAATCACCGTTGAAATCGCGCTGTCAGTCATCTAATGACGACCTTCATTCAGTTAAACCCGGCCTCGTTGCCTGTCGTGGCCGACCGGAGGCAGGACAGCGGCGACGCGTGGGGGCTCGGTGGCGGCCATGCGCCGGCCGTGGTCCCACCAGTCAGACCACAGGGCCTTCAAGGACGCCACGAAGCCGGACCCTGTCCCTCACTCGCACCTCTGCTTCCCTCTCGCCCTCTCCGAGCCAGGGCGGAGCACCGAGGTGCCTTGCCGCTGTGCCGCTTCCCCGCGCTCATGCGCCGTCGTCGTCGAGCCTCGGCTCAATTCCTCCCGCCAGCGACCCCGCAGCATCTCCCTCTACCACCTCCATCCATTTCCGGGAGCGTTTGAGCGAAGGAGAGGCCAGATTGCTCGCTTTCGCTGCCACAGCCGCATTTGGGACCTCGCCGGAGTTTGAGGCCACCGTGGTCAGAGCGGCTCAGCCCTTCTTATCCCTCCCTTTTCCCTTAGTTAGCTTTCCAGTGACCCCGGGAAACTTGGGGCGGGCTTGGTTGAGGCGGTAGGGGCTCACCGTCGCCGGTGTACCGCCGTGCACCTCCACCGTGCCGCCATGCCCGACGGCGAGCACCTTTCCATTGCTCCACTGCCCCGTTCTTGCCACCAATCGATGTAGTTCGATGACGTGGTCATGCTCGTCCGTCCAATTTCGTCGGCCGGCTCACCGACGGCGAGCTCCGGCGACCGCAGCTCCTCCCCTCCGCCTCTCTCTCTCTGACCGGTGGGGCCATCTGGTCAGTCGCACGCGCGCGCGGGCGGAAGCCGTAGCAGGCCGCGCGCGGGAGCGGGCTGCACTGCGCGATGTGGGCCACGTCTTTTCCTGGGCCGGCCCAGTAACAAATAAGATTTATTTCATATTTATTTATCCTGTCACAGTTTTAGATAAGTTTTGAAAAATATAGATCTAGGGTTTTACTTGCCCAAAAATTATGAGATAAATTTTGTTAGGATCTACATGATGTGTAGTATTTTAGAAAAATATGAATTGGTTATGTGATGTTTAGTTTCTGGGAGATTTAAATAGGTTTTTGAAATGTGTTTTAGATTGCATGCAAACTTGTTTAAATCATATCTTGAGTTTCATTGTTCCAAAAATTATGACATTTGGTGGGCAGGCTAATTTATACTTGCACTGCGCGATGTGGGCCACGTCTTTTCCACGCTGCCTGCAAATGTCCCGATTGCTTGGGACCAGTTCAAGGCCGCATTCCGTGGGAACTATATTCCTCCAGGTCTTATGGCTATCAAGCACACCGAATTTATGAGGCTGTCGCAGGGCAATAAAAGCTTGACTGAATATCTGCAATCCTTCAACAACCTGGCAAGGTATGCCACAGAGTTTGTGGATATCGATGCCAAGAAAATTGCTAGCTTTAAAAGAGGCCTCGGCCCAAAGCTGATGAAGACTATGGGCACTAGCAAGTGCACTACCTTCAATGAATTTATCAGTGATGCTCTGACTCAAGAGAACAATAACTCTATCTATGCTGCTTCTAAGAGCCGCAAGAGGGCACTTAAGGCAGGTGCTTCACAGTCTCGAGCTCCAGCTGCCCCGAGGGCTCCTCCTCGCCCTCCTGCCACAAGTGCTAAGTTCCGTCCTCCGCAAAGGAAGGCGCCAGTGAAGACTGGGTTTCGCAAGGCATATACAGTGGCTCTGCCAAAGGGTAATTCGGGCCAAGGCAGCTCCAGTGTTCCTCCTAGCAACATGCCTTGTTGGAACTGCAACAAGCCAGGCCATTGGTCCAGGAACTGTCCTTACCCGAAGAAGAATGTCAACCAAGGTGGCCGTCAAGGGCACGCTCATTATAACAGTATTGAGGAAATCCCATCTGGTGAGGTTGTCACTGCTAGTAAGTTCCTAGTTGACCAACATCCTGCAGTGGTACTTTTTGATTTAGGTGCTTCGCATTCCTTTATCAGTCCTAAGTTTGCATCGGAGTTTGCACACAAATTGCATACTGTTGAAGGTGGTGGTTATTGTATTAGCGCAGCAAGTGGGAATATTTCCACAAATAAAGTAGTGGGGAATCTTGAGCTTGAGATAGAAGGGCGAAAGTACTCGCTTGCCTTAGTGGTTTTGCCGGGATTAGGCATAGATGTTATTCTAGGCATGAATTGGATGAGTCAGAATGGGGTACTCATTGATACATCCACTCGGGTAGTTATGCTCAGAGATCCTACAGATCAAAAGGGTTTTCTGGTACAACTTCCCAGAAAAGTTGATTTGTCTGGGGAAGTTCATGCTGTGCAAGCAAAGGCGTTGGCCGAAATTCCAGTAGTAAATGAGTTTCCGGACGTTTTTCCCGATGATTTGCCGGGACTCCCTCCGGATCGGGATGTGCAATTTAAAATTGAGTTGTTGCCTGGCACGGCTCCCATCTCTAGGAGACCCTATAGGATGCCTCCGAATGAACTAGCTGAACTTAAGGTGCAATTGAATGAACTTTTGAAGAAGGGGTTGATTCGTCCTAGTTCGTCGCCGTGGGGATGTCCTGCTATATTTGTAAAGAAGAAGGATCAGTCATTGCGAATGTGCGTAGATTATAGACCTCTCAATGCAGTCACTATAAAAAATAAGTACCCTCTACCGCGCATCGACATCTTGTTCGATCAGTTGTCTAAAGCTAAAGTTTTCTCCAAGATCGATCTAAGATCTGGTTACCATCAGATCAAAATCCGTCCCGAAGATATTCCAAAAACGGCTTTCTCGACAAGATACGGCCTTTATGAGTATCTTGTTATGTCTTTCGGCCTGACAAATGCCCCCGCACACTTCATGTACTTGATGAATTCGGTGTTTATGCCCGAATTGGACAAGTTTGTGGTGGTATTTATTGATGACATCCTGATATATTCTATAAATGAGGAAGATCACGCTGAACATCTGCGTATAGTCCTCGCAAGACTGCGTGAACATCAACTATATGCAAAGTTCAGTAAGTGCGAATTCTGGCTTCGAGAAGTACCTTTCCTTGGGCATGTGTTGTCCAATGGAGGAATTATGGTGGACCCCGCCAAGGTACAAGAAGTACTGAACTGGAAGGCTCCTATCTCGGTTCACGAGGTCCGGAGTTTTCTTGGTTTGGCTGGCTATTATCGTCGCTTCATCCCGGATTTCTCCAAAATAGCCAAGCCAATGACTCGGTTGCTACAAAAAGACACTAGGTTTGTCTGGACTCCTGAGTGTGATGCGACTTTTCACCATCTGCGCACCCTCCTAACCTCGGCTCCGGTTTTGGCACAGCCGAATATTGAGAAACTATTTTATATTTATTGTGATGCCTTAGGCAAAGGTTTGGGAGGTGTGCTGATGCAGGAAGGCCAAGTGATTGCATATACCTCTCGACAACTTCGGAAACATGAGGTGAATTATCCAACGCATGACTTAGAGCTGGCCGCAGTTGTTCATGCTTTGAAAGTATGGCGGCATTATCTGCTAGGCAATGTCTGCAATATCTACACAGACCACAAAAGCCTCAAATACATCTTCACCCAACCCGAGTTAAATATGCGTCAAAGAAGATGGCTCGAGTTGATTAAGGATTATAACCTTCAAGTGCACTATCATCCTGGCAAGGCAAATGTGGTTGCGGATGCTTTAAGCCGTAAGTCTCATTGCCATTCCCTAGTTGAAACTAATTTTCATCGATCTCGCCTTCTACATCCAGCAGTCTTGTACAACATCACTGTCAGTTGTACTCTCAAAAGCAGAATTATTGAGCTTCAAAAGACTGATCCTAGTGTATTCCACATAAAACGCAAGATGAAAGAGCAAGAAACTACACAGTTCAGGGTAGATGAAGAGGGTGTACTATGGTTCAAGGATAGGTTAGTTGTGCCTAAGGACCGAGAGCTTAGAGATGATATTATGTCTAAAGCACACTCCTCTAAGTTGTCCATCCATCCTGGAAGCAATAAGATATATTATGATTTGAAGCCATACTATTGGTGGACCAAAATGCGGAAGGAGATAGCTGCATATGTGGCCAGGTGTGACACCTGCTGTAGAGTTAAAGCTGTGCATATGAAAACTGGGTTACTTCAACCACTTTCTATCCCAGGTTGGAAATGGGAAGAGATAAGTATGGATTTCATTGTCAGACTTCCTCCTACTGTCAAAAATCATAATTCCTTCTGGGTAATTGTGGATCGTTTGACCAAATCAGCTCACTTCATTCCAGTTAGAAGTGACTATCGTCCCACTGACTATGCTGAGTTGTACTTCAATTAGATAGTCTGGCTCCATGGGGTACCTCGTACTATCGTTTCTGACCATGGTCCCCAGTTCACTGCTCGCTTTTGGGAGCACTTGCATCACCTTCTGGGAACCAAGTTAGTGAGAAGTTCTGCTTATCACCCCCAGACGTCAGGTCAGACGGAACGAGTTAACCAAATCTTGGAAGATCTATTGTGGGCATGTGTAATATCATCCAAGGGTTCTTGGGAAAAATGGTTACCTCTAGCTGAGTTTTCGTACAACAATAGTTACCAAGAGAGTATTAAGATGGCCCCATTCGAAGCTTTGTACGGTCGTAAGTGTAGAACTCCACTAAACTGGGTAGAACCTGGTGAAAGGATGTATTATGGTATTGATTTTGTTCAGGAAGCTGAGGAACAAGTCCGTACCATCCAAAAACATATGGCTGCAGCCCAAGCTAGACAGAAAAGTTATGCTGATCGTCGTAGAAAACCGCTCGAGTTTGAAGTTGGAGACTTCGTTTATCTGAAAGTTTCTCCAATGAAGAGTGTCCAACGTTTTGGTGTTAAGCGGAAACTTGCGCCAAGATACGTGGGTCCTTTCCAGATCATAGGCAAGAGTGGAGCTGTTGCGTACAAAATCCAGTTACCTCCTAAAATGAGTGCCATATTCAACGTCTTCCATGTATCTCAGCTCAAAAAGTGTCTTCGAGTTCCTGAGGAAAGAGTCCCGTTAGGAGATATCAGGCTTGAGTCTGATTTAACTTATGAAGAAAAGCCAGTCCGGGTGATAGATACTCAGGAACGAGTAACTAGAAGCAAAGTGGTTAAGTGGTATAAAGTAATGTGGAGTAATCAGGGTAGTGAAAGCGACGCTACCTGGGAACGGGAGGACTATTTGCGGGATGGCTATAAGGAATTCTATGAAAAATGGTACGCTTTCCAAATCTCGGGACGAGATTTTTATAAGGGGGAGGGCTGTAACACCTCAGGTGTTTAGCTCCTTAATTGCATTGCATTTGCATAAGCATAAGCATGCATCATTCATGTTATTTTATGTGGTTGCAACAAATGTGGTTGTTTTTAGAATTTTGTTTGGCTCACATCATGTGACACTAGGGGGTTGGTGTAACAAAAGGGTGGAGTAGCCAATTATATCTCACAACACCTTAGCTATACTTAGGGTCACTAATGGAGCAAGGTTCATGTTGACCAAAATCACCAAAATGCCCTCCAAGGTGTAGTTGACCAGCATTTAGCCCTAGGATGCTCTAGTTTGACCAATTAAAAAGTCTAGCTTAGAGACCTTGCATGGAGGAGCACCCTTAAGCAAAGTTGTAGGGAATTTTATGGGGAACAAAAGTCCCAATATGACCATCTCATGAAACTGGCCAGAACATGCTCAAAAATGGCCCACAAGTCAGCTAGAGGGGCTATCTCAACACTTAGAATTTTTATAAGTCTCAAAAGTGTCCCTCCAGTTTTACTGTGGCCTACTTTGGAAGCTTGTAGTTTGCAAACCAAACCAAACCAGCCCCAACTCATATTGACACTTTTGTAGTACTCACTTAGCTCTACAACATTGTCAACATCACCATCACCTAGTTCTAAATGGTTTAGGAGTTATGGTGCCTGGAAAAATGGGTTTCAGTCGGTGTGACTCACTGAAACTCAGTTTCAGTTTCGGGTGCCTCACTTTAGGATGCTATATCTCTATAACTATGCCGAACCAGCCCTGGAGCCAATTGACAAAGTTGTAGCCCTCACGAAGCTCTACAATTTTGGTGTTATCACCTTCGACTAACTCGAGCTATTTCCGGAGAAAATCACCGTTGAAATCGCGCTGTCAGTCATCTAATGATGGCCTTCATTCAGTTAAACCCAGCCTCGTTGCCTGTCGTGGCTGACCGGAGGCAGGACAGCGGTGACACATGGGGGCTCGGTGGCGGCCATGCGCCGGCCGTGGTCCCACCAGTCAGACCACAGGGCCTTCAAGGACGCCACGAAGCCGGACCCTGTCCCTCACTCGCGCCTCTGCTTCCCTCTCGCCCTCTCCGAGCCAGGGCGGAGCACCGAGGTGCCTTGCCGCCGTGCCGCTTCCCCGCACTCGTGCGCCATCATCGTCGAGCCTCGGCTCAATTCCTCCCGCCAGCGACCCCGCAGCATCTCCCTCTACCACCTCCATCCATTTCCGGGAGCGTTTGAGCGAAGGTGAGGCCACATTGCTTGCTTCCGCCGCCACGGCCGCATTCAGGACCTCGCCGGAGTTTGAGGCCACCGTGGTCAGAGCGGCTCGGCCCTTCTCATCCCTCCCTTTTCCCTTAGTTAGCTTTCCAGTGACCCCGGGAAACTTGGGGCGGCTTGGTTGAGGCGGTAGGGGCTCACCGTCGCCGGTGTACCGCCGCACACCTCCACCGTGCCGCCATGCCCGACGGCGAGCACCTTTCCATTGCTCCACCGCCCCGTTCTTGCCACCAATCGATGTAGTTCAATGACGTGGTCATGCTCGTCCGTCCAATTTCGTCGGCCGGCTCACCGACGGCGAGCTCCGGCGACCGCAGCTCCTCCCCTCCGCCTCTCTCTCTCTCTGACCGGTGGGGCCATCTGGTCAGTCGCACGTGCGCGCAGGCGGGAGCCGTAGCAGGCCGCGCGCGGGAGCGGGCTGCACCGCGCGATGTGGGCCGCGTCTTTTCCCGGGCCGGCCCAGTAACAAATAAGATTTATTTTATTTTTATTTATTCTGTCACAGTTTTAGATAAGTTTTGGAAAATGTAGATCTAGGGTTTTACTTGCCCAAAAATTATGAGATAAATTTTGTTAGGATCTACATGATGTGTAGTATTTTAGAAAAATATGAATTGGTTATGTGATGTTTAGTTTATGGGAGATTTAAATAGGTTTTTGAAATGTGTTTTAGATTGCATGCAAACTTGTTTAAATCATATCTTGAGTTTCGGTGTTCCCAGAATTATGAAATTTGGTGGGCAGACTAATTTATACTTGCTCTAGCTCTGGTAAAAATTTGGGCAGTAGTGCTTAAACACTTTTCAATTTATAATGCTATCTTGTCATTTTAGGGAATAATTGAATGAATTTTAGTAATTTTTCTACATGTGCAATGTTCTTATAAATTTTTGGAGAATGTCTTGATACCATAAAGTGTCTAAGAAAAATATGAAATCTGTTGTTTGATTTTACAGTGGTCTCTTTTTGGTTCCTAGAGTCTCCTGTAATTTTTGTAGAATTTTAGGAGCAGTTTACATATATGTTTAAAATTTCACTTAATTACTTAAGTAAATTAAGAAATGGGTATAAATAAATATTTTAGGTGGGCCAACCTTACTTTCTGGTGTTTTTGTGACCTATGTGAACTTGTGGTAATATTAGTTTGGACTTATGGGAGGTTTGCCACATAAATAAATATTTAATCTTTGCAATTCTAGGATTTCTGGACAGCTGGTAGTATCTTTGGGTTTGACCCTTAATAAAAGTGTTTGCTGGAAAACTTGTGAATACCAAAGTTGTAGGAAACTTGATAAACTAGCTTGTGTCAAAATTTGGGAGCATTTGGCTTAGTAGTTTAGGAGTTATTGCTGTTTTAAGTGACAGTCCAGAATTGGCTGCTCTCTGTTTGGGGAGGACAGATTCTGGAACTTTAGAATTTCAACTAGGTAAACTTTGGAATTAAGTGTTGTGGTCTGTAAATATTTTGTGGTGCATTTCATAAGCTTTCTAGATTGTCTGAGATCATATCTTTTGGAGTTGGGAATCTCCAGTTATGTTAGAAACAAGTAGCTGCTGTCCAGAATGTCTTACTGTGATATTTTGGGTTGGATGTGGTAACCTAAATAATGTCACTCTTTTGTTTGTTAGGTGTTAGGGCCTTAACCGAAGATGAACAGCTATACCTTAGGTTAAGTAGATTAGGTAAGTACTTCTCCACCGGAGAAGTGATTTGCACGTAATGGTGAAGTGACTAGAATAGAGTACTTTTACTGCTGAAATGCATTTCATTCCGAGCATGTTGCACCCATTATGCATCCATGATATTTATTGTGCACTCATGCAATAGGTGTTCCAGAGGGGGTAACACTCCTCGAGTTTGAGCCAGCGATACCGGAGGAGGTCTAGGACCAGCCAGAGGAGCCAGCGGAACCAGTCGGCGGAGGAGACGCCGCTGAAGACTTGCCCGAGTGCCCTGACCACCGGCCCTCGACCTTTCTAAAAGGCAAGCCCCGGTGCATGCTGAACCTAATGTTTTATAAAGTAATCTTGAGTACTTTTAATTGTTTGCTGCATTAAGTTGTAGGAGTTATATGAAAACACTTGTTGCACTATACCTGTCCTTGTCCAGATATCGTACTTAATCCTATATTAGGTTTAGGCTCGTGTCAATGCTTAGCCCTGCTTAGTTCAGTAGAAGTCGGGTGATTTCCGGTCATCCGCGAGATGTAGGAAGGAGTCACGAGTGGCTTTATGGCTATCGTGGATGGAACCATGCCTTAAAATGAAATTGAGACCGGGCGGGAGTTCGATAGTACAGCTGCAAGACACTTCACGTCTTGGGTGTGGAGCTATGCCCGTCTGAGTCATTTAAGGACCGCTTCGCTGTACGTCCTTGAGTCATGTTGAACGCAGTCTAACACTTAGTTGGCCGGATAAGTCGTTCCGACCGCGAAGTCGAGTAGTATGGTTCAGGTCAGGAATCGAATGGTAGGTTGCATCTTGGAGGAGAGAAAGGATGTGCTTGGGGACATTGGCGTGAGACCAAGGGGGGGTTAGAGTCCCTATCACCTGGCAGAGTGTCGCCCTTGGGGACGCGACATTATTCGGACCCGCGATTCCTGAACTATACAAAAGATGACCTGAGCAGCCCTCGCTAGGCGTGACTCGGTGAGTGTTAGAAATACCCCTCCAGCTGGATAGGAATTTGATTCGAATTGTCGTCGCTCCTAGTTAGTGAGCACTTGACTTGAGCAGCGGCAACGTAGATCTCATTAAATGAACTGGTGGTTAAGGGAATGATACAATGTTGCCACAATTCATACCTGCTCTAGATATAATAATGATAATTGTTTGATTATAATCAAGTGCATGCTTAGTACAGGTGCTAAGATAGATGACAGGTAAATGCTAAAAATAAATGCTAGTACAGGTTAAAAGAGTTTAAATTACTTATGCTTTTCCGCAAAAGGTAATGTCAGCCAGCTCCAATTATGAAAGCCTTGCATAATCCTTGGTGTCATCTTATTTCTGGTTTTTGACGGGTAGGTCTAGCTGAGTACATTCCAGTACTCAGGGTTTATTCCCTCCTGTTGCAGATGATATGCTCTACCAAGGCTTCTGCAAAAATTGTCTCCACCCTGCGGGTGACGAAGACTAGATCACTAGGGCGTGATCATCTTTTATGTACTTTCCTGATGCTTTTGCGGGTTGTTGATCAACAAGACTGGCAGTAGTTAAACAACGGGGGTGTGTGTATGCTTCCGCTACTTTATAAACTTGGTTTGTAATATTTGCGACTTCGTGTGTGTAAACTTATTTCGGAACTACTTGTGTAATGTACGTATGATGTTGTATGTTGAATGATGCGATCTTGGTTGTAAGCAAGTTGGTTTGAAATCCTTCGTGGTTTCGATTGACTACCGGGATTATATGGGCTCAAGTTCGAAAATTTGAGCGCTTCGGTGCTTGTTTTTGTACTTGTGCTCTTATAATTTGGTCGGTTCTGTAACATCCCGGCCCAGGGCTTAATAGGATTAATAGGATACTCATAAAGACCGTATCTGGTAGAAAAGGCTGTCTTTGGAACATCTTCCGGGCGAATTTTAATTTGATGGTAGCCCGATCTTAGATCGATCTTGGAGAAAACTTTAGCTTTGGACAACTGATCGAACAAGATGTCGATTCGCGGTAGAGGGTACTTATTTTTGACAGTGACTGCATTGAGAGGTCTATAATCTACGCACATCCGCAACGACTGATCCTTCTTCTTTACAAAGATAGCAGGACATCCCCACGGCGATGAACTAGGACGAATCAACCCTTTCTTCAAAAGTTCATTCAATTGCACCTTAAGTTCAGCTAGTTCATTTGGAGGCATCCTATAGGGTCTCCTAGAGATGGGTGCGGTGCCAGGCAACAACTCGATTTTAAACTCCACATCCCGATCCGGAGGGAGTCCCGGCAAATCATCGGGAAAAACGTCCGGAAATTCATTCACTACGGAAATTTCAGCCAACGCCTTTGCTTGCACAGCATGAATTTCCCCCGACAATTCAACCTTTCTGGGAAGTTGTACTAGAAAACCCTTTTGATCTGTAGGATCTCTGAGCATAACTACCCGAGCGGATGTGTCAATGAGTACCCCATTCTGACTCATCCAATTCATGCCCAAGATAACATCTATGTCTAAACCAGGTAAAACCAATAGGGCAAGCGAATAACTTCGCCCTTCGATCTCAAACTTAAGGTTCCCCACTACTTTGTTTGTGGAAATATTCCCACTTGCAGCACTAATACAATAACCCACACCTTCAACAGTATGCAACTTGTGTGCAAATTTGGATGCAAACTTAGGACTGATAAAGGAATGCGAAGCACCTGAATCAAAAAGCACCACTACGGGGTGTTGGTCAACTAGAAACTTACTAGCGGTGACCACCTCACCAGATGGAATTTCCTCAATGTTGTTATAATGGGCGTGACCTTGACGGCCACCTTGATTGACATTCTTCTTGGGGTAAGGACAATTCCTGGACCAATGGCCTGGCTTGTTGCAGTTCCAGCAAGGCATATTGCTAGGAGGAACACTAGAGCTGCTCTGTCCAGAAGTCCCCTTTGGCAGAGCGACGGTATAAGCCTTACGGAACCCCGTTTTTGCAGCAAGCTTCTTCTGCGGCGGACGGAACTTTGTATTCTGAGCAGGTGGGCGAGGGGAAGACCTCGGTGCCGCTGAGGCCCTTGACTGAGAAGCACTTGCCTCAAGGGCCCTTTTACGGCTCTTAGAGGCAGCATAAATAGTATTGTTGTTCTCCTGGGTCAAAGCATCGCTGATGAAATCATTGAAAGTAGTACATTTGCTAGTGCCCATAGTTTTCATCAGTTTTGGGCCGAGGCCCCTTTTGAAGCTAGCAATCTTTTTGGCATCGGTATCCACAAACTCTGTGGCATACCTTGCCAGGTTGTTGAAGGACTGCAAGTATTCAGTCAGACTTTTGTTTCCTTGCGACAGCCTCATAAACTCTGTATGCTTGATTGCCATAAGACTGGGAGGGATATAATTTCCCCGGAATGCCGCCTTAAACTGATTCCAAGCAATCGGGACATTGGCAGGCAGTGTGGAACGATAGTGGCTCCACCAAATACCCGCCGGACCATGCAACTGATGGGAAGCATACTCAGTTTTCGGCTCATCAGTCAGGCATAGCAGACGAAACTTTTGTTCAATGGTATTCAACCACTCGTCAGCCTGCAATGGTTCTTCCGCTTCCTTGAAGAGCGGGGGCTTTGTATCCAGAAAGTCCTTGAAATCGCTATACTGATTTGGCTCTGGGCCCTGGCGGCCAGGACGAGCTTCCCGGTTAGCCAGCTGGCGCATAGCATCTGCCAACATGCGCTGCCCTTCGACCACTGTCTGCATCAGCTCAGCCGGAGTGGGTGGTGGCGGAGGGGGCGGTTGTTCCTCCTCATTTCCACGACCCCGGCGTAGATTGTACGACATCTGCAAAATGCATAGCCAATGAGCACTGACGATGTGGGAAATTTTGTAGATGAATTATTGCGAAATGTCAAAGTGACTGTATGAATAGATTTCTCATAATGATTAAGGCACAATAATTCATCACATACGCACAATCCAACTTGTACAAAAATCAGTGACAAAATAATAAAAATGAATTTCATTTCGGATGAACTGGGCCGGCCCGGGAAACTCGGCCCACACTCGCGCGCGCGTGGCCCTCTCAGCGCTCCCGCCCGCGCGCGACACTGACGGGCGGGCCCCCGTGGTCAGTGACCGGAGACAGGGGAGGCGGAGGCCCGCGAGCTCCGACGAGCTCGAGCTCGCCGGAGAAGAGCTCGCTCGGCCAATCGAACACCGCCTCGTGTTCTCCGTCACCCGGTGCGTCGATTAGTGCTCGTGGAATGGATGGGGATGGGGTGGAAGGGGCTTGTCACCACGAGCGGCGGCCGGTGATGTCCGGTGGCGGTGCACCGTCGCCGGTGAGGATGCACGGTGCGGTCTAGGCTCGGTACGAGCTTCACCGAAGCTAGGCGGATCCATTTTGCTAGGAAGGGAAGATGGAGAGAGACCCGAAGCACCCCGACCACGGTGAGGTCCCATGGCGGGCTCCGGCGACCTCTCGGAGACGGGGAAGAAAGCAATGCGGCTCACCTTGAGTCAAATCGCGGGCTTCGGTGGTTCAAGGGGATGGAGGGTGGTGAGGCGGAGGGATTGGCGAGGTCAGGCGGCCGGTGATGCGGTGTGGCTCGCGCCTGAGCTCACCGGAGAAGAGCGGCAATGGCGGCTCGGTTTCGGTGTTCTTGGCAACTGGAAGAGAGGGGGCGGAGGAATGGAGGCCGGCTCGCGCGTCGTGGCATCTTGAAGGCGTCGTGGGCTGACCGGTGGGGCCAGGACCGGCGTACGGTCGCCACCGCATGCCCACGCGTCGGCGAGGCCCTGTGGCCGGTCGGCCACGCCCCCTCCTCTGACGAAACTGAATCGCGGTGCACGGTGCCATCGAGCTCGACTGACAGAGCGACTTCCACGATGATTATCTCCCAAACCGGTTCGAATTAGTCGAAGATGATTACACCAATTTTGTAGAGCTACATGAGGTCTACAAGTTTGTCAATTGGAGTTTGGGCTGGTTCGGCCTAGATTTGAAACTACAGAGCTCCAAAGTGGTGCCCCTTGAAACTGAAATGCAGTTTCAGAGATCAACGCCGACTGAAACCCTAACTTCTTGACACTATATCTCCTAAACTATTGAGAACCAGGTGATGGTGATATTGACAATGTTGTAGAGCTATGTGTGGACAACAACTTTGTCAATTGCCTCAAAGGCTGGTTTGGCCTGGTTTGTGAGTTACAAGTTGCTAAAGTGAGGTACAGTGAAACTGAAAAGTCCAATTTCCAGACTTAGAATTTTTCTAAGTGTTGATCACCACTCAAGCTGACTTGTGGGCCATTTTTGAGCATGCTCTGGTCATTTTCATGAGATGGCCATATTAGAACTTTTGTTCCTCATGAAATTCTCTACAACTTTACTTAAGGGTGCTCTTCCATGCAAGGTCTCTAAATTAGACTTTTTAATTGGTCAAACTAGAGCCTTCTAGGGTCAAATGGTGGTCAACTTCTCTTGGAGGGCAAATTTGTAATTTTGGTCAACAGGAAACTTGTTCCAAATGTTACCCTAAGTATAACTAAGGTGTTGTAGGTCATGATTGGCTACCTTACCTTTTTGTTACACCAACTATCAAATACTTCATGAAATAAATCAAACAAACCCTAGAATAATTACATGTGTTGCATCACATAAAATAACAAACATGAATAATGCATGCTTATGCTATAAAAAAAGTATTTATTTATAACTAAGGACGTAGCGGAGCTATTCTTTTGTTTTTAATTCAACATTAAACACATCTTACGGGTAATTAAAAACAAAAGTATTTATTTATAAAAAGGGTTAAAAACTATAAAAAAAAATATTTTTTTTGTATGCCAGTGATCACAACCCTTAGCCCAAATAAGGACTCTTAGGTGGCTTATTATAAAGACTAACTTGGGGGCCTTGTTTGTTTTTATTTCGTCGTCCATACGGCGTGATATTGTATGGATGCCATCCACTTGGGTGGTAATGTATGGATCAATTATCTCGACGCTCTGGTAAGTGTGAGTTGTGAGAGCATGATCGTCCCTGAGCTTGCTGGAAGGCGAAGTATGAGCCTTGTAGCAAGGTCTAAAAAGTAATGATCTCTCAACTATATGTGAGTCCAATTTCATATGTAGCTGAGGAAATTAGGTGTCGAGCTGTGGTCGGAGACTGATCGAAGCAGTCCCCGAGCACAGCATGAGGTATGGTTGACGAGTCCCTGAACAACATGAGACGTGGTCGATGAGTCCCTAAGCCTGGTCGAGAAATATAACGTGCTTGATGGTCTGTGACAATCTGTGGCCAGACCAGTCTCTGAGCATCTCTTACTGTCTTCCTATCCGACTCATAGTATTTAATTTGTAATTTTGTTTCTTCCTTGCTTTGACATGATATCACAAAAAGTTGACTGATGTGACATTATCGTCACGCTCGTCTACCTTGTCAGTGCCAGATGGAGCATGCCAGTGTCGGCCCTCTCATGGAGGAAAGGAGGGGCGCATTTACTAGCGCGGTAACCAGGAAAAAGTGGAAACTGAATGGATCGTGTCACGTTTCACGCACACAAATCTCGAGAATCTCGGGGATGTGGAATGGCGCAGTCAATGAGATAAATAGCTAGTGTGTGGCCATTCCCCATTTACACCCAATAGTCGCATTTGCAAACCAACCGCCTTCTTCCTCTAGCCCGCGTGCCCTCTTCCAATTCCGTCGCCGCCAGTAGCACACGTCGCCACCGTTAGGAGTGACGCGCTCTCTATACACCAGCTGAGCCAAAAGCAAAGAGGCAAGAGAGGTAGAAGATGGCCAAGATGGAGGCAGTGAAAAGAGCCGAAGTGATGAGGAAGGAGTGGTGAAAGTCGAAGTCCACCGAGTCGACCATCAACGACCTCATCAGCCTAAGGGTGCTTCACAACCGGGAGCTTGCTGGATGGTAGCCACTAGGCAGCGACAGCTACCCTAATCCTCAGCCTGGTGAGATAGTTCTCTTCAAAGATTTTTTCAAGAAGGATTTTGGGGTTCCTATCCATCCATTCCTCTAAGGGCTTTGTCTGTATTATGAGATTGGGATTTGCAATCTGCATCCCAACTCGATCCTCCTTGTTTTAGTCTTTATTCATCTTTGTGAGGCGTATGGGGGAATCCAACCCCATTTTGACCTCTTTCGATATTAGTTTTGCTTGAGGAAGAAGGGGTCCCAAGGCAGCTCCAAAATTGCCGGTGGAGCGTACCTGACCCTTCGGGATGTGATGAAGCAAGAGTACCTTAACTGCCCCTGGAACACCTCTCTTGGAGATTGGTACAAGAAGTGGTTTATATTTGTAAAGAGCCCGACAGCACTACGTTTTGCGATGTGAGGTATATTTCAGACAAGACGGTGGCCTGGAATGAGTGACCAGAACTGGCCGGGCAGGTGAAGGAGTTGATGGCGCTGCTCCCGTGGAATCGCCTGGACGGGCCGACTGTGGTCAGGAACTTCATTAGTTGGCGTGTGCAGCCTTGCCAGAGGAGGGTGCACGCTAGATACGAGTACCAAGGCTTGGCTAACCAGACGAGGATGCAGTCAGAGGATCTAGACCACGATGAAGTCAAACGTCAGATTGGGGATTTGTTCAATCTGGCAGACCAAAGCTACTCTCCCCCGAGTAGGATCCAGCATGCGTATAAACTCATCCGACCAGCTCCGAAGGTAAACAACCAAACTCCTTAGCTCTAAGAAGTGTTGTCGACCACCGTAGAGTAAAAATGCCTAATTTTTCTTGTCTTGCATGTATACAGGTGCACGGCATGGAGAGACACAACCTGTTCGTGTCATTGGCGCTTGGAGTCAAGCACCCACAGAGCGTGGAGCCGCCACCATTGAACGCGTGGCGGTGCTACATGCATGTCAAGGATGACCACGAATCCAGGGCCTGGGCAGTAGCTGGGAAGTGTCCAGTCACCGCCGACCAATCAAACAAGAGGGCCAGAAGCTCCTGGGCAAACGAGAGCCCAAAAGACTTGACCAGGAAATGTCATCGGACCATGCAGGACTAATCAGAGGACGAAGCGGAGGAGGACACGAGCGCCTACATGCTCAATCCTTGGAAGAAGAGGAGCGAGCAGACAATGCAGGAGGGGATCGACCCCACTGGTAAAGGGGCCACAAGAGGGCCAGACGCCGCCAGTGGGGCCGACACCCAGTGTGAGGACAGCTGAAGAGGAAGCCAGGCCGCCACCACAGGATGGAGGCCAGGGTTCCTCCACCCAGCACACAAGCCAGGGGCAACCACAGTGCCATGCCTTCACCACCATACATTGGAGCTCAGATCTGTAAGTTCCTAAAAACTCATTAAATAGTGCATCAATAGTATTAGCGAGCATATAATTACTAAAGGTAGTTGTTCTGTTGTCATGTGCTAGCTCGGCATCAACGGAGAGACCCGAGCAACTAGCCACCGCTGAGGCAACCATGTCGACCACCACCGGATATCCTCTAAGAAGCCGATGGGTCAGACCACCTGGACGGCAGAGGCAATGACGATGATGGCAAATATGAATGAGTCAGCGACAGGCAAGGATGCAGGCAACATGGCGACCACGGAAGCCACCGAGCAGGAAACGCCCAGGCAGGTGGCGCCCGAGTAGAGTCTTGCGGGTACGCTGACCAAAAGACAAGTCCTTGAGACCAGTCAGAGCGTGCCTGAGCACACCACGGCCACCACGAGCTCAACACAAGGTGGTCTGCCTGATGTCGCAGCCAAGGGAAAAACAACGGCGACATCGTCGACCACCAGGCTGAGCCAAGAGCAACAGCAAGCAAGTGCTGAGTAGGCGGCGAAGTCTGATGATGACGTCATCAAGGAAATCTAGGGGCACCCACAAGACGGGTGTCAACATGTATACATCTGCCGTGAACGTGGAGACCATTACGTCTGCCACAAGGAGATCTCCATCGATGAGGAGACGGAGAGAGTGGAGCGAGTAGCAAGATGACTCATCGGGGAGGTATAGGTAAGCGTACTCCTCGATCATTGTTGTAGACCAGTTCAAGTCTGTGGTCATGCATATATGGTACTGTATTTGACTTGCAGGGCCTCGTGAAGATGGCAAAGTACCGTAAACGGTGTTTGACCAGATTCAAGGCATCAACGATGACAACAAGGAGCTGACAGCCGAAGTGGACCGGTTGCGCAAGCGGCTCGAGACTGCAGAGAAGAATCAGGCAGAGCTTGAGTCACAAAGGCTCAATGCTGTCCTCCAACTTAGTCAGAAAGAATGTGAAAGGGCAGGTAAATTATCTTAGCCGCACACCCCCAAGCACTGAAAAGTGTTGTTCATATGTGTTTATGTATTAACAAAGCTTGTTGTAATCCTAGTAGAGGAAATCACTAGGCTTCAAATGGAGAACACGCGCATGGCCAAAGAGTGCGCTCGATTAGCAGCGGAGAACACCCGGCTGGCCGCAGACCACGCATAGTTCTGAGACCACTCGGTGAAGATGACCGAAGAGGTGAAGACCAAGAGCCAGGAGATAACCAGTGAGTGGCCATTTTCCTGATTGTGGCATAATGACTGAATAGATGTCCTTTGGTTTTTTTCTGACCAGAATGCCCTTCTACAGCATTAAAGATAAATTCCAAGAAGCATATTGTAGAGTTGCAAAAGGACCGCGACCTCTGGAAGGATCGTTGCGCACAAATGGTGCGAGGGATCAGGCCAGTGCTCGACTTGCTTGATCTAGGACTACCACCGACCGAGCCTCGAGTACAGCAGCTAGGAGTGACAAACATGTCTCAGCTTGCCTGGGGTTGGCTTCAACATTTCATGAAGGAGGCCGGAGAGTTTGTAGGCACCCATGTGCTAAGCATGGTGCACGCACATTATCCCCTGATCAACTTCATGCGCTTCGCGAAGGGCTACCCCAAGGAAGTTGGTGTGCAGGAAGCGAGAGAGCTACGGGGCCAGTTATCTGAGCTGGTGGCGACGATAATTGGCGAAATAAACCTGTGCGGAACATCAATGCCACCGTCGCAAGGAACGTCGACGATGTCTGCTCTAGGGTCTTCAAGCCGACCACCTGGGACTGCGGTCTCGACCAGCGAATCCCAGGTCGAGCAATCTTCAAGCAAGGAGCAGCGGGAGCCTACGGTCATGACCAGCCAGACTCCTATGGCTCAGTCTCGATTAGCAGAGGCAGCGCCATAGCCGTAGATGGGCGGTAAACATGAGCCAACCCAGCTTGAGCACCGACCTTCGAGTAGCTGGTTACCTATAGCTGTAGAGCAGATAATAGTTTAGTTTATTGGAAACTTGTACCTCATTAGGCAAGCTTGTAATAAAGTACTATTGCAACAATGTAAGCTTCTGTTGTTTTTGTCTAGAAAAATGTGTTAAGCTTGTATTTTGTGCGATCGATAACTAAGTTAGAATGTATAAGTGTTCTGTTTTAGTTATAGCAATTGGTAGACACATCATCTTGTGAATCCATACAGCCCTGGTCAGACATGTGGTCTGAGAGTGAAGCGCGGAGCTTGTACAATCATAAGAGCACACAGATCCGATCAGAGAGCACCTGCCGACCACCCGGAGTGTAGACAGCGGGTCCCATGCTCGCGTGGGGAGAGGCCGGAGGCAAGGCTGGCTCCGAGAACTCAAGAAGAAATGGTGGTCTATCAACTGGCTATTTGTAAAATATTAGTTGGGGAGTAGTCTCCAAACAAACATATTAAAGTGATCAGAAAAGAACATAACTGCTTTATTGAAATAATCAAAGTACAAGAAAGGTACATATCTTTATTTGTGCGCTCTATGGGTAGAAACACCTAAGCTTGTCAATATGCCAGGAGTTGGGCACTTCAATACCATCGAGGTGAGCCAGCCTGTATGAAGTAGGCCGAGTGACTTCGATGACCTCAAACAGTCCTTCCCAAGGAGATGAGAGCTTGTGCATGCCTTCTTGGTTCGTTTTCCACTTCAAGACCAGGTCCCCGACCACGAAGAAATGTTCCTTGACATTCCTGTTGTAGTATCTGCATAGTGCGGCTAGGTACTTCACTGTATGTACACAGGAGTCAAGCCGTCGTTCTTCAGAGCAGTTGATCTCGAGTTCACGTGCTTCATCAAACCTTTCTTCATCAAAGTTCTCAACACACGATGATCTAAAAGCAATATCTGCAGGGAGTACTGCTTCTGCGCCATAGACTATGAAGTATGGGAAGATGCCTGTATTGTGACTAGACTGGGTTCACAGTCTCCAGACAATAGCCAAAAATTCTTTGAGCCATCTTTCAGGAGCTTTGTCATTTTCCCTGTACAACCTCTTCTTCAGCGCATCGAGGATCATGCCGTTGGCCCTTTCGACCTACCCATTAGCTATGGGATGCGCCACTGACATGTATTTCACAACTATGCTCCTTTTGTCACAGAAGTTCTAGAATGCACTGCCAGTGAACTGAGTCCCCAGGTCTATAATTATGCTGTTAGGAGGCCCAAATGGTGTATAATTTGATCAAGGAATTTGACCGCTTTTTCTGATGATGCCTTGGTTAAAGGCATGTACTCTATCCATTTGGAGAACTTATCAATCAACTTGAAGACATATTTGAAGTTGCCAGGGGCTGGCTTGAAGGGTCCGATCATATCCAGTCCCTAGCATGCAAAGGGCTAGGAGGCTGGTATGGTCTAGATCTCATGTGCTGGTACGTGTATACGTTTGTCAAAAAACTAATATCCGTTGCAGTGGCGAACCAGCTTCTCTGCATCGGCCACGGTAGACGGCTAGTAGGAACCTGCTCGGAAAGCATTGCTGACCAAGGTCTGAGAGGCGACGTGATTGCCGCAAGTACAACTGTGAATTTCATGGAGCAGTTGAATACCTGCTTCTCGGGTGATACACTTCATCAGAACTTCCTCCTTTGCATTTTTGCGCATTAGGACACTATCGACCAGTAGATACTACTTACTACGGCGCATAAGCCGCTCGTTCTCTGTTCAATCAGCATAACCGGTCCCATCCTACAAAAACTTGATAAAAGGTACTTTCCAATCGTCAGTGTTGGTGGTTGGAGGTACTGCAAGTGTTGTCAGAGAGGATTCTGTAGTGCTCAGAGGGGGAACCGTAGGCACCAAAAGCTGGTCTGGAGGTTTCTTGACCACCTGATCTGCTTCTTCCTTGATGGACGGTTTAACAAGGTCTTGGACAAACACGCCATGTGAGACTTGAGCTTGGGATGACCCTAACTTAGACAACTCATTGGCTGCTTGATTTTTGTCCCAGACCACATGTGTGTACTTGATGCCGTAAAATTTGCCTTCTAACTTTCTAATTTCTTTGCAATAAGCATCCATCTTCTCGCTAGTCGTGTCCCAGTCTTTGTTAAGCTAGTTAATGACTAGGGTCAAATTGCCATAGACATGGAGACATTTTACACCAAGCTCAACCGCAATCTGCATGCCGTGGAGGCATGCCTCTTATTCTATAGTGTTGTTAGATGCAAGGAAATAAATCTTGAGGACGTAGCGGAGCTATTCTTTGGTTGGTGATATAAAGATCATGCCTACGCCTGCGCCATCGATGTTTAGAGAGCCATCGAAATACATCTTCTAGTATTCGATTGGCCCCTAATCAGGAGGTGCGCTAAGGTCTATCCATTCGATAATAAAGTCCACCAGAGCCTAAGACTTGATGGACGTGTGACCCTAGAACTCGATTGAATAAGGGCATAACTCCATTGCCCACTTAACGATGCGTCTGTTAGCGTCCTTATTTCGAATGATGTCCCCCAATGAGAAATTAGTCTTGACCACCACCCGATATCCATCGAAGTTATGTTTCAACTTTTGGGATGTAATCAATATGGCGTAGATCAGCTTTTGAACTTGTGGGTACCTGGCTTTGGACTCATTGAGCACCTCGTTGATGAAGTAAACAGGGCGCTGGACTTTGTACACATGGCTGGGTTGCTCACACTCGACCACGATGACTGTGGAGACCACATGATCGGTTGCTACAATGTAGAGAAGAAGAACATCATCTTTCTGAGGGGCTGTAAGGACTAGAGGAGAGGTTAAGAATTCTTTGAGCTGGGTGAAGGCAGCGTTAGCTTCTTCTGACCAGATGAACTTCTTCGAAGCCTTGAGTAGCTTGAAAAAAGGTAGGCCCTTTTCGCTGAGTCATGAAATGAAACAGCTTAAGGCGGTCATACATCCAGTGAGCTTCTGGATATCCTTGATGTTTTTGGGTGGCTGCATATCCAAAACGGCCTTTATCTTTGTCAGGTTGGGGTGTATGCCATCATGGCTGACAACGTTGCCCAATAATATACCAGATGGGACTCTGAAGATACACTTCTTTGGATTAAGCTTCCATTGGTACTTGTTGAGAGCCATGAAGGTACGCTAGAGATTGTCGACCAGGGTGTGAGCCTCCCTGGTTTTCACGACACATCATCGACATAGGCTTTGACCAAGTCATCCTTGATCTCATCAGCAAGGTATTGCTAGATAGCATGCTGGTATGTGGCCCCCACATTCTTAAGCCTAAACGGCATAGTCATGTAGCAATAGGCGTTGAACGGTGTAATGAAGGACGTCTTGATCTGATCGTCCTTGTTGAGAGCGATCTGGTGATAACCAGAGTAGCAATCGAGAAAGGATAGCAGCTCACAGCCGGCTGTGGAATCAATGACTTCGTCTATGCGAGGTAAGACGAAGGGGTCTTTAGGGCAGTGTTTGTTAAGATCAGTATAATCAACGCACATTCTCCATTCATTATTCTTTTTGTGTACAAGGACCGAGTTGGCTAACTAGTTCGGATGATACACTTCTTTAATAAATCCAACTGCTAAAAGCCACGTAACTTCTGCCCTAATAGCCTCCTTTTTGTGACGAGTGAACCGTCATAGATTTTGCTTGATAGGTCTTGCGGTCTTTGAGACGTTTAAGGAGTGCTCGATTAGGTGCCAAGGAACACCGGACATGTTAGTGGGTTTCCACATGAACATGCTTACGTTGTCCCTCAAAAACCTGACGAGCGCATCTTCCTATTTAGGATCTAGGTTGGCCCTAATAAGGGCCATCTTGCTAGGATCATCGTCGATTAGCTAGATCTTCTTGTGCTCATTGGACTTGATGTGCTTCCGCGGTGCTTGGCGCTCTAGGATCTCTAGTTGGCCGGTCAGAATCTTCGAGGTGTCGACCAGGGTTTGCTCCATACAAATTGAGAGGTCGGTGGCCTCTGCCACCTTAAAGCTTTCCTCTTCACAGGTATAGGTAGTGTAAACATTGCCTCTGAGAGTAAGGACACCCTGCTCAGTAGGCATTTTGAGCACCAAGTAAGAGTAGTGTGGCACTGCCATGAACTTGGTGAGTGCTGGTCGACCAAGGATGGCGTGGTAAGTACCCTCGAAGTTCATGACCACGAAGTTGACGTAGTCGGTGTGGAAGTGGTTTGGATTGCCGAACTGCACAGGGAGCGTGATCTGCCCGAGAGGAATGGAGCACTATCTGAGAAGGACACCCCAAAACTGTGCATCATAAGGCTTGAGATCAGCCTGAGTTAGTTTAAGGGTAGGCAAGCTGCTATGAAATAGGATCGTCGTGATGTTGGTGACCTGGATGTTCTGAAGCATGGGAACGATGGCTCCGACTAGATACGATGGACGTGCTTGTAGTAGCTCGGGCTCGCTGGGCGATCTCGATGGTTTGCCCCATAGCAGCGGTCAGATATGCTTTGATGTCTTCATGAACTGTGTGGTTCTCTGGCGTGTCTGGTAATCAGTCTAGGTTGGCCATGGCGATAGCCACGTTGGCATTTGGGGTCTTGAAAACTTGCATATCGCCTACTCTATCGAAGGCATCAGCCAGATCTTGAGGTCGGGGTCCCCTACGACGTGCTTCTTCTTCTTCAGCCTCCTAATGATGGCATTCTGCGTAGTCAGCATTACGCCATTCACGAAGTTGTCGTTGCTCGTCAGTTTCTCCCACAACTATGGGCTCGTCATTGCTGATGTTGAGCACCATGTCACCATGTCTTGGTGGGAACCTTTTGATCGGAGAGAAACCCAGAGGGTACGGTAGTGGATCTAGACCATATTCGTCGTCTTCGATGTGTTGAGCCTCGGTGTGGACAAATCGTGTAGATACAGTGCTAGAGTCACCATCCTCGGGCAGTGTATGAACCAAACCTTCATGATACTCTCGGATACCGACCATGTTGATGGCGTTGTCTTGTGGTGGTCGAGATATATCTAGGAAGTACAAATCTGAAACATGGTCTCGCTCCATGGGACCCATGAACAGATGAGGTGTACAATACACGTACTCAGAAGCAGCATTTTTTAGGCTATATAGGAGGTGAAAGGTCTTTATGGCTAGAGGGGGGGTGAATAGCCTATTAAAATTTTCTACAACGACAAGCTAAACAAGTTTATCAATATAACAAATAGCGAGATGCGAGTTTTGCTTAGCCTATGGGTGTTTGCAAGCCACCTATCCAATTCACAATTCTAGTATTTGCACTCAACCGCACAAGTCAAACCGAGAAGGTAAGTACAACTACAACTAGCAAGCTACACAAGAGAACTACTCTAGCTAAGCTAACTAGCTAGCAAAGATAACTAAGAAATTAATACAAGAGAGATAGGAGGGTATCACCGAGGGGCGAAGTATTGAGCCAACCAATATGATCAACAATGAATACCAAGATAACCAAACACCGGGATCAATCAATCACAATATGAAAGTGATGACACGAAGATTTATCCCGAGGTTCACGTGCTTGCCGGCACGCTAGTCCCCGTTGTGTCCCTCTTCACCACGTGGTTCGGTGGCTAATCGGTCTCACACCGAGCCTCTCAAAAGGCACCACAAGAACCTACCAAATGGCAAAAGGTTGCAATGACACGAGCAATTCACTAACGTTGCCTTTGGCGCTTCGCCGAGGTAGGCACAAACCCCTCACAATCACCGGAGGTGGCCAAGAACAATCACCAACTCTTGCCAACACCTCCAAGCTGCTCCAAGCTGTCTAGGTGGCGGCAACCACCAAGAGAAACAAGAATCCCGCAGCAAATCAACCACCAAGTGCCAACTAGATGCAATCTCACAATGCAAATGCACTTGGATCACTCAATCTCACTTCGAATATGCAAAGAAGCAAGAGAGATGAGTGGGAGGGGAGTTGCTTAGCTCAAAGTGCTCACAAGTATGTCAAAATGTTCGAGAGAGGGAGCCTTGAGCCAGCCAATGAGTATTTATAGACGTACCCCTTCGAATATAGCCGTTAGAAACTTAAACAGCCGAAATCGGGCTGACCGGACGTGCTGGTCCAACTAACCGGACGCACCGGTCGCCCAACGGCTAACTCGTGAAGTACTGACCGGACGCGCTGGTCCAAACAACCGGACGCGCTGGTCGCTCAACGGCTAACTGCGAAGCAATGACCGGACGCGCTGGTCCAACTGACCGGACGCGCCGGGAACGACCGGACGCGCTGGTCCCGTGAAGGACCGGACGCGCTGGTCGCCTGAGCAGCGCTCAACGAAATAGTGACCAGACGCGCTGAAGAAAATGACCAGACGCGACAATGACAGCGTCCGGTTAGAGTCCAGTAAGCTCCCTGAACGACCGGACACGTCCGATCATCAGTGACCAGACGCGCCTCGCGTCCGATCATCGAACTGAAAAACACGCAGACACTGAACACTGACCGGACGCGTCCGGTCATGCAAGGACCGCGTCCGGTTCAGCGTCCGGTCACCTCTGTGACCTCCGTTCGCCTCCGTTTCTTTTCCGGACTTCCGGCGTAGTGGAAAATAATCGTTTCAACTTCTCGAAAGCGCCTGAATCCCGCCTCGCAAGCTCGACGGGAGGGAGAGAGGAACCAAACCCTCTCTACCGCTCAAACTCCACCGCCGTTGCAAACATGCTAACATCACCAAGTGATCTCGTCATGTGTGAGTGTGTTAGCATTTTCACAATCATTTTTCGAGGCGATATTAGTTCTATCCAAATGCATATGATCATGAAATGCACATCTAGAGGCACTTAGGAGTTCAATAGCCGCGTCATTCCCCTCTTTATAGTATGACTATCTATCCTATAATGTAACCACACCCACTAGGTGTCTTGGTTACTAAAACACAACCCTTAAGCATATACCTTTGCCTTGATCACGTAGGGTTGCGTCCAAATCCAAGTGTGGCCATCATGATCACCATGTCCATCTTGCCACCAACCTTGGAGTGTACTAATCCTCATATGCTACATACAACTTAGGCATGGGATTAGTACTTAGGCATTGTCACTAATTACTAACACCAAACATAGGACTTTCAATCTCCCCCTTGTTGGTAATTGGTGACAAACCTTTCACAAAGATATTATGATAAAATTTTGATTGAACCCATGTCACATTGTCCAAGTATATTACCATGTGTAAGAATTATGGACATGTGATCATGAATTCAAATTGATAGCAATGGCTCCCCCTACATGTATGCTATATGTTTGGATTTTAGAAGCATACATGTTAGATAGGAAAGATTAGGAGCATTGTCTACCAATAGGTGCTAAGTGTTTTAGATTATAGACCTTTGAAGCGTGATACCATCGGAGTAGCGATAAACACCATCTTAGCACCTTGTGTAGTTAGATTCCACTTGGAAAAGCACAAACATAACTAGAAACCTCGTGAGATCAACATTATAAGCAAGGCTCTAGTACCATTTTGAAAAACATGAAGCAAGAAAAAATCTAACTACTTCCTATTCATACTAGTACCTCAATGCATCATTCAAATTATACTAGCAAGACACCACACAAGCAAAGTATCAGAGAAAACCGAAATGCATAACTATGCATCATACATATGAAGTGCACATGGAAATGCAACATTCATGCTTAAGAGCTTGCTCCCCCTACTTGTGTGCTCAAAATTTTAGTTGATCCCCTTCTTTTATCAATTCTCCCCCTTTGTGCTTCTTCCTCTTTGAATTCTATCTTTGTGAACAACAATTTCTCCCCCTTTGGCACCAATTGACCACAAGGAGCAAACTTTAGATAGATTATCATGTTGAAATATGGGGTGAGGATCAAGTTTATGATTCAACCTAGATTGCTTACATAAATAAAATACTTCGGTTTGATCCAAGGGCAAGCTTCTTCATACCTCACTAGAAGGGTTATCATGCACCATGTTGAAGCAAATATTTAGACAAGTTTTCTAGATTAAACACTTAGGATCACAAGCTACTTAAACAAGTTATATGCTACCACTAGATCATACAAGTCATGGAAACAATAGTGGCACCATATAAACTTCAAATTCATTTAATTTTCATGAATGAGCCTTGTAACAGAACCGTCCAATGAAATCACGAGGGATTTCAAACCAACCAACATACAAGCCAAGATCGTAGTGATTCAACATAACAAGTCACATGTTACAATCATTTCACAAGTGATTCAATATACATCGGAGTTCAACATAGTTATTAGAACTTACATTGAAAAGTAGCGGAAGCAAAGTAATTTGAAACTAACATTATTCTTATTTCAAATACATGCCAGTACCACGGTCGACTTCCAACAAAAGCATTAGAGATAAGGTAATTAAGCAGGATCATGCCCATGATCACACTCCGCCTCTACGGCAGGAGCCAACCAACTCTTGCAGTCGTCATGATACATCATAACCTGCAACAAGTGGGGATAAAACCCTGAGTACAAGAAAGTACTCAGCTAGACTTACCCGTCAGAAACCAGAAATAAGGTGACACCAAGGATCATGCAAGGCTGATATGAAGTGGGGCTAGCTTGACAACATTTTGCATAAAAGCTTAATATAGATGATCAATCATTAATGCTTAAGCATCGAGTAAATTATCATTAACCTGTCATCTATATTAGCACCTGTACTAGAGCACTCACTTTATTAGGAGCAAACAATATTAACCATAGCAGGTATAAATTGAGGCAACCTTTCCATCATGATCCAATTAACCATCCGTTCAATTTAATGGAATCTACGTTGCCGCTGCTCAAGTCAAGTGCTCACTAACCGGGAGCGACGGCGATTCGAATCGAATTCCTATCCAGCTGGAGGGGTATTTCTAACACTCACCGAGTCACGCCTGGCGAGGGCTGCTCAGGTCACCTTTGGTACAGTTCAGGAGCCGCGGGTCCGAATGATGTCGCGACCCCAAGGGCGACACTCTGCCAGGTGATAGGGACTCTAACCCCCCTTGGTCTCACGCCAATGTCCCCAAGCACATCCTTTCTCTCCTCCAAGAAGCAACCTACCAGTCGATTCCCGGCCTGAACTGTATTACTCGGATTCGCGGTCAGAACGGCTTATCCGGCCAACTAAGTGTTAGACTGCGTTCAACATGACTCAAGGACGTACAGCGAATCGGTCCTTAAACGACTCAGACGGAGATAGATTCACACCCAAGACCTCCATGCCTTGTTGCTTCACTATCGTCATCCCGCCCGGTCTCATTTTATTTTATTAACACATGGTTCCTTTCCACGATAGCAAATATAGCCAACCGTGCCATATATGAATATCCCTATATCTCGCAGGTGACAGGAAATCACCTGACTTCTACCGCTTAAAGCAGGGCTAAGCATCTACTCGATCCTAATCTATGTAGGATTCAAGGATTCATATATCTGGACAAGGAATGATATAATGCAGCAAGGTTTTCAACCAACTCCTACCACTTAATGCAACAATACTTATAACATATATAGAATTAATTGCTTTGAAGATAGGAGGCTTATAATGCTCCGGGGCTTGCCTGGGATCCAACTTAAGTTAGAGTATGTCAGATGAATTCACTTGGCGAGCATCTCTCAATCTATCACTTGTCCGGTCCTTCTATCTTCGGGATAGATCCACCAACTCCATCTTCGGGTTTGGCTCCACATCAGGTCCTTCACGTGGTGCATCTAGCGTACCTAAATGAGATGCAAGATGCAAGTGTATGAATACATGGGACTGTAATGGATGATGCATCACACCTTAATCAAGACAAGTACAAGGTTACGCTAAATACACATAAGCACTTCACATTGCTTAAATAAACATCACACAACCTAATATAAAAGATGGCAAGCATATTAGGCATGGCACACAAGGTTTCACAAGATCTCAGGTGTATTAACTTAACCACCCTCAAGGGTATAAGTCCCACTTAACAATATACAAGCAAACAGCGATAATTGAAATCCGTCAATTACGGGACCTGCAACAGCAGCTATAAGATTTAGCTATAACTGGAGTTACACAAATCCAAATGACTTGTAAGAAGACATTCTGGAAAGCTTATGAAATTATCTACATTTCATTTATAATCATCACAGAATGATTCCAAAGTTTAACATGTCGAATTTACACAAATACAGAAACTGGTCTAAGAAGACAGAGAGCAAGCAATTCTGTAACCCAACTTTAAATAGCTATAACTCCTAAACCACATGGCCAAATGCCACCAAATTTTAACAGAAGCTAGATACATAAATTATCTACAACTTTTGTATAAACAAGTTTTACAACAAAGCACATTATCATGAAGAACCTTGCTAAGTTCCCAGATCTGTCCAGAAACTTCATTTGCAAGAAATAATTATTAACTTATGTTGCAAACATATAATTGGATAAAACCAACTTTACCAACATGTCACACATGACTAATGAACACCAGAAAACATAGTGTCCATTCCTAAATAATTTCTTTTAATGCATTTTCTTAATTAATTTAGATAATTAGGTGGAATTATGAACACATATCAAAATTGCACAATAAATTCTACCAAAATTACAGTGGCCTACATATGCTCCCAATAGTTTACAGTACAAATTTCAAACCATTTGGACATATATATCAACCTCTATGAAAAAGACAAATGGCTATTGCAAGAATTCATGTGAGAGCAAGATGAATCAATAAATCACTCATACTACAACTAAAATTCATGAAATTTTTACCACACATCAAACATCACATGAGTAGCATGCCACAAAAATTTCACTTCATTTGGATCCCTACATTTGCAGTTATGAAAATAACAAATACAACTAGTATTAAAAACCTAATCTGAAAAACCCATTTTTACAGCAAAAACATTAAACTAAAACAAGTCATATTATAGATCTAATGCATAGATAATTTCACAAGGATTCCAAAAAGTCATCATTTGCTATTTTATGAATTTCCTATGATTTACTATGAATTTCCAAAAATCAGCAAAAACTACCACAACTAGGTCCTTTAGGTACTATTCATATGAGTCTATGACATTGCAGTTAGGCCCCTGCTTTGAGTCAAATTCTTGTATGCAGTCCTTGACGGGAAACAAAACAGGAAGGTCGTCGGGAGCTCGCTGCTTCGGCCGTTGGGGGCCATGCCGGCGTCGGGGAAGTGGCGATGGAGCACCAGGGAGCCGGCGCGAACGCGTGGGGCTGCTCATCTCGGCCCGAGGCGGCCTGTGTTGGCCCGGCCACGCGAGCCCGCGGCTCGGTGGCGGAGCGCCATGGCAGGGAAGGGCACGACGGTGGCAAAGCGACGATCGTTGCTGGCTCCGGCTGGCCCGGCTCCCGGCGCGCCTCCTGACGTCTGCAGCTCGGCCTGGGGTGGCCTCTGGCTTGCTAGCCGCGTGAGCAGGCGGACTGCCCGTGGCTGCTCCGCCGTCGATGGAACTGTGGCGTTGAGCGGCGCCGGAAAAGAGCGCAGGAGGAGCGGCGCGGGGTGAAGAAGACTAGGGCGCAGCGAGCTAGAGCGGAGGAGCGCTAGAGCTGCGAGCCCATGCGAAGGCAGGGAGCTCTGGCGGCGGCCATGGCTCTCACACTCAACAGCAACGAGCGAGAAGAAGCAAGACGAAGAGCAGAGGGTGCTGGTTTTTTTTTCTCTTTTTCTAGAGCACGGCAAGGTGGTGAGCTGGCGGTCATGCAAGCCGCGAGGGCGAGCAAGGTGTCGAGCATGCGCGGCACGGAGGGACGCGCGGCGCTGCACACCTGTGTGTGGTCGGGCACGTACTGCTGCTTCTTCTGAAATTTCAAATTTTCAATACCACCTCAAATGTATAGCCGAAACGTTAATCTTCCTTCCTCTGTAACTCCCAAACCGTTTAGTTTTGACACAAGCTGTAGTAACCAAAGTTGTAGAGCTTTGCGAGGTGAACAACATTGATTTAAGGATCCAGAGCTAACTCGGCCTAGATTGAGAGATATTGAGTTCCAAAGGAGGGTACCCCGAAACTAAATCCTGCAGCTTAGTTTCAATTGACTGAAACTGTCGTCTTCTCCACTTCGTATCTCCTAAACTGAATGATGATTCGGCTAACCAATTGTTCCTGATGATAGATCTATATGAGTACTCCAACATTGCTTATAAGAGTTTGCCCAAAATCAAAATGGTTTGCAAACTAAACTTTGCCGAATATGGGTACCATGAAACTAAAACTGCATGTTCAGTCTACACTTAGCAAAATTTCAGGGTTCCAGAAAACAGCTCGGGATTCAAACTTTGACCCACTGTTTGGCTACCTTAGAGGCTAAACTAGGTTTTGGTCCGTAAACAAAAGTTGTTGTCCTTAACATGAACTCCAACTTTCATTACAGGATCAAGGTTTGGATCCATCTATTTTGCAAGATAAAAAGCTCCAAACTAGGTTACCCGAAGTTAAACCGCAGTTATGACTTAGCCAAATTTTCCAAGTGCCAAATCAGCCCCTATTCCTGACTTGTGGGCCCTTTTTGAGCATGTTTCACACATTTTCGTGACTTGACTATTAAACAAAGTTTGTTCCTTATAAAATTTGCTATAAATTTGTTAAAGGATGCACAGTCATTCAAAGCTTCTAGGTCACACTTTTGGAATGGTCAAACAAAAGGGTTCTAGGGTCCATACATGGTCAACCATCACTTAGAAGCACATTTAGCCAAAATAATCAACATGAAAATTATTCTATTAAGTGTCCTAAGTGTAGTTAAGGTTTTGTAGAGGCCAAACATACCCACCATGCATAGGTTGCAATTTAGTTATAATCCAAACAAGCATATAACTTATCATTTCATGTGACTTTTTGATTCCAAACTTCATGAAACTTTTCCAGGGATTAATATAGATAGAAGGTGATGTGAGACACATGAATATATGGAAATAACACCACCCAAGCATACATTTTTGAAAAGGGCCTATATGTAAGCGATGGTGCAATATTCAAGTTTAAGTTGGGACTCTATTCCATAGACTTGACTTCGACATCTTCATTACCACTTCACATGTCATGTTTGAACTTGAAAACCCTTGCTTAACTAGTGATAAACACCTAGGGTTTTACAGCCCTCCCCCCTTAAAAGAATCGTGTCCCGAGATTCGGAATATAAGATCTTTTAAGGAAGAGAGACACGTTATCTAGTTCCCAACATCTGCTATAGCATTCAGCTAAAAGCTTCAACATCAGTGAACAATTTGGTCAAAGACACTTTTTGATACTTACTCTTTATGGTAAAATTTGTCTGAAGAATTTCCTTCATTGACTTCCATGAAGCATTGTTACTTTGGGAGGAATCTAAGATAGCACATACTGCATTCTCAATGTATGGAGATCATTTGGTCCATGAGCGAACCACTAGCAAGTATCTGATTCTTTAGTGAACACAACATAGTCCATATGAACTTTACATTATACCAAAATCTTCAGAAGTATACTCATCAAAATTACTCTATGTTCACAAAGTTTGAAAAGCAGTCTTCTACCAAAATGGTTTGAACACAACCTTCCAAAAGGGTGAGATCATAGACAACAAATATACTCTGAGGCTATAGATACTGGCCAAACAATAGGCAGGGTCTAGGTTGGTCGTAAATGTTCAATCCTTTAGACACCAACTAATGGAAAACTACTTGTGGTTCCATGTGTGCAGTTCTCTTTCTCTGATGACAACACTGTATTATCTGAGTCTATCGAGGGATTAGTGAATGTGATAGCTGACTCTGTCGGCTTCGTATTTCTGCCAACAGTTATCTTAAAGATTCTTTTATCCAAAGATAACAGTTATCTGGGTTGAATCAGATGCAACCTCATGGGTAAGAACACTTTTAAGATAACAAAGATCAGTGAGTATTATCAATTATTGCCAAAGAAAGATGTAGCGAGGCCTTAAGGACAATAAAAGTTGTAAATATTCACTAAACCGCGGGGCGTAGTCTACCACCAAGCGATTGAGTAAAATTTTCCTTGGTGACTTAGTTGCACTGTAAGTTGAGTTGACTTGCAATGTAGCAACTTTGTCAGGCCAACTTTCACCTTGAGGCTTCCCTTTTAGGATCAAACAGCAGCTCTAAGATAGGAATCTGTTGTTTGACACTTCTTAGATTGCTTTCAAATATTCCTCAACACTTTGTCCAATAGTTATGGACAAACCGTTTGTGGCACCTAAGGGCACAAGGATGTTGATCGAAACTAGGGCATGCATTTCTCTAATTCTTCACTTTAGTTGATAGAACACTTTGCACTATCTGTGTGATTTTCCAAGATGGAATTGACTTGGTCACAATGGCTGTGGAAGATAGAATATCACTCAAGTTGTTGGCTAGTTGATTAACTTCTTGTTGGTTATTGCTCTGTAAGACATAGCCTTCATAGCTACCAAAGAGTCGTTACCTAGCTGGAGATTAACCTTCCTATTGGTAACTAATTAGTTGTCTCTCAACACTAAAAAGTTCCAAATCTTTATTCTTGATCACAATAATTGCGGTTGATACAAAGCAGATGGTTGCCATTGAAGTCAGCAGATACGGAGTCTCACCAGAGATGGTTGATCTCAATGGTATGGTCATTATGCATACAAAGGTTAAGATTTACATAATGTGACGATTGATTCTTATCCAACGAATGACTTGTCCAGTAGTAAGTGTTGCGTGTCCTTTTTATCCAACAGAGCTGAGATACGTGGCTCCCTAGATTGAGTTGTCAATACTAGAACAACTAAGTAGAGTCACTTGTCTACCACCTCTTGTAGTATGTTAATGTTTATGTCGGTGGCCTGTTCTTCAAAGGTTATCCTCTTAGCAACTTCAGGAGGAAGTTTTACTACTTTTGGTTCAATATAAGGGTCTTTCAATAAGATATGAGAAAACAATCAAGGAAGAAGGTCACGTAAAAATCACATCAGTGTTGTTCTGCAATGGATTACGATTAGAAACCATGATACCAGCGCGTGCCGAGCAGCACAACCTTGTGTGTGCACCCACAGGAGGCTCTCGGTTTCGTCGCGGCACCATTAGTTGCTACTCATAACACCTTTACTGAACATACACCTGATGAGGAATTTCAATGGCACAGATTGGGTTGTCCGAACAAGCACCATACCAAGGAGGGATAGCAAGTAAAGGTAGTTACAAGGTTTAGAATCAACGAGGAGGCGATCCAAAAAAAAAATAACACACACCACAAGGGAACATAGCTCAATTCCTAAAGACAACTGAGCAATGGACTCTTCTTAAATTCTATGCACAACTTGCGTCCACCGAGGTGAGTTCCAGATAAAAGATTAATAGGAGATTTACTCATGTTGGGCAACAACATGAGATCAAGACTGATAAACATCTCGAGACTTGGGAAGATTGGAGACGAATTAAGCAAATTTCATGGACAAAATTTAGGTACTACTCAAAGATTGAGTTGATATGGTGGATACACGAATTTGCAAACAAACAATTTTGAGGCCGCAGCAAACAGACGTTGCGTCATACTAGCTAACCTTTGGGAGAGGCAACCGGAAGGTCCAACATGGATTTGGGTACGGTCTCCACAACTGGCAACGTACGAACCATGGTCAAAGGCTAGTGTTGATAAAAGTTACGACAAGGGTCTTCACAAAAAGGGTTGGAAAACATCCACGACTCATGCACACAAATAGGAGAACTAAACTTCGGGCTTTTAGTCAAGCAAAGGCATGGTCACAAACATTCAAGGCAAGCAACCATGGTTACAAGCTCAGGCTCCTAAGTGAAGAATCTAATTGGAGACGACACCAAGAGATCGTTTCGCGTAACTCGAGTATTGCTCTAAGATAAAGCTATTCGACACTAGTATACTTACCGAAGACAAACGAAGTGATAACTATGGCACTAATTAACTGACAAGCATACATACAAACATCATAGTCAAGCATTGGAGAGATCCAATCCAATTAGCTTAAGCAACCACTACTAAGAATCAGGCTCACCCATAACAAACATTCATCTAAAGCAAGAACTAACTACGAGTTTAGCCTAAGACAAACGCTAGCTAAGGTGGCTACTTAGCATGGGCACAGAACATGGACAGCAACATAGTAGTTAATTGTTTCGACCATAGCTGAGGTTGTAGACATCCCATAAAGGTGATCCTAGACTTTCTAGAAAGCTTAGAAAGATGGCTACACATTAGTTATTCATACCAAAAGCTAAATCATAGGTTAGCATGGTCAAACATGCTGAAGTTTCAGATCTGTACCAATATGGACAGAAAACTGACAAGAACTTCAAAATTGCATAACTGGAGTTCTAGGGGTCCATCAAGGCTGAGCCTTAACTTTATGTAAAGCTTATTAAGTTGTCTATAACTTTATTATTATCATATTAAGATGATTTTATAGCTAACAAGGCCAAACAAGACACAGAAGACATCTCTGCCCAGATGTGGACAGATTCTGTCATTCCACTTGGCAAGCTCATAACTAGAAATTTCGACCACAAAAATTAGTGCTATAGGACACTTTGAAAAGCTTAGAAAAAGTACTACACTTCTTCTATTATCTCCAAGACATGATTCCATATGCACATAGGTCAAACAAAGCAAACATTCAGATTTGTTCTGAACATGAGCAGATTCTGACAACAAACTTCTAAAATTTATAACTCTTAAACCATAAGACCTAGGGTCATAAAATTTTTGTACAAGATAGATAAGTAAGTTAGCTACAACTTTGGTATTCTCTATAACTACAGAAAACACCATTATGATCATAAAAGTATCACTACAACAGAAACCGCTCTAGCAGCCAACGTTTAATAAGCAAAACAAAGTTTGCCTTTGTTCTACTTAACAAGAGAGCACACAAACATATCATCCTAGTGGCTCTAAACATTGTTACCCTAGACCAACACCAATTTAATTCATTCACGAGAATCCAATTTACTTAAGTGAGGTCTAAAACATTTTCAAAAACTTGTATGACAGCATATCCACCACTTGGCTAAACTAGAGGGCATCTATAAGTTCAAGCATGTAACCACAATTATTTCTAACAAAACTAAGCACACACTTTTCTCATGCAACATGGAACAAGGCATTTTTGTTTTACTTCACTCAAGAAAGATAGTGTAACACATTGATCACAAGTTACACACTATAGAACAAGGGTGAGAAGAGTATAGCCATGCATAATGCAACAATCATGAAGATGCATGCTTCGTCCTATTCGTCCTGACAAGATTACCAACCTAAGGTGGCGATCACGTTCTATGTCGATGGCATAACACGCACTCTTTCGATATATAGCTAGTCGCCAGCTACATTCGACTTACGCATTCATGGTTAGCGTACCTGCAGAAAAGCTTCATTGCAGCCCAACAATTCCCCAAATATAGCACACAATGAAATAGGAAGATAAAATTCTAAGCACTCCCATATACATATACCCCTGTATACGTACATGTAGCACCAAAACTACCCGAATCATTCGATCACCCACAATTAAGTACCTTCATATATACATGTGTGTAACATGTAGATAATCCAGTAACCAAAACTAGCTCTCCCCTAGACCGCAGTTTGTACGGTCATGCTCTCACAACTCACACTTACCTGAGCGTAGGTGCGATGTTGCATAAAAGTAAACTAGCAACATATATGGCTATTTCATATATGAAGGCTACCTCTGATCTGACACACCGGGTAGCATAGTGTGGGAGAGTCGTCACACATACATACCTTGGCAAGGGCGTAGATGCATAAATGAAAACCCCCAAGTTAGTACTTATATAAGCCACCTAATAATCCTTATATGGGCATAAGGAAATTGACCACTGGCATACTTAGATTTAGAATTCAGTTTTCACAAACCTATATATAGCTATAAGTTGATAAAACTGATTTTATAAAACAAAACCTTTGTTTTAAATACACATACGACAAGTTTAATGTTGAATCTTGCTCCGATGCCAGCTGTAACAGAACCGTCCAATGAAATCACGAGGGATTTCAAACCAACCAACATACAAGCCAAGATCGTAGTGATTCAACATAACAAGTCACATGTTACAATCATTTCACAAGTGATTCAATATACATCGGAGTTCAACATAGTTATTAGAACTTACATTGAAAAGTAGCGGAAGCAAAGTAATTTGAAACTAACATTATTCTTATTTCAAATACATGCCAGTACCACGGTCGACTTCCAACAAAAGCATTAGAGATAAGGTAATTAAGCAGGATCATGCCCATGATCACACTCCGCCTCTACGGCAGGAGCCAACCAACTCTTGCAGTCGTCATGATACATCATAACCTGCAACAAGTGGGGATAAAACCCTGAGTACAAGAAAGTACTCAGCTAGACTTACCCGTCAGAAACCAGAAATAAGGTGACACCAAGGATCATGCAAGGCTGATATGAAGTGGGGCTAGCTTGACAACATTTTGCATAAAAGCTTAATATAGATGATCAATCATTAATGCTTAAGCATCGAGTAAATTATCATTAACCTGTCATCTATATTAGCACCTGTACTAGAGCACTCACTTTATTAGGAGCAAACAATATTAACCATAGCAGGTATAAATTGAGGCAACCTTTCCATCATGATCCAATTAACCATCCGTTCAATTTAATGGAATCTACGTTGCCGCTGCTCAAGTCAAGTGCTCACTAACCGGGAGCGACGGCGATTCGAATCGAATTCCTATCCAGCTGGAGGGGTATTTCTAACACTCACCGAGTCACGCCTGGCGAGGGCTGCTCAGGTCACATTTGGTACAGTTCAGGAGCCGCGGGTCCGAATGATGTCGCGACCCCAAGGGCGACACTCTGCCAGGTGATAGGGACTCTAACCCCCCCTTGGTCTCACGCCAATGTCCCCAAGCACATCCTTTCTCTCCTCCAAGAAGCAACCTACCAGTCGATTCCCGGCCTGAACTGTATTACTCGGATTCGCGGTCGGAACGGCTTATCCGGCCAACTAAGTGTTAGACTGCGTTCAACATGACTCAAGGACGTACAGCGAATCGGTCCTTAAACGACTCAGACAGAGATAGATTCACACCCAAGACCTCCATGCCTTGTTGCTTCACTATCGTCATCCCGCCCGGTCTCATTTTATTTTATTAACACATGGTTCCTTTCCACGATAGCAAATATAGCCAACCGTGCCATATATGAATATCCCTATATCTCGCAGGTGACAGGAAATCACCTGACTTCTACCGCTTAAAGCAGGGCTAAGCATCTACTCGATCCTAATCTATGTAGGATTCAAGGATTCATATATCTGGACAAGGAATGATATAATGCAGCAAGGTTTTCAACCAACTCCTACCACTTAATGCAACAATACTTATAACATATATAGAATTAATTGCTTTGAAGATAGGAGGCTTATAATGCTCCGGGGCTTGCCTGGGATCCAACTTAAGTTAGAGTATGTCAGATGAATTCACTTGGCGAGCATCTCTCAATCTATCACTTGTCCGGTCCTTCTATCTTCGGGATAGATCCACCAACTCCATCTTCGGGTTTGGCTCCACATCAGGTCCTTCACGTGGTGCATCTAGCGTACCTAAATGAGATGCAAGATGCAAGTGTATGAATACATGGGACTGTAATGGATGATGCATCACACCTTAATCAAGACAAGTACAAGGTTACGCTAAATACACATAAGCACTTCACATTGCTTAAATAAACATCACACAACCTAATATAAAAGATGGCAAGCATATTAGGCATGGCACACAAGGTTTCACAAGATCTCAGGTGTATTAACTTAACCACCCTCAAGGGTATAAGTCCCACTTAACAATATACAAGCAAACAGCGATAATTGAAATCCGTCAATTACGGGACCTGCAACAGCAGCTATAAGATTTAGCTATAACTGGAGTTACACAAATCCAAATGACTTGTAAGAAGACATTCTGGAAAGCTTATGAAATTATCTACATTTCATTTATAATCATCACAGAATGATTCCAAAGTTTAACATGTCGAATTTACACAAATACAGAAACTGGTCTAAGAAGACAGAGAGCAAGCAATTCTGTAACCCAACTTTAAATAGCTATAACTCCTAAACCACATGGCCAAATGCCACCAAATTTTAACAGAAGCTAGATACATAAATTATCTACAACTTTTGTATAAACAAGTTTTACAACAAAGCACATTATCATGAAGAACCTTGCTAAGTTCCCAGATCTGTCCAGAAACTTCATTTGCAAGAAATAATTATTAACTTATGTTGCAAACATATAATTGGATAAAACCAACTTTACCAACATGTCACACATGACTAATGAACACCAGAAAACATAGTGTCCATTCCTAAATAATTTCTTTTAATGCATTTTCTTAATTAATTTAGATAATTAGGTGGAATTATGAACACATATCAAAATTGCACAATAAATTCTACCAAAATTACAGTGGCCTACATATGCTCCCAATAGTTTACAGTACAAATTTCAAACCATTTGGACATATATATCAACCTCTATGAAAAAGACAAATGGCTATTGCAAGAATTCATGTGAGAGCAAGATGAATCAATAAATCACTCATACTACAACTAAAATTCATGAAATTTTTACCACACATCAAACATCACATGAGTCGCATGCCACAAAAATTTCACTTCATTTGGATCCCTACATTTGCAGTTATGAAAATAACAAATACAACTAGTATTAAAAACCTAATCTGAAAAACCCATTTTTACAGCAAAAACATTAAACTAAAACAAGTCATATTATAGATCTAATGCATAGATAATTTCACAAGGATTCCAAAAAGTCATCATTTGCTATTTTATGAATTTCCTATGATTTACTATGAATTTCCAAAAATCAGCAAAAACTACCACAACTAGGTCCTTTAGGTACTATTCATATGAGTCTATGACATTGCAGTTAGGCCCCTGCTTTGAGTCAAATTCTTGTATGCAGTCCTTGACGGGAAACAAAACAGGAAGGTCGTCGGGAGCTCGCTGCTTCGGCCGTTGGGGGCCATGCCGGCGTCGGGGAAGTGGCGATGGAGCACCAGGGAGCCGGCGCGAACGCGTGGGGCTGCTCATCTCGGCCCGAGGCGGCCTGTGTTGCCCCGGCCACGCGAGCCCGCGGCTCGGTGGCGGAGCGCCATGGCAGGGAAGGGCACGACGGTGGCAAAGCGACGATCGTTGCTGGCTCCGGCTGGCCCGGCTCCCGGCGCGCCTCCTGACGTCTGCAGCTCGGCCTAGGGTGGCCTCTGGCTTGCTAGCCGCGTGAGCAGGCGGACTGCCCGTGGCTGCTCCGCCGTCGATGGAACTGTGGCGTTGAGCGGCGCCGGAAAAGAGCGCAGGAGGAGCGGCGCGGGGTGAAGAAGACTAGGGCGCAGCGAGCTAGAGCGGAGGAGCGCTAGAGCTGCGAGCCCATGCGAAGGCAGGGAGCTCTGGCGGCGGCCATGGCTCTCACACTCAACAGCAACGAGCGAGAAGAAGCAAGACGAAGAGCAGAGGGTGCTGGTTTTTTTTTCTCTTTTTCTAGAGCACGGCAAGGTGGTGAGCTGGCGGTCATGCAAGCCGCGAGGGCGAGCAAGGTGTCGAGCATGCGCGGCACGGAGGGACGCGCGGCGCTGCACACCTGTGTGTGGTCGGGCACGTACTGCTGCTTCTTCTGAAATTTCAAATTTTCAATACCACCTCAAATGTACAGCCGAAACGTTAATCTTCCTTCCTCTGTAACTCCCAAACCGTTTAGTTTTGACACAAGCTGTAGTAACCAAAGTTGTAGAGCTTTGCGAGGTGAACAACATTGATTTAAGGATCCAGAGCTAACTCGGCCTAGATTGAGAGATATTGAGTTCCAAAGGAGGGTACCCCGAAACTAAATCCTGCAGCTTAGTTTCAATTGCTGAAACTGTCGTCTTCTCCACTTCGTATCTCCTAAACTGAATGATGATTCGGCTAACCAATTGTTCCTGATGATAGATCTATATGAGTACTCCAACATTGCTTATAAGAGTTTGCCCAAAATCAAAATGGTTTGCAAACTAAACTTTGCCGAATATGGGTACCATGAAACTAAAACTGCATGTTCAGTCTACACTTAGCAAAATTTCAGGGTTCCAGAAAACAGCTCGGGATTCAAACTTTGACCCACTGTTTGGCTACCTTAGAGGCTAAACTAGGTTTTGGTCCGTAAACAAAAGTTGTTGTCCTTAACATGAACTCCAACTTTCATTACAGGATCAAGGTTTGGATCCATCTATTTTGCAAGATAAAAAGCTCCAAACTAGGTTACCCGAAGTTAAACCGCAGTTATGACTTAGCCAAATTTTCCAAGTGCCAAATCAGCCCCTATTCCTGACTTGTGGGCCCTTTTTGAGCATGTTTCACACATTTTCGTGACTTGACTATTAAACAAAGTTTGTTCCTTATAAAATTTGCTATAAATTTGTTAAAGGATGCACAGTCATTCAAAGCTTCTAGGTCACACTTTTGGAATGGTCAAACAAAAGGGTTCTAGGGTCCATACATGGTCAACCATCACTTAGAAGCACATTTAGCCAAAATAATCAACATGAAAATTATTCTATTAAGTGTCCTAAGTGTAGTTAAGGTTTTGTAGAGGCCAAACATACCCACCATGCATAGGTTGCAATTTAGTTATAATCCAAACAAGCATATAACTTATCATTTCATGTGACTTTTTGATTCCAAACTTCATGAAACTTTTCCAGGGATTAATATAGATAGAAGGTGATGTGAGACACATGAATATATGGAAATAACACCACCCAAGCATACATTTTTGAAAAGGGCCTATATGTAAGCGATGGTGCAATATTCAAGTTTAAGTTGGGACTCTATTCCATAGACTTGACTTCGACATCTTCATTACCACTTCACATGTCATGTTTGAACTTGAAAACCCTTGCTTAACTAGTGATAAACACCTAGGGTGTTACAAGCCTAGAACATATAAATTATGACTAGATGCACTAAACAAGTCCTTAGCATAGAATGTATGACATGTCAACCAATTGTACCTTGGGGCTCGAAGGAGAGGCATGTCATATATGGGGTGCATCAACTCATGTTGGAGAAGTCAAGTATGTTCAACTCATTCTTTAGCTTGTGAAATCTCTTCTCATCAAGTGGCTTGGTGAATAGATCGGCTAATTGATCTTCGGTGCCCACACTCTCAATAGCAATGTCACCCTTTTGTTGATGATCTCTAATAAAGTGATGGCGAACATCAATATGCTTTGTTCTTTGATGTTGAATCGGATTGTTAGTTAGCTTCACGGCACTTTCATTGTCACATAGCAATGGCACATTCTTGAAATTGATTCCAAAATCCTTCAATGTTGCCTTCATCCACAAGATTTGTGCACAACAACTACCCGCGGCGATGTATTCGGCTTCGGCGGTAGATAGTGCAATACTATTTTGCTTCTTGGATGACCATGAGACAAGTGATCTTCCCAACAATTGACATGTCCCGGAAGTGCTCTTTCTCTCCACTTTATCACCGGCATAGTCGGAATCCGAATATCCAACTAGCTCAAAACTTGCACCTTTGGGATACCACAATCCAACATCTTGTGTATGCTTTAAGTACCTCAATATTCTCTTTGTTGCCTTCAAATGACTTTCTCTTGGTGAGGCTTGAAATCTTGCACATATACATACACTAAACATCACATCGGGCCTTGATGCCGTCACATAGAGTAGGCTACCAATCATTGATCTATATAGCTTTTGATCCACCATGTTGTCACTCTTGTCACTATCCAAACTTCCACTAGTGCCCATTGGGGTTGTAATACTCTTTGCATCTTCCATTCCAAACTTCTTGAGCATATCTTTGATGTACTTGGTTTGGCTTACAAATGTTCCTTCCTTCATTTGTTTGATTTGAAGTCCAAGAAAGAAACTAAGTTCACCAATCATTAACATTTCAAATTCCTTTGCCATCATTTTCCCAAACTCATCACAATAATCTTGATTGGTTGAACCGAATATGATATCATCAACATATATTTGCAATACAAATAAGTCTTTCCCAATCTTCTTGGTGAATAGTGTTGTATCAACTTTGCCCATGACAAATCCTTTGGATAGCAAGAAGTCCCTCAATCTTTCATACCATGCTCTAGGTGCTTGCTTTAATCCATACAAAGCCTTCCTTAACTTGTATACATGATTGGGTTTCTTGTCATCTTCAAAACCGGGAGGTTGCTCCACATACACCTCCTCTTGAATGTACCCATTGAGAAATGCACTCTTTACATCTATTTGATATAGCTTGATATTGTGAGCACAAGCATAGGCAAGTAAGATCCTAATTTCTTCCAATCTTGCAACCGGGGCATAAGTTTCACCAAAGTCAAGACCCTCTATTTGTGTGTAACCTTGAGCCACTAGTCTTGCTTTGTTCCTTACTACTATCCCATCTTGATCTTGCTTGTTGCGAAAGACCCATCTTGTTCCAATGACATTGTGATCCTTAGGCCTTTCAACTAGTTCCCATACTTCATTTCTCTTGAAGTTGTTGAGCTCTTCATGCATTGCATTTACCCAATCCGGATCTCTCAATGCTTTATCAATGTCGTTGGGTTCTTCCATTGACACAAAAGAAGAGTGAGCACAAAATGATGTCAATCTTGATCTAGTTTGAACTCCTCTTTGTATGTCACCAATGATGGAATCCAATGGATGGTCTCTTGCAATGTTAGTTGGTTGAAGCACTTGGACTTAATTGCTTGGATGTTGATGTTGATCATGAATTGGAGATGATGAACTAGCCACTTGTTGATTTTGTTGCACTTGAGATGATGTACTAGCTTGATTTTGCATTAGAGAACCACTAGCTTGTGTAATTGGACTTTGGAGCACTTGATCTTTGTCATCATCCACATGAATTACTTGTTTTGGTCTAATATCGCCAATATCCATCTCTTTCATAGCATTACTCAATTGAGTTCCTCTCACATCATCCAAGTTATCTTCTTCATCTTGAGAACCATTTGTTTCATCAAACTCAACATCATACACTTCTTCAAGTTGACCATTAGCCAAATTCCAAACTCTATAAGCTTTGCTAGTAGTTGAGTAACCAAGTAGGAAGCCTTCATCACATTTCTTCTCAAACTTGCTCAATCTAGTGCCTTCCTTCAAGATATAGCATTTACAACCAAATACCCGAAAGTATGCAATGTTGGGCTTTCTTCCATTTAAGATCTCATATGGTGTCTTCTCAAGGAACTTGTGGCAATAGAGACGGTTGCTATAAAATCAAGCCGTGTTGATTGCTTCGGCCCAAAATGAATGACTCACATTATACTCATTCAACATTGATCTTGCCATATCAATTAAGGTTCTATTCTTCCTTTCAACTAGGCCATTTGATTGAGGTGTATACTTGGCCGAGAATTGATGCTTGATTCCAAGCTCCTCACATAGCTCATCAACTCTTGTGTTTCTAAACTCACTTCCATTGTCACTTCTTACTTTCTTGATTGTGGTCTCAAACTCATTTTGCACTCTCTTGATGAACTTCTTGAATATGTCAAATACATCACTCTTGTCCACAAGAAATAATACCCATGTGTATCTAGTGAAATCATCCACAATCACAAAACCATACTTGTTGCCACCAATGCTTGTGTATGTAGTTGGCCCAAATAGATCCATATGCAACAACTCAAATGCCTTGGAAGTACTCATAATGCTCTTCAATGGATGAGTGTTGCCTACTTGCTTTCCGGCTTGACATGCACTACATAGCTTATCCTTCTCAAATGTGACATCCTTCAAGCCTCTAACTAAGTCATGCTTTACTAACTTGTTCAATTGCTTCATGCCAACATGACCAAGTCTTCTATGCCATAACCAACCCATACTTGATTTAGTGAGCAAGCATGTTGAAAGTTGAGTGTCACTAGCATTGAAATCAACCAAGTATAAATTCTCATATCTAAAGCCTTTGAAGATCAAGTTAGAGCCATCAACACTAACTATCTCCACATCATCAACACCAAATATGCACTTGAAACTGAGATCACACAATTGAGCAACCGAGAGAAGTTTGAAGTTCAACTTTTCAACTAAGAGCACATTGGAAATGCTATGATCATTAGAGATTGCAATCCTTCCAAGAGCCTTTACATCACCCTTGCTATTGTCACCAAATGTGATACTATCAATGCCACTATCATTTGATTTGAGAGAGTTGAACATTCTTGAATCACCGGTCATATGTTGAGAGCACCCACTATCAAGCACCTAATGCCTTCCTCCGGCCTTGTAATTTACCTACAAAACAATTTAATGTCTTTTAGGTACCCATAATTGCTTGGGTCCTTGGAGGTTAGTCACTAAGCTCTTTGGTACCCAAATGGCCTTCTTCTTTGGGCCCATAATTGGTGTACCAACAAACCTAGCATGCACACCTTTATCACCCTTGGTAAGCACATAACAAGAATCAAAAGGAATATAAGGTACATTAGCATTTTTCTTGTTCTTGTTCATTTTATTACAATTAATCTCTAGATGCCCAACTTGCTTGCATCTATTGCAATAACGACCATTGCCCTTCACAAAGCGAGACTTTGGAGTAGCAAAGGCCGCCTTGCCCTTCTTGGGAGTATAGCCCAATCCCTCTTTGTTAAGAGAGAACCTTTGGCTACCCAAGCATTTTAGCAAGCGGGCATCCCCACCATAGGCGTTGCCTAATGCGCGGGTGAGATCATCCACCTCTCTCTTGAGAGTCTCAACCACAAGTGATGAATCACTAGTAGTAGAGGTAGAGTTGGTTGTGGTGGATGATGATGAGCTACATGAAGCATTAGTAGGACTAACAAATAAAGAATCATCAATAATATCACATGTTAGTCCAATATCACAAGTGACAATCACTTGCTCCTCCTTAGCTTCCTTCATGAACTTCTCTAACTTAAGGTCCTTTTCCTTAATGAGCTCAAGTAGAGTGGAGTGGGCTTCCTTAAGCCTAGTGTGAGCAATTTCAAGATCCTCGTGGTCTTCCTTTAGACACTCACGAGAAGCCTCTAGCTCATCAAAGGATTTCCTAAGAGCTTTGAGCTCTTGTTCAATTCCTTTGCACTCCTTACTCTTTTTGAGAGCAACAAGCTCCTCCATCAAGGCATCATTTTCATTGCTCTTGGCAATGAGCTCTTGTTCCAAGATTTTGTATTTCTTGGTTGTCCTCTTGTAGCCCTTGCTCATTTGATCTATTATGCCTAATAGATCATCCTTGGAGTAGTCCTCATCCTCCTCATCATCACTCCTATAATCATCACTAGCACAAGAATCATCATCACTATCATCATGTTTTACCTTGGTAGGCTTGGCCATAAGGCATGTTGATGTAGTGTCGAAGATGGATGGCTTGTTGGAGAGGGCGATGTTTGCAGTGGCTCGTCGAGTGATCCTCTCATCATCACTAGAGCTTTCATCATCATCACTATCGGAGTTGTCACTATCCCAAGTGACTACATAACCACCACCCTTCTTCTTCTTGTTGAAAGTGAAGCTCTTCTTTGCTTTCTTCTCCTTCTTGTTCTTCTTCAACTTTAACTCCCCATCATGATATCTTTTGTCTTCATAGGGGCACTTTGCCACTACATGATCGGGGCTATTGCAATTGTAGCAAAGCACCTCCTTTGCCCTCAAGAAGTCTCTTCTCTTTCTTGCACCATAGCCTTTCTTCTTCATGAACCGACCCATCTTTTGCACTAGAAGGGCCATGATCTCATCATCAAATGGATCATCATCATCATCATCAACCTTGCTCTTGCCCTTAGAGGATGAAGCCTTGAATGCAATGGGCTTCTCTTGCTTGACCTTGGTTTCCTTCTTCTCTTCTACCTCATCTTCATCATCATTGTATTGGGCATCGGTCATTATATCTCCAAGCACATTGGTTGGTTTGACCTTGTCCAATCCCTCTCTAAAGATCATTCTTCTCAAGGTGGCAAACTTCTTGGGTAAGCACATCAAGAACTTGTGTGAGAAGTCCTTGTCCTCAACCTTCTCCCCAAGCCCTTTGAGATCATTGACAATGACTTGGAGCCTATAGAACATCTCCGGGATGGATTCATCATCCTTCATCTTGAATGTGGAGAACTTGTCCTTGAGCATATATAGTTTGGCACTTTTTACCGTTGAAGTGCCTTCATATGTTTCTTCAAGCCTTATCCAAAGCTCATTTGCCTTTTCAAGATCTTTGATTTGCTCAAATACTTTATCATCAATGGCACGATAGATTGTGTCAAGTGCCGCCGTATTGCATTATTTGTTGATGCGGTCATTGGGAGTGAGGTTTTCCTCATCAAGAATGATGTATCCTTCTTTGGTCACATCCCAAACCTTCTCATGTATATTGCCTAGATATTGCTTCATCTTCCTTTTCCAATGATCAAAGGAAGAGACACCATCAAAGAATGGAGGCTTGCCATTAACATGATTGAACATAACTTGAGCCATCTTACACCGAGGTTGTTAAGCCTTACAAACGGTGACCACGGCTCCGATACCACTTGAAAGGTCTTGATGGCTAGAGGGGGGGTGAATAGCCTATTAAAATTTTCTACAACGACAAGCTAAACAAGTTTATCAATATAACAAATAGCGAGATGCGAGTTTTGCTTAGCCTATGGGTGTTTGCAAGCCACCTATCCAATTCACAATTCTAGTATTTGCACTCAACCGCACAAGTCAAACCGAGAAGGTAAGTACAACTACAACTAGCAAGCTACACAAGAGAACTACTCTAGCTAAGCTAACTAGCTAGCAAAGATAACTAAGAAATTAATACAAGAGAGATAGGAGGGTATCACCGAGGGGCGAAGTATTGAGCCAACCAATATGATCAACAATGAATACCAAGATAACGAAACACCAAGATCAATCAATCACAATATGAAAGTGATGACACGAAGATTTATCCCGAGGTTCACGTGCTTGCCGGCACGCTAGTCCCCGTTGTGTCCCTCTTCACCACGTGGTTCGGTGGCTAATCGGTCTCACACCGAGCCTCTCAAAAGGCACCACAAGAACCTACCAAATGGCAAAAGGTTGCAATGACACGAGCAATTCACTAACGTTGCCTTTGGCGCTTCGCCGAGGTAGGCACAAACCCCTCACAATCACCGGAGGTGGCCAAGAACAATCACCAACTCTTGCCAATGCCTCCAAGCTTCTCCAAGCCGTCTAGGTGGCGGCAACCACCAAGAGAAACAAGAATCCCGCAGCAAATCAACCACCAAGTGCCAACTAGATGCAATCTCACAATGCAAATGCACTTGGATCACTCAATCTCACTTCGAATATGCAAAGAAGCAAGAGAGATGAGTGGGAGGGGAGTTGCTTAGCTCAAATTGCTCACAAGTATGTCAAAATATTCGAGAGAGGGAGCCTTGAGCCGGCCAATGAGTATTTATAGACGTACCCCTTCGAATATAGCCGTTAGAAACTTAAACAGCCGAAATCGGGCTGACCGGACGCGTTGGTCCAACTGACCGGACGCGCCGGTCGCCCAACGGCTAACTCGTGAAGTACTGACCGGACGCGCTGGTCCAAACGACCGGACGCGCTGGTCGCCCAACGGCTAACTACGAAGCAACGACTGGACGCGCTGGTCCAACTGACCGGATGCGCCGGGAACGACCGGATGCGCTGGTCCCGTGAAGGACCGGACGCGCTGGTCGCCTGAGCAGCGCTCAACAAAATAGTGACCGGACGCGCTGAAGAAAATGACCGGACGCGACAATGACAGCGTCCGGTTAGAGTCCAGTAAGCTCCCTGAACGACCGGACGCGTCCGATCATCAGTGACCGGACGCGCCTCGCGTCCGATCATCGAACTGAAAAACACGCAGACACTGAACACTGACCGGACGCGTCCGGTCATGCAAGGACCGCGTCCGGTTTAGCGTCCGGTCACCTCTGTGACCTCCGTTCGCCTCCGTTTCTTTTCCGGACTTCCGGCGTAGTGGAAAATAATCGTTTCAACTTCTCGAAAACGCCTGAATCCCGCCTCGCAAGCTCGGCGGGAGGGAGAGAGGAACCAAACCCTCTCTACCGCTCAAACTCCACCGCCGTTGCAAACGTGCTAACATCACCAAGTGATCTCGTCATGTGTGAGTGTGTTAGCATTTTCACAATCATTTTTCGAGGCGATATTAGTTCTATCCAAATGCATATGATCATGAAATGCACATCTAGAGGCACTTAGGAGTTCAATAGCCGCGTCATTCCCCTCTTTATAGTACGGCTATCTATCTTATAATGTAACCACACCCACTAGGTGTCTTGGTTACTAAAACACAACCCTTAAGCATATACCTTTGCCTTGATCACGTAGGGTTGTGTCCAAATCCAAGTGTGGCCATCATGATCACCATGTCCATCTTGCCACCAACCTTGGAGTGTACTAATCCTCATATGCTACATACAACTTAGGCATGGGATTAGTACTTAGGCATTGTCACTAATTACCAACACCAAACATAGGACTTTCAGGAGGGCCTAGCAATCCTCCATCGAGACTTGGTACTCAGAGAGCCTGAGGCTAGGTGTAGGAACCGGGCGAAGGTGTATTATACATCCTTTAGGAGTAGCGATGACCACTAGATCTGCATCTAGCCATGTTGGACGGTGGACCCAAACTGGTCGGGAAGATCTATTGTGGTGGAGAAGTACCTGCTCGGTAGATTGATTTTGGATCAAATCTACCAAAGTCAGGGTTTACGAGAGCTTGTGGCCAACTTGGTCAATAGCTTCGATCAGGTCGGTGTTGTCGATCACCCTTCATTTGTAGCGGGGAAGTGGCTGACGAGTTGTCGGTGTGGTCGGAGCCGTTGCTGGGGTGGTCGGAGCCGTAGCCATTGTGGTCGGAGCCATAGCCAATGAAGACGTGGTCGACGCAGATCAGATCTGTGCCTCCTCCGTGGTAGTGGCGGTGAAGCTGTTGACACTGGTGGTTAGGTGATCCAGCCGACGATGAATGAGAGACCATCCACCATGGCCGTGGAATTGGGGATGATGACCTCTTGCTCGCCTAGGAAGCTATACGCACACCCCCTACCTGGCACGTCACTGTTGACGAAACATGGTCGGCAGTCTACCAAGGGATATGCCCAAGGTAGTGATTTGTCGGTAGACAGGTGCGCAAGCTATGAACTAGATGGTGACGCAAGACATGGAACAAGGTTTTATCTAGGTTCGGCCACCATGAGGGCGTAATACCTATGTCCTGCGTCTGGTTTGTATTGTTGTGTATGATGAGATGTGTTTTGAGGGGGTCCCCTGCTTGCCTTATATAGTCTGGGGGACAGGGTTACAAATCTAGAAACTAATCCTACCCGGTTACAATTGCCATAGCTGGCCAGATAAGGATTCCTATTCTAACCGACTAGGATCTTGCTTGATCTCCAAGTTTGCTTTCCTTCCTTGCGTGGGACGCCGAGCAGATCGACTGGGCCACACGTTATCTTCTGGTGGGTCGGGCCCTTTGGTCTGGGCCAGCCCAAGTCTAGCCGTAAGGGTATAGAGGTTAATACCCCCACATTGCTCATGACCAAGAGGTCAACTCCAAGCCTAAAGAAGGGTTCACCCTTGTCATGACCAAAGCTGCAAAGTGACGGGTAGGAAGAGTTGCTATCAAAGCAAGGCTAATGGCCTCCAATGAGCGTGCTACCAATGTGCGCAAGGCCACATCCTCTAATGCAGTTGCCCCTGGCTCAGCTAGGCCCAAGGGAACCAAGTTGTCTAACTCCAAAATGGCGCTAAGGTTCCACCCCACCACACTTGGGAAGTGGCCTATCCATGCCAAACTGGCGTCGCCATCCAAATTGACACCACTGATGATGGCCTCTCCATCGACTCCAAAGACAAAGGAGACAATTCCACCCTCGCCAACTCCTAAGAAGCTGGGGGCCGGTTCCTTCAAACCTGCCCCAAGCATACTACTCCAACAAAGAATGCTTTATCAATAGCTTTCCCACCTCCAAATAGAGGGATAGTGCTGCAGGATCAACCTCAACGTCTGCAGCCCTACAACAAAGAAAGGGCTGAAGTGGTGGAAGAAGTAAACCACCAACACCCTGCCAACAAAGGAAAGACCATGGCGACAGAATATAATATGTCATCCACTGAAAGTGATTCATCTACAAAAAGCCGACTTCGGGCGGAGGCTCCGAAGTTCATCCCTTCATTGGTCTATAATCCCAGCAATGATCTACCTAAGCATGAGCTTCGGTGGCAAGGGATTCACCTCTCCCTCAATGATATAAAGAGGGGACATGTGGATCTAGCTGTGACACTCTCTGATCCTATATCATTAGAGGTGGCACCATCTTGGCCTTCTGTACAAGATTCTGTGTCTCCAAAGTGGCAGCACCGATGGCAATGCAAAATCTACAAGCATGGGCCAACTTCAACAATGCAATTGACTTTATGACTAATGCACAACGTGCTTATGTTTGTGATTCAATTTTGGCTCAGCAAAGCAGGGATTATCGTAAGATCCAAAATGCTATGAGGCAAGCTTTTCAGGCTTCCATCGAAAGGGCCATATGCCGGTACCTAAGAAGCTTGTTGCTTGGAGCATCCACATCCTTAGATAATATTGAGGGTGAAATCATGCGACGCAACGAAGCTCTGGCCAAATTGCCTGAGCATCAAGAGTTCATAAAAAAGGACTTGAGGTGAGGGAGATATGCAAAGCAAGTTGCCAATGTACGTGCAAGACGTGTTAGCTTAAAGCAAAAGGAGATGGCAATACCAACTAACTCCACGTCTAGTAGGGCACGAGGGGATGCATCATCAAGCCATGCTGGTGGCACCCAAAAAGAAACAAAATCAACCACCCCAAGAGTGGAAAATACAACAATGCTAGTTGATCAGCCTCCTCATAAAAGAGCCTCGAGCAACTGTTTTGAGGTATTCTCTTCAATGCCGATGAGTGTTGAGGAAGCAGCCTACAACACAAGTGATGCTTCCTCTGCTTCTACACACTTCAAAAGAAAGAAGTTTCACAAACAAATTCTGGTGGGTCATCATTCGGTGACACGAAGCCTAACAAACTCTGCTAATTTAAGAAATAATGTGATCTATGTAGGGTCTTATAACCCCCTATTTGATGATCATTCTAACTTTAAAAATGAATTATTAGATACTGCAGGCTCGGCTGATCCAAACCCACTAAATGGTGAAGATCCATAAGCCTCAAGTGAGGATGGCTCACAATCTTCACATAGTGACAGTGAGCCTGGTAGTGCTGAACAAGTGCTTGCCACAAATCAAGGTCAATCTATTGAACAGTAGATGAATTAAATGATGGCTGCCTTACAACAAAAAGAAGAAGAGTTGGTTGCTCTTCGTGAGCAGGTGTCCAACACCAGAAATTGTACAAATGATATCAATGCTTCGACCAGTCATAATGGTCCCCATTCCCAACCTGAAATTACACTCGAATGTATATATAGGATGATTTTTGAAGGTGTAAAGGCTCAATATATGCAAACACATTACTCCATGCGGCCGATGTATGTGAAACCATATCCTCTAGAGGTAGACATGGTACCATTTCTGAACAACTATCGCCAACCGCAAATTTAATGGGATTGAGTCACCATATGAACATGTGGCCCATTTCCTTGCTACGTGTCAAGATATAGCCCACAATAGAGCTCTTCTCCTCTGTCAATTTGTACAAACGTTATTGGGTCTAGCTTTCACATGGTATAGCAAGTTGGCACCTGGCTCCATCTGTACATTGGAACAAATGCAAGACGCCTTCCTAGAGCACTTTTATAGCACTCAAAGGACGGTGGGAATAACTAAGCTGACTCAAACCTTACAAAGGCAAAATGAGAAAGTTGTAGATTTCATCAATAGGTGGAGGAATCTAAGCCTCCACTGCCTACAGCCAATCACTGAAACAGAAGTAGTTCGTATGTGTATGAATAACTTGAGCTCAGACATGGCCATTCACCTGTAGGGTGTGAGGCCAATAACTTTCAAAGAGTTGTCCTCAAAGGCCACAGACATAGAGAATTATATGCAACACATGTCTTGTTTGCCAAGGACATTCAACAAGGCACCATTGGATAAAAACATCCTGCGAGATAGGCCCACATCTTCTAAGCCGAAGCAAATGTAGGCCATGGAGGCAATGGTGGTCCCCAAAAGTCCCAAACTAGGGGCACCGCCACAAGATTACCAAACAAAGGGTGTGCACTAGCTCCTAGGAGGCCAACTCTTAGTGAGCATCAAAATTAGAAGTACTCCTTTCCCAATGAAATAGTGGAGGATCTCTTCATGGGCCTACAGGAGTTGAAACTCATCGAGCTCCCCGAACCGAAAAGGCTGAAAGAAGCTTCTAAATTTGATGAGCCAAATTTCGGTCACTTTCATCGCATCTTGGGTCATATGCTCAAGGATTGTTTTGTGGTCCAAAATATGATACAAAAGCTCATAGATGAAGGCACTATAGATGCCGATTTACTCTAAAGCATGACAAATGTAAAGAAAATGGCTATGTCAAATGTCGCCACCTTTCAAAGTGATTAGGTGAGTTGTGCAACTCCAAAAATGTGGCCAACGTATGATCGATATATGATATCAAACCTGAGCATGTTAATATGTCTTTCTTAGGGCATCCACAATAGCAAGTTAAGCACCAGCATAAGGGCAAGGCTTTCCTTCGGTGGATCTACCCCCAAAATGTGGATCATCAAGTTCCCAAAGATCAAGAGAGCATCGACAACAGCTCTCAAGACGACTTGCTCTCCGATGAATGATGGAAAAGGGCGAAGACCCATGCTTCTACCAAAATATAAAGAAGCTTGAGGACGACACCCTCAAAGAGTATGATGCTTTCCCCATCAGAGTTTTTGAGGATGATGAGGAGTCTCTTCACTTCCCTAAAGAAGAGGCACCCAAAGTTGATGAAGTTCAGCTTAGATCAGGCCATCAACTACCTAGGCCACCTCCTCAACAAAGAAATCCCCAAATGTAACTCTGAATGATGCAACTAACCATACTCCTAATGTGTCGGTCAAGTATGATGTAATCTCCCACTTGAAGAAAATACCAGCTATGCTTTCTGCGTATGATGCTTTGTGTCTCTCTTCTGATTTGCGAAATGCATTTATTACTGCACTTTCCTTCCTTGAAGATTATAGGGTTGAGGTTTCACAAGTAGAAGTAAAATTATCCCAAACTCAAAGTATTACATTTGATGATGATGATCTCTTGTTAGGAAATAAAAAGCATAACAAACCCCTTCTTATGTCCGACGAGATCGATGATCTCCCCATTAATCGCATAATGATTGATGGTGGTTCAGCCATAAACTTGTTACCCTTGCGCACTCTTGAAAAGATTGGGTATTCTAAAGGAGACCTATGACACTCAAATGTTGTCATTCATGGCTTTAACCAAGCTGGTCAAGAAGCATTGGGCACCATATCCCTGGTTCTAAAGTTTGAAAATCTCATAACATATGTAAACTTCCATGTGATTGATGCGGCTACCTCATATAATGTTCTTATCAATCGCACATGGCTGCATGAAAATGGAGTTTTTCCATCTACTCTCCATCAATGCATCAAGTATAAAGATCCTTTAGGGAGCATAGTAAGGATTTTTGCTGATAAAAAGCCATTCACTATAGCAAAATCCTTCTATGCTAATGCAAAGTTTTATTTTGATAATGTCTCAAAACCAAAATCATCATTGTCGTTAGAACAAAATATCCCAAAGATAGAAGATGGCAAGTCTTCATCGTGCCGAAAGATATACCAATACATACCAAGCAATCAAAGGAAGGAAGGCGATCCAATATTTCACATCATAAGTAAACCCACCCAAAATAGAGGTATTTCATTTCCAACTCCTTTACCTCCTTTGGTGCAATATAAAATAAAACAAGCCCAAATTGAAAGGGATGAAAAGAGTAAATTGGCTACACAAGTCACTTTGTTAAATAGAGATGATAAAACATTACCCATCTCTTTATATGATGACAAAGTTCTTTATATTATGCAATAGATGGGCTATGATATTTCTATCGGTCCTTTATGCAATGGCCGAGGGGAGCTCGCACATTTGAAAAGTTGATGTCCCATGTTCAGCTTGAAGCCCTACACCAAGATCAAGCATTAAAAGAAGAGAAATATGGGTTAGGTTATGAAGTTAATATGATCTCTGCCAAACCTCTTGATGCTACAGAAGCATCTCCACAAATGGAAGATGCAAATCAACCAACTGTTGATGAGTTGGAAGAAATTAATATCAACACGGATGACGATCCGCATCCAGTCTTCATTAGTAAACATCTCTAAAGAAAGTAAGGAAGAATACCATAAATTTCTTTCTACAAATACATATGCCTTTGCTTGGTCTTATGAAGAAATGCTAGGTCTAGACCCAATAGTTGTTGTGCATAAATTGACCGTTCGAATTGATATTCCTCTGGTGAAGCAAGGACAAAGAAGATATCATCCAGAACTTCTCCCACAAATAGAAGCTGAAGTTGATAAACTCATAGCTGCTAGGTTTATCCGAGAAGTGAAATAGCCAAATGAGTGTCTAGTATCATGCCCATGAAAAAGAAAAATGGGCAAATCTATGTATGTGTGTATTTTAGAGATTTAAATAAAGCATGTCCAAAAGATGAATTTCTAATTCCAATCTCTAAAATCCTTATTGATGCCACTATGGGATATCATGGGTCACCAGAAAGCTAAGCAAGCTAGCGACCAATCGTATAAGGAGTATATGTTAGCTCCTCAAAGAATGAAAATGTCATGCTTACAAGAAATGACAATTATCAAGTTCAAGTCTATGCCAAGCATGCATATTCATCAATCTACGGCTATAAGATTGAAGACCTTGTTTTCTATTGTAGTTTGTAACAGGAAACTATATGATGTAATCTTATTTTACATGTACTCATGTTGGAACTCTTGATTAGGGGTGTTCTCTTTCAGAGATGTAATTAACATAATTTTTATGCAAATATAAGAATTATGGAAGTATGAACTCGCAATACCTGTTCTTTCACTTTTGTCCCAATTAAATTTAACTAAAACCAAATTTGTCTCTACTAACATGGAGGTGGGTCATAGCCACCCATTTCCCTGCCATCAGTGGTCGACTTCCCTGGAGTCTACCATGCCCTCCTGTGCCGGCCGTGCTTCGCCAAGTTCATGGTCGTCCCCAACTACACCTACTTTAATCTCAAGATGCCCGACCCGAAGGCGGTCATCACTATCAAGGGTAGCTTCAAGCAAGCCTACTACTACGAGCAGGGCTACATCACCCAAGCAGCCACGCTCATCACCCCCTGCACTCCCGATGGCCCTAGCCACGGCACAGGAAGGGTGCCGACGGAAGGAGCAGCCAAGGCGGTGGTGCTGCTCGACTGATCGAGGATTAGCGAGGTGGCCAAGACTCCTAGTGGTAGTGATGTCTTGGCTAGCCCCTCATTTAGGCGCTCGCCCCCCCAGAAGGGGTCAACCCAATCGAGATGAGTTCCGACATTTCCCCATGAGGGAAGGCCATCACTGAGCCATCCACCTAGATGTGTCATGTCCCGAGCCAGTCTCCACCTGCCAACCTCCTTTGTCGGCCTACCTCTCCAAAAACAAAAACCAAGATAAAGTCCCATGCCCCAAATCTTCTTGCTTTGCTTGACTTTACTGTTGTCTCCTTAAACCTGGGCGACTCTAGTAGTGGCTCGGCTGCGCCCAAAGGGTCGACTGAGCTAACCACCTAGTACCCTCTATGAAGGTTGACCGGAACACAGGGCCCCCGAGCGAGGCAAGGACGGATGGACGAAGTAGGAGAAGCGGGCGAGAGGTCAGCAAGGCGCTAACAAAATGGCCCCAGCAATTGCATTACCAGCTATGTCCCCTATCCCTTCTCTTGTGTTCATTTTGTTTGTTTGCAGCTATCTCTGTCTCCTGATCCTTCATCGGATCACATCACCCAGCCACACACCGATGTGGGACCCCTTAGAAGGGGCGTTGCTAAGGGTTCTAAGGCCAGCCCATGGGCTTTAAGGTCACCCAAGGCACCTAAAGTGCGAGGGACGCTAATGGTTAGGCATTAGAGGCCTTGTTGGTGCTTCTTAGCGTAAGTAGAAAAGTCCGCAAGTGCACGGAGGTACCATTGTATCACTTCACCTAGAAGTATTTAGGGTATCGTATTTTTCCAAAGGAAAGGTATTTGTAAGTAGTCTTTTGGCTAGTTTGCTTAGAGAAAAGGATGATGAGTAACTTGGGTAGTGAGGTTCTTCTAAGGCTAGAAACTATGGGGGTATTAACCCCTATACCCTTATGGCTAGACTTGAGCTGGCACGGACCAGAGGGTCTGGCCCACCAGAAGATGATGAGTGGCCTAGTCGATCTGCTCAGTGTCCCACGCAAGGAAGGAAAACAAACTTGGAGATCAAGCAAGATCTCGATCGGTTAGAATAAGAATCCTTATCTGGCCAGCTATGGCAATTGTAACCAACTAGGATTAGTTTTCAGATTTATAACCCTGCCTCCCGGACTATATAAGGTGGGCAGGGGATCCCCTCAAAACACATCTCATCATACACAACAATACAAATCAGACACAGGACATAGGTATTATGCCCTCACGGCGGTCGAACCTAGATAAAAACCTTGTTGTGTCTTGCATCACCATCTAGTTCGTAGCTTGCGCACCTGTCTACCGACAAATCACTACCTTGGGCATACCCCTCGATAGACTGCCGACTAGGATTCATCGATAGTGGCGCGCAAGGTAGGGGGTGTGCGTACAGCTTCTTAGGCGAGCAAGATGGTCATCATCCCTGACTCCGCAGCTATGGCAGACAGTCTCTTGTTCACCATTGGCTAGATCACCTAGACCACTAGCATCAACAGCTTCACCACCACTACCACGGAGGAGGCACAAATCCAATCCTCGTCGCCACGTCTTCATCGACTATGGGTCTGACCACGCTGGCTACGGCTCTGACCACCCTAGCAATGGCTCTGACCACGCCGACAACTCATCGACCACTCCCTTGCTACAAAGGAAGGATGATTGACAACACCGACCTAATCGAGGCTATCGACCAGGTCAGCCTCAAGCTTTCTCAAACCCTGACTTTGGTAGATTCCATTCAAAATCAATCTACCGAGCAAGTACAGCTTCACCACAATAGATCTACCCGACCAGTTTGGACTTGCCATCCAACACGGCTTGATACAAATCTAGTGGTCACCGCTACTCCTCAAGGACGTATGGTACGCCTTCGCCCGGTTCCTACACCTGGCCTTAGGCTCTCTGAGTACCAAGTCTTGATGGAGGATCGCCAGGCCCTCCCATACGGCCTAAAAAACACTGCTTTTGAGTACGCATATCGTACACCTCATATGTTCGTGGGTCCCAAGGAGCGCGACCACGTTTCAGATCTATACTTCTTGGATATACCTCGACCACCACCAGGCAATGCCGTCAACATGGCCGATATCCGGGAACATAATGAAGGCTCGGTCCATACACTGCCCGAGGATGGCGACTCTAGCACTAGATCTACACACTCAGTCCACATCGAGGCTGAACACCTCGACCACAACGAATATGATCTGGATCCACTACCACACCCTCTGGGTTTTTCACTGATCCCAAGGTTTCTACCAAGATGTGGTGACATGGTGCTCAACGTCAGCAATGACGAGCCCTCAATCGTGGGAGAAACTAATGAGCAATAGTAGGTTTGCGAACAGCGTAACGCCGACTGCGCCGAACGCCATCATCAGGAGGCTGAAGAAGAAGAAGCACGTCACAGGGGACCCTGACCTTGAGATCTAGCCAACGCCTTTGATAGAGTGGGCGATCGGCAAGTTTTCAGGACCTCAAGTGCCAACATGGCAGTGTCCATGGCCAATCTAGAATGATTACCAAACATGCCAAAGAACCATGTGGTCTATGAGGACATCAAAGCGTATTTGACAGCCGCCATGGGACAAACCATCGAGCTCACCTAGCGAACCCGAGCTGCTGCAAGCACATCCGTCGCATCTAGTCGGAGCCGTCGATCTCGTGCTTTAGAACATCCAAGTCTCCAAGATCGTGATGATCCGCCTCCACCCAATCCTCCACGTGGTGGTGGCGGTGGTGGTAGTGGCAGTGGTGGCGGCGGCAACGAGGGTGGACAAGATGGTGGTCAAGGTTGACGCGACAACAACCACATTCGATGCGACAATCAAGATCAGGAGGTTGACCAGAACCCTCCTTGTGATCTCCGTTACCGTCTTCCTCCTCGTGATGTCCGCAGCCATATCACTAGTCATGCTAATGACCGTCAGGCCCACGAGAACGTGTGCCGCATCTAGTACGATACTGAACATGGCCCCCGGGCCTCAAACAGTTCACTCGTCATCTCCGACAAGTCGTATGGCCATGAAACTTCAAGCTCGAAAAGCTTAAGAAGTACGATGGCAAGGAGAACCCTGAAAGCTAGATCACGCTCTATGAGATCACCATCCGGTCCACCGTAGGTGATGAACATGTAATGGCTAATTATCTTCCAATTGTCCTCGATCAAGCAGGTCATCAGTGACTCTTGAGTCTACCAGAGAACCAATTCGATAGCTGGGCACAACTCAAGCAGGCCTTCATCGATAATTTTATCACCACGTGTGACCAGCTAGGCAACAAGTATGACCTCGAGCGCATACGTGACCGAGCAGGCAAACCATTGCGTGACTACATCTGACGTTTCTCGGATATGCGTCTCAAGATCCCCAAGATCTCTCATGATGAGGCATTCTTGGCCTTCATCAAGGGCCTCCACCATCATGACGCCCTTAGAAGTAAGCTGCTTTAGAAACGGCCGACCACGGTCTCCGAGTTGCTCGCTACCGCCAAAAACTACGCGGATGCCGATGATGCCAAAAAGATTATTAAGGAAGACGTGGGTAGGTCATCACGCCCCGAACACCCACCTCACCGTGATGACAATTGCAATGACCGTGGTCGAAATGATCGTGATCGGCGCAATGACAACCGCAACTTCCCAGACAACCATGATCGGTGGCATGACCGCCGTAACGCCTTCAGAGACAAGCATCCTCGTGAGGACGATCATGAAGTCAACGCGGTTAAGAAGCCAAGTGGTCGTTGGGACTATCAAGAGGACTACAATATGGCCCTGAAGGGTCCCTGCCAGATCCATCCCAAGGCCAATCACACTATGGAGAACTGTCGCTTCCTTAGGGACATCTACGCCAAGCAACTTGCCAACGACGATGCTCCAGAAGCCATTAATGATGGACTGTGGCGTGACGGTAATGATGATGATTCTGACGCACATGATAGAAATCATCATCACCAATATGTCAACCCCACCAAAACTGTCCACTCCATCTTTGGTGGCAAAGTGTATTTAGAGTCCAAGCGCGAGCGCAAGCTATTGAAGCGCTCTTGCTTGAGTGTCGGCACTCCCAACCACTTCTGCACCGACTACATCAACTTTGTGGTCATGGACTTCAAGGGTACTTACCATGCCATCCTTGGTCGACTAGCGCTTAATAAGTTCATGGTCGTGCCGCACTACTCTTACTTGGTGCTCAAAATGCCTACCGAGCAGGGTGTCCTTACTCTCAGAGGCAATGTTTACACTGCCTATACATGTGAAGAGGAAAACTTTAAGGTAGCAGAGGCTACCGACCTCTCAATCCGCATGGAGCAAACCCTGGTCGATGCCTCCAAGATTCTCACCGGCCAGCTAGATATCCTAGAACGCCAAGTACCACAGAAGCACATCAATTCCAACGAGCATAAGGAGATCCAGCTGGTCGATGATGATCCTAGCAAGATGGCCCTTATTGGGGCCAACCTGGATCCTAAATAGGAAGATGCACTCGTCAGGTTCCTAAGGGACAATGTGAGCGTGTTCGCGTGGAGACCCACCGACATGCCCGACGTTCCTCGGCACTTGATCGATCACTCCTTGAACGTCTTGAAGACCGCAAGACCTATCAAGCAAAAGCTACGATGGTTCACTCGCGATAAAAAGGAGACTATTAGGGCAAAAGTCACCCAACTTTTAGCAGCTGGATTTATCAAAGAAGTGTATTATCCAGATTGGTTAGCCAACCTGGTACTTGTACGCAAAAAGAATAATGAATGGAGAATGTGCGTTGATTATACTGATCTCAACAAACACTGCCCTAAAGACTCATTTGGCTTACCTCACATAGACGAGGTCATTGATTCCATAACCGGCTGCGAGCTCCTATCTTTTCTTGATTGCTACTCTAGTTATCACCAGATTGCTCTCAACAAGGATGATCAGATCAAGATGTCCTTCATTACGCCGTTCGGCGCCTACTGCTACATGACTGTGTCGTTTGGGCTTAAGAATGCGGGGGCCACATACTAGCATGCTATCTAGAAATGCCTTGTTGATGAAATCAAGGATGATCTGGTCAAAGCCTACATTGATGACATGGTCGTGAAGACCAGGGAAGCTCATACCTGGTCGACAATCTCCAGCGTACCTTCATCTCCCTCAACAAGTACCAACGGAAGCTTAATCCAAAAAAGTGTATCTTTGGAGTCCCATCTGGTATATTATTTGGCAACATCGTCAGCCATGATGGCATACGCTCCAATCTGACAAAGGTAAAAGCCGTTTTGGATATGCAGCCTCCTAGAAACGTCAAGGATATCCAGAAGCTCACTGGATGTATGGCCGCCCTTAGCCGCTTCATCTCGCGACTAGGCGAAAAGGGTTTGCCTTTCTTTAAGCTACTTAAGGCTTCAGAGAAGTTTGTATGGTCAAAGGAAGCTGATGCTGCCTTCACGCAGCTCAAGGAATTCTTAACCTCTCCTTCGGTCCTTATAGCCCCTCAGAAAGACGACGTTCTTCTTCTCTGCATTGTGGCCACTGACCGCGTGGTCTCTACAATCATTGTGGTCGAGCGTGGGGAACCCGGCCATGTGTACAAAGTCTAGCGCCTTGTTTACTTCATCAGCGAGGTGCTCAATGAGTCCAAAGTCAGGTACCTTCAAATTCAGAAACTGATCTATGCCATCCTAATTACATCCCGAAAGTTGAAACATTACTTTGATGGATATCGGGTGGTGGTCAAGACCAGTTTTCTGCTTGGAGACATCATCCGGAATAAGGATGCTAATGGACGCATCGTCAAATGGGCGATGGAATTATGCCCCTACTCCCTGGAGTTCCAAAGTCATACAACTATTAAGTCCTAGGCACTTGTCAACTTTATCGCTGAATGGACAGACCTCAGCGCACCTCTCGATCAGGGGCCAGTCGAATACTAGAAGATGTATTTCGATGGCTCCTTGAACATCGATGGCATAGGAGCAGGCATGCTCTTTATTTCACCAACCAACGAATAGCTCCGCTACGTCCTCAGGATCTATTTCCCTACATCTAACAATGCTATAGAATACGAGGCCTGTCTCCACGGCATGCTGATTACGGTCGAACTCGGTGTAAAATGTCTCTACGTTTATGGTGATTGAGCCCTAGTCATTAACCAGCTTAACAAAGACTGGGACATGACTAGCAAGAAGATGGATGCCTATTACAAAGAAATCAGAAAGTTGGAAGGCAAATTCTACGACATCGAGTACACCCATGTGGTCCAAGACAAAAATCAAGCAGCTGACGAGTTGTCTAAGTTAGGGTCATCCCGAGCTCAAGTCCCACATGGCGTGTTCGTCCAAGACCTTGTTAAACCGTCCGTCAAGGAAGAAGCAGATCAGGTGGTCGAGAAGTTTCCAGACCAGCCTCTGGTGGCTACGGTTCCCCCTCCGGGCATTACGGAATCCTTTCCGACTGCACCTGCAGTACCTCCGACCACTAACAATGAAGATTAGAGAGTACCTTTTATCAAGTTTTTGCAGGATGGGACCGGATATACTGATCGAATAGAGAACGAGCGGCTCATGCACCGCAGTAAGTAGTGGTACTTGCGGCAAAAATGCTCCATGAAATCCATAGTCGACGGTGTCCTGATGTGCAAAAATGCAAAGGTTGAAGTTCTAATGAAGTGTATCACTCGAGAAGCAGGTATTCAACTGCTCCATGAAATCCATAGTGGTACTTGCAGCAATCACGCCGCCTCTCGGACCCTGGTCGGCAAAGCTTTCTGAGTAGGTTTCTACTGGCCATCCGTCATGGCCGATGCAGAGAAGCTAGTCCACCGCTGTGACGGATGTCAGTTTTTCGCCAAGTGTATACACTTACCAGCACATGAGATCCAAACCATACCAGCTTCCTGGCCCTTTGCATGTTGGGGACTGGATATGATTGGTCCTTTCAAGCCGGCCCCTGGCAATTTCAAATGTGTCTTCATGTTGATTGAAAAGTTTTCCAAATGGATCGAGTACATGCCTTTCACCAAGGCATCATCAGAGAAGGCGGTCGTTTTGGCCTCCCTAATAACATAATTACAGACTTGGGTACTCAGTTCACTAGCAGTGCATTCTGGGACTTCTGCGATGAGAGGAGCATAGTTGTGAAATACGTGTCAGTGGCGCACCCCAGAGCTAATGGGTAGGTCAAAAGGGCCAATGGCATAATCCTCAATGCGCTAAAGAAGAGGTTGTATAGGAAAAACGACAAAGCTCCTAGTCGATGGCTCAAAGATTTGCCGGCTGTGGTCTGGGGACTGCGAACCTAGCCCAGTTGCAACACTGGCGCTTCCCCATATTTCATGGTCTATGGCGTAGAAGCAATACTCCTTGCAGATATTGCTTTCCGATTGTCGCGTATTAAGTACTTTACTGAAGACAGATCTGATGAAGCACGGGAACTCGAGGTCAACTGCTCTAAAGAACGATGGCTTGATTCTTTTGTGCGTACAACCAAGTACATAGTTGTACTGCGTAGATACTATAATAGGAATGTCAAAGAGCGACTCTTTGTGGTCGGGGACCTGGTCTTGAAGTGGAGAACAAACCAAGAAGGCATGCACAAGCTTTCATCTCCTTGGGAAGGACTCTTTGAGGTCATCGAAGTCACTCAGCCTACTTCATACAGGTTGGCTCACCTCAATGGTACTGAGGTACCCAACTCCTAGCATATTGACAAGCTCAGGCGTTTCTACCCGTAGAACGCATCAATAAAGATATGTACCTTTCTTGTATTTTGATTGTTTCAATAAAGCATATATTTTTCCTTTGATCACTCTAACATGTTTATCTGGAGTCTCCTTTCTTTCAATACTTTTATAAAAGACCAGTTGATAGACCCACCATTCTTTCTCGAGTCCTCGGTTCTAGCCCCGTCTCTGGCTTCTCCCTACACATGCATGAGACCCGCTCTCTATGCTCCGGGTGGTCGACGGGCGCTCCCTGATCTGAACTTGTCCGCTCTCACGTGTGAATAGGCTCCGTGCCTCGCACTTCGACCATAGATCTGGCCAGGGCCATACAGATTCTACAGGATGACGCATCTACCAACTGATACAACTAAACTAGAACATTCATACGTTCTAACTTAGTTATCAAATAATAGTATACAAGCTCAATACATTTTTTTCAACAAAAACTACACAATCTTACATTGCTGCAATAGTACTTTATTACAAGCTTGTCTGATGAGGCACAAGTTTACAATAAACTAAACTATTGCCTGCTCTACAGCTATAGGTAACTAGCCACTCGACGGTCAGTGATCGGGCTAGATTTCACTACCACCTATCTCTGGCTGTGGCGTTGCCTCCACTGGTCAAGCTTGAGCCGCAGGAGCCTGGTTGGTCATGACCGCAAGCCCCGACTGCTCCTTACTTGCAGACTGCCCGGCCTAGGATTGGCTAGTCGAGACTGCAGTCCTAGGTGGTCGGCTCAAAGACCTCGGAGCTGACGTCGTCGGCGTCCTTTGCGACGGTGGCATTGCTGTTTCGCACAGATTTATATCACCAATAATTGTGGTCACTAGCTCCGTCAGTTGGCCCCGTAGCTCTTCCGCTTCCTGTACACCAACTTCCTTGGGGTAGCCTTTGGCGAAGCGCGTGAAGTCGATCAGGGGATAATGTGCGCACACCATGCTTAGCACATGGGCGCCCGCAAATTCTTCGGCCTCCTTCATGAACTGCTGCAGCCAATCCTAGGCAAGTTGACACTTGTATATTATTCCTCGCTGCTGTACCCGAGGCTCTTCTAGCGACAGTCCTGGATCGAGCAAATCGAGCACTAGCCTGATCCCCCGCACCATCTGCGTGCAGCTGTAACACCCCAGGTGTTGATCACCAATTAGGCAGTGGGTTTAAGCTCAAACACGACAAATTAAGTGGAGATGACAATGTCAAGGTCAACCTATGGAGATGAGCCTAACCTAAAGTGGATGTTGCATCATTGCTTTACATATAGGTCCCTTTTCAAAGATATATGTTTGGGTGGTGTTATGGCAATATCTTCATGTGTCTCACATCACATTCTATCTATATTGATCCCTGGAAAAGTTTCATGAAGTTTGGAATCAAAAAGTCACATGAAATGATAAGTTATATGCTTGTTTGGATTATAACTGAAACATGCCTTACATCCCATGGGAACTAGTGTTTATGCAACATATAAATGCAACATGTGCAACAAACCTTTGCAACATGTGGAACAACCTAGGGAAACATGGGTAGCATGTATCTTGAAACAACCACATGAAACAACTATAGCATTTCACTGAATTCTATGTTTCAAGGCATGTGAGGCCTACACTTTTGTGCAACCTATGCATGGTGTGTATGTTTGGCCTCTACAACACCTTAACTACACTTAGGACACTTAATGGAACAATGTTCATATTGATCATTTTGCCTAAATGTGTTTCTAAGTGATGGTTGACCATGTATGGACCCTAGAACCCTTTTTTTGACCATTTCAAAAGTGTGATCTAGAAGCTTTGCATGACTATGCACCCTTTAACAAAGTTGTAGGGAATTTAATAAGGAACAAACTTTATTTAAGAGTCAAGTCATGAAAATGTGTGGAACATGCTCAAACAGGGCTCACAAGTCAGTTTTAGGGCTGATTTCAGCACTTAGCCATTTTAAAGCCCCGATTTCAGTGTCTCCGACGTTGGCATCTCGCGTTCTCCAAATTTCATTAAGTAACTTGAGTTGACCCAAAAATAGAAGTTGGAGTATATTCTTTGGAGAAGAGCAGAGGAAGAGATGGATGAAGTTCGACTCCATTTTGGTCATCGATTTTGGGTTTATTTAACCGCTGTCAACGTGTTGACAGTGTCAACTTTGGACTTGATTATCTACTAATCCATAACCTTAATGACTATGACCTCTTAATCAAAGTTGGAGAATATTCTGTGGTGAACAAACTTCCTTTTTGGCCCATGTCCAGATTTCCACCCGAGCTGGCCCAAAACAATGTCTCAAACCGGCTGCTCCGTCGCGCGCCACGTATTCGGGGAAATGTCCCAACGAGTGACACGCGCCCTGGGTGTGGCAGCCATGCGAGCTGAGCATCCCCACCTCCATGGACGCGTGCCTTGCTGCCTTGCCGAGCGCTCTGTCACTTCAGAAGGGGAGAACCGAGTCCGTGCGCTCACTCTCCGCCCTCCTCCGCGCTCTTTCCCTCTCTGTTCGCGCTGAGCATGGCGGTGCCCCTCTGGCCGCCATTGCCGAGCTAGTCAAGCTCCAAGCCACCACCGCGGTTCTTGGCCTCCGGTGTCCCTCTGCCCAAATTGGCCGCAGCACCACTTTCCCTTCTCGCGCCGCTCACAGTGTGTCCCGTTTCCAGCCGCGCCGCCGCTGCGGAAGGCCGCCGCCATAGCCGGCCGTGCCGAGCTCCATGGCCACCGGCGTTCTTCCACCCACGAGCCTCCTTGTCCTCAACCGCACATAGCACCACCCTTCCCTCCTCAAACCGCCCCCGATGCGCCCTTTTTCTAGCCATGTTCGCCGCCGATTGGCTCCGCCGACGGAGCCGCCGTGAGCACGCTGCCGGAGCTCATGGGCCAGCCACCGTAGACCACCTCTGGCCGAGCTACGACTTCTCAAGGATGCGCGTGGGCCTCCTGCCGCTCCTCCACTGCCGCTCGTCGCCGGAGCGCCACCTCGGCCGGCCGGAGCCACGGGCCGGCCTCCTCCTCTGTTTCCCGGCGAACGGAGGAGGAAGAAGGCCTCCTGTCTCTCTCTGTGATTGACAGGTGGACCCAACCGGGCATGCAGGTCCCGCATGTCAGCGTTATGAGAGGCACAGTTGGGGTACACGTCCGGGTGCGCCTAGCAGATCTGGGGTGAAGCAGTTAATTTCGTTTTTGAATTTCAGAATTTTGTTAAATCTTCTAAAATTCATATCTCCTGCTAGGTAATTCCAAAAATAGTAAATGGGGACTTTTTGGAAACCTTGAGAAGAGATCTATGCAGTAGAGTCATAAAATTCTATATGTTTGTAGATAATTTCTGATGTCTTTATTTAAGTTTTAAAAATGCTCTAAAAATGCCCTTAAACTTAACCAAAGCAAGATCTGGAGTTTTAGAACTCCAAAAATAGTGATTCTTGTTTTGCTAATTTGGTGATGACTTGTACTTGCTAGGAAAAATATTAAACACACTATTTGTTCACTGTTTTCTTAGGGTTTTGTAATAACCTTGATAAATAAGGAAATCTACATTATATTGCTTGTCATCTTTATATCTTGAGTTGTGTTGCTCCAAATGATGTGAAATTTTTATAGTAGAATTGTCATGCTATATATGTACTGTGGTATAAATTTCATGGTCATTGCTTACTGTATGCTCAAGTTATTGATTTAACTTGTTTATAGCTTGATAAATAGCTTATAAATAATATATAAATGATAAAATAGAAAATGCTATTCCATTACCTTAGTATGATGCTTCTCTATCATATTGATTCATAATATGGCCTTGGGTTCACAGAAAATATTGAGTTTTAGGTTTAATTTGCTTTTACATGATTTATTGCAATAGCTATTTGTCTTTTTCATAGAGGTTGATCTACTTGTCTAAATGGCTTGAAATTTGGACAGTAGACTTTTGAGAGCATTTGTAGACCCCTGTAATTTTGGTAGAATTTATTGTGCACTTTTGTAGGTGTTCACCATTCCACCTAATTATCTAAATAAATTAAGAAAATGTATTAAAAGAATTTATTTAGTAATTGACACTATGTTTTCTGATGTTCATTAGTCATGTGTGACATGTTGGTAAAGTTGGTTTGGTCTAATTATATGTTTGCAACATAAGTTAATAATTATTTCTTGCAAATGAAGTTTCTGGACAGATCTGGAAACTTGGTAAAGTTCTTCATGATAATGTGCTTTATTGTGAAACTTGTTTATACCAAAGTTGTAGATAATTTATATATCTAGCTGCTGTTAAAATTTGGTGGCATTTGGCCATGTGGTTTAGGGGTTATAGCTGTTTAAAGTTGGGTTACAGAGTTGCTTGCTCTCTGTCTTGTTAGACCAGTTTCTGTGTTTGTGTAAATTCGACATGTTAGACTTTGGAATCATGCTGTGATGATTATAAATGAAGTGTAGAGAATTTCATAAGCTTTCCATAATGTCTTCTTGCAAGTCATTTAGAGTTGTAGATCTCCAGTTTTGATTAAATTACTTAGCTTCTGTTCTGATGCCCAGAATGTGGCAATTTCTAGTTCTAGTGCTTTGATTAAGTTTGCCATGCTTGTGTATTGAAGTGTGACACCTATATTTGTTGGTACTTGGTTGGGTACCCTAGGATCTTATAAGACTTGTGTTTGATTGATGTATTTGCAATCTTCTATGTTATGCCTTAGTGAGGATTAAGTTAAGTAGCTCTAGGTGTTTATGAGAACTTTGGTATGCTTGTTTGATTTCTTTGTTTATTACCCTTCTATGCATTCATACATATGCCTTATTGCACCTCATTTAGATACGCTAGCTGAAGCACGTGAAAAACCTGATGTGGAGTCAAACCCGAAGACGGTGTTTGGTGGATCTATCCCGAAGATAGAAGGACCAGACAAGTGATAGATTGGGAGATGATCGCCAAGTGAATTCATCTGACATACTCTAACTTGAGTCGGATCCTAGGCAAGCCCCGGAGCATTATAAGCCTCCTATCTTCAAAGCAATTAATTCTATATATGTTATAAGTATTGTTGCATTAAGTGATAGGAGTTGGTTGGAAACTCTTGCTGCATTATATCATTCCTTGTCCAGATATATGAATCCTTGAATCCTACATAGACTAGGATCGAGTAGATGCTTAGCCCTACTTTAAGCGGTAGAAGTCAGGTGATTTCCTATCACCTGCGAGATATAGGGATATTTCTATATGGCACGGTTGGCTATATTTGCTATCGTGGAAAGGAACCATGTGTTAATAAAATGAAATGAGACCGGGCGGGATGATGATAGTGAAGCGACAAGGCATGGAGGTCTTGGGTGTGAATCTATCCCCGTTTGAGTCGTTTAAGGAGCGATTCGCTGTACGTCCTTGAGTCATGTTGAACGCAGTCTAACACTTAGTTGGCCGGATAAGTCGTTCCGACCGCGAAGCCGAGTAATGTGATTCAGTCTGGGAATCGAATGGTAGGTTGCTTCTTGGAGGAGAGAAAGGATGTGCTTGGGGACATTGGCATGAGACCAAGGGGGGTTAGAGTCCCTATCACCTGGCAGAGTGTCGCCCTTGGGGTCACGACATCATTCGGACCCGCGATTCCTGAATCATATGAAAAGGTGGCTTGTGCGACCCTGGCAGGGGCCTGCGCGGTGAGTGTTAGAAATACCCCTCCAGCTGGATAGGAATTTGATTCGAATCGCCGTCGCTCCCGGTTAGTGAGCACTTGACTTGAGCAGCGGCAACGTAGATTCAATTAAATTGAGCGGATGGTTAATTGGATCACGATGGAAAGATTGCCTCAATTTATACCTGCTATGGTTAATATTGTTTGCTCCTAATAAAGTGAGTGCTCTAGTACAGGTTCTAATATAGATGATAGGTTAATGAGAATTAACTTGATGCTTAAGCATTAATGATTGATCATCTATATTAAGCTTTTATGCAAAATGTTGTCAAGCTAGCCCCACTTTATATCAGCCTTCCATGATCCTTGGTGTCACCTTATTTCTGGTTTCTGACGGGTAAGTCTAGCTGAGTACCTTCTTATACTCAGGGTTTTATCCCCACTTGTTGCAGGTTGTGATGTATCATGGCGACTGCAAGAGTTGGTTGACTCCTGCCGTAGTGGTGGAGTGTGATCATGGGCATGATCCTTCTGAGCTACCTTATCTCTAATGCTTTTGTTGGGAGTCGACCGTGGTACTGGCATGTATTTGAAATAAGATTAATGTTAGTTTCAAATTACTTTGCTTCCGCTACTTTTCAATGTAAGTTTTAATAACTATGTTGAACTCTGATGTATATTGAATTACTTGTGAAATGATTGTAACATGTGACTTGTTATGTTGAATCACTACGATCTTGGCTTGTATGTTGTTGGTTTGAAATCCCTCGTGATTTCATTGGACTACTGGAGTTATATGGGCTCAAGTGCGAGAATTTGATCACTTCGGTGATTGTTTTTGTACTTGTGCTCTTATAATTTGGACGGTTCCGCTACAGCTGGTATCAGAGCAAGATTCAACATTAAACATGTCGTATGTGTATTTAAAACAAAGGTTTTGTTTTATAAAATCAGTTTTATCAACTTATAGTTATATATAGGTTTGTGAAATCTAAATTTTAAACCTAAGTATGCCAGTGGTCAATTTCCTTATGCCCATATAAGGATTGTTAGGTGGCTTATATAAGTACTAACTTGGGGGGTTTTTAATTTTGCATCTACGCCCAGGCCAAGGTATGTATGTGTGATAACTCTCCCACACTATGCTACCCAGTGTGTCAGATTAGAGGTAGCCTTCATATATGAAATAGCCATATATGTTGCTAAGTTTACTTTTATGCAACGTCGCACCTACGCTCAGGTAAGTGTGAGTTGTGAGAGCATGACCGTACAACCCTCGGTCTAGGGGAGAGCTAGTTTTGGTTACTGGATTATTTACATGTTACACACATGTATATATGAAGGTACTTAATTGTGGGTGATTGATGATTCGGGTAGTTTTGGTACTACATGTACGTATACAGGGGTATATGTATATGGGAGTGCTTAGAATTTCACCTTTCTGTTTTCATTGTGTGCTATATTGGGAAATGTTGGGCTGCAATGAAACTTTTCTGCAGGTACGCTAACCACGAATGCGTAAGTCAAATGTAGCTGACGACTAGCTATATATCGAGAGAGTGCGTGTTATGCCACCGACATAGGACGTGATCGCCACCTTAGGTTGGCAATCTGGTGAGGACGAATAGGACGAAGCATGCATCTTCATGATTGTTGCTTTATGCATAGCTATGCTCCTCTCACCCTTGTTCAAATGATAAGTAACTTGTGATCAATGTAGTACACTATCTTTCTTGTGTGAAGCTAAACATGAATGTCTTACTCTATGTTGCTCACCCAAGCATTTGCCAATGCTTTAAACCTCCCTTAAGTAATTATGGGTTCTCATGAATGAATTAAATTCGTGTTGGTCTAAGGTAACAAAAATTTAGAGCTACTAGAATAACATGTTTGTGTGCTCTCTTGTTAGGTAGAACAAAGGCAAGCTTTGTTTTGTTTGTTGAACGTTGACTGTTAGAATGGTTTCTGTTGTAGTGATGCTTGCGTGATCATAATGGTGTTTTCTGTAGTTATAGAGAATACCAAAATTGTAGCTAACTTACATATCTAGCTTGTCCTAAAATTTCAAGACCCTAGGCCTTATGGTTTGGGAGTTATAAATTTTAGAAGTTGTTGTCAAAATCTGCTCATGTTCAGAACAGATCTGTATGTTTGGTTTGTTTGACCTATGTGCATAAGGAATCATGTCTTGGAGATAATAGAAGAAGTGTAGTACTTTTTCTAAGCTTTCCAAAATGTCCTATAGCACTAATTTTGGTGGTTTAAATCTCTAGTTATGAGGTTGCAAAATGGAATGACAGAATCTGTCCAAATCTGGGCAGAGATGTCTTCTTTGTCTTGTTTGGCCTTGTTAGCTATAGAATCATCTTAATATGATAATAAGAAAGTTATAGACAACTTAATAAGCTTTACATAAAGTTAAGGCTCAGCCTTGTTGTGCCCCTAGAACTCTAATTATGCATCTTTGAAGTTCGTGTCAATTTTCTGTCCATATTGGTACAGATCTGAAACATTAGTAATTTTGGTCATGTTAATCTATGAATTTACTTTTGGTATGAATAACTAAAGTATAGTCATCTTCCTAAGCTTTCTAAGAAAGTCTAGGATCACCTTTATAGAATGTCTACAACCTCAGTTATGGTTGAAACAAGTAACTACTGTGCTGCTGTCAAGATTCTATGCACATGCTAAGTTGGCTCCATTAGCTAGCGTTTGTTTAGAGCTAAACTTGTAGTTAGTTCATGCTTGAGATAAATGCTTATTTTGGGTGAGCCTTGTGCCTTGTATTGGTTGCTTAAGCCCATTCGTTTGAATTTTCTCAAATGATTGCTTGATTGTGATGTTGTATGTATGCTTGTTATCTCGGTAGTGCCCTAGTTGTCACCTCGTTTGTGCTCGGTGAGCATACGAGGGTCACATAGCTTTATCCTATAACAAAGTTCACATACGTAATTGTATGGTTGTTATCTTCCATTAGGTTCTCTATCTTAGGAGCCTAAGCCTGTAGACTTGGTGGTTAGCCTTTGAATGTTTGTATCCATGTCTTTGCTTGACCGAAAGCCTAAAGTTTAGTTCTCCTATGTGTTTGTATGAGTCGTGGATGTTTTGCAACCCTCTTTGTGAAGACCCTTGTCGACTGATCCACTAAGTTAACTCTCATCAACGCTAGCCTTTGACCATGGTTCGTACGTTGCTAGTTGTGGAGACCGTACCCAAATCCATGTTGAACCTTCCGGTTGCCTCTCCCAAAGGTTAGCTAATGCGACGAAACGTCTTTTTGTTGTGGCCTCTAAATCGTGTGCTTGCAAATTCGTGCATCTACCTTATCAACTCAATCTATGACTACATATCGGTTTTTGCCTTGAAAATTTCTTAATCCGTCCCCAACCTTCTCAGTCTCGAGATGTTTATCAGTCTTGATCTCATGTTGTTGCCCAACATGAATGAATCTCCTATTAATCTTTTATCTGGAACTCATCTCGGTGGATGCAAGTCGTGCATAGAAGTTAAGCAAGAGTCTCTTGCTCAGTTATCCTTGGCAATTGTGCGATGTTCTCTTGTGCTATATTTTGATCTTCGGATTATTTTTGTGTTGATTATAAACCTTGTGACTACCTTTGCTTGCTATCCCTCCTTGTATGGCACTTGCTCTTACAGCCCATTGGTGCCACTTAAAATTTCACTTTCGTTGTGCGTTTAGTAATGGTGTTATGAGTAGCCGCTGATGGTGCCGCGACGAAACCAAGGGCCTCTTGTGGCTGCAGACACATGGCTGGCTGCTTGGCACGCGCTGGTATCACGGTTTCTAGTCATGATCCATTATGAAATGACAGTTGATGTGTTATTTTCTCATGTCCCTTTTCTTCGTTATCTCTCTATATTGTATCATAAGATCCATATCTTAGATCGAAAGTAGTGGAGTTTGCTTCTGAAGTTGCTAGGAGGATAACCTTTCAAGAACAGGTCACCGACATAAACTTTAACAGACTGCAATATGTGGTAGTCAAGTGACTCTACTTGGCTATCCCAATATTGACGACCATCATCTAGTAAGCAAGGTATATCATCTCTGTTGGATAAAAAGGACACACAACACTTAATGCTGGACCAGTTATCTATGGGATGAGAATCGATTATCACATTGTGCATGTGACTGGGTTATCCAAGTCTTAATCTTTGTATGCATGATGATCGTACAATCGAAATCAACCATCTCTAGAATAACTTCGTAATTGCTAACTTCGAGGACAACCATCTGTTCTGCATCAACCATAGTTGTTGTGGTCAAGAGGGAAGATTTGGAACTTTTTAGTGTTGAGAGACAACTGATTAGTTACCAATAGGAAGGTTAATCTCCAGCTAGGTAACGACTCTTTGGTAACTACAAAGGCTATGTCTTACAGAGCAATAACCAATAAGAAGTTAATCAACTAGCCAATAACTGGAGTGATACTCTGTCGTCCAGAGTCATTACGACCAAGTCAATTCCATCTTGGACAATCACACAGATAGTGCAAGGTGTTCTATCAGCTAAAGCGAAGAATTAAAGAAAGCATGACCTAGTTTCAATTAGCATCCTTGTGCCCATAGGTGCCACAAATGGTTTGTCCATAACTTTATTGGACGAAGTGTCAAGGAATATTCAGAAGCGGTTCCTTATCCTTGTAGGAATGTTCTCCAGGCAGAATATGTGTTTTGCCCTGCAAAAGTAACCTGCAAGTTCAAAGCGTGTGCATCCTCGGATTGATATGTAAATTAATAGTCGAGATCTGCTGTTGGATGGTCCTTTTGAGGTCTCACAGATACTAGTTTACACTCTTTCATTTGCTTTTGGTTTCTCGTATCCCTAATGTACGAGTAGCCTTGGTTTCTGCAAATCAATTTATACCATCGTGAATCAAAAGCAATTTGAAAAGTGTCAAACAACAGATTTCCCATCTTAGAGCTGCTATTTGATCCTAAAAAGGAAGCCTCAAGGTGAAAGTTGGCCTGACAAAGTTGTTATGCTGCAAGTCAGCTCAACTTACAATACAACTAAGTTACTAAGGAAAATTTTACTCAATCGCTTGGTGGTAGACTACTCCCCGCGGTTTAGTAAATATTACAACTTTTGTTGTCCTTAAGGCCTCACAACATCATTCTTTAGTAATGATTATCCAATGATGACATACTTTAGTACCTTATAAATGTTTTTACCCAAGAGGTTGCATCTGCTTCAACCCAGATAACTGTTGTCTTTGGATAAAAGAATCTTATTAAATAACTGTTGGCAGATATACGAAGCCGACAGAGTCAGCTATCACATTCACTAACCCATCAACAGACTTAGATAATACAATGTTGTCATCAGAGAAAGAGAACTGCACACATGGAACCTTAAGTAGTTTTTCATTAGTTGATATCAGAAGGATTGAACATTTACGACCAACATAGACCCTGTCTATTGGTTAATCAGTATCCTATAACCTCAGAGGATGTTTGTCATCTATGATCTCACCCCATTTGGAAGGTTGCGCTCAAGCCATTCTGGTAGAGGGCTACTTTTCAAACTTTGTGAACATAGAGTCATTTCAACGAGTATACTTTTGAAGAGTTCGGTCTAGTGTAAAGTTCATACGGACCATGTTATGTTCATTAAAGAATCAAATGCTTGTGAGTGGTCACTCATGGACCAAATGATCTCCGTACATTGAGAATGCAGTAATGTGCTATCTGGGATTCCTCCCAAAGTAACAATGCTTCATGGAAGTCAATGAAGGAAATTCTTCAGACAAATTTTACCATGAAGAGGAAGTAACAGAAAGTGTCTGTGGCCAAATTGTTCGCCGATGTTGAAGCTTTATAGCTGAATGCTATAGCAGATGTTGGGAACTAGATAACATGTCTCTCTTCCTTAAAAGATCTTCCATTCCGAATCTCGGGACGCGATTCTTTTAAGGGGGGGAGGGCTGTAACACCCCAGGTGTTGATCACCAATTAGGCAGTGGGTTTAAGCTCAAACACGACAAATTAAGTGGAGATGACAATGTCAAGGTCAACCTATGGAGATGAGCCTAACCTGAAGTGGATGTTGCATCATTGCTTTACATATAGGTCCCTTTTCAAAGATATATGTTTGGGTGGTGTTATGGCAATATCTTCATGTGTCTCACATCACATTCTATCTATATTGATCCCTGGAAAAGTTTCATGAAGTTTGGAATCAAAAAGTCACATGAAATGATAAGTTATATGCTTGTTTGGATTATAACTGAAACATGCCTTACATCCCATGGGAACTAGTGTTTATGCAACATATAAATGCAACATGTGCAACAAACCTTTGCAACATGTGGAACAACCTAGGGAAACATGGGTAGCATGTATCTTGAAACAACCACATGAAACAACTATAGCATTTCACTGAATTCTATGTTTCAAGGCATGTGAGGCCTACACTTTTGTGCAACCTATGCATGGTGTGTATGTTTGGCCTCTACAACACCTTAACTACACTTAGGACACTTAATGGAACAATGTTCATATTGATCATTTTGCCTAAATGTGTTTCTAAGTGATGGTTGACCATGTATGGACCCTAGAACCCTTTTTTTGACCATTTCAAAAGTGTGATCTAGAAGCTTTGCATGACTATGCACCCTTTAACAAAGTTGTAGGGAATTTAATAAGGAACAAACTTTATTTAAGAGTCAAGTCATGAAAATGTGTGGAACATGCTCAAACAAGGCTCACAAGTCAGTTTTAGGGCTGATTTCAGCACTTAGCCATTTTAAAGCCCCGATTTCAGTGTCTCCGACGTTGGCATCTCGCGTTCTCCAAATTTCGTTAAGAAACTTGAGTTGACCCAAAAATAGAAGTTGGAGTATATTCTTTGGAGAAGAGCAGAGGAAGAGATGGATGAAGTTCGACTCCATTTTGGTCATCGATTTTGGGTTTATTTAACCGCTGTCAACGTGTTGACAGTGTCAACTTTGGACTTGATTATCTACTAATCCATAACCTTAATGACTATGACCTCTTAATCAAAGTTGGAGAATATTCTATGGTGAACAAACTTCCTTTTTGGCCCATGTCCAGATTTCCACCCGAGCTGGCCCAAAACAACGTCTCAAACCGGCTGCTCCGTCGCGCGCCACGTATTCGGGGAAATGTCCCAACGAGTGACACGCGCCCTGGGCGTGGCAGCCATGCGAGTCGAGCATCCCCACCTCCATGGACGTGTGCCTTGCTGCCTTACCGAGCGCTCTGTCACTTCAGAAGGGGAGAACCGAGTCCGTGCGCTCACTCTCCGCCCTCCTCCGCGCTCTTTCCCTCTCTGTTCGCGCTGAGCATGGCGGTGCCCCTCTGGCCGCCATTGCCGAGCTAGTCAAGCTCCAAGCCGCCACCGCGGTTCTTGGCCTCCGGCATCCCTCTGCCCAAATTGGCCGCAGCACCACTTTCCCTTCTCGCGCCGCTCACAGTGTGTCCCGTTTCCAGCCGCGCCGCCGCTGCGGAAGGCCGCCGCCATAGCCGGCCGTGCCGAGCTCCATGGCCACCGGCGTTCTTCCACCCACGAGCCTCCTTGTCCTCAACCACGCATAGCACCACCCTGCCCTCCTCGAACCGCCCCCGATGCGCCCTTTTTCTAGCCATGTTCGCCGCCGATTGGCTCCGCCGACGGAGCCGCCGTGAGCACGCTGCCGGAGCTCGTGGGCCAGCCACCGTAGACCACCTCTGGCCGAGCTACGACTTCTCAAGGATGCGCGTGGGCCTCCTGCCGCTCCTCCACTGCCGCTCGTCGCCAGAGCGCCACCCCGGCCGGCCGGAGCCGCGGGCCGGCCTCCTCCTCTGTTTCCCGGCGAACGGAGGAGGAAGAAGGCCTCCTGTCTCTCTCTGTGAATGACAGGTGGACCCAACCAGGCATGCAGGCCCCGCATGTCAGCGTTATGAGAGGCACAGTTGGGGTACACGTCCGGGTGCGCCTAGCAGATCTGGGGTGAAGCAGTTAATTTCGTTTTTGAATTTCAGAATTTTGTTAAATCTTCTAAAATTCATATCTCCTGCTAGGTAATTCCAAAAATAGTAAATGGGGACTTTTTGGAAACCTTGAGAAGAGATCTATGCAGTAGAGTCATAAAATTTTATATGTTTGTAGATAATTTCTGATGTCTTTATTTAAGTTTTAAAAATGCTCTAAAAATGCCCTTAAACTTAACCAGAGCAAGATCTAGAGTTTTAGAACTCCAAAAATAGTGATTCTTGTTTTGTTAATTTGTTGATGACTTGTACTTGCTAGGAAAAATATTAAACACACTATTTGTTCACTGTTTTCTTAGGGTTTTGTAATGACCTTGATAAATAAGGAAATCTACATTATATTGCTTGTCATCTTTATATCTTGAGTTGTGTTGCTCCAAATGATGTGAAATTTTTATAGTAGGATTGTCATGCTATGTATGTACTGTGGTATAAATTTCATGGTCATTGCTTACTGTATGCTCAAGTTATTGATTTAACTTGTTTATAGCTTGATAAATAGCTTATAAATAATATATAAATGATAAAATAGAAAATGCTATTCCATTACCTTAGTATGATGTTTCTCTATCATATTGATTCATAATATGGCCTTGGGTTCACAGAAAATATTGAGTTTTAGGTTTAATTTGCTTTTACATGATTTATTGCAATAGCTATTTGTCTTTTTCATAGAGGTTGATCTACTTGTCTAAATGGCTTGAAATTTGGACAGTAGACTTTTGAGAGCATTTGTAGACCCCTGTAATTTTGGTAGAATTTATTGTGCACTTTTGGTAGGTGTTCACCATTCCACCTAATTATCTAAATAAATTAAGAAAATGTATTAAAAGAATTTATTTAGTAATTGACACTATGTTTTCTGATGTTCATTAGTCATGTGTGACATGTTGGTAAAGTTGGTTTGGTCTAATTATATGTTTGCAACATAAGTTAATAATTATTTCTTGCAAATGAAGTTTCTGGACAGATCTGGAAACTTGGTAAAGTTCTTCATGATAATTTCCTTTATTGTGAAACTTGTTTATACCAAAGTTGTAGATAATTTATATATCTAGCTGCTGTTAAAATTTGGTGGCATTTGGCCATGTGGTTTAGGGGTTATAGCTGTTTAAAGTTGGCTTACAGAGTTGCTTGCTCTCTGTCTTGTTAGACCAGTTTCTGTGTTTGTCTAAATTCGACATGTTAGACTTTGGAATCATGCTGTGATGATTATAAATGAAGTGTAGAGAATTTCATCAGCTTTCCATAATGTCTTCTTGCAAGTCATTTAGAGTTGTAGATCTCCAGTTTTGATTAAATTACTTAGCTTCTGTTCTGATGCCCAGAATGTGGCAATTTCTAGTTCTAGTGCTTTGATTAACTTTGCCATGCTTGTGTATTGAAGTGTGACACCTATATTTGTTGGTACTTGGTTGGGTACCCTAGGATCTTATAAGACTTGTGTTTGATTGATGTATTTGCAATCTTCTATGTTATGCCTTAGTGAGGATTAAGTTAAGTAGCTCTAGGTGTTTATGAGAACTTTGGTATGCTTGTTTGATTTCTTTGTTTATTACCCTTCTATGCATTCATACATATGCCTTATTGCACCTCATTTAGATACGCTAGCTGAAGCACGTGAAGAACCTGATGTGGAGCCAAACCCGAAGACGGTGTTTGGTGGATCTATCCCGAAGATAGAAGGACCAGACAAGTGATAGATTGGGAGATGATCGCCAAGTGAATTCATCTGACATACTCTAACTTGAGTCGGATCCCAGGCAAGCCCCGGAGCATTATAAGCCTCCTATCTTCAAAGCAATTAATTCTATATATGTTATAAGTATTGTTGCATTAAGTGATAGGAGTTGGTTGGAAACTCTTGCTGCATTATATCATTCCTTGTCCAGATATACGAATCCTTGAATCCTACATAGACTAGGATCGAGTAGATGCTTAGCCCTGCTTTAAGCGGTAGAAGTCAGGTGATTTCCTGTCACCTGCGAGATATAGGGATATTTCTATATGGCACGGATGGCTATATTTGCTATCGTGGAAAGGAACCATGTGTTAATAAAATGAAATGAGACCGGGCGGGATGATGATAGTGAAGCGACAAGGCATGGAGGTCTTGGGTGTGAATCTATCCCCGTTTGAGTCATTTAAGGACCGATTCGTTGTACGTCCTTGAGTCATGTTGAACGCAGTCTAACACTTAGTTGGCCAGATAAGTCGTTTCGACCGTGAAGCCGAGTAATGTGATTCAGGCCGGGAATCGAATGGTAGGTTGCTTCTTGGAGGAGAGAAAGGATGTGCTTGGGGACATTGGCATGAGACCAAGGGGGGGGTTAGAGTCCCTATCACCTGGCAGAGTGTCGCCCTTGGGGTCGCGACATCATTCGGACCCGCGATTCCTGAATCATATGAAAAGGTGGCTTGTGTGACCCTGGCAGGGGCCTGCGCGGTGAGTGTTAGAAATACCCCTCCAGCTGGATAGGAATTCGATTCGAATCGCCGTCGCTCCCGGTTAGTGAGCACTTGACTTGAGCAGCGGCAACATAGATTCAATTAAATTGAACGTATGGTTAATTGGATCACGATGGAAAGATTGCCTCAATTTATACCTGCTATGGTTAATATTGTTTGCTCCTAATAAAGTGAGTGCTCTAGTACAGGTTCTAATATAGATGATAGGTTAATGAGAATTAACTTGATGCTTAAGCATTAATGATTGATCATCTATATTAAGCTTTTATGCAAAATGTTGTCAAGCTAGCCCCACTTTATATCAGCCTTCCATGATCCTTGGTGTCACCTTATTTCTGGTTTCTAACAGGTAAGTCTAGCTGAGTACCTTCTTGTACTCAGGGTTTTATCCCCACTTGTTGCAGGTTGTGATGTATCATGGCGACTGCAAGAGTTGGTTGACTCCTGCCGTAGTGGCGGAGTGTGATCATGGGCATGATCCTTCTGAGGTACCTTATCTCTAATGCTTTTGTTGGGAGTCGACCGTGGTACTGGCATGTATTTGAAATAAGATCAATGTTAGTTTCAAATTACTTTGCTTCCGCTACTTTTCAATGTAAGTTTTAATAACTATGTTGAACTCTGATGTATATTGAATTACTTGTGAAATGATTGTAACATGTGACTTGTTATGTTGAATCACTACGATCTTGGCTTGTATGTTGTTGGTTTGAAATCCCTCGTGATTTCATTGGACTACCGGAGTTATATGGGCTCAAGTGCGAGAATTTGATCACTTCGGTGATTGTTTTTGTACTTGTGCTCTTATAATTTGGACGGTTCCGTTACAGCAGCGATCCTTCCAGAGGTCATGATCCTTTTATAGCTCCATAATGTGCTTCTTGAAAATTGATCTTCAATGTTGTGCAAGGGCATTCTGGTCAAAACGATGCCATAGGACATAATTTGACTCATGAAACCAAGATCAGGAAAGCAGCCACTTACTAGTTATCTCTTGGTTTTTGGTCTTCACCTCCTCGGTCATCTTCATTGACTGGTCTCGGAGCTATGCATGATCCTCTACCAGTCGAGCATTCTCCACTGATAATTGGGCACTCTCCTCGACTAGGTGCGTGTTTGCCTCTTGAAGCCTGGTGACTTCCTCCGCCAGGTCTACAACAAGCTCCGGAAAACACATAAGTACATATCAATAGTATTTTTTTAGAGTTTGGGGGAGCGTGGCTAAGCTAAGTTACCTGCCCTTTCCCGCTCTTTTTGACCAAGCTGAAGGATAGTATTGAGCCTTTGCGACTCGAGCTCTGCTTGTTCCTTCTCAGCGGTCTCGAGCCATTTGTGTAGCCAATCAACTTCAGCTGTCAGCTCTTTATTGTCCATGGAGATGCCCTGAATTTGGTCAAAGCACTGTTTACGGTACTTTGCAGTCTTCACGAAGCCCTGCAAACCAAATACAGTACCATATAAGTAAGACTATAGATTTGAATTGGTCTACAATAGTGATTTCGGAGTATGCTTACCTATACTTCTGTGATGAGCCGCCTAGCTGGTCGCTCCACTCTCTCCATCTCCTCATCGATGGAGATCTCCTCGTGGTAGACATAGTGGTCTCCACGTTCGTGGTAGATGTATACATGTTGCCGCTCGTCTTGTGGGTGCCCTTGGATTTCTTCAACGACATCGTCATCAGACTCTGCTACCTAATCCGTATTGGTCTACCCCTGCTCTTGGTTTAGCCCGACGGTTGACGGCCCCATCGCCATTTTCCCTCTGGCTGCGGCGTCAGGCAAATCACTTTGTGTTGAGCTTGTGGTGGCCGTAATCTGTTCAGGCACGCCTCGATTGGTCTCGAGAACTTGCCCTTCACCAATTGTGCTTGGCAGACTCTGCTCAGGTGTCTCCTGCTCGAGCGCGTCCTGCTCCGACACTGGCTCAGGCACTTGCTTGGGCACTTCTGTGCTCGCCACGTTCACCGCATCCCTGTTTGTTGTCGGCTCTACCCTGGTGGTCTGACCCTCCAGTTGTTTGGAGGATGTTGTGGTGGTGGTTGGTGCGGTCGCCCCAGCAGCGGCCAGCTGCTCGGGTCTCTCTACCGACGCCGAGCTAGCATGTCACAGCATAATAATTCCTTTTACTACTTGTACGCTCGCTACTACTATTGATGTAGTATTGAATGAGTTTTCAAGAACTTATAGATCTAAGCTTCGATGGATGGTTGTGAAGGCACGACGCCGTGGCTTCCCCTAGCTTGTGTGCTCGGTGGAGGAACCCTGGCCTCCATCCTGTGGTGGTGGCCTGGCTTGCTCTTCTGCTGCCCTCACGCCGGGTGTTGGCCCCACTTGCGACATCTGGTTCTCTTGTGGCCCCTTTGCCGGTGGGGTCGTCCCCCCTACGTTGTCTGCTCACTCATCCTCTTCTGAGGGTTGAGCATGTAGGCACTTGTGTCCTCATCCTCCAACTAGTCTCGCACCATGCGATGGCGCTTCCTTGTTGAGTCTTCTGGGGCCTTGTCTGCCTGTGAGCTTCCGGCCCTCTTCTTCGACTAGCCGGTGGCGACTGGACTTTTCCCAGCTTCTGCTCGGGCCTTGGCTTCGTGGTCGTCCTTGAAATCCATGTAGCACTGCTACACATTCAGTGTGGGAGGCTCCACGCTCTATGGTTGCTCCACTCTAGGCGCTAATGACACGTACAGGTTGTGCCTCTCCACGTCGTGCACCTGTATACGTGCAAAGACAAGAGAAATCAGACATTTTTTACTTTACGATGGTCGGCAACATTTTTTGGAGCAAAAAAAGTTGGATTGTTTACCTTTGGGGCTGGTCGGATAAGCTTATATGCGTGTTGGATCTTGCTTGGGCGGGAGTAGCTCTGGTCTGCCAGATTGAATAACTCCCCAATCCGGCGTACGACTTCATCGTGGTCTAGATCCTCTGACCGCATCCTTGTTTGGTCGGCTGAGCCTTGGTACTCGTACCCGGCGTGCACCCTCCTCTGGCATGGCTGCACCCGATGGCTGATGAAATTCCCAGCTATAGCCGGTCCGTCAAGCCAATTCCACGGGAGCAGCACCATCAGCTCCTCCACTTGCCCAGTCAGCTCTGGTCGCTCGTTCTAGGCTACTCTCTTCTCTAGATTGTACCCGACATCACACAGCATGGTACTATCGGGCTCTTCATGGATGTAGAACCATTTCTTGTACCAATCGGTGAGAGATGTGTTCCAAGGACAGTTGAGGTATTCTTGCTTTCATCCCGTCCCTGAGGGTCAGGTATACTCCACCCGTGATTTTGGAGCCACATTGGGACCCTTTCTTCCTCAAGCAGAACAGATATCTAAAGAGGTCGAAATGGGGTTGGATTCCCCCATACACCTCACAAAGATGGATGAAAATAGAAACAAGGAAGATCGAGTTGGGATGCAGATTGCAGATCCCAATCTTGTAATACAGGCAGAGACCTTGAAGAAATCTTCAAAGACGACTATCTCACCAGGCTAGGGATTAGGGTAGCTGTCACCGCCTGCTGGCCACCATCCTGCAAGCTCTCGGTTGTGAAGCACGCTCAACCCGACGAGGTCGTTGATGGTCGCTTCGGTGGACTTCGACTTCCACCATTCCTTCCTCATCATTTCGGCCCTTTTCGTCGCCTCCATCTTAGCCATCTTCTACCTCTCTCACCTCTCTTCTTTGGCTTTGTTGGTGTATAGAGAGCGCATCGCTCCTAATGGCGGCGAGGTGTGCTAATGGTGATGGTGGAGTCGGATTAGGGCACGAAGGCTGGAGGAAGACGACATTCAATTTGCAAATGTGACTATTGGGTGTAAATGGGAGATGCCCATACTGCGGCTATTTATCTCATTAACTGTGTTGTTCCATCTCTCCGAGATTCTTGGGAGATGTGCGTGAGAAACATGGCACGATCTCTTCGGTTTCTACTTTTTTCCCGGTTACTACGCCAGTGAATGTGCCCCTCGTTTCCTCTATGGGTGGGCCCACACTGGCGTGCTACGTCTGACAGATGTTTCATTGTGACACTGACAAAGCAGTTGAGCGTGATAGGTAACATCACATCAGTGAACCTTTTGTGATATCATGCCAGAACAAAAAAGGAATAAAAATATAAATTGTATACTCTGTATCAGACGGGAATACAGTAAGAGGTACTCGAGGACAGGTCTGATTACACATAGACCACCGAGCACGTTATACTCCCTAAACAAGCATGGGGACTCATCGACCACGTCTCCTGCTCAGGGACTCGTCATCCATACCTCATGATGTGCTCGGAGACTGCTTTGACCACTCTTCGACTAAAGCTTGACGTCTAATTTCCTCGGCTACATGTGAAAATTAACTCACATACAGTTGAGAGCTTTTTAGACCTTACTACAAGGCTCATACTTCACCTTCCAGCAAGCTTGGGGACTACATCAGTACGATTCACCTGTCGGTGCATCTCAGTGTCAAGTTTCCACGGAGTTTCATTTTAGATCCTAGCACCACGTGCCTACGTCACCTACTACTAGGCTCAGGGACTAAGTGGGCACACTTCACCTAGCGGTGAATGTGTTTATTTTTTGACCCCTATGCTTTGTTTACCTTGCTTACATTTCTTTTTCATAAATACAAGTGGGAACACTTCACTAGAAAGGAAATCTTTTTCTTTCTCTCAAGAGCACCATACATTCTTTGGACAACCTACTTTCTCCAGCAATAACAGTGGTTGGCTGTATTGTAAGCTGGTCGGACACCTGCAATAGCTGCTGGGTTGGTGTTTTGACTGGTCAGAGATGTCAAGAACTCAAGCCTCACTGTTTGGAGAAGGTCAAGACGGCCTGTCGCATCACAATGCATAGTGCTCAGGGACTAGCTGTGGGGGTATTAACCCCTATACCCTTACAGCTAGACTTGGCTGGCCCGGACCAGAGGGCCTGGCCCACCAGAAGATGACGTGTGGCCTATTCGATCCGCTCGGCGTCCCATGCAAGGAAGGAAAGCAAACTTAGAGATCAAGCAAGATCCCGGTCAGTTAGAATAGGAATCCTTATCTGGTCAGCTATGGCAATTGTAACCGATTAGGATTAGTTTCTAGATTTGTAACCCTGCCTCCCGAACTATATAAGGTGGGTAGGGGATCCCCTCAAAACACATCTCATCATACGCAACAATACAAATCAGACGTAGGACATAGGTATTATGCCCTCACGGCGGCCAAACCTGGATAAAAACCTTTTTGTGTCTTGCATCACCATCTAGTTCGTAGCTTGCGCACCTGTCTACCGACAAATCACTACCTTGGGCATACCCTCAGTAGACTGCCGACCACGTTTCGTCGACATATACCCCCTACCATAACTAGGTTGTCATCCCTAGTATAGATGCAGGAGATATGTATGAATACTACCTAGCATTATTACTAGAATAATACTAAGCAGTTAATATTAATACAAGTGACTAGAATGAATGTATATCTAAGAATATCAAGTATCTGCAAGCACATAGATAATTATACCATTGTAGCTTTTACCTAGGAGTATTCTAGAGTATCGTCTTTATCCAAAGGGAAGCAGTGTTAAAGAGATTGATAGTTCACAATCATGTATCTACTAACTAATATACCAACTAGACCTAGATAGGGGTGAGTGATAAGTGATAGGAGTTATGCATAGTGATACACACATTAGAGAATCCTGTGATAAATGAGTAGCATAGCTAAGTTGAGAGGACAGCGGGGTTGAAGAACAGAACAGCTTGAATTTGATCACCTTCTTCCTATCAGTCAAGTCAATTGGAGATTTTTGCACAAGTTTAAAATAAAAGCATAGTTCACCTTCTCCCTATGTAGCTCACTCAAGTCACTCATATGTAGTATTTATGGAATCCTCTGCAAGGCATAAATGACTAGTGCCTTAAAACTTCCTATCTATAAAAACTGTATCTAAAGTGAAAGGTATGATCAAGGATGTAGCACTTTTACCTTGCATTTATTGCTAGGTCAAAACTCGGACCTAGAGAGGGAATTGTCATACTCTTAGATCAAGATGTGCATGTGTGCGGTATATAGTGGCTAACTTATTTCTACTTTGCTCCTTTGAGTGTATATCTCTCTATTTTGCATAATTGAAAAATTATATAGAGGCTTTTAAGATCATGGGCTATCGTTGTTTTTCTTCTTCTTTCTCTTTTTTTTTCTAAGTACTTGCCTATTTTTTTATTTTTCTTTTATTTTTGCATAGCCCAAGTCTTTTTTTGTAATAGAAAACTTATAGAGAGATATTGATCAAAGAACTTGGAGCATTTATTCAACCTATAAAATATTTTTGAATGGTAAGGCATGTTTTTGCATACTCCTAGTGTAGGAATAGCAGATGTATGTGGAGTGTAAGTGATCTTGATCTTGGGAGCATGAAAAATCTCTCGACACATGTCAACAAGGTTTGACAAAACTCAATACAAAAATAAAAGGCTTATAAGCTGATCTTAAAAATTTATCATGTAAGGCTTTGGTAGGATATTACTCAACTACAAAGGAGAAGTGAAACTATTAATTTTGCAAGTTTAAAAATAAAATTTTTCCAAGGACAAGACTTAAAGATTTAGGTTCTCTTATTCTACTATCTCATATCCCACAACAACTTAAGCAATGCGGGGTCCCTAAAAAGGTTCCCAACAGTAACAAGACTTCTAGGAAAAGTGTTATGTGAGTCTATCTTTAAATTATATCAAAGTAATTTATTCCTTTAATCAGGATTAATAGATCATGTGTTTATTCAGGGAATTCTTAATTTAATTTGAAATAGAAGATTAAATAGTGAAAAATAGAATGTATGGAATGTGTACCGAACCGTGGACGAAGGAGGTGGCAAGGCATGGTGACAGGGGGTCGGTCGGCCTGGCCCTAGGGCCGATCGGCCTAGGCTAAGGCCCAATCGAGGCCCGCTTCATCGTGCGAGGTCTTGAAGACGTTTGCTTCTGTGTTCTTTTATTTTCGCGACCGAATCTTCTCTGGTAATCCCGTGGTCTTCCCCAACACTTATTTCCTATTTTCTTTTAAGCCCAACATGTGGAGACAAGACAAAATATTCCAAATAATAATAAAGAGAGAAAACACTTGACTCTAATAAAACTTTATTGATATCATTTAAGGCACTTATTACATATCTAGCTAATAATAGGACTCTCACACTATAACAACTCGATAACTAAATAATAAATCTCACTTTTAATAAAACTCTCACACTCAAACGACTCTGTGCCTTATCAATCTACTAACTCATACTCTCTCTATTCTTCATCTTTCTCTAATTCATCAAGTCTACGACATAGAGTGTTTGCAAGAGTTTTAGTGCTTTTCTGCCTGATGACTAGCTTATCAATCCTAGCATTAGACTTCCCTATTGTGTCAGCTAGCGTAGCCATTAGGGCTCGAGTCTACTCGACAGTCTGATTAGTCATAGAGCTGGATTCTCTTAATCGGGTGAGCAGTTGCCACTACTCACCTAGCCTTCTATCTAAGGAGTTTATCATCTTCTCTTGATCATATATCCTCTTCTCCTGTTCTTATAGCTTCTCTTTTCTATCTCCATCCCTTGCTCTTCTATCATCTTCTCCAGCTACACCGTGATAACTCTAGGCTGCTTAGACTCGTGAGAAGAGGAAGAAGATGATGAAGATCTCTTCGTAGGAGGAGTGACACGAATCTAATCTAGGTTGGCTCTAACTCCTCCAAAAGCAGGATGAGGAGTGGTAGATTTGTATTTGGCACAGGTTATATCTCCAAACTTGTTGGTCTTCAACCCCGTCAGCATCTCATTGGGCTTGGGAGGAAGAAGAGCAATTTCTTTAGACACATTGAACTGGCGAGATCTGTCTGCGATAGTGTGGCGCGGAGGAGGTGGCTCTAGCCTAAGCGTAGAAACTTCACGGGTATAGAAAGATTGTTGCGGAGGGTGCTCCCGCTGAGTTCCTAAGGATGCAAGGATGATCTCCTTTGATGGCATGGTGGCAAGAGGCTTTGGCAGAACAACGGCGAGTGATTTTGGTGGAACAATGGCGAGAGCCATTGATCTGTTGTTGGATTTGTGCTCATTGGAGTTGTTGCTGCATTGGCTAGCCATTGGAGGAGGAAGAGAGTTTTGCTACTAGTTGGAGGTTTCGTAGATGGAAAGTTATGAGTCTAGGGGTAGGCAGGGGCCTAGTTTTATAGTCTAGATCAGCTTGCAGAAGGGTTCAATCTAGATTGGATGGCTTCGGTACGAGGAACAAAAAATTCGTAGATCATGGCTGCGTAACTGTCAAGAGGATAAGATAAGAAGGGACTTGAGAGGCGACGCGGGGCGAACCATGCCTAGAGGGGGCGGGTCGGCCTGGGGGTGGGGCCGGTCGTCCTGTCCTCAGGAGATCCCGCGACCAACTTTTTCGTGGCGCCTAATAACTCTTAACTAACCTCTAAAAACTATCCCTCGTTGTACGAAACGTATCGGAGGTGGTAGATATGTAATATTTAAGGAAAAATGAGGAATTGGATGACATCCAACTCCTCAGGACTTTTGTCAGATTCTAGAAAAATTTTAAGGTGTTGTCCATTTACCTTGAATAACGTACCTTCATCATTTGAAGTGTTGCTGCTCCATGTGATGAAGTTGCCACCACCGTGAAAGGTCCTTCCCACTTGCTTCGTAGCTTTCCATATCTGAATAGCTTTAACCTAGAATTAAAAAGTAGTACCTTGTCTCCTGGAGTGAAACTCTTCTTCCTGATTCTTTTGTCATGCCACCTTTTGGTTCTTTCTTTGTAAATCTTCGCATTGTGGTATGCTCGTTCACGCCATTCATTGAGTTCTGAGAGTTGCATTTTTCTTCTAACTCTTGCGGCTTCTAAATCCATGTTCCATCTCTTGATCGCCCAGTGGGCCTTGAATTCAAGCTCCACTAGTAAGTGATAAGTCTTTTCGTAGGCGATTTGATAGGGGGACATTCCTAATGGTGTCTTGTAGGCTATGCGGTAGGCCCACAGTGTATCAGAAAGCTTATCTTTTCACATCATTCCCATCTCATTGACTGTCTTATGTAGAATATTCTTAATTTGCTTATTCGATGTTTCTGCCTGGCCACTTGTCTAGGGGTGATAAGGAGTAGCAACATTGTGACGGATCCCATGTTTTGACAGATACTTGCGGAAGTTCTTATCAGTGAAGTGGGTTCCTCCATCACTAATTACCATTCTAGGTACTCCAAATCTTGGAAATATGGTTTCTTCAAACATCTTCTTCGAGTTCTTAGCGTTCGCAGCATGACATGGCAAGGCTTCTACCCATTTGGAGACGTAGTCGACCGCAACCAAGATATACTCGCAATTTCTTGACTTCAAAAATGGCCCCATGTAATCGATTCCCCAGACATCAAAGAGCTCAATCTGAAGGTTGTTGGTGAGTGGCATGGCATCTCTAGTGTTGATATTACCGTGCCTCTAACATGATCCACACCTCCGGACAAAGTCCTTTGTATCTTGGTACATGGTTGGCTAGAAGAACCCATTTCCCCAGATTTTTGCATGTGTTTGGAATGCTCCATAATGTCCTCCATATGGTGATGAGTGACAGCGTTCAATGATCTTGAGTCCTTCTTCCACTGGTACACACCTTCTGAGCAACCCATCTGAGCATACTCTGAAGAGGTACGGCTCATCCCATAGGTGAATGCGACTTTCATAAATGAGCTTCTTTGTGTTCCCTCCTGGTGGTACATAACCTGCAACTATAAAATTGACAATGTCTGCATACCAGGGGTCAGATTTGTTAACTTGAAAGAGCATGTCATCCCTTAGTGAATCATTTATGGGCAATTCCTATGGATCTTTAAATTACATTTTAGACAAGTGATCAGCAACAGAATTTTCTACTCCCTTCTTATCTTTTATTTCTAAGTCAAATTCTTGGAGTAGTAAAATCCATCTAATCAAACGTGGTTTAGCATCTTTCTTAGTAAGAAAATATTTAAGTGCAGCATGATAAGTGTAAACAATCACCTTAGCTCCAACCAAGTAAGATCTAAACTTATCAATAGCAAAAACAACAGCCAGGAGTTCTTTTTCAGTAGTAGCATAATTAAGTTGAGGTTCTGTCAAAGTTTTGCTAGCATAAGCAATTGCATGATGCTTTTTATCTTTATATTGTCCTAGCACTGCTCCTACAGCATAATCACTTGCATCATACATAATTTCAAAAGGCAATGACCAATCCGGTGGTTGAATGATTGGTGCAGAAGTGAGTGCGAGTTTCAAAGTTTCAAAAGCTTTCAAGCATGCATCATCAAATTTAAAGGGTACATCCTTAGCCAGTAGATTTGTAAGCGGTCTTGCAATATAAGAAAAGTTTTTAATAAACCAACGATAAAATCTAGCATGGCCTAGAAAACTTCTAATCCCCTTAACATTAACAGGAGGAGGTAGTTGTTTAATTACTTCAATTTTCGCTTTATCTACCTCAATTCCATGTTTAGAAATTAAGTGTCCTAGCACTATTCCCTCTCTAATCATGAAATGACATTTTTCCTAATTAAGGACTAAGTGCTTTTCTTCACATCTTTGCAAAACCTTGTCTAAATTTTCAAGACAATCATCAAAAGTTTTTCCATAGATAGAAAAATCATCCATGAAAACTTCCATAATTTCTTCAATCATATTAGAAAATATAGACATCATACATCTTTGAAAAGAGGCAGGTGCATTACATAATCCAAAAGACATTCTATGGTATGCACAAGTTCCATATGGACATGTAAAAGTGGTTTTGCTTTGATCATCTGGGTGGATTGGAATCTGATGATATCCAGAGTACCCATCAAGAAAACAAAAGAAAGAGTGATTTGCTAAACATTCTAACATTTCATTAATGAAAGGCAGCGGAAAGTGATCTTTCTTTGTTGCCTTATTAAGTTTCCCATAATCTATACACATTCTCCAACCAGTGATGGTTCTTTATGGAATTAACTCATTCTTCTCATTTTTAACTACAGTCATGCCTCTCTTCTTAGGCACAACTTGAACAGGGCTCACCCACTCACTGTGTGGCACAGGATAAATAATCCCAGCGTGCAAAAGTTTCAAAACCTCTTTCTTTACTAACTCTCTCATCGCATTGTTAAGTCTTCGTTGAGGTTCTCTAGAAGGTGTAGCATTAGGATTAGTAGGAATGCGATGGGTGCAAAGAGCAGGGCTGATTCCCTTAAGATCTTGGAGTGAATAGCCAAAAGCTGATCTATGCTTTTCTAAGACAGTGATCAGACAAAATGTCTCTTCTTGAGAAAGTTTATCATTTATGATCACGAAAGATTCTGGATCATTGTTTAAGAAAGCATATCTAAGGCCAGTAGGTAGGGGTTTTAACTCTATGGGAGGTTTAGGTGGTTCTTCGAGGAAGTCTAAAGGGTCAGGAATAGAAAGATGATCTTCTTCCTCTATGAAGAATTCAGCATCTTCTTCAAGCTTAAGTTGTTCTAAAGTTTCAAGGGATGCTTCCTTAATTTCTTCCATAGGATCTATCTCGAGACATGGATCACTCTTAGTATTTAGGGAGTGAATGATTGGTATGGATCTTTGAAGATTTTTCCCAAGACAAATATTTAATTTCCCTATTTGACCTTCGAGAAGAAGTCTTTGGATTGGTTGACCTATCAGGAGGTCGAATTCAATGATGTCATAGATATAAAAGCTCATATGCACTAGAATTCCATCTACCATGATAGGTAGGATATATAAAATTCCCAAACTAGGAAGAATATATCCTGAGGGGCTTTTTAACAATTTTGTTGTTGGGGTCAATGACATGTAACTCAATAAATCTTGAGCAAAAGATGTAGACATGATGTTGACACCCACAACAGGATTATAACGAGCTTCGAAAGGTTCCAAATTAATTTGGCATTGAATGGAAGTGGAAGGTGAATCTAGGCGAATCACTTTAGAACAAAGCTCTGATTCTTCCAACCATTCATGGCTGTTGGTATTTATTAACGTGAACAGAAAAGATCTGCAAGTGCACGGATACCATTGTAGCTTTCACCCAGAGGGTTTTAAATATCGTATCCATAGGGAAATGTGTAAGTCAACTATGTGTTCTAACTTAACCAGAAAAGGTGAATGAGTTGGAAATATAAATAAGGTGGGAACAACTAAAGTGAAAACAATACTAAAACGTAAGAGAGGATCAATCTAGTATGGGGTCGATAGTAGGAGTATAGAGAGGATAACTTGATCAGGGTTTCTACTTCTAACTTGGGCAGTCCACATCTTCTACTATTCAACTAGAGAATTACTATGGAAGACCACAAACAGAGTACGAATCTACCACGTAATTATATATCCTGCTAGGCCTATAGACGAGGGGTGGACTATAGAGGACTCAACGAAGCTGTCACCTTCGTGATCTACCACCAATCCGGAATATAGGGTGCATCTATGAGTAACCCTAGTCTAAGCGTCACGCTTACACTACGAATTATACTCTAACCTAGTCGACTAGATTAAAGCGCTCAAAAGAGACTCACAAACCAGAAGAATAATATAAACATGAATCTTACTTGAATCAGAAGTTGATTGCTAGAGCCTGAGCCATCTCAGGAGCAAGCCCACGTAGAGCTCGATCCTACCGAAGTACAAGTTGTTGAAGAGGCACCGACAGACCAGCACCTCCTCTGAACTCCTCCCTCTCTCTCCATCTCTCTACTATCTAGAAGACTAGATCTATTCTAACTTAGGAGTTGAGAGGACATCCATTCGAGGGACACCTCTCTTCCCCAAACCCTAGCTTTTCTCTTAAAGGTGATTATGATGATGGATTGAATGAATTCCCCTTGGAGGGGGGTCTAGGGCCTCGTTCATATATCCTAGAGCATGGAACCGTGGCCCTTGGATCAAACCAATCTTCACGTGGGGTTAGGATGCATCCTTGGAGGCGGTTGAAGTAGCTTGCAAAGGAAGGAGCCGAGGGGTGGTGGCCAGGGGCCAGTCGGCCTAGGGTTGAGGCTGGTTGGCCCCACCTAGCGGTGCCTCATGGTGGCCCTCCTCATGGAGTCCTCTGGTGTCCTCTAGAAGCCTCTTGCGTATTTGTGATGTGGAGATTAGGCCAATTGACATGGGGTCCTTCTCGTGGAAGATATCAATTCCTAAATTATTCTGATAACCCCCTGCAAAATATAGATTCACCAAAACTCATGGAATTTCGTTAGTTGACACCCTAAACCTATGTTGGTGATCATTTATTAGCCCTTTATATATTTATTTTAACCCTTTATTATGGTAGATAACCATCGTCAACAATGGCTTAGTATAGAAGCTAGATTTTTCATAGTCTTTGTAAGGAAAGCGTGTTCAGTAAACTGCAAAAGTTCTTTGGGATAAGGTTTTGATTTCTGAGGCTTCCTTATAAGGTGATAATTCAAGGTATTTCCAAATTCAGAAAAATATTCATCATCGATTTCAAACACATTCACTGAAACTAGGGTCTCCCCTGTATCGGGAATTATAGCTGAAGGTTGATATGGATTAGGAAAGGATTCAGGCTCAGCTATTTGTTTTTCTACAAGTTCTTGTGGGGGCTTAGCTTCATAGGTAGGAGTAATTTGTGAAAGGTTGAATAGTAATTCCATTGCTTTAGTAGCTGGGGTATGCAGAAAGGATCCATTTGAAGCTAAGTTAAGAAATGTAGTTGTTTCTCTATTCAGGCCCATATAAAAATGTTGAAGAAGAATAGGGTCTGGGATAGATAAAGATGGACCAGAGCGGACAAGAGTATCAAATCTCTCCTAGGCAGCAATTAGACACTCATCACTTTCTTGTGTGAAGGACAATATCTCTAAGCGTAGGCAAACGATTTTAGAAACTAGAAAGAATTCTAAGCAAAAGCTAGAACATAAAGCTTTCCAATCCTCATCCTTACTTGGTGCAGTTCGATCGTACCAGGTTTTAGCTTTCCCTTCTAAAGAGAAAGGAAAATGCTTCCATCTTAGGGTTTCATCGGACATGCCTACAATGTGTAGGCATGCACAGGTCTGTTCGAACTCGTTTAGGTGAATGTGAGGATTTTCATCTTCCTTGCCTGAAAAGGATTGGCTCTTAACCATTTCTACCAAACATGGTCATCGCTCATAGCTCTCAGAAAGAATAGGCTCAGCTAATTTTGGGAGTTCTAAGTCTACTATGGTGGGGTAGATATACTGGTTGAGTGGAATGGAATTTGTGGAACTAGTGGATGGATCTAAGAAATCCATGGGTAAAAAGATAAAAGATAAAAGTATAGTACAAGATTAAGCTTGACTCAAGATGAAATCAGCACCGCTCCCCAGCAACGGCGCCAGAAATGTTTGTTGGTATAAATTAATGCACACTCTATGTCACACCCAGTTTTAAGGACAAAACCAGACATACACTATATGTGAAATAAAGAAGTCAAATCTCACATATAGCCATAGATAAGTGTAATATCAAGAGACAAATGCTTAATAAACATAACTCAATAGTATAAAATATACCTTAGAGAGCAACACAGCGGAAAAGACAACTCCAAACACCGGGTGTAAACTTCACTCCAAACACCGGGTGTAAACTTCACTCCAGGAACAAACTAACTGGTTGATCACAAGCCTATTAACTCCAGAGACTATCCTGGGGTGTGGAAATAGCAAGAGTGAGTCCATGTCGAACTCAACAAATATAACACGGGGTTCATGAGGCTCAAAAGGCTAGACACTGGTTTACTGCATTTAGCTTTTAATCGTCACAATTTTATTACATGAGTAGCATTAGGTTTGCATTAATCCCACAATAAACATATGATCAATGTAAATATGAATAACGAATAGCAAAACACATATTAAACCAATAAATGTTCATCTATTCTGTGAAGGTCCAAGGCCGCTCGTATCCATGAGCACGGCTAGTATACCAGTTTATTAAACTCTGCGCAGAGGTGTACACTTTCACTGCGAGTCGTGATTACCCATATGCCCGGGATCATGACTCCCACAACACTTCCAAGGTGAGCAGGTAGGGAAACACTATGAAGCCTTTCAAAGGTTCGTCTAACAAGTTAGGGCCGCTAGGTTTACAAAGTCAGTCTGTGTGATTCTACAGTCTGCTCTTCCCCATTTGCACCACAAGGGTAACCTCTAACAAGCTAGAAAAGGTCCTCATACTGAGCTAAAGCCAGAGCCATTATAGCCCTCACAGTTGTACTGTAAATCCCGGATGTTCGTTCACATATGAGTCCTTATGGAGAGAAACTAGAGCACCAAAGATAACTCCATGCTCTAGCCCTCTTTAAACAGTAATCAAAAAGTCATCTTTTAGTATTGTTGTATATTCCATTAATCATATTACAAGATCATAGTTTATGCTCAGCAAAACCTACCCAATGCAAAAATCCCATAGGTGACAAGGTATAGATCAAAAACTAGGAAAATCCTTAATGGAAATTCAATATAGACACATGCAATACGATTTTATGAAGTTAAAGTGAATAGGACAACAAAGAAATCCCATGTTATACTTGCCTTAAATTGATATCCTTCTTTCTGTAGATTTGTCACCTCCAAAGAACTGCTTCTTGATTACCACGTAAATCTAACCGACTGGACATGATTGTAAAGCACCACACAAGCATCCATACAATTATATACAAAGCAAACAATAGATCTATATTAGAATAGTACACCAATCATACAAAAATAAATAAAAGAGTTTGAAACACGAATCTACGCATCGCTACGAACACAAAGTCGTGAAAAGCACGCTAATCGGAGCTATGGTGGAAAAGATACAACTACCGATAGATTTACCCATAAAACTATTAACTTCATGTATCTTAATGGTATAAAATCATATATAAGATATTTTATAGAGATTATAATTTAAGTCAAATTTAGATTCGAATTATAAAACTAAAGTAAAACAAATCATATTTTTATTTATAAAACCCAGTTGCATAATTGTTATTTAAGATAGGATTCAAACCATAAAATTCCAATATTAGTGACATGATAAACACTGTTACAAATGCGTAGATCCCGTTGCTATGAATCTAACGTAACTTGAATGACTTAAAACAGAGTTGAAACGTAGAAGATATGAAATAAACAAGATTTCCTCTATTAAAATAATAGATTAAATCTAATCATGAATTTTAAAAGTTGAAAACCTACTTAACAGTAGTATTAACATGTAGATTATGAAATTACGAACCTAACGCAAGTTGAATGGATCAAATCGGAGTTAAAACGGAGAAGTTATGGCTAAAACAAAATCAGTGGCAATTCTGTAAATAGCTGAAAACGTAATTTATTCTTAACCGAAACAAAATACGCTTTCAAATGAAGAAAACAAAATCTGTAAACTTATTTTGGACTGCGGGTTTATTTTGCAAGAATACAGGGACGGCGGCGGACTTACTTGTTGCCGAGGAGAGTATGGCCGGGCTAGGCAGCGCTGCGGCGGCGGCGACGACAAGAGAAAGAGGAGAAAAATATAATTTACTACATGAGAGATTTCCCAAACTAGGGGCTCCTCTACGGTAGTTTTGGTGTGCTTTGCTCAAGGGGTAGGTACGTATATATAGGGAGGAAAACTCTCCACCTCCATGTCAACTAGCGATATGGTGCTAATTGACGTTGCACCATCCACCTCCGCTAATAGGCCTAAGTAATCATTTAAGCCCATTAGTAAATAAATGTATGGGCCTTTGAGATTTATTAAGATTATTACACATAGGCTTTGAGCGTTGGGGAAAATGAGAGATTTATTATTTTCGGAATTAATTATTTTCATGGATAAAATAATTCCAGAAAAGTCCAGAATTATTATTTAAGCCACGAAAAATACTCCGAAAGCTCCAAAAATTCGGAAAAAATTCCTAGAGACATTATGGAACATGAGGAACCCAAATAAAGTATTTGGCGCTCATGATAAGCTAATTTGGAGCATCTAAAAATTAGATTATGCTCATAGACAAGTGGAAACAAGCTACAGAAAAAGTCAGAAAAATTCCCGAGAAGTTTGTAGAGGTTGATTGACGGATGAGAAACATGGAATTTGATTGTAGAAAAATGATATATGTATATCGGGAAAGGAAAATCGACCTAAATGCATTTTGAAAGAACAACTTGAATTTATTTTGATCTTTGGTCAAAACCAAGCAATACAAAAACACAAATGCATCAGCATGAATGCATCAACAAGTTGCTAAACCTTCTGATAGATTTTAATTTAATGAAAAATATTATTTTCCTATGTTTTCATGAGCAAAAAAATACATAATTAAATTATTTTAGCTCTATTTACAAATAAGCAAATTTTAGGGTGTTACAATTCTACCCCCTTAAGATGAATCTCGTCCTGAGATTCGGAAGATGATGACAAAAGAGATAATGACACTCTGTCTTTATTCGATCCTCATTTTACAAATTACATCTTTCGTTGAGAGTCATGAGGCAGTTTCTTAGATCCTAACTGACTAATGTGCCTAAGCAAGATCATCTCTCCTATTGAGCTCCTTCAAAGTTATTTGTTCCTCTGCTATGACTTTCGTAAACTTATGATCCACTTTGCTATCCTCGGTGTACCTATCTTCTAATTGATCATTCTCGTCTTCCTCAGGTAAGAGTCGACCCCCTTGATACTCAATTCTTTTCCCTAACGGTGTTGTTAAGAGCATTGTGCACCGAGTACCATGAATCACTCCTTTGTGTGCACAGAGCCATCCATTACCAAGAACCACGCGAATTTTAAGTGACTCCAACACAATGAGTGTTGCGGTGAATTTTTCCTTATTTATGACAAGACTGACATTCGAGCATATCTGATTTGCCTGTATTTCTCTCACTGGGGTTTGAACTAGCAAAGGCCTCCTCGTTGGACACTTCACCATCTGGCACGTCTCTACCATGTCGGCGGAAATGAAAGAATGCGAAGCACTAGGGTCAAATAGAGCAAAAACTTGTACTGAACTTACTTGAATATAACCTCCCACCACTTTGGTAACTCCATGAATTTTATCCATATCCACATTGCTCAGTCTTCCATTGACATAGTTTAGCTGCGCTTTGCTTCCTTGAGCAGGCTTCTTATGGACTTTCCTTTTTCTCTTTCATCGTTGTGGATTCTGACTTAGTTCACTCCCAACTTACTCTGCAACGTTGTTGTTTTGATAGTGCTCAGCTTCATCATACCCATAACATCCTTCAATGGCAGAAACATCAGCCTTTTCCCACATATCAGTGCGAGACGTCATATAGAACTCATGAGTCATGAGATACTACACTTCCTGTCATCAAGTGACCAACATCAGCGACACGAGCAAGTATAGATGATCATAATCATGAGCTATCTAAAGGGACAACTCTCGCCTCCATGGATCCAAAATTATCAACCTTGTATACAGACATTTTTGCTTGAGAGTGGCAACTCAATCATGGAGACTAACCAATACTTCCAAATAAAGAATTAAAACTTAATAAACCTTCTTTGCATTGGCTAACCCCCTTAAAATAAGGGACACCAATAAGGTAGCTTGAACCCTTTTTTTTAGATGAGCTAACTAGCATCCATACGTTCTAATATCCTAATGATTCTTTTGTGCATAGGTAGAAACAAGAAATCTGAAGTTTCTCACGAGCAGAAAATTAGCAACGCGGTAAAACTGCCACAACTCTCGTTTTGTAATTCCAATGAAGTTTCACCTTATACCGTTGGAAAGCTTATGAAATTTCCTGAAACTTTCTTATAGAACACTTTTCCAAATTCTATAGATGACTTGGTCGAAAACAGCACATAACAGACTCTGTTCCAATTTTTAGACAGCACAGTTGCATCGTCTTGTGATTTTTGTATCTCCCAATCCATAATAGCTATGAGGGTGGTTCTTGCATTTAGTGAAAGGTATTGAAGTCTACTTTTGTCCAGAATTTTCTCATGATTTTTGGTCTTTCAAGAACAGAGATATAAGTTGATAAAGACAGGTTGCTCCAAAAGACAAGATATAGAAAGCAGGAGATAACCAAAACCCATATATTTATTTCATTAATCCTTATACCTTATACATATAAACTAAATAAAATCATGGACAAAACCCACAAGATCATTTCACTCATTACAAAATTCCAACTCAAATATAAACATAAGCACAGAGCAACTAAACACTTAAAAATTCATAAACCACACATTAAGACGACTCAACTTGGTTACTAACGGTTTTATTACATGGGACATAACTCCTATTTCTTAAACATGGTGTGATTGCAGCAGCATCCGGAGTAGATAGCATCTTTTGCATTCCTTAGTCCTCTATAATGACATCTGAAATCCCACATCCCTCTTTACCATTCTTAGTGTTCATACCCTCAGATGGGTCAACCTTGTATCCCTCAGGTGTAGGTTTAATACCCTCATACTCAATCCTTTCTCCTGAAAGTGTAGTTAGAAACACTAAACTTTGGGCATACTCAATCACTCCTTTACAAGTAGATAACCAGTCTATTCCAAGGATAACATCAATGCCCATTAATTCCAAAACAATGAGGTTTGCCTTAAAATTTACCCCCTTTATGTCAAGACTAACTTTTGGGCATACGTGGTTTGCCTTTATTTCACCTCTTGGAGTCTTGACCATAACTGTTTTCCCCCTTGGAAGCATAAATATGTTATGATCTTCTACATATTGTCTAGATATGAATGAATGTGAGGCACTAGAGTCAAACAAGACCTTGGCATTTCCTAAACTTACAGGAATTGATCCAAACATGACCTCCTTAGCTCCAGGAATGGTGGTAATATCCACATGTTTCAACCTTCCATGGATGTAATTTCTCTTTAATTTATTTCCTTGCTCCTGCTCCTTTTGGACATCCTGTCCTGGGTCTTGCTGTTGTTGATCTTCTGCGGGCAAGATTTGACATAATGTCCTTCCTGCTGGCAATGATAACACTTTCTCTTAGCAGGATCTTTTGTGATGTCATACTCCACAGAACTGTTGCTTGGTAGGCTGCTATCTTGCTGGCCATAAAAGTTCACCTTCATCCCTTTGGCTTGTTTCTTAGCTCGTTTGGCCTTTCGGGGTTGATACTCCTTATAGGTAATTGTCTACCCATCTATTACTACCTCATGGGGAGTAGTTTTAGCTTGAGAGGCCTCTAACTCTTCAAGGTTTGGATTTATTTGATAAGGGATCAGAGTTGCATGTGACAATGTAGTATAACTCGATTGCTGATTGCTTTCCATAATTGGTTCTAGTGAGATTGCCTCCCTCTTCTTGTCCATGTTGACCTCAAAATTTGGATCCACCTTGACTTTTCTCTTATTAGACTCATTTTGAAGACAGGGAAAACCATAATGCTTACAATAGTGACATTGTTCCTGCCTCCCAAGTGCCTTACTATCAACATCTTTATTGAATTTCATATTCTTCCAAGCTTCTACTACTTGTATCTTCTCTAGCCCCTTGGATATGTTGGTCTGACCTTGAGATGAGCATGGTTGAGAATTTCCACATTGAGCCATTTCTTCTAGTAATTAGTTTTGCATTGCTAATGGCTTCTCGTCAAATGTGAGCAAGAACGACACAATTCAGTCCTCTTAACCTCTGAAGTACACAGTCTTCTTGTCACGAGCCGTCTATTAGACAAGGGGAAAAGGTTCAAACTAGAGACAAGCTTTTTATAATAGAACGGGGATAGAATTAAGCATAACTTTGAGAAAATAACAAAGTTAAAGAGAAGGCAAGGAATAGGCAAAAATGAAAACATGCTAAACATCCAGTTCTACTAGGCTTGCGTCCTACTGTCAGCATTGCTCCGATACCACTCTGTCACACCCGGTTTTAAGGACAAAACCAGACATACACTATATGTGAAATAAAGAAGTCAAATCTCACATATAGCCACAGATAAGTGTAATATCAAGAGACAAATGCTTAATAAACATAACTCAATAGTATAAAATATACCTTAGAGAGCAACACAGCGGAAAGACAACTCCAAACACCGGGTGTAAACTTCACTCCAAACACCGGGTGTAAACTTCACTCCAGGAACAAACTAACTGGTTGATCACAAGCCTATTAACTCCAGAGACTATCCTGGGGTGTGGAAATAGCAAGAGTGAGTCCATGTCGAACTCAACAAATATAACACGGGGTTCATGAGGCTCAAAAGGCTAGACACTGGTTTACTGCATTTAGCTTTTAATCGTCACAATTTTATTACATGAGTAGCATTAGGTTTGCATTAATCCCACAATAAACATATGATCAATGTAAATATGAATAATGAATAGCAAAACACATATTAAACCAATAAATGTTCATCTATTCTGTGAAGGTCCAAGGCCGCTCGTATCCGTGAGCACGGCTAGTATACCAGTTTATTAAACTCTGCGCAGAGGTGTACACTTTCACTGCGAGTCGTGATTACCCATATGCCCGGGATCGTGACTCCCAAAACACTTCCAAGGTGAGCAGGTAGGGAAACACTATGAAGCCTTTCAAAGGTTCGTCTAACAAGTTAGGGCCGCTAGGTTTACAAAGTCAGTCTGTGTGATTCTACAGTCTGCTCTTCCCCATTTGCACCACAAGGGTAACCTCTAACAAGCTAGAAAAGGTCCTCATACTGAGCTAAAGCTAGAGCCATTATAGCCCTCACAGTTGTACTGTAAATCCCGGATGTTCGTTCATAGATGAGTCCTTGTGGAGAGAAACTAGAGCACCAAAGATAACCCCATGCTCTAGCCCTCTTTAAATAGTAATCAAAAATTCATCTTTTAGTGTTGTTGCATATTCCATTGATCATATTACAAGATCATAGTTTATGCTCAGCAAAAGCTACCCAATGCAAAAATCCCATAGGTGACAAGGTATAGATCAAAAACTAGGAAAATCCTTAATGGCAATTCAATATAGACACATGCAATATGATTTTATGAAGTTAAAGTGAATAGGACAACAAAGAAATCCCATGTTATACTTGCCTTAAATTGATATCCTTCTTTCTGTAGATTTGTCACCTCCAAAGAACTGCTTCTTGACTACCACGTAAATCTCACCGACTGGACATTATTGTAAAGCACCACACAAGCATCCATGCAATCATATACGAAGCAAACAATAGATCTATATTAGAACAGTACACCAATCATACAAAAATAAATAAAAAGAGTTTGAAACACGATTCTACGCATCGCTACGAACACAAAGTCGTGAAAAGCACGCTAATCGGAGCTACGGTGGAAAAGATACAACTACCGATAGATTTACCCATAAAACTATTAACTTCATGTATCTTAATGGTATAAAAACATATATAAGATATTTTATAGAGGTTATAATTTAAGTCAAATTTAGATTCGAATTATAAAACTAAAGTAAAACAAATCATATTTTTATTTATAAAACCTAGTTGCATAATTGTTATTTAAGATAGGATTCAAACCATAAAATTTCAATATTAGTGACATGATAAACACTGTTACAAATGCGTAGATCCTGTTGCTATGAATCTAACGCAACTTGAATGGCTTAAAACGGAGTTGAAACATAGAAGATATGAAATAAACAAGATTTCCTCTATTAAAATAATAGATTAAATCTAATCACGAATTTTAAAAGTTGAAAACCTACTTAACAGTAGTATTAACATGTAGATTATGAAATTACGAACCTAACGCAAGTTGAACGGATCAAATCGGAGTTAAAACGGAGAAGTTATGGCTAAAACAAAATCAGTGGCAATTCTGTAAATAGCTGAAAACGTAATTTATTCTTAACCGAAACAAAATACGCTTTCAAATGAAGAAAACAAAATTTGTAAACATATTTTGGACTACGGGTTTATTTTGCAAGAATACAGGGACGGCGGCAGACTTACTTGTTGCCGAGGAGAGTATGGCCGGGCTAGGCAGCGCGGCGGCGACGGCGACGGCGAGAGAAAGAGGAGAAAAATATAATTTACTACACGAGAGATTTTTCAAACTAGGGGCTCCTTTACAGTAGTTTTGGTGTGCTTTGCCCAAGGGGTAGGTACATATATATAGGGAGAAAAACTCTCCACCTCCATGTCAACTAGCGATATAATGCTAATTGACGTTGCACCATCCACCTCCGCTAATAGGCCTAAGTAATCATTTAAGCCCATTAGTAAATAAATATATGGGCCTTTGGGATTTATTAAGATTATTGCACATGGGATTTGAGCGTTGGGGAAAATGAGAGATTTATTATTTTTGTAATTAATTATTTTCATGGATAAAATAATTCCATAAAAGTCTAGAATTATTATTTAAGCCGCGAAAAATATTCCGAAAGCTCCAAAAATTCGAGAAAAATTCCAAGAGACATTATGGAACATGAGGAACCCAAATAAAGTATTTGGAGCTCATGAGAAGCTAATTTGAAGCATCTAAAAATTAGATTATGCTCACAGACAAGTGGAAACAAGCTACACAAAAAGTCAGAAAAATTCCTGAGAAGTTTATAGAGGTTGATTGACGGATGAGAAACAAGGAATTTGATTGTAGAAAAATGATATATGTATATCGGGAAAGGAAAATCGACCTAAACGCATTTTGAAAGAACAACTTGAATTTATTTTGATCTTTGGTCAAAACCAAGCAATACAAAAACACAAATACATTAGCATGAATGCATCAACAAGTTGCTAAACCTTTTGATAGATTTTAATTTAATGAAAAATATTATTTTCCTATGTTTTCATGAGCACAAAAATACATAATTAAATTATTTTAACTCTATTTCCAAATAAGCAAATTTTAGGGTGTTACACTCTACTTTCTCCGCAAGTGCACAGATAACGTCTACCGATGTAGCACTTCACCAGGATGACCTAGTTTTAGTATCGAACCCAAAGGAACAAAGTATGGTCCTCTTAAGTCTTAATCTTTAATCCTTGAGTAGCTATCAAGGACTGAGAATTTTGAAGGTAGAGGGGATCACTAAAGCTGTCTAATTCTATTTCAAGTATGAAATGCTAATAGTGCTCTTGATGGGGAAATTGTCATAGGAGGTCATAAGCAGAGTATGAATTCTCCTACCAATAAATTATCCTGCTAGTCCTACAAACGGGATAGTAGGCTATAGAAGAATCAACAAGGCTATAAGAGTCACCCTTGCGAACTACCACTGAAATCCAAAATATAGGGTACATTCATGAGCTATCAAGTCTAAGCACCGCGCTTACACCCTCTAACTCCTCTAATCCTAGCGCTACTAGAATTAAAGTACTCAAATGAGTTACAAACCTCAAGAACAATATGAACAATAAGAACAACTTGAAAATAGACGTTGATTACCAGAGAGATCTAGATGCAAGATCTTTAAGAACTTAAATCCATAGGTACAAGATGTTGAAGAAGATCCGACAGGCCGGAGCTCCTTCTAAATCTCCTCCTCTTCTCTCTCTCTCTCTTCTACTTCTAATTCAAGACTAGATTCTATTCCTAAACTAGAGGGAGAACTAGTCTTCTTCTTGATCGCTGGCTCTTCAATCCTTCTCCTATGATTTCTAATTCTGTTGGATGTTCTGATCTAGAGGAATTGAATTAGGCCTAGGGGTCTAGAGACCGCTTTATAAAGCCCTAGGGGATCAACCATGGCCCTTGGATGAAACCGACCTTCACGTAGGGTTGAGATGCATCATAGGAGGTGGTAGAGGCAGCTTGCAAAGGAAGGAGTCATGGCGGCGTAGGGGGAGGCCAGCCGGCCTAGGGTTAGGGCCGATCGGCCCCACCTGGCAGCAAGTCGAGGTGGACCGCCTTGTGGAGTCCTCTGGTGTCTTCTAGAATGTTCTTGCGTGGCTGTGACATGGAGATAAGTCTGATAGGCGTGGGTTCCTTCTCATGGAAGATATCCTTTTCCTGCATTTTCCTGTTTAATCCCTAAAAAAATCATAATTCACCAAAACTCATGGAAATTGTCAGTAGAACCCCTATTCTAAGGTGGGAATCATATTTTTATCCTTTTTATATGTTTATTTGATGGTTTATAATGATAGTTAATTACCGTCAATAGCCTATCAGAGCTGTCACCCCTTGGGCTAACACAACTAACCGTAGGATTAGGTGATATAATAACTATACTAACCAATCACATGAAAGACATAAAAGTAGATAGAGAAGATAAATATATTAAAGCATAAGTCTTGCAAAGGTAAGATACACAGACATACCAGACCTCCGAAGAATTCTCCAGAACCGGAGCATAGCTCGACTCTCCCTAACTCTCAACTAGAACTAATCTACTACATTAGAGAGAGAGGTACATCCATTCAAGGGACCCCTCTCAATCCAAGTCCTAGCTAGAGAATATGAATTAGGGTTTTAGGGATGATCTCAATCCAGGGGTACATGGTTGCTTATATAGGCCGGTGGGATGAACCAGAGCCCTCGGATCAAACTAACATTTATCTACGGTGGATATGCAACCCCTAAGGCGGTGAAAAACCAACATACAAAGCGAGAAGAAAATGGAGTTTGGCCAGGGTCACCTTCTCGTGCCTTCTAGACTCTTCTTGACTTGGAGTCAGTTCAAAATTTGACTTTTAGCCCGACGTCCTTGTTATCCTTTCTCCTTTTTCTGATAAACCCCCTGCAGAAACACAGATTCACCAAAACTATAGAATTCTATCAGTATAAACCCTAATTCTATGTTGGAAGTTGATATATGCCCTTATTCATGTTTGGTTGACGATTTAAAATGAACAATAACTACCGTCAACAAGTTCCCCCAAGCTTAACCTTTGTTAGTCCTTTAGCAAAGCCAACTTAGCAATGGATACAAGAGTTCTTTAGAAATTTGTAAATATGGTAACAACTCCTCAAAAGCACACATGTATTCAATCAAGCATTTCCCTTCAGATTTAGAGTAAACTATTCTGACTTTCAAACTTACCTCTATTACCCTCAACTATGGAGCTTATAGCTTTTTCTTAGGTCTTGAATAATTGAAAGATAGAACAATAAAGTCAATTACTATGTCTCAAGCTCTTTTGTTCAACTCTTATTCTAGAGTTTTTTTGTAGGTTTTTCAAAATAAAACTTAGAGATTCCTTTGTATGACCCTCTCAAGTCTCTCAATATGTGGTATTTATGGATCCTCACCAAGGCAATAGTAATGTTATGCCTTCTTTCTATCTTGTATCCTACAACTAAAGCTTATATGGAGCTCATGGGTATGGAGACAGCACATACATATTTGCAAAGCATATATTTTAAAGTCAAACAATAGAACTAGAGAAACAAGTCATACAATCAAACCAAGATGTGCATGTGTGTGAATATATGGTGGTAGGTGTATATATAGTGGCTAACCTAATTCTACTTTTGCTCCTTGAAAACATACCTCTCTTTTTTAGAACTTGGAAATAACTTTGGAGGACATAGGCTATCTCTTTTTTTCTTTTTTTAGGCAGGCATCTAAGTACCTATTGTTTTGATAATTTGGACACTTGTCCATTTTTTCAATACTCTTTTCTCTTTTCTTCTTTTTCTTTTTTTACTTTTGCATAGCCAAATGCCTCTTCTCTATAACAAAACTTTTGAGAGATAGTAACAAGAACTTGGAGTATTTATTTGATGGGAATCCTATAGGGTATTTTTGGTGTTTACTCCTAGTGTAGGAATAAAACATTTTTGGTTGGATCTAGATGGACTGTGTGGCGCCTGTCCCAGTGTAGGAATAGTGCATATATAGGTGGTGTGTATGTGATCTTGATTTTAAAAGCATGACAAGTCTCTAAGGTATCAACAAAGCTTGACAGTACTCAATGCAAAGCAAGTAGCATATATGTAGTGGTTTTTCTAGTCTAACATGTATGACTGTGATAGGAATTTAAGCTCTATCATACAGGAACTCATCATGTGATTTTTAAGAGTTTTCAAAAGATAAATCTCCAATACTCAAGTATCACTAGGAACAAGATAAACACTGGCTCCGACCTTTTCATATCATATCCCTCAACTACCTAGACTTAGATCAAGCATTTACTATCCACAAGTTTCATGTTCAAAGTACATCTTCAGGTCAAAACAGTTGTCTAAAACTCAGGAAAAATTCAAGGTTGAAAACTAGGTACTTGACAGGAACCATGGTTGAGCACTTTTTCATCATTTCCAGCAAAGTGGTTTGTCTAACAACAACAACAACAACAACATAGCCTTTTGTCCCAAGCAAGTTGGGGTAGGCTAGAGATGAAACCCAAAAGAGACGAGAAAACAGAGAGACACATAAAGGGACAAAAAGAGCACAAGACAAAAAGAGGTCACGGTTCAGGCACGTTGATTGCCAATCTCCAAGCGCTCCTATCCATAGCTAAATCCTTAGGGATATTCCACTCCTTAAGATCTCTCTTAACGGACTCGTCCCAAGTTAGTTTAGGTCGACCTCTACCGCTCTTTATATTATCGGCCCGCTTTAGAACTCCACTACGCACCGGCGCCTCAGGAGGCCTCCGTTGGACATGTCCAAACCATCTCAACCGATGTTGAATCAATTTCTCCTCAATTGGAGCCACCCCAACCCTATCCCGAATATCGTCGTTCCGGACTCTATCCCTCCTTGTGTGCCCACAACACCAACGCAACATACACATCTCTGCTACACTCAATTGCTGGACATGTCGCCTTTTTGTAGGCCAACACTCAACACCGTATAACATCGCCGGACGAATCATCGTCCTATAGAACTTACCTTTCAGCTTTTGAGGCACCCTTTTGTCATAGAGGACGCTAGAAGCTTGACGCCATTTCAACCAGCCGGCTGAAATTCTATGCCTAACATCTTCATCAATGTCTCCGTCCTTTTGTAGCATCGACCCTAAATACCGAAAAGTATCCTTCTTGGCCACCACTTGCCCATCGAGGCTAACGTCTCCCTCCTCATGCCTAGTCGCGCTGAAATCGCACCTCATGTACTCGGTCTTAGTCCTACTAAGTCTAAACCCTTTCGACTCTAACGTTTGCCTCCATAGTTCTAACTTCCTATTAACCCCTGCCCTACTTTCGTCAACTAGCACCACATCATCAGCAAAGAGCATACACCAAGGGATACCACCTTGTATGTCCCTTGTGACCTCATCCATCACCAAGGCAAATAAATAAGGACTCAAAGCTGACCCCTGATGCAGTCCTATTTTAATTGGAAAGTCACTGGTGTCGCCATCACATGTTCGGACAAACGTCACCACATCCCTGTACATATCCTTGATGAGGGTAACGTACTTAGTTGAGACTTTGTGCTTTTTCAAGGCCCACCACATGACATTTCTCGGTACTATGTCAAAAGTGGTTTGTCTAAGTTCTCTTTATTTTATTCAATTCTTAAAAATAGAAATCTAGACACATACCTTTTATTTTGTTTTCATAATTTAAGATCACACCTTACTATTATATAGCTAAGACAAAAAAAATTTATTTTTTTGTTTGTTATGCATCTTTTTATGACTCTGACAAATATATAGAAAACTCAAAAATAGTAAAGCCAAGAAGGGAAAGAAATACTTAGCTGGATACATAGGGGATGCTCTTCCCCCAAGATAGATGTTGACGTAGTCGTTCGATCTTATAGAGAAGAATATTGGTAGTGGAGATGTACTTCCTCTATCATATCATTGATTGGTGTTGATGACTATTGAGATAGCGCTTTAATAGTGGATAGAACAACTACTTGCTTGTTAGCTCTTCTTGGTCCTTCAAATCTTGTGAAACTCAAATAGACAACAAAACTTGTGGAACGGGTTAAGCATTAGTGGTTGGTCACTTAAGCCTCAGTTCTCTAGAGCCTTTGAAATTATTTCTAGTTTTCTTCTGAGCAGAGTTTTAGCAGGATCTCTTTCTTAAAATTTTGTATTTTTGTATTTTGTATGTTGTAAAGAAAATGTAACAAGATGAATGCACATTTATATATTTTTTTTATGCCACCATGGTGAATATTACTGTGAGTTTTTACACGCCACAAATTATTCATGTGGGGCTTAGGATTTATGATGCAATGCAATAAATAGATATTTTTATTTTCTTTTTAATGCATTGTTAATGCAGGGAAGTAAACATGCTAAAGGAAAATTATTCTATGCAATGCAAAAGTGTAAATATGGATAACTACTGATTTTACCTCCCGGTGAGGGTTCAGTGTTTTAAGTCCTCTAAACAAGACTTCTTACCATGTTCATTCCTTAGGTGCATCATCTGGTCCCAAAGGTGGAGACCTTGATGATTGTGCCTCTTGAGATGGTAATTCCGATGATGGTGTTACCCATGTTCTTTGCTTTTCCAGCCAGTTGAAGTAAAACATTAGTAGTGGAAGCCGGTAGCATCTTGCTCAGTGTGCATGTTTGTAGGTCTAGAACGTTCACTTCATCACTGGAGTGAGGTGACACCATGTGATGAAGGATAGATGACTTCTACTGGTCTTTTTCTTCCTTGCATCTTGAGTTGTTCATGAGCATCTTGTCTCCTTTGTTGTACTCCTTCTCATGCCATCTATTCGCTCTTTCTTTATGTTTAGACATTTTCGCTCCACTCATTGTTTCATTCCATCGGTAGAGGAGTCGGCCTTCCTCCGCCACACTTGGACTTTTATGTCACTCGACACTCAAAAGTCAAGTGTCAATATTGAAATATCCCTTAGAGTGTATTGTGACTCCCATGTCCTCAGACGTTGTTCATCCTTCATTCATCTAATCCAAGAGATGGGGATGCAGATGGTTGCATGATCTTCTTTTGTCAATGTCTCTTAATCTTCGATGATTCTTGGCAGACATTTGGTGATCATTGGAGATGCAAACTCTTCTTCTCCAATGAATCATGGACTTCATCTTGCAACCGTGGTTGTTCATTCCTTCCTGCAACATATTAAAGGACACATACCCGAGGGAATACAACAAATTTGAAATACGGGTTGTTGTCCATATCTACATAATTATTCATCTATGCTAATGAAGATTTTTTATATTACTTAGCATAATTTTTGTTTTATCATGTTTCAAAACATATTTTATTTGTTGCTACATTCTAGCATGGTTCAAGGCAAAAGTAATTCGCAATAAAAGATAAGTGAATAAACCTTGATACTCACAGTTCTTCCTTCAATGAAGTATGAGTTAGGTCTTCATTTGCACAGAGTAATCGGAGCTTAGTGAATGCCTTGATTTCTCTCTTATGTGAACTCATCTCTTGACTTACCCAGATTGAATTTGAGAGTTTTACTATAGGGGTTAGTCCAAAAATAATCAGTATCCAATATAGCAAGTTTTAGTTCAATAACCAAACTAAAATCCATGTCTAATTTAATTAAGAAAGGCATTTTAACTTAAGCACCACACTCAATTTAAAAGCCTTTGGAAGTATAGCAAGTACTTCCAAACAAAAGCATACTATAGCAAACAAAGGTAGCATGAAAGCACCATAGAGTTTTATTCAAATGGTGATGAAAGAGCATGATCATGGCGAGATATATTTTATTTTTATTTTCTTTTAACAAGCATGAGCATTCATGTGCTCACATTTTTTCTCTTTTTTATTACTTGGACCTTCATGTGCTCATATATTTTTTCTTTATTTAATAAAGATGCAAGTGGGATGGATATATGAACAAAACTAAACATGTTTAGATTTGATATTTTGAACTAAATAGAGTGGATGCATGGATTATATAAAGTAAACATGCAATGGAATGCAAGAATTAAAAAGGTGACTACTCATAAAATTTAAAGTCTATGAGCAAGGCTATCTTACCTTTCTTGATCATACTTACCATGACTCACAAGATGGAATCTGTGAGTAGTGTAGCTTCTATATTCGTCACTTGAGATGTGATTCGAATTCTTGTGACGATGACCTTTTCTCCAACCTACACATGGTTAGAACAATGTATATATATGCACAAACCCGTGAGATGGTAGGGTTCCAAAGTTGATGGATCATAAATGCTCAAGCATCCTGGGGTTCTTCAATGTTCCTTCTTTTCTTGTGGAAATTTCTAGAAGGTTAAAATGACTTCTGCTGTCCTGTCTTATTTGATAATTCAACAGAATAGGGGTAATCCTACTAAAGCTAGTGGTACACTAAATTAGCAAACATCAAGATCATTATCAAAATCCTTACGCAATTGCTGCCCCGGCAACGATGCCAAAAAGCTTGTTAGTATTTATTAACATGTCACTTGTTCTAACTACTTAGCCACCTATTATAACATATACCCCCTACCTTAACTAGGTTGTCATCCCTAGTATAGATGCAAGAGATATGTATGAATACTACCTAGCATTACTACTAGAATAATACTAAGCAGTTGATATTAATGCAAGTGACTAGAATGAATGTATATCTAAAAATATCAAGTATCTACAAGCGCACAGATAATTATACCATTATAGCTTTTACCCAGGAGTATTCTAGAGTGTTGTATTTATCTATAGGGAAGCAGTGTTAAAGAGGTTGGTAGTTCACAATCATGTATCTACTAACTAATATACCAACTAGACCTAGATAGGGGTGAGTGATAAGTGATAGGAGTTATGCATAATGACACACACATTGGAGAATCCTATGATAAATGAGTAGCATAGCTAAGTTGAGAGGACAATGGGAGAGTTCAAGGTTCCTATATTCTTCTCTACTACTTTGGTTCTATGATAACTAAAACATAGGTAAATATAACAATCACACAATAACACTTTGGAGCAGCAGTACCTTTTTTACTCTTGAGGGGGTGAGAAGGCATAGTCAGGGGAAGGCTGCCTAAGGCTCTATGAACACCAATCCTTATGTGGTGGATTAGAACAGCCTGTCAGAGCTGTCACCCCTGGGGCTACCACAACTAACCGTAGGATTAGGCGCAATCTCAAGTAACCTCTAGTCTAGACACCGTGTCTACACTATTAATTACTACTCTAATCACTATAGATAACTAGAGCACTCAATACGAGCGGAGATCCCATGCCAAGGTATAATAACTATACTAACCAATCACATGAAAGGCATAAAAGTAGATAGAGAAGATAAATATATTAAAGTTCAAAGGTAAGATACATAGACATACTAGACCTCTGAAGAATTCTCTAGAACCTAAGCGTAGCTCGACTCTCCCTAACTCTCAACTAGAACTAATCTACTACATTGGAGAGAGAGGTAGATCCATTCAAGGGACCCCTCTCAATCCAAGACCTAGCTAGAGAATATGAATTAGGGTTTTAGGGATGATCTCAATCCAGGGGGTACAGGGCTGCTTATATAGGCTGGTGGGGTGAACCAGAGCCCTTGGATCAAATCGACATTCATCTACGGTGGATATTCAACCCCTAAGGTGGTGAAAAACTAACATACAAAGCGGGATGAAAACGGAGTCTGGCCAGGGTCACCTTCTCGTGGCTTCTAGACTCTTCTTGACTTGGAGTCAGTTTGGAATTCTACTTTTAGCCCGACATCCTTGTTATCCTTTCTCCTTTTCCTGATAAACCCCATGTAGAAACATAGATTTACCAAAACTATGGAATTCTGTCAGTATCAACCCTAATTCTATGTTGGAGGTTGATATATGTCCTTATTCATGTTTGGTTGACGGTTTAAAATGAACAATAACTACCGTCAATAGGGCTGCATGTCTGGCCACCGCCTTCGGCCTATGAGCTCCTGGCTAGGCCTAGATGCCTCACCCACTAGTGTCTCAGTCCAGTTCTGAGTTTGAGTGGGCTTTTGTATTTGTTTTGCTTAAATATGTCTCTTGGAAAGCGGATTTTGTTGTTTTCTATGTTTGTGCTTGCAAAACATATATATACCAAAACTTATGGAAATGTTAGTCATAAAGCCCTATTCCTAAGTTTTGGTAGTTATATTTCCTTTATTATGTTCAAACGTTGGTGGTATAAATGTACATTAAGAACTTCGAACAAGCTACCCCACACTTAGTCCTTTGCTCATCCTCGAGTAAAGTTCTAAGGACTAAGCGAGCTCATTGTAACGGAACCGTCCAAATTATAAGAGCACAAGTACAAAAACAATCACCGAAATGATCAAATTCTCGCACTTGAGCCCATATAATTCCGGTAGTCCAATGAAATCACGAGGGATTTCAAACCAACCAACATCCAAGCCAAGATCATAGTGATTCAACATAACAAGTCACATGTTACAATCATTTCACAAGTAATTGAATATACATCGGAGTTCAACATAGTTATTAGAACTTACATTGAAAAGTAGCGGAAGCAAAGTAATTTGAAACTAACATTAATCTTATTTCAAATACATGCCAGTACCACGGTCGACTTCCAACAAAAGCATTAGAGATAAGGTAAATAAGAAGGATCATGCCCGTGATCACACTCCGCCTCTACGGCAGGAGCCAACCAACTCTTGCAGTCGCCATGATACATCATAACCTGCAACAAGTGGGGATAAAACCCTGAGTACGACAAAGTACTCAGCTAGACTTACCCGTCAGAAACCAGAAATAAGGTGACACCAAGGATCATGCAAGGCTGATATGAAGTGGGCTAGCTTGACAACATTTTGCATAAAAGCTTATTATGAATAAGTAATCATTAATGCTTAAGCATCAAGTTAATTATCATTAACCTGTCATCTATATTAGCACCTGTACTAGAGCACTCACTTTATTAGGAGCAAACAATATTAACCATAGCAGGTATAAATTGAGGCAACCTTTCCATCGTGATCCAATTAACCATCCGTTCAATTTAATGGAATCTACGTTGCCGCTGCTCAAGTCAAGTGCTCACTAACCGGGAGCGACGGCGATTCGAATCGAATTCCTATCCAGCTGGAGGGGTATTTCTAACACTCACCGTGCAGACCCCTGCCAGGGTCGCACAGGCCACCGTTTCATATGATTCAGGAATCGCGGGTCCGAATAATGTCGCGACCCCAAGGGCGACACTCTGCCAGGTGATAGGGACTCTAACCCCCCCTTGGTCTCACGCCAATGTCCCTAAGCACATCCTTTCTCTCCTCCAAGAAGCAACCTACCATTCGATTCCCGGCCTGAATCACATTACTCGGCTTCGCGGTCGGAACGACTTATCTGGCCAACTAAGTGTTAGACTGCGTTCAACATGACTCAAGGACGTACAGCGAATCGGTCCTTAAACGACTCAGACGGGGATAGATCTACACCCAAGACCTCCATGCCTTGTTGCTTCACTATCGTCATCCCGCCCGGTCTCATTTCATTTTATTAACACATGGTTCCATTCCACGATAGCAAATATAGCCAACTGTGCCATATATGAATATCCCTATATCTCGCAGGTGACAGGAAATCACCTGACTTCTACCGCTTAAAGCAGGGCTAAGCATTTACTCGATCCTAGTCTATGTAGGATTCAAGGATTCATATATCTGGACAAGGAATGATATAATGCAGCAAGGTTTTCAACCAACTCCTACCACTTAATGCAACAATACTTATAACATATATAGAATTAATTGCTTTGAAGATAGGAGACTTATAATGCTCCGGGGCTTGCCTGGGATCCGACTCAAGTTAGAGTATGTCAGATGAGTTCACTTGGCGAGCATCTTCCAATCTATCACTTGTCCGGTCCTTCTATCTTCGGGATAGACCCACCAACTCCATCTTCGGGTTTGGCTCCACCTTAGATCCTTTACGCGTTTCTGCTAGCGTACCTAAATGAGGTGCAACAATCCATATGTATGAATGCATAGAAGTGCAATAAACAAAGTAATCATGCAAGCATACCAAAGTTCTCCTAAACACCTAGAGCTAAATAACTTAATCCTCACTAAGGCATAACATAGAAGATTGCAAACACATCAATCAAGACACAAGTCTTATAAGATCCTAGGGTACCAAACCAAGTACCAACAATGACATGTGTCACACTTCAATACACAAGCATAACAAAGTTAATCAAAGCACTAGAACTAGAAATTGCCACATTCTGGGCATCAGAACAGCAGCTAAGTAATTTAATCATAACTGGAGATCTAAAACTCCAAATGACTTGCAAGAAGACATTATGAAAAACTTATGAAATTATCTATATTTCATTTATAATCATCTAAACTTGATTCTAACATTTACTAGGTCGAAATACAGAAGGTACAGAATCTGTCCTAGAAGGACAGAGAGCAACCTAAATCTGAACCCAACTTAGAACAGCTGTAGTTTCTAAACCATATGTCCAATTGCCACCAAAATTTAGCATTAGCTAGATCATGAAATTCACAACAACTTTGTTATAGCACACAAGACATGAAAACATCATTTGCATAGGGTAATTAACAATATTCTTAAATCTGTTCAGAAACCTCGTTTGCAAGAAATAATTATTAACTTATGTTGCAAACGTATCATTGGACAAAATCAACTTTACCAACATGTCACACATGACTAATGAACACCAGAAAACATAGTGCCCAATACTAAATAATTTCTTTTAATATATTTTCTTAATTTATTTAGATAAGTAGGTGGAATTATGACCACATCATAAAGATGCTCAATAAATTCTACCAAAATTACAGGGGTCTACAAATGCTCTCAAAAGTCTACTGTCCAAATTTCAAGCTATTTAGACAAGTAGATCAACCTCTATGAAAAAGACAAATAGCTATTGCAATAAATCATGTAAAAGCAAATTAAACCTAAACTCAATATTTTCTGTGAACACAAGGCCATATTATGAATTAATATGATAGAGAAACATCATACTCAGGTAATGGAACAACATTTTCTATTTTATAATTTATATATTATTTATAAGCTAATTATTAAGCCATAAACAAGTTAAATCAATAATTAGATCATACAATAAACAATGACCATGAAATTTATACCACAGTACATCCATATCATGACAAACCTACCATAAAAATTTCACATCATTTGGAGCATCACAACCCAAGATATAAAATAACAAGCAATATAATGAAATTTTCCTTATTTAACAAGGTCAAATCAAAACCCTAAGCAAACAGTGAACAAATAGTGTGTTTAATATTTTTCCTAGCAAGTACAAGTCATCACAAAATTAACAAAATAAGAATCACTATTTTTGGAGTTCTAAAACTCCAGATCTTGCTCTGGTCAAATTTAAAGGTATTTAAGAGCATTTTTAACACTTAAATAAAGACATCAGAAAACATCTACAAACATGTAACATTTTATGACTCTATTACATAGACCTCTTCTCAAGGTTTCCAAAAAGTCCACATTTGCTATTTTTGGCCTTTCCCATTAAGAGATATGGATTTTCAAAGATAATCATGAAATCTGAAATTCAAATTCAGAACAAACAACACTAACTTAATTCGCTAGCTACACCCGGTCGCGCACCCAGATCTACCGCTTACTTAAACTGCCACGCGGGACCCACGCCTAGATGTCCCCACCGGTCATACCCAGAGACAGAATAGAGAGAGAGGGCCACTCCTCTCCTTCCTCCGGTCGCTGAGGAGCAGAGGAGGCGGAGGAGGATCGCCGGGAACACGCGATGGCGGCCGGCTAGGGTCTGACGGTGGCGAGGAAACGGCCGACGAGGACCGCGGCGTCGAGGCACACCCGAAGCCGGTCGTAGCGCCTCCAGAGGTGGCCCATGGCCTCCCGGCCATGTGAGCAGGCGGCTGTGACCGCGGCCATCCTCGGCAGGCGAGCGCCGGCGGCGGCGGGCCGAGGAGAAGGGCAGCGCGAGCACCGGGGGGGACCCCACGCATCCATAGGACTGCTCGGTTGAGCCGGAGGTAGCCCGAGGTGGCTCGGCCACACGCGCACCCGCAGTCGCGGCGGTGCGGCAGCAGCCTCCAGCGAGGATTGGGGTTGGGAAGGGCGCCGGGGTACGCCGTGCGACGGTGAGGGCTCTGGCGTTCACGGCTCGGACTGGGAAAGCGCGGAGGCCAGGGACAGTGACGGTGGGAAGCTCCAGCTCGCCGACCATGGCGAGCGCGCTCTGTCGACAATGGCGGCGACTTCCGCGTGCGGCTAGAGAGCGAGAGAGTGAGTGGAGAGCGAGCCGGAGACAACAAGGGAGGCAGAGGGGCGAGTGAATGAAGCTCGGGCTCTCCCTAGCACGCTCGGCAAGGCAGGGCGCGTGGCACGGGCGTGGACGCGCGGCTGCACTGCATGGTCGCCACGACGACATTTCACCGAACACATGGCAGGCGCCGAAGTGGGTCGGTTGGGACGCCTATTTGGGCCATTTCCGAGCTGATCTGGGTCTTTGGCCTAAAATAAAGTTTGCTCTCCTCCTAAAGCTCTACAACTTTGATTAAGGGTGCTCGGCCATTAGGCTACTGGATTAGCAGATAACTAGTACCCAACTTGGTAGTGCCAGCGATTTGACAGCGACAAGCAAACATCCACAATTGGAGGTCAACACTAAGTCAAATTGATGCCATACTTCTACATGCTCTTCTACACCATCTACACTCCAACTTTTATATTGGGACCATGTGAAGTTGTTTAACAAAATCTCGAGAACGCGGCATGTCAACATGTCAAGGTCAAAAAGTGATAAAACAACTTTTTGCTGTTTTGGAAACTCTTATAGAAGGTCCAACTAAGCTCCATTTTGAGTGACACTTGATCCATTGTTTCCATCATGAAAAGTACTACAACTCATATTAAGGAACCTAATTGAGCTACCATATGAAATTGGAAGATAAAATTGCATGAACATGGCAACTTTCTGCTGTTAATTCTGGACTCAGAATATTTTCTAAGTGCTGGAAACAGCCCTCAATCTGACTTGTGGGCCCTTTTTGAGTATGTTCCACGCATTTTCATGACTTGACTCTTAAACAAAGTTTGTTCCTTATAAACTTCTCTACAACTTTGTCAAAGGGTGCACAGTCATGCAAAACTTCTAGGTCACACTTTTAAAACGGTCAAACCAAAGTGTTCCCGGGTCCATACATGGTCAACCATTACTTAGAAGCACATTTAGGCAAAATGACCAACATGAACATTGTTCCATTAAGTGCCCTAAGTGTAGTTAAGGTGTTGTAGAGTTCATCTAGAGTCATTTGGACAGTTTGCAAGGTTTGATTGATGTTCTATAGTTCCATTAACTTAATGGGGCAAATTCCAATAGGAATGGAACTTATCATTTTATGTGACTTTTTGATTCTAAACTTCATGAAACTTTTCTAGGGATCAATATAGATAGAATGTGATGTGAGACACATGAAGATATTACCATAACACCACCCAAACATATATCTTTGAAAAGGGGCCTATATGTAAAGCAATGATGCAACATCCACTTTAGGTTAGGCTCATCTCCATAGGTTGACCTTGACATTGTCATCTCCACTTAATTTGTCGTGTTTGAGCTTAAACCCACTGCCTAATTGGTGATCAACACCTGGGGTGTTACAGCCCTCCCCCCTTAAAAGAATCACGTCCCGAGATTCGGAATGGAAGACCTTTTAAGGAAGAGAGACACGCTATCTGGTTCACAACATTTGCTATAGCTTTTAGCTACAAAGCTTCAACATCGGTGAACAATTTGGTCAAAGGCACTTTTTGATACTTACTCTTTATGGTAAAATTTGTCTGAAGAATTTCCTTCGTTGACTTCCATGAAGCATTGTTACTTTGGGAGCAATCCAAGATAGCACATACTGCGTTCTCAGTGTACGGAGATCATTTGTTCCATGAGTAAACCACTCACAAGTATCTGACTCTTTAGTGAACACAACATAGTCCGTATGAATTTTACATCAAACCAAAGTCTTCAGAAGTATACTCGTTGAAATGACTCTATATCCACACGGTTTTGAAAAGCAGTTCTCTACCAAAATGGCTTGAGTACAACCTTCCAAAAGGGTGAGATCATAGATGACAAACATTCTCTGAGGCTATAGGATACTGACTAACCAATAGACAGGGTCTAGGTTGGTCGTAAATGTTCAAACATTCCGATATCAACTAATGGAAAACTACTTGAGGTTCCATGTGTGCAGTTCTCTTTCTCTGATGACAACACTGTATTATCTAAGTCTGTTGATGGGTTAGTGAATGTGATAGCTGACTCTATCGGCTTCGTATTCCTGCCAACAGTTATTAATAAGATTCTTTTATCCAAAGACAACAGTTATCTGGGTTGAATCAGATGCAACCTCTTGGTAAAAACATGTATAAGGTACTAAGGTATGTCATCATTGGAAAATAATTCCCAAAGAAAGATGTAACAAGGCCTTAGGGACAACAAAAATTATAACATTTACTAAACCGCGGGAAGTAGTCTACCACCAAGCGGTTGAGTAAAATTTTCCTTTGTGACTTAGTTGCACTATAAGTTGAGTTGACTTGCAGCATAACAACTTTGTCAGGCCAACTTTCACCTTGAGGCTTCCTTTTTAGGATCAAACAGCAGCTCTAAGATGGAAAATATGTTGTTTGACACTTTTCAAATTGCTTTTGAATATTCCTCAACACTTTGTCCAATAAAGTTATGAACAAACCATTTATGGCACTAAGGGCACAAGGATGTTGATCAAAACTAGGGCATGCATTTCTCTAATTCTTCACCGCGGCTGATTGAACACCTTGCACTATTTGTGTGATTGTCCAAGACAGAATTGACTTGATCACAATGGCTCCGGAAGATAGAGTATCACTCTAGTTATTGGCTAATTGACTAACTTCTTGTTGGTTATTGCTCTGTAAGACATAGCCTTCATAGCTACCAAGGAGTCATTACCTAGTTGGAGATTAACGTTCCTATTGGTAACTAATCAGTTGTCTCTCAACACTAAAAAGTTCCAAATCTTCACTCTTGACCACAATAATCGTGGTTGACGCAGAACGAAGGGTTGCCATCGAGGTCAGCAGATAAGGAGTCACACCAGAGATGGTGGATTTCGATTGTATGGTCATTATGCACACAAGATTGAGACTTGGATAGCTCCAGTCATATGCACAATGCACCAATCGATTCTCATCCCATAGATAACTTGTCCAACATTAAATGTTGTGTGTCCTATTTATCCAACACAGATGAGATACTTTGCTCACTAGATGACGTTTGTCAATACTAGGACAACTAAGTAGAGTCACATGTCTACCACTTCTTGCGGTCTATTAATGTTTATGTCAGTGACCGGTTCTTCAAAGGTTATCTTCTTAGCAACTTCAGAAGGAAACTCCACTACTTTCGGTCTAAGATATGGATCTTACGATACGATATGGAGAGATAACCAAGGAAGAGTTCACATGAGAATAACACGTTGATGTTGTTCTGCAATGGATCATGACTAGAAACCACGATACCAGCGCGTGCCAAGCAGCACAACCTTGTGTCGGCCGCCCACAGGAGGCTCTCGGTTTCATCGCGGCACCGTTAGTTGCTACTCATAACACCATTACCGATCACACCACCAAGGTGAAATTTCAAATGACACAAATTGGGTGGTAAAAACAAGCATTATACAAGGGAGGATAGCAAGAAAAGGTAGTCACAAGGTTTGGAATTAACCAGGAGGTGATTCAAAGATCAAAACATAGCACAAGAGACATAGCTCAATTGCCGATGGCGATTAAGCATGATATTTTTGCTTAACTCCAAACACACCTTGCGTCGACTAAGGAAACTACCAGATAATTAAATAATAGAGATTCGATCATGTTGAGCAACAACATGAGATCAAGATTGATAAAACATCCCGAGACTTGGGAAGGTTGAGGATGGCTTAAGCAAACTTCATGGACAAAATTGAGGTACCACTCAAAGATTGAGTTGATAAGGTAGATGTATGAATTTGTGAGCACACGATTTAGAGGCCATAGCAGAGAGGCGTTGTGTTACACTAGCTAACCTTTGGGAGAGGCAACCAGAAGGTCCAACATGGATTTAGGTACAGTCTCCATAATTGGCAACGTACGAACCATGGTCAAAGGCTAACGTTGATGAGAGTTAATTTGGTTGATCAGTCGATAAGGGTCTTCACAAAAAGGTTTGTAAAACATCCACGGCTTATAAAAACATATAGGAGAACTAAACTTTAGGCTCTCGGTCAAGCAAAGGCATGGATACAAGCACTCAAAGCAAGTAACCACGGCTACATGCTTGGGTTCATAAGGGAAAGAACCTAATTGGAGATGATAGCCAAGAGATTGTTTCATATAACACGAGTGTTGCCCTAAGATAAAGCTATTCGACACTCGCATGCTTACCGTGGACAAACGAGGTGACAACTAGGGCACTACCAAGATAACAAGCATACATACAACATCACAATCAAGCAATCATTTAAGAAAATTCAAACAATGGGCTTAAGCAAACAATTCAAAGCACAAGGCTCACCTAATATAAGCATTCATCTCAAGCACGAACTAACTACAAGTTTAGCTCAAAACAAACGCTAGCTAAGGAAGCCAACTTAGCATGTGCCCAGAATCTGGACAGCAGCACAGTGGTTACTTGTTTCAACTATAACTGAGGTTGTAGACATCCCACAAAGATGATCCTAGACTTTATAGAAAGTTTAGGAAGATGACTACACTTTAGTTACTCATACCAATAGCTAATTCATAGATTAACATGGTCAAACATGCTGATGTTTCAGATCTGTACCATTATGGACAGAAAACTGACAAGAACTTCAAAAATGCAAAACTGGAGTTTTAGGGACACAACAAGGCTAAGCCTTAACTTTGTGTAAATCTTATTAAGTTGTCTATAACTTTCTTATTATCATATTAAGATGATTCTATATCTAACAAGGCCAAACAAGACAAAGAAGACATCTCTGCCCAGATTTGGACAGATTCTGTCATTCCACTTTACAAGCTCATAAGTAGAGATTTAGACCACCAAAATTAGTGCTATAGGACACTTTGGAAAGCTTAGAAAAAGTACTACACTTCTTCTATTATCTCCAAGACATGATGCCCTATGCACATAGGTCAAATAAATCAAACATTCAGATCTATTCAGAGCATAAACAAAACCTGACAGTAAACTTCTAAAATTCATAATTCTCAAACCATAATACCTAGGGTCATGAAATTTTAGGACAAGCTAGATAAGTAAGTTAGCTACAACTTTGGTATTCCCCATAACTACAGAAAACACCATTATGATCATGAAAGCATCACTACAACAGAAAACGTTCTAGCATCCAACATTCGACAAGCAAAACTAAACTTGCCTTTGTTCTACTTAACAAGAGAACACACAAGCATGTTATTCTAGTAGCTCTAATTATTATTACCTTAGACCAACTAATTTAATTCATTAATAAGAATCACAATTACTTAGGTGAGGTCTAAAGCATCTGCAAACACTCGTATGACAACAAATTCACCCCTTGACTAAACTAGAGGGCATTTATAGGGTCAAGCAGGTAACCATAACTATTTTTAGCAAGGCTAAGCACACATTTTTCTCAAGCAACATAGAACAAGGCATTCTTGTTTGACTCCACACACAGAAGATAGTGTCACATCAATCACATGTTACTTGCTATAGAATAAGGGTGAGAGGAGTATAGCCATGCATAAAGCAACAATCATGATAATGCATGCTTCGTCCTATTCGTCCTCACAAGACTGCCAACCTAAGGTGGCGATCACGTTCTATGTCGGTGGCATAACACGCACTCTCTCAATATATAGCTAGTCGTCAGCTACATTTAACTTACGCATTCGTGGTTAGCGTACCTGCAGAAAGGTTTCATTGCAGCCCAACATTTCCCAAATATGGCACACAATGAAATAGGAAGATAAAATTCTAAGCACTCCCATATACATATACCCCTGTATACGTACATGTAGCACCAAAACTACCCGAATCATTCGATCACCCACAATTAAGTACCTTCATATATACATGTGTGTAACATGTAGATAATCCAGTAACCAAAACTAACTCTCCCCTAGACCGCAGTTTGTACGGTCATGCTCTCACAACTCACACTTACCTGAGCGTAGGTGCGATGTTGCATAAAAGCAAACTAGCAACATATATGGCCATTTCATATATGAAGGCTACCTCTGATCTGACACACCGGGTAGCATAGTGTGGGAGAGTCATCACACATACATACCTTGGCCTGGGCGTAGATACATAAATGAAAAACCCCTAAGTTAGTACTTATATAAGCCACCTAATAATCCTTATATGGGCATAAGGAAATTGACCACTGGCATACTTAGGTTTAAAATTTAGATTTCACAAATCTATATATAACTATAAGTTGATAAAACTGGTTTTAGAAAACAAAACCTTTGTTTTAAATACACATATGACAAGTTTAATGTTGAATCTTGCTCCGATACTAGCTGTAACGGAACCGTCCAAATTATAAGAGCACAAGTATAAAAACAATCACCGAAATGATCAAATTCTCGCACTTGAGCCCATATAATTCCGGTAGTCCAATGAAATCACGAGGGATTTCAAACCAACCAACATCCAAGCCAAGATCGTAGTGATTCAACATAACAAGTCACATGTTACAATCATTTCACAAGTAATTGAATATACATCGGAGTTCAACATAGTTATTAGAACTTACATTGAAAAGTAGCGGAAGCAAAGTAATTTGAAACTAACATTAATCTTATTTCAAATACATGCCAGTACCACGGTCGACTTCCAACAAAAGCATTAGAGATAAGGTAAATAAGAAGGATCATGCCCGTGATCACACTCCGCCTCTACGGCAGGAGCCAACCAACTCTTGCAGTCGCCATGATACATCATAACCTGCAACAAGTGGGGATAAAACCCTGAGTACGACAAAGTACTCAGCTAGACTTACCCGTCAGAAACCAGAAATAAGGTGACACCAAGGATCATGCAAGGCTGATATGAAGTGGGCTAGCTTGACAACATTTTGCATAAAAGCTTATTATGAATAAGTAATCATTAATGCTTAAGCATCAAGTTAATTATCATTAACCTGTCATCTATATTAGCACCTGTACTAGAGCACTCACTTTATTAGGAGCAAACAATATTAACCATAGCAGGTATAAATTGAGGCAACCTTTCCATCGTGATCCAATTAACCATCCGTTCAATTTAATGGAATCTACGTTGCCGCTGCTCAAGTCAAGTGCTCACTAACCGGGAGCGACGGCGATTCGAATCGAATTCCTATCCAGCTGGAGGGGTATTTCTAACACTCACCGTGCAGACCCCTGCCAGGGTCGCACAGGCCACCGTTTCATATGATTCAGGAATCGCGGGTCCGAATAATGTCGCGACCCCAAGGGTGACACTCTGCCAGGTGATAGGGACTCTAACCCCCCCTTGGTCTCACGCCAATGTCCCCAAGCACATCCTTTCTCTCCTCCAAGAAGCAACCTACCATTCGATTCCCGGCCTGAATCACATTACTCGGCTTCGCGGTCGGAACGACTTATCCGGCCAACTAAGTGTTAGACTGCGTTCAACATGACTCAAGGACGTACAACGAATCGGTCCTTAAATGACTCAGACGGGGATAGATCTACACCCAAGACCTCCATGCCTTGTTGCTTCACTATCGTCATCCCGCCCGGTCTCATTTCATTTTATTAACACATGGTTCCATTCCACGATAGCAAATATAGCCAACCGTGCCATATATGAATATCCCTATATCTCGCAGGTGACAGGAAATCACCTGACTTCTACCGCTTAAAGCAGGGCTAAGCATCTACTCAATCCTAGTCTATGTAGGATTCAAGGATTCATATATCTGGACAAGGAATGATATAATGCAGCAAGGTTTTCAACCAACTCCTACCACTTAATGCAACAATACTTATAGCATATATAGAATTAATTGCTTTGAAGATAGGAGACTTATAATGCTCCGGGGCTTGCCTGGGATCCGACTCAAGTTAGAGTATGTCAGATGAGTTCACTTGGCGAGCATCTTCCAATCTATCACTTGTCCGGTCCTTCTATCTTCGGGATAGACCCACCAACTCCATCTTCGGGTTTGGCTCCACCTTAGATCCTTTACGCGTTTCTGCTAGCGTACCTAAATGAGGTGCAACAATGCATATGTATGAATGCATAGAAGTGCAATAAACAAAGTAATCATGCAAGCATACCAAAGTTCTCCTAAACACCTAGAGCTAAATAACTTAATCCTCACTAAGGCATAACATAGAAGATTGCAAACACATCAATCAAGACACAAGTCTTATAAGATCCTAGGGTACCAAACCAAGTACCAACAATGACATGTGTCACACTTCAATACACAAGCATGACAAAGTTAATCAAAGCACTAGAACTAGAAATTGCCACATTCTGGGCATCAGAACAGCAGCTAAGTAATTTAATCATAACTGGAGATCTAAAACTCCAAATGACTTGCAAGAAGACATTATGAAAAACTTATGAAATTATCTATATTTCATTTATAATCATCTAAACCTGATTCTAACATTTACTAGGTCGAAATACAGAAGGTACAGAATCTGTCCTAGAAGGACAGAGAGCAACCTAAATCTGAACCCAACTTAGAACAGCTGTAGTTTCTAAACCATATGTCCAATTGCCACCAAAATTTAGCATTAGCTAGATCATGAAATTTACAACAACTTTGTTATAGCACACAAGACATGAAAACATCATTTGCATAGGGTAATTAACAATATTCTTAAATCTGTTCAGAAACCTCGTTTGCAAGAAATAATTATTAACTTATGTTGCAAACATATCATTGGACAAAATCAACTTTACCAACATGTCACACATGACTAATGAACACCAGAAAACATAGTGCCCAATACTAAATAATTTCTTTTAATATATTTTCTTAATTTATTTAGATAAGTAGGTGGAATTATGACCACATCATAAAGATGCTCAATAAATTCTACCAAAATTACAGGGGTCTACAAATGCTCTCAAAAGTCTACTGTCCAAATTTCAAGCTATTTCGACAAGTAGATCAACCTCTATGAAAAAGACAAATAGCTATTGCAATAAATCATGTAAAAGCAAATTAAACCTAAACTCAATATTTTCTGTGAACACAAGGCCATATTATGAATTAATATGATAGAGAAACATCATACTCAGGTAATGGAACAACATTTTCTATTTTATCATTTATATATTATTTATAAGCTAATTATTAAGCCATAAACAAGTTAAATCAATAATTAGATCATACAATAAACAATGACCATGAAATTTATACCACAATACATCCATATCATGACAAACCTACCATAAAAATTTCACATCATTTGGAGCATCACAACCCAAGATATAAAATAACAAGCAATATAATGAAATTTTCCTTATTTAACAAGGTCAAATCAAAACCCTAAGCAAACAGTGAACAAATAGTGTGTTTAATATTTTTCCTAGCAAGTACAAGTCATCACAAAATTAACAAAACAAGAATCACTATTTTTGGAGTTCTAAAACTCCAGATCTTGCTCTGGTCAAATTTAAAGGTATTTAAGAGCATTTTTAACACTTAAATAAAGACATCAGAAAACATCTACAAACATGTAACATTTTATGACTCTATTACATAGATCTCTTCTCAAGGTTTCCAAAAAGTCCACATTTGCTATTTTTGGCCTTTCCCATTAAGAGATATGGATTTTCAAAGATAATCATGAAATCTGAAATTCAAATTCAGAACAAACAACCCTAACTTAATTCGCTAGCTACACCCGGTCGCGCACCCAGATCTACCGCTTACTTAAACTGCCACGCGGGACCCACGCCTAGATGTCCCCACCGGTCATACCCAGAGACAGAATAGAGAGAGAGGGCCACTCCTCTCCTTCCTCCGGTCGCTGAGGAGCAGAGGAGGCGGAGGAGGATCGCCGGGAACACGCGATGGCGGCCGGCTAGGGTCTGACGGTGGCGAGGAAACGGCCGACGAGGACCGCGGCGTCGAGGCACACCCGAAGCCGGTCGTAGCGCCTCCAGAGGTGGCCCATGGCCTCCCGGCCATGTGAGCAGGCGGCTGTGACCGCGGCCATCCTCGGCAGGCGAGCGCCGGCGGCGGCGGGCCGAGGAGAAGGGCAGCGCGAGCACCGGGGGGGGACCCCACGCATCCATAGGACTGCTCGGTTGAGCCGGAGGTAGCCCGAGGTGGCTCGGCCACACGCGCACCCGTGGTCGCGGCGGTGCGGCAGCAGCCTCCAGCGAGGATTGGGGTTGGGAAGGGCGCCGGGGTACGCCGTGCGACGGTGAGGGCTCTGGCGTTCACGGCTCGGACTGGGAAAGCGCGGAGGCCAGGGACAGTGACGGTGGGAAGCTCCAGCTCGCCGACCATGGCGAGCGCGCTCTGTCGACAATGGCGGCGACTTCCGCGTGCGGCTAGAGAGCGAGAGAGTGAGTGGAGAGCGAGCCGGAGACAACAAGGGAGGCAGAGGGGCGAGTGAATGAAGCTCGGGCTCTCCCTAGCACGCTCGGCAAGGCAGGGCGCGTGGCACGGGCGTGGACGCGCGGCTGCACTGCATGGTCGCCACGACGACATTTCACCGAACACATGGCAGGCGCCGAAGTGGGTCGGTTGGGACGCCTATTTGGGCCATTTCCGAGCTGATCTGGGTCTTGGGCCTAAAATAAAGTTTGCTCTCCTCCTAAAGCTCTACAACTTTGATTAAGGGTGCTCGGCCATTAGGCTACTGGATTAGCAGATAACTAGTACCCAACTTGGTAGTGCCAGCGATTTGACAGCGACAAGCAAACATCCACAATTGGAGGTCAACACTAAGTCAAATTGATGCCATACTTCTACATGCTCTTCTACACCATCTACACTCCAACTTTTATATTGGGACCATGTGAAGTTGTTTAACAAAATCTCGAGAACGCGGCATGTCAACATGTCAAGGTCAAAAAGTGATAAAACAACTTTTTGCTGTTTTGGAAACTCTTATAGAAGGTCCAACTAAGCTCCATTTTGAGTGACACTTGATCCATTGTTTCCATCATGAAAAGTACTACAACTCATATTAAGGAACCTAATTGAGCTACCATATGAAATTGGAAGATAAAATTGCATGAACATGGCAACTTTCTGCTGTTAATTCTGGACTCAGAATATTTTCTAAGTGCTGGAAACAGCCCTCAATCTGACTTGTGGGCCCTTTTTGAGTATGTTCCACGCATTTTCATGACTTGACTCTTAAACAAAGTATGTTCCTTATAAACTTCTCTACAACTTTGTCAAAGGGTGCACAGTCATGCAAAACTTCTAGGTCACACTTTTAAAACGGTCAAACCAAAGTGTTCCCGGGTCCATACATGGTCAACCATTACTTAGAAGCACATTTAGGCAAAATGACCAACATGAACATTGTTCCATTAAGTGCCCTAAGTGTAGTTAAGGTGTTGTAGAGTTCATCTAGAGTCATTTGGACAGTTTGCAAGGTTTGGTTGATGTTCTATAGTTCCATTAACTTAATGGGGCAAATTCCAATAGGAATGGAACTTATCATTTTATGTGACTTTTTGATTCCAAACTTCATGAAACTTTTCCAGGGATCAATATAGATAGAATGTGATGTGAGACACATGAAGATATTACCATAACACCACCCAAACATATATCTTTGAAAAGGGGCCTATATGTAAAGCAATGATGCAACATCCACTTTAGGTTAGGCTCATCTCCATAGGTTGACCTTGACATTGTCATCTCCACTTAATTTGTCGTGTTTGAGCTTAAACCCACTGCCTAATTGGTGATCAACACCTGGGGTGTTACACTCATCTCCTTGATTTGAAAAGATCTGCATACAGGTTATTCCAAGCTTCACCTCAACCTATGAACTTCCATGTGTCTACCAAAGTATCATGGATAATTGAAAAATGGAATAGGTTGGATTCAAATCTTCTCACTGCAATCATTCTCAAAAACTTGGGTTTTGATTGTTTTGAAAACAAAGATAGCATTTGTTCCTTGAATGATTCTCTCAGGTCACTCAGAAATTTGTAAGTGGTTCCTTACCAAGGCATATTTGAGAATTTTGCCTTCTTTCGATCATCCTACCTCTAAAAAGCTTATCTAGAGTTTTTGGGTAGGGATCAATTTTTTTGTGGAACAATCTTACCATGCATATATTGTCAAGTCAAATCTCGGACCGCACTGGAGAGAAGTGTCATACTCTTAGATCAAAATAGTGCAAGTGTGGAATATTTTTGGTGGAAATCATACTCCTTTGTTGGATAGGATCTCTTTTTCTAGTTTTTGAATTTGAGCATGGCTATCTTATTATTTTCATGAGCCTTCATGTGCTCATATATTTTTTTGAATACTCTTGGGACCTTCATTGTGTCCCCCTTTTTCTATACCTTGGGACCTTCACGTGTTCCATTCTTTTTCTTTTTGCATAGCCTTGATGTCTCTTTCTAGAAATATACTAGAGAAATCATATTTGTAAAACATGGAGTATTTATTTTGTGGATGGAAATGCATGTTGTAGCATATTCCTAGTGTAGGAATAATTGATTATTTGTGGTGGGTATGTGAGTTTTGATCTTGGGAGAATGAAATGACTCTCGACAGGGGTCACAAAACTTGACAAGACTCAACACAAGAGTAAGAGGCATATGTGGAAGGTTTTGTCATGAACAATCATATATAGCCTTGGTAGGTATTTGAATTTCATTCAAGGAACATGCTATTTGAATTTTGATTTTGTAAAAAAAATCCCAAGTACTTTGCAATGAAAGAGCAAGAGTCATGCCATCCTTACTATATCTCATTCATCAATTACTTAGATGCAGAGGGTTCCCTACTAAAAAGTGTTCACAAGTTTTTGGGAATTTTAGGAAGGAATAAAAGGTATGCAAACTCTTTTAATCATAGGAAGACATGGAGATAGAGCATGTTTCTTTTCAATTCATTTTATCATTTATTCCATTTTAAAGCTTCTTTATTAAAGTATGGAGTGAGAGAGTGAGAGTTGCACAAATCATGTTTTTAATTTGCCCATCTTTTTGTGCAACTAAGTCAGAGGTGAGTGTGGTTCCTCCCCCAAACTTGTTTTTGTACCTGTCTTTATTTGACATAAAAAGGAAAAGAAAACAAGTGCAACAGGTATTTCTAGTAATAAAAACTTTATTCAATGATAAATTGTAGGCGCATTACATAATGAAATTCAAAATGATAGGAATGAAGAAACTTGCATGGAAATGATGCGCCTAATTTATTTGTGCAGCGGGAGTGGTCTAAAGGGGTTCAGCCAAAGCATCCACCACTCTTGCTGCCCTAGCCACCTTTTCTAACTTCTGGTCTAGCTTAAAGTGTAAGCTGTTGATGTCATCGACCAGGTTTCTAACTTTGATGAGTTTGGCGGCTAGGTTATCATTAAGCTCCCAAAAAAGCTTTGGCAGCCTAGCGTTTTCAGTGCTAAGAGAGGCGATGGTAGGTGTCCTCATCATCGTTGCTCTCATACTGTCCTACATGGCTCCTAATTGGAGACAGCTTCCTAAACCTCTTGATTCTAAGAGGTGCGCCCAAGGATTCTGACCCCTTCCCAGAGGGAGTTGGCTCACTTACCGGTTTCTTGGCTGATTTACACATGAGCGCCTTCCCATACCTGCCATCGTGTTTGCATATGCCAACTATGGTATAGGAAGGGCTAGGCCTAGCGGATGGTATAGACGAACTAGTGTGAGTGCCTGAAGGCGTTATAAGAGAGCTTTTGCTAGGTTTGCTACTATTGGGTGTCTTTCGCTTGAGGCCAATGGTGCTGGTGGTTGGACGAGCAGGCGCCTTCTTCTTCTTCTCCTTGGTTCCACCTTTGGGTGCATTGGAGCGTGTTGTGGTCTTCAAGCTTGAACCACCACTCATAGTGTGACTTGGTGGTGGCGTGATGGCGAGTGGTGTCTCCATGATGATCATTGCTTCCTCCCGCACATATGAGCTTTTGGGCATGTAGTCAACAGAAAGTGGAGCTATGTCTAAGTCATAAATGGAGCTCGAAGCTTTGTACAAAGAAAGAGCATAGCTGGCCATTGCTGCACTAAGAGCTTGAGAGCTAGAGTTACTTTTACGAGGGAGAAGAGAGAGCTTGAGGCTTGATGTGAGGAGATGAGAGGCTACAAGTGGCTTTTATAGCTACTCAGGCCTCTATTGCAAAGGAAGTGAACCAGACACTACCATGGACGTGATACACCAAGGATCAAGAGGATGTGTATGAAGATTGGGGGTAGAGGAGGCATGGGTGGTATGGCCGCACCATGTGTGCACCTACACCCCTAGCTGCTCCTCCGGGCATGGGTTTTCATCCAGGTGCACGTGCATATGTGTAGATCCTAGGGATGTTGGTGTCGGGTCATGATTCAATAGGATCATTGCGTGATAGGGTCAGATATGTGTGTGATCATGGTGAATCAAGAGAATATACAAAATTTCAATTTCAAACTTTACATGATCTTGCATTAATGAGTGAACATGTATATGTCCAGCAGAATCAAGCAAAAATATGCAAAGATCATGGTATGTCTAGTGAGGGCACTTTGGTCATTTTACCATGACGACTTGCTTAACAAGAAAACAAATATTTTTATATTTTCAAATAAATAAAAGAATATGTTAGCATGGTAATATTTGTATATTTTCATAAGTTTTGAACAAATTTATCAAAAGCTATTAAATCTATTTTTATCTATTTCTAAGTTAAAGTCAAAGTTATGAGAAGGCTTAAGGAAAATTTTTAAACATTGACCGTTAACTTTGGAAATGTTACTGTCATCATCTTGGATGGTGATTGCACCATGTGGCGAAGTGTTGATGACAGTGTATGGTCCTTGCCATTTGCTATGTAATTTTCCTTCACCGAACAGCTTGACCTTTGAGTTGAAGAGCAAGACCTTGTCACCTTGCTTGAACTCTTTGAGCTTGATTCGGTGATCATGCCATCTTTTGGTTCTGATATAACTTGGCACTGTGGTATGCCTTCTCTCTCCATTCTTCTAGCCTGGCAATTTGTTTTTGTCTGTTTTTGCCGGCTAGCTTCACATCCATATTTCAACTTTTGATTGCCCAGTGAGCTCGGTGTTCAAGCTCAACAAGCAAGTGGCAACTCTTTCCATAGACTAGCTGGTATGGTGACATGCTGATGGGGGTCTTATAAGTTGTCCTGTATGCCCAGAGTGAATCAAGAAGCTTGTTCTTCCATCCTTTTTCCATCTCATTGACCATTTTCTATAAGATGTTCTTAATTTGTTTGTTCGAGGTCTCAGCTTGGCCACTGGTCTGGGGATGGTATGGAGTGGCAATATTGTGCTTGCCTCCTAACTCTCTTAGGAATGCCCTGAATGTCTTGTCTATGAAGTGAGATCCCCATCCTTAGCACCATCCTTGGTGTTCCAAAGCGAGGGAAGATTACTTCATGAAATATCTTCCTAGCATGCTTGGCGTCAGCAGCTCGGCAGGGTAATGCTTCCACCCATTTTGACATGTAGTCAACAGCGATGAGGATGTACTCATAATCTTGGGACTTTTGGAACGGCCCCATGAAGTCAATGCCCCACACATCAATATTTCTATTTAAACATTGTAGTGTAGGGGCATCGCATTGCGATAGTTGATGCTTCCTTGGAATTGGCACTTCTGGCACCTTCGGATGAACTCCTTGGTATCCTCGTACATAGTCGGCTAGAAGAACCCACACTGCTAGATTTTGGCTTGTGTACATAATACTCCGTAATGGCCTCCATACAGTGCTGCATGGCATCTTTCAATGATTTGTAGTCCCTAGGCTATTGGCATGCATCTTCTCAGTAGGCCATCCGAACAGACCCGGTACAAATACAGATCATCCCAAAGGTGACTTCAGCTTTCGAATTGTAACTATTCCTATTTTTTCCCAGTGGTACATAGCCTGAAACCATGTAATTCAAAATATTTGCATACCATGGGTTGGAGTCCGTCACCTTGAGCAGCATGTCATTGCATAGGAAGCATTTATTGGAAGTTCCTGCATATCAGTGACTTGCATACGTGAAAGATGATCAGCGACATTATTCTCTATTCCTTTTTATCTTCAATTTTAAGGTCAGATTCTTGGAGTAAGAGAATCCATCTTATTAAACAAGGTTTCGCGTATTTCTTAGTGAGCAGATATTTTAATGCCGCATGATCAGTATAAATAATTACTTTTGCGCCCAATAAGTAAGACCTAAACTTGTTGATAGCGAAAATGACTACTAAGAGCTCTTTTTCAGTGGTAGCGTAGTTGAGCTACACTCCTATCAACGTTTTGCTAGCATATGTGATCGCGTGCTGCTTCTTATCTTTGGTTTGGTCAAGGACCGCACCAACAGCATAGTCACTAGCGTCACACATGATCTCGAAAAGCAGCGACTAATCCGGTGGTTGGATGATTGGCGCTGAGATGAATGCTTTCTTAAGAGTACGGAAAGTAGCTAAGCACTCATCTGTGAACTCAAAAGATGCATCCTTAGCTAATAGGTTAGCGAGGGGTCTAGCAATTGTGAAAAGTCTTTGATAAACTGCCAATAGAACCCTGCATAACTGTTGACGGTAGTTAACATACATCAAGAATCATCAATGTACCTTGCATAAATGGTGAAAATAGATCAATATCATAGAGTAGGAGGTTATTACTGATAGTTTCCATGAGTTTTAGTGAATCTGTGTTTTCAGCAGGATTTAATCAGAAAACTAGAAAGGAGGATCAAAATGTCAAATAGAATTAAACTTAACCATGACAAAAACTACTATAGAAGGTTCCAAAGGGCACCTGCAGACACCACACCACAACAGACCCCAAGAGGATGATGTGTGGGGCTAACCGGCCCCACCACCATGCCGCTCGGTCCCTTGTGGGGCCCACTTGTCAAGAACTTCTAGAATGTTCCTCCATCGCCTCCTAGGATTGCATCTACGCCGTTCCTTAAGTCGGTTTGATCTAAGGGCTCACGTTGCATGTACCCCCTGGAGAGAGGCCAAGTCTAGATCCTAAGAGCTGAAAGGCCAAGAACTCTAATTCATATTTCCACTAGGATCTAGGGCTACCAATCAAGAGAAGATTAGTCCTCCATAGGATCTAGTATTAGAGATAGAGAGATAGAGTGAGAGAGTAGAGTTTTGGATGAGTCCCAGCCTATCGGTGCTCTCTCTATGGTTGTACTCTGGCAGAATCAAGTTCTACTAGAGCTTGCTTCTTAGATTTCTCTGGTAATCGACTTTTGATTCAAGTAAGCAACTTGTTCATATTGTTCTTCAAGTTTATGACTCTCTTTTGAGTGCTTTGATCTTGGTTGGTCTAGATTAAAGTAGTACTCATAGTGTAAGCGTGGTGCTTAGACTAGGGTTACTCATAAATGCACCCTCATTTTTCTAGATTGGTGGTAGCTCATGAATGTGACTTTTATAGCTTCGTTGAATCCTCTATAGTCCACCTCTCATTAATAGGACTAGTAGGAATTTGATCACTTTTAGGGAAGAAACTCTGAATTTGTTTCCTATTAGACATCTCCCATGATAGAACAATAGAAGGCAAAGCTTACCGAGATTGGAACTAGACATATCTTAGTAGTCTCCTTTATATTCCTCTTTTCTGACCTTGATTGTGAAGTTGAGTTAAGATTAAGACTTAGTTATTCTCACTTACTGTTCCTTTGGGTTCGATATTGAAACTAGGTTATTCTCGATGAAGTGCTATAATGGTATAATATCTGTGCGCTTGCAGATATATATATTTTCTCTGTGTGCATTTAATTTATACCAACAAGCATTTCTGGCACCGTTGTCGAGAAATGGTTTGCTGAGTTAACTTTAAGTCTAGCTTAATCTTGTATTATACTTTATCTTTTATCTTTTATCTTTACCTTTTATCATGGATCCTGTATCCACCCTTCTCTACCAATATGGTGCACCCATGGGTACTAGCCTAAAGCCAGTAGAATCTTTCAAATCTATCCTAGCACCTGGCTATGAGCTACGCCCGTGGTTAATCAATATGGTTTAAGATCAACCTTTTTCTGGTGAAGTAGATGAAAACCCCTATTCCCACCTACGTGATAAGGAGGAAGACGACCACGCCCGAGGCCACATTTTTTATTTTCTCTTTCGTCTTTTCCCCTTCACCTTTCAACTACAATTGTAACCCGAGCCCTCCCCTTGGGAACTATAAAAGGGGAGGTAGGGGCCACATCCAAGAGGACCCCCCAATTGAAAGACAACTGACTGAGCAAGCACTTAAGCTCACACACCACCACATAGACTTGGGATCTGCTCCATCTCTCAAAAGCTTGTAACCTCCTACTACGAGCACTCTGGTGCAAGGCAACATGAGCAGTAGCAACATTCACTGGATGTAGGGACATTTTTGCCTAAACCAGTATAAACCCTTGTGTCCACATTGCACACCATCTAGGCCTAGATGCGTAGATACAAATTTACTCATCTTAGTGTCTAGGGCGCGGTTCTAGACACCAACAGTTGGTGCGCTAGGTAGGGGCCCTGCTCATCACGATCCGCTTCACCAGGCTTTGGATGGCTGATCACCATGTTCACTTCACTCTGGGCTCTCATATCTAGTTTGGGAGCCTAGATCTCCTCTGCACGGGGGTGGATCATGACCTGGCCTTGCTCCCCCTTCCATGTCGGTCGACCTTACGTCCCCTCTAGGTTTCGACGAGTGCGTCAGAGACCTAGATCCTATCGGCGCAGAGGGGGAGTGTGTCCTGCCACCCCCTACTAGGTCATCTGACTCACCTATCGATGTTGACTCTGTCATCGAGTCAATGGCTAGCCTCTGTCTGCATGCTGACGAGGTGTAGGCATCTAAAGGGCACTTAGCCCCATGACTTCAACTACCCAAGACTGGAGCGTCAGCTTGATGCCATCCTGGGACCATGCCTGTCCTAGGAGGATCTCCATCATCTCTAATTCATCTTCGCTAATGCCTTGGCATAGCTCTCGACGGGACCACCGCTCTCCCCAGAGATGAGTGTTGCACCGTCACAACATGCGTGGCCTTACGGGCTGCACAATGTCGTGAGGAGCTATAGTCACCCCACACAACCTGCAGAAGACACATCCATGGGTTTGCCATGCCATCACTTGTAGTCCCTCTCGGAGCTCCTCATGAGCAGCATGACATCCTCAAGCGTCGACTCTGAGGAGGGTGGTTCGTCATGTGTGTTGACGGTAGATAAGTATCATTTTTAACCGTCAACATAGCATGAGAAAGGACCTAACATTAATACTATCTACATATAGGGGTTACACTGACAAAATTCCATGAGTTTTGATGAATATCTATTTCTGCAAGGGGTTATCAGGAAAGATGTAACACCGCTGGGTGTTAAGCATGCATTCATATCCCAAATCATGAGCATTACCATTTCATACATGTTCATCATCGCATGCAATTTAAATTGGCATTAATTAAAATTGTGAAAACACATGTTTGAACCCTGAATTAGTAAAAATTCTAGCTAAAGAGTGGTAAAAATTTGTTGTGCTATAACTCTAAATGACTTAGAATTAATTAACATGATTTTTGGAGCAACTTTTGTATTCAAAATCTTCCCAAATTTTGCTTTTAAAAATATTTTAGAAAATTGAGTTTTCATTTAAAAATTTGACTTTAAATCACTAATTCAAAATCTATTTAGAATTTTGAAAAGTGCCCTAAATGAAAGTTGTAGAGAATTAAATTTTGAATAACTTTTGTTTTGGGGGCAATTTGTGAAAATGTCTTTTTCATCTTCAAAATTTGAATTTGAATCAAATTGTAAAATCTAGAATTTTATTTAGAAAAGAAAAATGAATTTCTTGCCTTAACGGGCCGCCGCCCCACTTCCGGCCCAACAGCCGAAGCTGGCCCGCGCCCGCGTCTGCGCCTGCCTCCGCCCGCCCACGCGCGCGCGCACGTGACGCCGTGGCGCCGCGACAGACACCGGCCGCCGTGTGGCCGTACATCGCCGACACCACGCGCCACGCGCCCTCCGGTGGCCCTGCTGCCCGCGCTTACCCCCGCCAGAGCCGCCTCCTCCCCCTCCACTCGCTCATTCCTTCTCTTCTCACCTCACAGCAGCGAGCCAGCAGCAGCCGCAGTCCCGCCTCCGCCACCGCGCGCCATCGCCGGCGCTGCCGTTCCGGCCACCGCAGCGCACCATCGACGCCTCCATCTTGCCCCGAGCTCCGCTTTTCCATCACGCAGCCAGTGCTCGCATCAGTTGCTCGTGGTAAGCCTCCTCTCCGCGTGAATTGCTCGCCGGAGCAGAGCCGAGCTCGCTGGAGCTTTCCGCTCCGTGGACCGTTCCTTTCCGCCCCACCTTTTTCCCTTCTAGCACGCACATCTTGTTTGCCTTGGCTCACCGTTGCTCGAGCGCCCTTCCGGTGCCCATGGCATGGTCGGGGATGGCCGGCCGGTGACCACCCGTGCCACCACTCCGCCATTGGCGATGGCGAGCCTTTTTCCGAGCTCCTCTGGTCATGCCATTTGCACTAACGTGACCGCCTTGGCACGGGGATCGCGATGGTGGTGACCTCACCGCCGGTGAGCTCACCGGCGGCGAGAACCGCGTAGTCAGCGCTTTCCCCTCCTCTGTGTGGCTGACTCGTGGGGTCAGGGGCCCACCTGTCTGCCTCCTCTCACGCTCGCGTGTGCACTGCACCGGGTGCACCTAGCATTTTCAGCGACTGCATTTAAAAGGATTTTCGAAAATAATTTTTCAGAAATTGTTAAAAGGGATTCTAAAATCCATAACTTGCTCATTTTAGCTCCAAAAATTGTTAAACCAATTTTGTAGTGTTTCTCTTGAGTAGATCTACAGTTTAAAAATATTGCATGCCAAGTTTGAAATACTTTTCTATAGAGTTTTTATTTAATCAATGAAATTGTTGTTTTCGTGTTAAATATGTAATAAATCATAGAAGGTTCAGAAAAATATGGTTCCACTTGCAATAATTTTCTTTTGTGATGTACTTTCTAGAACAAATATGTGCCATGCATGTTCTATATAAAAATCTTGATGTGTAGTACAAGTGTTTAATATTGTTAATAATTGTTATTTTTGCTAGAAAGAAAAAGATGAATAAAACATGCATGTAATAATTTTTCTATGGTGATTATTTATTGTGTAGAATGTAGGAAAAATGTTAAATCTGTTGTTTGATACTTTTCATAGTATAAAGTATTTTTATGCCCATTTTTAGGCCCTAGCTTGTTATTTTTGTGTAGGCAGTTCTAGTAATCCAAATGCAATGAAATTTTTGTGGTATGCTAGGCTAGATAATAGTAGGCTATTGTAATTTTCTCAGATTTTTCTGTGCTACCAAAATAGGTGTTGCTGTTCAAATCTAGTTGCAATTAAGGATTAATTAACCTTGTTAATGTATGATTAGTTAATAAGGTTTTCTTTGGTGTATCTTTGAAGCATTTAATAAGATGTGTTGACTTAGCATAGTAGTAGTAGAAGAGAATGCAGTAGATGACATGTGCTTGTAGTATATGTTCTTGGATGATGTTGACTACCTTGTAGAAGAAATGTATTCCTACTTTATGAAATAAAGTAAACCTATTTATCTACATTTCATTCTTCATGACCATTACATATCATTTCTGCAATGCACCTAGGCATAAGCACTTATACGGTTGCATCATACAGGATCACAGAAAGTAACTCAGGTAGCAGTTCCCGAGGAGCCGGAAGAGCAGCCCGAGGAGCAGGAGGTTCCCGAAGCCGACGAGGAGGTCGGTGAGGATCTTCCAGAGTGCCTAGACCACCGTCCGAGCTCTTTCGAGAGAGGCAAGCCCCGGAGCATTTCTCTCCCCCGGTTTGCAAATATTTTATGAATGCTTTACTTTAACTACTGCATTATGTTTAGGAGTTGTTTGCAACCGTTGCTGCATTATACCTTCTTTACTCTATTTTACCCTATCCTTGTCACCCTATTACTCATAGTCATAATTGCTTATCTTGCTTAGACCGGTAGAAGTCAGGTGATTTCCTGTCACCTGTGAGCTATAGGTGGTTACTTGGATCTGCTTGGGAAAATATGTCATCTGAAAATAGCTAAGTGTTAAGGTGAAATTGAGACCGGGCAGAAACTTGCAGGGTTTTGGACTGCAGTGTTTTTCATCTGTGTCGATTAAGGACCAACCGTTGTTGGGCCTTGAGTAATGTTGAACGCATGCCTTACATTTAGCTGGCCGAATAATGTACCTTTCGACCGCGAAGCTAGGACATTATTCAGGCCGAGTGGATTGCCCGCAACACACTGTACCGGAGCAGTAGTGGCAGGATACGGGGGCGCGATGATAAGGCCAAAGAGAAGTCGGGCAGCCCCCGGGTACATGTGGTTCCTGGCAAGCTCGCGACTTTACCTGAATGGTTGACTCGGTGACCAACACCTCACTTTAGCGGGTGAGTGAGGTTTGTGTGAGGAATAAATTACCAGCTGGTTAATAATCGATTCAAATCACCATCGTTCACTGGATAGTGAGCACTTGACTTGAGTGACTTCATCGTAGTAATTCTGATGGAGCACTTGGACAGTTATATGGAATATTACAAGATTAAGGTTGTTAATGATCATTGGTTATCCTTACCTGTTTAATCACATGTTACTCTAGTAAAGGTGCAAATGTAGTTGATAGGTTAATAAAGATTTAACTTGATGCAAAGCTTTTGGAAAGATTCTTTAATTGCTAAAAATGCCTTTTTTGCAAATGAGTCAGCTACCCCACCAGAAAGCCTGTCATGATCCTTGGTGTCTTTTATTTTTGGTTCTGTCAGGTAAGTCTAGCTGAGTACCTTCTCGTACTCATGGCTTTGTTCCCACTTGTTGCAGATGGGCAGATGTATTACGACTACTGTATCAACTACCTTTATCCTGCGATGGGAGAAGCTTAGGATCATGGGCAATGGTCATTCACTACATCTCGTCTAATGCTTTTGTTGGAGATGATCCTGAACTAGCACTGTATTTTGAACTCTGTGTGAGTGTGTGATTTGAACTAAATGCTTCCGCTACTTCTATTTGAAACTGGTTTGTAATAACTATGTTTAAACTCTGATGTATCTGTGACGTGAACTTTTATGTAACTTGTGATGGTGACCGCTGAACTTATTACGATCTTGGCTGGTATGTAAGTTGGTTTGGAATACGTCGTGATTTCACGGACTACCGGGTTATACGGGCTTAAGTTTGCTAAATCGTCTGCTCGGTGGATGATTTTCTTACTTAATCTCGTATAATTGGTCGGTTCTGTTACAGCTGGCATCGGATCATGGTTTAGCATGTTTACTATTCACAAGTGTATTTAAAACAAAAATGTGTTTAAAAAACGTGATTTACAAACTAAAAGTGTGCCAGTGGTCATATCCTTTATGCCTAGTAAGGACTCTAGGTGGCTTATTTAAGTACTGACTTGGGGGTTCTTGCACCATATTTCTCTTTCATTGCTCATACGGCGTGCTATTGTATGAGTGCCACTTCATTTAGTGGTAATGTATGGATCAGTTGCCTCTACGCCTCGGTAAGTGTGAGATGTGAGAGCATGATCGGATACACCGTCGATCTAGGGAGAGTGCTTATATGATACTGGAGTACTTACATGTTTTACGCATGTTTTTATAAAAGTGTCGCATGTGTGGTTGTTCTGTCCGTTGAGGCGATGCCGTTAATAGGACGATGTTTTGGATAGTTACTACCGTTGTACGCGTATCTAGGGATTCATGTAGAGCGTGTGGATAGATTTACTGCTTTTATGCATTCATGGGGAATTGGGCTGAAATGAATCTTCTGTAGGTACATAACAGCGTTTCTCGTGTAGAACGTATTAGTTACGAATATGAGAGATCGCCTGTATGCCACCGAATTCAACGATAGATATCATTTATTTCTTAAGTTTGTGAGAACATACGAAACGTACATGCATCATGTTGCTTGTGCATTTCATTCATGTCATACATTCCTCCCCTTATAAATTGATTATCCCCTTTTGATAAAAATTGTACCAACTTAAAATGTGTTCTCACCGGGTAATCAAAACTTTTGGTACAGATGGCCCGCACGAAGCAGACTGCTCGTAAGTCCACAGGCGGAAGAGCACCCCGACACCAGTTGGCCCCGCAGGAGCACCGCAGCACGGACACCTTTCTAAGTGAGTTTGGCATGCCAACTTTGCTTTGGAGAGTGCTCCATGATGTGGGGTACCCAGAGGGTCAGGAGCCGGTGTACTCTTGGAGTGAGTGCCAGTTAGCTGAGGATGGACTGGCAGTAGTAGAGATCACCGTCCCTGCTCTTGGTGATGCTCCAGAGTGGGATGGTTGGCACTTGGAGTTTGAGGGACGCACTCCGGTTGAGGGTGCAGAGGGAGCAGATTTTCGTGTCATCAGGGACATAATGAGCAGATTTCCCAACGAGTTGGCAGCAGCCTTGGCTAGTACTTTTCCGAGAGATGATCCTCGCGATGCCATTTGGGTGCAGCCGCAAGGAAGTGCTTTAGTCAGAGGCCCAAACGAGGGACAGGCTAGCAACAACCACGCTATGAGTGAGATGTATGCAGCTATCAGAGCATACCAGGGTCTTGAGTGCATTTATTGGACTTTGACTGGTTTGCGTGGTGATGATCGGCTCAAAGCAAGAAAATAGAAGAAAAAACAGGCTGACATGAGCTTGCAGCAAGACCAGGCTCTAGAGAGAGGTGATAGTGCTCTACAGCGGGTGCATACGTTGACTCAGGCCAACAATAATGCAGACCGCATGATTGGACAGTTGGTTCAGGAGAGGAATGAAGCCTAGAATGAGAGGAACCTTCTGAGGCAGAGGGTCGAGGAGCTAGAGGAGTACAATGTCAACTTGCATGAGGAGTTTCATGCGCTCTACAACGGGATTGGCCCGTATGCTCCTCCAGAAGCCGCTGGTATGGACGTCGATGATGACGAGGACGAGCCGGCAGCCGCACCTGCCGACGACGATGACGTTGCTACTGATGGTAGCGATGGTGATGTCTCTGACCCCGACGATGGCCCCGAGGAGTAGGCTAGTTGCTTTGCGTTAGTTACTAGGCCCTGTCACGATGACCTTCTTGTGGCTTCATGTATCTTGATGTATCTCATTTGAACCTTGAGACTTGGTAGAATGTTGGATCTTGGTTGTTCATGCGATACTTGAGCGCATAAAGTCCAGTGTGTGTATGTTGGCAATGTGGTTGTATTGGACGCAATGTTTGCATGTGAAGTAATTTAATTAGTGGTGTTGTTTTAATTGGAATGTGATTATTGTGCCTCTGTTTTATTGTATGACTTTGTTCTCTCCAATGAATTCAGTACGGCATGATTTTTCATTCACTCACAATTACTACAGCTTCGCTTAATCATTACTTGTTGCTGAAATATGCAGATGGCAAACACTTGACGCGCCACGTATGAGGCTGCTGAAACTGGTGGAAATGGTGCCGGGGCAGGTGAGAGTGGTGAAAACAACGTCCACCATAATGAGCCACACCCAGAACCACATTTGCCACCTCCTCCACCGCTCACTATAGAGGTATCCTTTGCACAGTTTCTTGGGAGTCAGCGCAATGCCGAGCAGTCACAGAAGAACATGGAAGATTTTCTGCATACCATTGCCAACAATGTGCAACGTGGTAACAACCAAGGTGGTGGCAATGGGGTGAATCAGTACAGCAACTTCAAGGATTTCATGGACACTAGGCCACTAATTTTCAAGGAAGCAACCGAGCCACTTGATGCTGAAGAATGGATCAACACTATGGAAGATAAGTTCCGTGTGTTAAGGCTGACGGAAGTACAGAAGACAGAGTATGCTGCACATCAGTTACAAGGACCAGCAGGGATGTGGTGGAAGCATCATCGCACCACCTTCCCTCCAAATGCTCATATCTCATGGAGAGAGTTCACTGAAGCCTTCCATGGAGTTTATATTCCATTAGGGCTAGTTGAGATGAAGTTGGAAGAGTTCTTGGCGTTAAATCAGGGCACCAAAACCGTGACGCAGTATTTGCATGCCTTCAACAACTTGTGTCATTATGCTCCTGACATGGTTGACACAGATGCCAAGAGAATTGCTAGTTTCAAGAGAGGGTTAGGTCCAAAGATGATGAAGCATGTGGGTACCAATACCCGCGCCAGATTCAATGACTTCATCAGTGATTGTCTGAAACAAGAGAAGAACAACAACGTGTACACCGCATCCAAGACTCGTAAGAGAGCCTTTGAGTCAGGACCGTCATAGCCAAGAGTTATCACTGCTAATCATTCAACATATTGTCCGTCTGCACCAGGTGCAAGGTTTAGGCCACCGCAGCATAAAACCTAGAACTACAAGGGACCGTAGAAGCCGTACAAGATGGCCGTGCCGCCAGCAAGGACAGCCGCAACTGTGGGACAAGGTAGCTCGAAGGGAGCTATCGGATCTATTGGTACAGTGAAGGGACCCTGTTATAATTGTGATCAGCCAGGCCACTTTTCCAAGTTATGTCCTTATCCGCCCAGAAAGAAGCAACAGACCTATAATGCTCGAGTACACCACACCACAGTGGATGAGATTCCTGAGGGAGAGCCCATAACTGCTGGTAAGTTTCCTGTTAACCAAAACCCTGCAGTTGTTCTATTTGATTCTAGATCATCGCATTCTTTCATGAGTCAAGCATTTGCACAGAAATATGAACAACTATGCACAGACTTAAGTTATAGTTACCATATAAGTTCAGCAGGGGCTGATGTTTTAACCAATCAGATGGTTAGAGGGGCAACCCTTGAGTTAGGTAGTCGAAAGTTTCGAGTAAACCTGATAGTTATGCCTAGACTAGTTCTGGATGTCATCATAGGGATGAATTGGATGAAGGAATGGGGAGCAGTTATAGATACAGGAAGTCGGGTACTTACCCTAAAGGATCCTCAGGGAGAGGGCACTTTTCAGGTACCATTGCCCAAAAGAACTGACCTTGTGAGTGTGACATGTGCTATGGAAGTCATTCCGATTCATCAGATTCCGGTAGTGTGTGAGTTTCTGGATGTATTTCTAGATGAGTTACATAGTCTTCCGCCAGATAGAGATGTTGAGTTTGGAATTGAGTTGATCCCCGGGACAGCTCCAATTTCAAGGAGACCTTATAGGATGCCTCCGGATGAGTTAGCTGAGTTGAAGAAGCAACTAGAGGAGTTGTTGAACAAGGGGTTTATCCGGCCAAGTAAGTCTGAATGGGGATGTCCTGCCTTGTTTGCGAAGAAAAAGAAAGAGGGTACTTTAAGAATGTGTGTGGATTATAGGCCTCTTAATGCTGTAACTATCAAGAATAAGTATCCCTTACCTCATATTGATGTTTTGTTCGATCAGTTAGCCAAAGCCAGAGTGTTCTCCAAGATAGATTTAAGATTAGGTTACCATCAGATAAAGATTAGACCACAAGATATACCAAAAATCGCCTTTTCTACTAGATACGGGTTGTATGAGTATCTTGTTATGTCCTTTGGCTTAACAAACGCTCCTGCATACTTTATGTATCTGATGAATATGGTTTTCATGCCAGAGTTGGACAAGTTTGTGGTTGTGTTCATTGATGATATTCTAGTATACTCTGAGAATGAGAAAGATCATGAAGAGCATCTAAGAATTGTCTTAACCAGACTTAGAGATCATAATTTGTATGCTAAGTTTAGCAAGTGTGAATTTTGGTTGAAGAAAGTTCCTTTTCTTGGTCACATTATGTCAGAGAATGGAGTTTCTATAGATCCGAGTAAAGTGCAAGAGGTTATGTATTGGAAGACACCAATCACAGTTTCAGAAGTTAGAAGTTTCTTAGGTTTAGCTGGTTACTATCGTCGTTTTATCCTAGATTTCTCGAAGATTGCCAAGCCAATGACAAGTCTGCTATAGAAAGATCACAAGTTTATGTGGACAGAGGAGTGTGAGATAGCTTTTCACACCTTGCGGGAACTATTGACCACTGCTCCAGTTCTAGCGCAACCAGACATTGAGAAACCTTTTGATGTGTTTTGCGACGCATCAAAAATAGGATTAGGTTGTGTTCTTATGCAAGAAGGAAGAGTTATTGCTTATGCCTCCCATAAGTTGAGAAAGCATGAGATCAACTATCTGACACATGATCTTAAACTTGCTGTCGTAGTGCATGCATTAAAATTTTGGAGACATTACTTACTTGGTAATGTGTGCAATATTTTCACCGATCACAAGAGTCTCAAGTACATCTTCACCCAACCTGAATTGAACATGAGACAGCAAAGATGATTAGAATTGATCAAAGATTACAACTTGAATGTGCAATATCATCCTAGAAAGGCCAATGTAGTGGTAGATGCTTTGAGTAGAAAGTCCCATTGCCTGAATGCGCAACCTTTGCTCGAAGATGGTTTTGATCTAATGCATCCTACCATGTTACACAGTATTCAGATTAGTTGTTCTTTAGAGAGTAAGATAATAGAAGGCCAGAGAACAGATAAAGGGATATTCTATATCAAAGAAAAGATTAAAGAAGAACCATCTAAGCATTTTAGATTGGATGAACATGACATGTTATGGTTTGGCGACCGTCTTGTTGTTCCCAAGGATCGAGAGCTTAAGAATAAACTTATGGATGAGGCTCACCTTTCAAAGTTATCTATCTATCCTGGAAGTAGCAAGATGTACCAAGAACTAAGACCTTGTTTTTGGTGGACAAAAATGAAGAAAGAGATTGCAGCATATGTAGCCAGATGTGACACATGTTGTAGGGTAAAGGCTATTCATATGAGACCTGCTGGATTGTTGCAACCTTTGTCCGTACCTAGTTGGAAGTGGGATGATATAAGTATGGATTTCATCACAGGTTTGCCCACTACTTAGAAAGGACATGATTTGATTTGGGTAATCGTGGATCGTCTTATGAAGACAGCTCACTTTTTATCTGTCAAGACCGGTTATCGACCACCTCAATATGCAGAGAAGTATATTTCAGAGATTGTGAGATTGCATGTTATACCAAAGACTATAGTGTCTGACAGAGGGTCACAATTCACTGCTCACTTTTGGGAGCACTTGCATAAAGGTTTGGGAACTAGTTTGATTCGTAGCACTGCCTATCATCCTCAAATAGATGGTCAGACCAAAAGAGTTAATGTTGTTCTGGAGGATATGTTGAGAGCCTGTGTGTTATCTTCCAGAGGTTCATGGGAGTCATGGTTACCTTTAGCAGAGTTCGCTTACAATAATAGTTATCAAGAAAGTATCAAGATGGCACCATTCGAAGCTTTGTATGGCAGAAAGTGCAGAACACCACTTAACTAGATCGAGCCAGGAGAAAGAAGATATTATGGTATTGACTTCGTGGAAGAAGCTGAAAAGAAAGTTCATATCATTTAGCAAAATATGAAAGCCGCGCAATCACGTCAGAAAAGCTATGCGGATAGAAGAAGGAGACCGCTTGTGTTCGAAGTTGGTGACTATGTTTATCTGAAAGTCACGCCAATGAAGAAGAAACGGTTTGGAGTACGCAGAAAGCTTGCAGCCAGATTTGTGGGACCATATAAGATCTTGGAAAGAAAAGGTCCAGTCTCTTATAAGTTAGAGTTACCTGAGACAATGGGTGCTATTTCCCAGTTTTTCAAATATCGCATCTCAAGAAGTGTTTGCGTGTTCCAGAGGAAAGAATCGAACCTCGAGGCATAAAGTTCAAGTCAGATTTGGTATATCGTGAGTAACCGGTTCGAGTGTTGGACTCTAAAGAAAGGGTTACTCGAAACAGTGTGGTGAAAACATATAAGATATAGTGGAGTCATCATGATGAAGGAGATGCAACTTGGGAAACGGGTGAATATCTACAAAAAGCTTATGAGGATTTTTATAACAAATGGTTCGTAACCCAAATCTCGGGACGAGATTCTTATAAGGGGGGAGGGCTGTAAAACCCCTGAGTGTTAAGCATGCATTCATATCCCAAATCATGAGCATTACCATTTCATACATGTTCATCATCGCATGCAATTTAAATTGGCATTAATTAAAATTGTGAAAACACATGTTTGAACCCTGAATTAGTAAAACTTCTAGCTAAAGAGTGGTAAAAATTTGTTGTGCTATAACTCTAAATGACTTAGAATTAATTAACATGATTTTTGGAGCAACTTTTGTAATCAAAATCTTCCCAAATTTTGCTTTTAAAAATATTTCAGAAAATTGAGTTTTCATTTAAAAATTTGACTTTAAATCACTAATTCAAAATCTATTTAGAATTTTGAAAAGTGCCCTAAATGAAAGTTGTAGAGAATTAAATTTTGAACAACTTTTGTTTTGGGGGCAATTTGTGAAAATGTCTTTTTCATCTTCAAAATTTGAATTTGAATCAAATTGTAAAATCTGGAATTGTATTTAGAAAAGAAAAATGAATTTCTTGCCTTAACGGGCCGCCGCCCCACTTCTGGCCCAACAGCCAAAGCCGGCCTGTGCCCATGCCCGCGTCCGCGCCTGCCTCCACCCGCCCGTGCGCGTGCGCACGCGACGCCGTGGCACCACGGCAGACAACGGCCGCCGCGTGGCCGTACATCGCCGACACCGCGCGCCACGCGCCACGTGCCCTCCGGTGGCCCCGCTTCCCGCGCTTACCCCCACCAGAGCCATCTCCTCCCCCTCCACTCGTTCATTCCTTCTCTTCTCACCTCACAGCAGCGAGCCAGCAGCAGCCGCAGTCCGGCCTCCGCCACTGCGCGCCATCGCCGGCGCTGCCGTTCCGGCCACCGTAGCGCACCATCGACGCCTCCATCTTGCCTCGAAATCCGCTTTTCCATCGCGCAGCCAGTGCTCGCATCAGTTGCTCGTGGTAAGCCTCCTCTCCACGTGAATTGCTCGCCAGAGCAGAGCCGAGCTCGCCGGAGCTTTCTGCTCCGTGGACCGTTCCTTTCCGCCCCACCTTTTCCCCTTCTAGCACGCGCATCTTGTTCGCCTTGGCTCACCGTTGCTCGAGCACCCTTCCGGTGCCCGTGGCATGGTCGGGGATGGCCGGCCGGTGACCACGCACGCCGCCGCTCTGCCATTGGCGACGGCGATCCTTTTCCCGAGCTCCTCCGGTCATGCCATTTGCACTAACGTGACCGCCTTGGCACGGGGATCACGATGGTGGTGACCTCACCGGCGGCGAGAACCGCGCAGTCAGTGCTTTCCCCTCCTCTGTGTGGCTGACTCGTGGGGTCACGGGCCCACCTGTCTGCCACCTCTCACGCTCGCGTGTGCACTGCACCGGGTGCACCCAGCATTTTCAGCGACTGCAGTTAAAAGGATTTTCAAAAATGATTTTTCAGAAATTGTTAAAAGGGATTCTAAAATCCATAACTTGCTCATTTTAGCTCCAAAAATTGTGAAACCAATTTTTTAGTGTTTCTCTTGAGTAGATCTATAGTTTAAAAATATTGCATGCCAAGTTTGAAATACTTTTCTGTAGAGTTTTTATTTAATCAATGAAATTATTATTTTCTTGTTAAATATGTAATAAATCATAGAAAGTTCAGAAAAATATGGTTTCACTTGCAATAATTTTCTTTTGTGATTTACTTTCTAGGAAAAATATGTGCCATGCATGTTTTGTAGAAAAATCTTGATGTGTAGTATAAGTGTTTAATATTGTTAATAATTGTTATTTTTGCTAGAGAGAAAAAGATGAATAAAATATGCATGTAATAATTTTTCTATGGTGATTATTTATTGTGTAGAATGTAGGAAAAATGTTAAATCTGTTGTTTGATACTTTTCATAGTATAAAGTATTTTTATGCCCATTTTTAGGTCCTAGCTTGTTATTTTTGTGTAGGCAGTTCTATTAATCCAAATGCAATGAAATTTTTGTGGTATGCTAGATTAGATAATAGTAGGCTACTGTAATTTTCTCAGATTTTTCGCTGCTACCAAAATAGGTGTTGCTGTTCAAATCTAGTTGCAATTAAGGATTAATTAACCTTGTTAATGTATGATTAGTTAATAATGTTTTCTTTGGTGTATCTTTGAAGCATTTAATAAGATGTGTTGACTTAGCATAGTAGTAGGAGAAAAGAATGCAGTAGATGACATGTGCTTGTAGTATATGTTCTTGGATGATGTTGACAACCTTGTAGAAGAAATATATTCCTACTTTATGAAATAAAGTAAACCTATTTATCTACATTTCATTCATCATGACCATTACATATCATTTCTGCAATGCACCTAGGCATAAGCACTTATACGGTTGCATCATACAGGATCGCAGGAAGTAACTCAGGTAGCAGTTCCCGAGGAGCTGGAAGAGCAGCCCAACGAGCAGGAGGTTCCCTAAGCCAACGAGGAGGTCCGTGAGGATCTTCCAGAGTGCCCAGACCACCGTTCGAGCTCTTTCGAGAGAGGCAAGCCCCAGAGCATTTCTCTCCCCTAGTTTGCAAATATTTTATGAATGCTTTACTTTAACTGCTGCATTATGTTTAGGAGTTGTTTGCAACCGTTGCTGCATTATACCTTGTTTACTCTATTCTAGCCTATCCTTGTCACCCTATTACTCGCAGTCAAGTATTTGCTTAACTTGCTTAGACCGGTAGAAGTCAGGTGATTTCCTGTCACCTGCGAGCTATAGGTGGTTACCTGGATCTGCTTGGGAAAATATGTCATCTGAAAATAGCTAAGTGTTAAGGTGAAATTGAGACCGGGCGGAAACTTGCAGGGTTTTGGACTACAGTGTTTTCCGTCTGTGTCGATTAAGGACCGACCGTTGTTGGGCCTCGAGTCATGTTGAACGCATGCCTTACATTTAGCTGGCCGAATAATGTACCTTTTGACCACGAAGCTGGGAGATTATTCGGGCCGAGTGGATTGCCCGCAACACACTGTACCGGAGCAGTAGTGGTAGTATACGGGGGCGCGATGATAAGGCCAAAGAGTAGTCGGGCGGCCCCCGGGTACATGTGGTTCCTGGCAAGCTCACGACTTTACCTGAATGGTTGACTCGGTGACCAACACCTCACTTTAGCGGGTGAGTGAGGTTTGTGTGAGGAATAAATTACCAGCTGGTTAATAATCGATTCGAATCACCATCGTTCATTGGATAGTGAGCACTTGACTTGAGTGACTTCATTATAGTAATTCTGATGGAACACTTGGACAGTTATATGGAATATGACATGATTAAGGTTGTTAATGATCATTGGTTATCCTTACCTGTTTAATCACATGTTACTCTAGTACAGGTGCAAATGTAGTTGACAGGTTAATAAAGATTTAACTTGATGCAAAGCTTTTGGAAAGATTCTTTAAATGCTAAAAATGCCTTTTTTGCAAATGAGTCAGCTACCCCACCAGAAAGCCTATCATGATCCTTGGTGTCTTTTATTTTTGGTTCTGTCGGGTAAGTCTAGCTAAGTACCTTCTCGTACTCAGGGCTTTGTTCCCACTTGTTGCAGATGGGCAGATGTATTACGGCTACTGTATCAACTGCCTTTATCCTGCGATGGGAGATGCTTAGGACCATGGGCAATGGTCATTCACTACATCTCGTCTGATGCTTTTGTTGGAGATGATCCTGAACTGGCACTGTATTTTGAACTCTGTGTGAGTGTGTGATTTGAACTAAATGCTTCCGCTACTTCTATTTGAAACTGGTTTGTAATAACTATGTTTAAACTCTGATGTATCTGCGACGTGAACTTTTATGTAACTTGTGATGGTGACCGCTGAACTTATTACGATCTTGGCTGATATGTAAGTTGGTTTGGAATCCGTCGTGATTTCACGGACTACTGGGTTATATGGGCTTAAGTTTGCTAAATCGTCTGCTCGGTGGATGATTTTCTTACTTAATCTCGTATAATTGGTCGGTTCTATTACAAAAGAACCAAAGGAGGTCCACATGTCAGATTTATATAGAGAGAAACCGACAATACTATGAAAAAGTATACTCTACAAGACTCGAGAAGATCTTCCCCTAGAGGGTAGGGCCCATAGGCCAGGCAACACGGGCAGCTGCCCCTAGGCCTAGGCGCCCGCCCCACCGTGGTGACCAATCAGGAACGATCTTGTGGATCCTGCCTCCACCGCCTTTGAGGATAAATAAAAAGTCATTGATCAAGGTCGGTTCGATCTAAGGGCTGTGGTGCTTCCTAGAGGGCTATATAAGCAAGGCCCCTGGCCCCAGGAGAAACCCTAATTCATTCAATTCATAAGAGAGAGAGAACTCATTCCATTCATTCAGAGAAGCCCTAGAGTCACCATCTTAATTAGATCTCTAGTTTAGCATAGCTACATATGATTAGAACTAGAAGGAGCCAAGCATTACTTGATTTCTAGATCTATCAAGAGAATACTTGGTAATTCTCTCCTACTTTTGTATTTGTTCTTATATTATTCATCTAGTTCATCATTTGTGTGAATATGACTTTAGTCTATTCTATCATATTGGATATGACTTTGCTCTATTTGATTATGTTCTCAATTAGTTGTTCTTAGTCTACTTTGATTATATGCTTGGCATAGTTTGATCAAAATTATATTTATGTATAGGATCGTATAGCGCTTGCTCATTGGTATCATGGGTGAGTGGTAAACATTGTGTAGGCGCGGTGCCTATACCGTATTTACCTGTGATTGCACCCTATATTCTAGACCATGTGGTAGATCACGGGAGTGATAGTCTTTTTGAGTCCTTTGTAGTCCACCTCCTGAGTATAGGGTAGGCAGAGCACAACTATTGTAACACCCCAGGTGTTTATCACCAATTAAGTAGTGGGTTTAAGCTTAAACATGACAGATTAAGTGGAGATGGCAATGCCAAAGTCAACCCTATGGAAATAAACCCTAATCTGAACTTAGATGTTGCACCCTTGCTTACATATAGGCTCAATTAAAAGATATATGCATGGGTGTTGTTATCAAAGTATCTTCACATGTCTCACATCAATAACTATCTATATTGATCCCTGGAAAAGTTTCATGAAGTTTGGAATCAAAAAGTCACATGAAATGATAAGTTATATGCTTGTTGGATTATAATTGAAACATGCCTTACATCCCATGGGAACTAGTGTTTGTGCAACGTACAATGCAACATGTGCAACACATCTTGGACACATGTGGAACACCCTAGTGGAACATGTGTAGCATGTATCTTGAAACAACCACATGAAACAACTATAGCATTTCACTGAATTCTATGTTTCAATGCATGTGAGGCCTACACTTTTGTGCAACCTATGCATGGTGGGTATGTTTGGCCTCTACAACACCTTAACTACACTTAGGACACTTAATGGAACAATGTTCATGTTGATCATTTTGCCTAAAGGTGCTTCTAAGTGATGGTTGACCATGTATGGACCCTAGAACCCTTTCGTTTGACCATTTCAAAAGTCTGACCTAGAAGCTTTGCATGATTGTGCACCCTTTTACAAAGTTCTAGGGAATTTTATAAGGAACAAACTTTGTTTAAGAGTCAAGTCATGAAAAGGTGTGGAGAGTGCTCAAAAAGGGCCCACAAGTCAGAATTTGGCCTGTTTCCAACACTTAGCAATTTTAAAACCCCGATTTCAGTGTCTTCGACATTGGCATTCCGCGTTCTCCGAAATTCGTTAAGCAACTTGAGTTGGTCCAAAAATAAAAGTTGGAGTGGACATTCTGGAGAAGAGCATGTAAAAGTATGGCATCAATTTGACTTAGTGTCAACCATCAATTTAAATAGTTGCTCATTGTTATCAAATCACTGACATGGGCAAATTTGGAGCCAATTATCTCCTAACCTGTTGCCCTAATGGCCTAAGTGTCTTAACGAAAATTGTAGAGCATAAGGAGTAGAGCAAACTTCATTTTGGGCCCAAGATCCAGTTCGGCCTAGATCCGGCCCAAATCAATGTCCACCTTGCCCTCACCGACGCCCGCCACGTGCTCGAGGAAATGCACGAACGGGCGACGCGTGCTGGTGCGTGGCAACCATGCGCGAGGTCGCGCCCCACCATGCTGCCGCGCGTCCTACACCTGGCCACGCGCCCTACGCCCTGCCACCGGAGAAGAGCAGCACCCGAGCGCCCTCTCCATCTCGCCCCACTCCATTCTGTTCGCTCCCTCTGTTTTCTGTCCCGGCTCGCGCACGCGCACGCCATGGTGGCCGTGGCCGCCATTGCTGAGCTAGGCAAGCCCCACGCCACCGCGTCTCGGTCCATCCTCATGCTCAACGGGTTGCATCACCACCGTCGTCGCGCCATGCCGCGCGCGCCGCATCCTTTTTCCGGCCGTGACCGTCGCCGGAGGCCGCTGCCACCGGGCCGCCGCCGTCGCCATCGCCTGCTCTCGTGGCTGCGACACCACGGGCCCCCTTGGGCCGAGCCAGGGGCACCAGTTAGGGCGCGGAGGTCCCCTTGTCCTCGTGCCGCCCTTAGCCACCGTCGCCGGTGACTCCATCGCCGGAGAGCGGCCGGCCACCGCCTCCTCTGTTCGTCGGAAGAAGGAAGAAGACGACCGATGTCTCCCCTCTCTCTGTCTCTCTGTGCATGTATGACAGGTGGGCCCATCCGGGCAGCGGGTCCCACATGTCGGGTTCAGTTGTGGCAGAGCTTGGGTACCGAATCGGGTGTGTCTAGCAGTTTAGTAGAGTTTGGGTAATCTCGTTTTTGAATTTCAAAATTTTGTGAAATCTTCTAAAATCCATATCTCATGCTAGATAAGTCCAAAAATAGCAAATGTGGACTTTTTGGAAACCTTGAGAAGATATCTATGCAGTGGAGTCATAATATGTTATATGTTTGTAGAAGTTTTCTGATGTCTTTATTTAAGCTTTAAAAAGGTTCCAAAAATGCTTATAAACTTGACCAGAGCAAGATCTGGAGTTTTAGAACTCCAAAAATGATGATTCTTGTTTTGTTAATTTTGTGATGACATGTACTTGCTAGGAAAAATATTAAACACACTAGTTGTTCACTGTTTTCTTAGGGCTTTGTTTGGACCTTGACAAATAAGGAATTTACATTATATTGCTTGTCATTTTTATATCTTGAGTTGTGTTGCTCCACATGATGTGAAATTTTTATGGTAGTCTTTCCATGCTATGAATGTACTGTGGTATAAATTTCATGGCCATTGCTTACTGTATGCTCAAGTTATTGAGTTAACTTGTTTATGGCTTAATAAATAGCTTATAAATAATATATAAATGATAAAATAGAAAATGTTGTTCCATTACCTTATTATGATGTTGCTCTATGATGTTGGGTCATTCTATGGCCATGTGTTCACAGAAAATATTGAGTTTTAGGTTTTACTTGCTCTCCCATGATTTATTGCTATAGCTATTTGTCTTTTTCATAGAGGTTGATCTACTTGTCTAAATAGCTTGAAATTTGGACAGTAGACTTTTGAGAGCATTTGTAGACCCCTGTAATTTTGGTAGAATTTATTGAGCATCTTTATGATGTGGTCATAATTCCACCTACTTATCTAAATAAATTAAGAAAATATATTAAAAGAAATTATTTAGTATTGGGCACTATGTTTTCTGGTGTTCATTAGTCATGTGTGACATGTTGGTAAAGTTGATTTTGTCCAATGATATGTTTGCAACATAAGTTAATAATTATTTCTTGCAAACGAGGTTTCTGAACAGATTTAAGAATATTGTTAATTACCCTATGCAAATGATGTTTTCATGTCTTGTGTGCTATAACAAAGTTGTTGTGAATTTCATGATCTAGCTAATGCTAAATTTTGGTGGCAATTGGACATATGGTTTAGAAACTACAGCTGTTCTAAGTTGGGTTCAGATTTAGGTTGCTCTCTGTCCTTCTAGGACAGATTCTGTACCTTCTGTATTTTGACCTAGTAAATGTTAGAATCAGGTTTAGATGATTATAAATGAAATATAGATAATTTCATAAGTTTTTCATAATGTCTTCTTGCAAGTCATTTGGAGTTTTAGATCTCCAGTTATGATTAAATTACTTAGCTGCTGTTCTGATGCCCAGAATGTGGCAATTTCTAGTTCTAGTGCTTTGATTAACTTTGTCATGCTTGTGTATTGAAGTGTGACACATGTCATTGTTGGTACTTGGTTTGGTACCCTAGGATCTTATAAGACTTGTGTCTTGATTGATGTGTTTGCAATCTTCTATGTTATGCCTTAGTGAGGATTAAGTTATTTAGCTCTAGGTGTTTAGAAGAACTTTGGTATGCTTGCATGATTACTTTGTTTATTGCACTTCTATGCATTCATACATATGCATTGTTGCACCTCAATTAGGTACGCTAGCAGAAACGCGTAAAGGATCTAAGGTGGAGCCAAACCCGAAGATGGAGTTGGTGGGTCTATCCCGAAGATAGAAGGACCGGACAAGTGATAGATTGGAAGATGCTCGCCAAGTGAACTCATCTGACATACTCTAACTTGAGTCGGATCCCAGGCAAGCCCCGGAGCATTATAAGCCTCCTACCTTCAAAGCAATTAATTATATATATGTTATAAGTATTGTTGCATTAAGTGGTAGGAGTTGGTTGAAAACCTTGCTGCATTATATCATTCCTTGTCCAGATATATGAATCCTTGAATCCTACATAGACTAGGATCGAGTAGATGCTTAGCCCTGCTTTAAGCGGTAGAAGTCAGGTGATTTCCTGTCACCTGCGAGATATAGGGATATTCATATATGGCACGGTTGGCTATATTTGCTATCGTGGAATGGAACCATGTGTTAATAAAATGAAATGAGACCGGGCGGGATGACGATAGTGAAGCAACAAGGCATGGAGGTCTTGGGTGTGAATCTATCCCCGTCTGAGTCGTTTAAGGACCGATTCGCTGTACGTCCTTGAGTCATGTTGAACGCAGTCTAACACTTAGTTGGCCGGATAAGTCGTTCCGACCGCGAATCCGAGTAATACAGTTCAGGCCGGGAATCGAATGGTAGGTTGCTTCTTGGAGGAGAGAAAGGATGTGCTTGGGGACATTGGCATGAGACCAAGGGGGGTTAGAGTCCCTATCACCTGGCAGAGTGTCGCCCTTGGGGTCGCGACATCATTCGGACCCGTGGCTCCTGAACTGTACCAAAGGTGACCTGAGCAGCCCTCGCCAGGCGTGACTCGGTGAGTGTTAGAAATACCCCTCCAGCTGGATAGGAATTCGATTCGAATCGCCGTCGCTCCCGGTTAGTGAGCACTTGACTTGAGCAGCGGCAACGTAGATTCCATTAAATTGAACGGATGGTTAATTGGATCACGATGAAAAGGTTGCCTCAATTTATACCTGCTATGGTTAATATTGTTTGCTCCTAATAAAGTGAGTGCTCTAGTACAGGTTCTAATATAGATGATAGGTTAATGATAATTAACTTGATGCTTAAGCATTAATGATTGATCATCTATATTAAGCTTTTATGCAAAATGTTGTCAAGCTAGCCCCACTTCATATCAGCCTTGCATGATCCTTGGTGTCACCTTATTTTCTGGTTTCTGACGGGTAAGTCTAGCTGAGTACCTTCTCGTACTCAGGGTTTTATCAACACTTGTTGCAGGTTGTGATGTATCATGGCGGCTGCAAGAGTTGGTTGACTCCTGCCGTAGTGGCAAAGTGTGATCACGGGCATGATCCTTTTTATTTATCTTATCTCTAATGCTTTTGTTGGAAGTCGACCGTGGTACTGGCATGTATTTGAAATAAGATCAATGTTAGTTTCAAATTACTTTGCTTCCGCTAGTTTTCAATGTAAGTTTTAATAACTATGTTGAACTCCGATGTATATTGAATTACTTGTGAAATGGTTATAACATGTGACTTGTTATGTTGAATCACTACGATCTTGGCTTGTATGTCGGTTGGTTTGAAATCTCTCGTGATTTCATTGGACTACCGGAGTTATATGGGCTCAAGTGTGAGAATTTGATCATTTCGGTGATTGTTTTTATACTTGTGCTCTTATAATTTGGACGGTTCTGTTACAGCTGGCATCGGAGCAAGATTCAACATTAAACTTGTCATATGTGTAATTAAAACAAAGGTTTTGTTTTATAAAATCAGTTTTATCAACTTATAGCTATATATAGGTTTGTGAAATCTGAATTCTAAACCTAGTATGCCAGTGGTCAATTTCCTTATGCCCATATAAGGATTATTAGGTGGCTTATATAAGTACTAACTTGGGGGTTTTTCATTTATGCATCTACGCCCAGGCCAAGGTATGTATGTGTGATGACTCTCCCACACTATGCTACCCGGTGTGTCAGATTAGAGGTAGCCTTCATATATGAAATAGCCATATATGTTGCTAGTTTACTTTTATGCAACATCGCACCTACGCTCAGGTAAGTGTGAGTTGTGAGAGCATGACCGTACAAACTGCGGTCTAGGGGAGAGCTAGTTTTGGTTACTGGATTATCTACATGTTACACACATGTATATATGAAGGTACTTAATTGTGGGTGATCGAATGATTCGGGTAGTTTTGGTGCTACATGTACGTATACAGGGGTATATGTATATGGGAGTGCTTAGAATTTTATCTTCCTATTTCATTGTGTGCTATATTTGGGGAAATGTTGGGCTGCAATGAAACTTTTCTGCAGGTACGCTAACCATGAATGCGTAAGTCGAATGTAGCTGGCGACTAGCTATATATCGAAAGAGTGCGTGTTATGCCATCGACATAGAACGTGATCGCCACCTTAGGTTGGTAATCTTATGAGGACGAATAGGACGAAGCATGCATCTTCATGATTGTTGCATTATGCATGGCTATACTCTTCTCACCCTTGTTCTATAGTGTGTAACTTGTGATCAATGTGTTACACTATCTTTCTTGAGTAAAGTAAAACAAAAATGCCTTGTTCCATGTTGCTTGAGAAAAGTGTGTGCTTAGTTTTGTTAGAAATAATTGTGGTTACATGCTTGAACCTATAGGTGCCCTCTAGTTTAGCCAAGTGGTGGATATGCTGTCATACAAGTTTTTGAAAATGTTTTAGACCTCACTTAAGTAAATTGGATTCTCGTGAATGAATTAAATTGGTGTTGGTCTAGGGTAACAATGTTTAGAGCCACTAGGATGATATGTTTGTGTGCTCTCTTGTTAAGTAGAACAAAGGCAAACTTTGTTTTGCTTATTAAACGTTGGCTGCTAGAGCGGTTTCTGTTGTAGTGATGCTTTTATGATCATAATGGTGTTTTCTGTAGTTATAGAGAATACCAAAGTTGTAGCTAACTTACTTATCTAGCTTGTCCAAAAATTTTATGACCCTAGGTCTTATGGTTTAAGAGTTATAAATTTTAGAAGTTTGTTGTCAGAATCTGCTCATGTTCAGAACAAATCTGAATGTTTGCTTTATTTGACCTGTGTGCATATGGAATCATGTCTTGGAGATAATAGAATAAGTGTAGTACTTTTTCTAAGCTTTCCAAATTGTCCTATAGCACCAATTGGGGTGGTCTAAATCTCTACTTATGAGCTTGTAAAGTGGAATGACAGAATCTGTCCAAATCTGGGCAGAGATGTCTTCTTTGTCTTGTCTGGCCTTGTTAGATATAGAATCATCTTAATATGATAATAAGAAAGTTATAGACAACTTAATAAGCTTTACATAAAGTTAAGGCTCAGCCTTGTTGGACCCCTAGAGCTCCAGTTATGCAATTTTGAAGTTCTTGTCAGTTTTCTGTTCATATTGGTACAGATCTGAAACTTCAGCATGTTTGACCATGCTAACCTATGATTTAGCTTTTGGTATGAATAACTAATGTGTAGCCATCTTTCTAAGCTTTCTAGAAAGTCTAGGATCACCTTTATGGGATGTCTACAACCTCAGCTATGGTCGAAACAATTAACTACTATGTTGCTGTCCATGTTCTGTGCCCATGCTAAGTAGCCACCTTAGCTAGCGTTTGTCTTAGGCTAAACTCGTAGTTAGTTGCTTGAGTTCGTTTGTGTAAGCTTCTTTATGTGTTGCTTGAAGTTATGATGCATGTATGTATGCTTGTTAGTTAATTAGTGCCCTAGTTGTCACCTCGTTTGTCCACGGTAAGCATGCGAGTGTCGAATAGCTTTATCTTAGGGCAACACTCGTGTTACGTGAAACAATCTCTTGGCTATCATCTCCAATTAGGTTCTTTCCCTTATGAACCTCAGCATGTAGCCGTGGTTGCTTGCCTTGAGTGCTTGTATCCATGCCTTTGCTTGACCGAGAGCCTAAAGTTTAGTTCTCCTATATGTTTTTATAAGCCGTGGATGTTTTGCAAACCTTTTTGTGAAGACCCTTATCGACTGACCAACCAAATTAACTCTCATCAACGTTAGCCTTTGACCATGGTTCGTACGTTGCCAATTATGGAGACTGTACCTAAATCCATGTTGGACCTTCTGGTTGCCTCTCCCAAAGGTTAGCTAGTGTAACACAACGCCTCTCTGCTATGGCCTCTAAATCGTGTGCTCACAAATTCGTACATCTACCTTATCAACTCAATCTTTGAGTGGTACCTCAATTTTGTCCATGAAGTTTGTTTAAGCCATCCTCAACCTTCCCAAGTCTCGGGATGTTTTATCAATCTTGATCTCATGTTGTTGCTCAACATGATCGAATCTCTATTATTTAATTATCTGGTAGTTTCCTTAGTCGACGCAAGGTGTGTTTGGAGTTAAGCAAAAATATCATGCTTAATCGCCATCGGCAATTGAGCTATGTCTCTTGTGCTATGTTTTGATCTTTGAATCACCTCCTGGTTAATTCCAAACCTTGTGACTACCTTTTCTTGCTATCCTCCCTTGTATAATGCTTGTTTTTACCACCCAAATTGTTTCACTTGAAATTTCACCTGGGTGGGGTGATCGGTAATGGTGTTATGAGTAGCAACTAATGGTGCCGCGACGAAACCGAGAGCCTCCTGTGGCGGCCGACACAAGGTTGTGCTGCTCGGCACGCGCTGGTATCGTGGTTTCTAGTCATGATCCATTGCGGAACAACATCAACGTGTTATTCTCATGTGAACTGTTTCTTGGTTATCTCTCCATATTGTATCATAAGATCCATATCTTAGACCAAAAGTAGTGGAGTTTCCTTCTGAAGTTGCTAAGAGGAAAATCTTTGAAGAATAGGTCACTGACATAAACATTAACAGACTGCAATAGGTGGTAGACAAGTGACTCTACTTAGTTGTCAGACTATTGACGAACGTCATCTAGTGAGCAACGTATCTCATTTCTGTTGGATAAGAATCGATTGTCACATTACGCAAGTCTTAACCTTTGTATGCATAATGACCATACCATTGAGATCAACCATCTCTGGTGAGACTCCGTATCTGCTGACTTCAATGGCAACCATCTGCTTTGTATCAACCACAATTTTTGTGATCAAGAATGAAGATTTGGAACTTTTTAGTGTTGAGAGACAACTAATTAGTTACCAATAGGAAGGTTAATCTCCAGCTAGGTAACGACTCTTTGGTAGCTATGAAGGCTATGTCTTACAGAGCAATAACCAACAAGAAGTTAATCAACTAGCCAACAACTTGAGTGATACTCTATCTTCCGGAGCCATTGTGATCAAGTCAATTCCATCTTGGACAATCACACAGATAGTGCAAGATGTTCTATCAGCTAAGGTGAAGAAGTAGATAAAGTATGTGTTTTGCCTTGCAAAAGTAACCCGCAAGTTCAAAGCGTGTGCATCCTCGAATTGATATGTAATTTAATAGTCGAGATCTGCTGTTGGATGACCCTTTGAGGTCTCACAGATACTAGTTTACACTCTTTCATTTGCTTTTGCTTTCTCGTATCCCTAATGTACGAGCAGCCTTGGTTTCTACAAATCAATGTATGCCATCGCGAAACAAAAGCAATTTGAAAAGTGTCAAACAACAGATTTTCCATCTTGGAGCTGCTGTTTGATCCTAAAAAGGAAGCCTCAAGGTGAAAGTTGGCCTGACAAAGTTGTTATGCTGCAAGTCAACTCAACTTACAGTGCAACTAAGTAATAAAGGAAAATTTTTACTCAATCGCTTGGTGGTAGACTACTCCCCGCGGTTAAGTGAATAAGTACAACTTTTGTTGTCCTTAAGGCCTCGTTACATCTTTCTTTGGGAATTATTTTCCAATGATGACATACTTTGGTACCTTATACATGTTTTTACCAAGAGGTTGCATCTGATTCAACCCAGATAACTGTTGTCTTTGGATAAAAGAATCTTTTAGATAGCTGTTGGCAGAAATAGAAAGCTAACAGAGTCAGCTATTACATTCACTAACCTCTCGATAGACTCAGATAATACAGTGTTGTCATCAGAGAAAGAGAACTGCACACATGGAACCTTAAGTAGTTTTCCATTAGTTGGTGCCTAAATGAATGAACATTTACGACCAACATAGACCTTGTCTATTGGTTAGTCAGTATCCTAAAGTCTCAGAGTATATTTGCCGTCTATGGTCTCACACTTTTGGAAGGTTGTGCTCAAGCCATTTTGGTAGAGGACTGCTTTTCAAACTTTGTGAACATAGAGTCATTTTAACGAGTATACTTCTGATTATTTCGGTCTAGTGTCAAGTTTATATGGCCTATGTTGTGGTCATTAGAGAGTCAGATATTTGTGAGTGGTTCACTCAAGGACCAAATGATCTCCGTACACTGAGAATACAGTATATGCTATTTTGGATTCCTCCCAAAGTAACAATGCTTCATTAAAGTTAATGAAGGAAATTCTTCAGACAAATTTTACCATGAAGAGTACGTATCAGAAAGTGCCTTTGACCGAACTGTTCATCGATGTTGAAGCTTTGTAGCTGCATGCTATAGCAAATGTTGGAAACTTGATAACGTATCTCTCTTCCTTAAAAGGTCTTCCATTCCGAATCTCGGGACGCGATTCTTTTAAGGGGGGAGGGCTGTAACACCCCAGGTGTTTATCACCAATTAAGTAGTGGGTTTAAGCTTAAACATGACAGATTAAGTGGAGATGGCAATGCCAAAGTCAACCCTATGGAAATAAACCCTAATCTGAACTTAGATGTTGCACCCTTGCTTACATATAGGCTCAATTAAAAGATATATGCGTGGGTGTTGTTATCAAAGTATCTTCACATGTCTCACATCAATAACTATCTATATTGATCCCTGGAAAAGTTTCATGAAGTTTGGAATCAAAAAGTCACATGAAATGATAAGTTATATGCTTGTTGGATTATAATTGAAACATGCTGTCGGTGTTCGGACTAAGGGGGTCCTAAACCAACGAGTAAATGCTGCGTGACTCTTTCCTGGATGGTGATGCAAGGAGAACACACGGGGGTTTATCCTGGTTCGGGCAAAAGAAGGCCCTACGTCCAGCGGGGAAGAGAGGTTTGTATTTCCTTGCACCGGGGTGCTCGTGTAGGGGTTACAAGCAGGCGAGAGAGGGTGTCGAGCCCAAGTCTCAAAGAGAAAAAGGAGAAGGGTCGTTGCTTGAGATGTTGATCTCTTGCTTTCGTTGCTCGGTTGGGTGGATGGTTGTTTCGTCTGTCCGTGATGTTTCTTGTTTTTCCTCCTCTCCCTCTGGTTCGCCCTGGCCTGCCTTTTTATAGGGCGAGAGGTGGCCAAGTCGAGGGGAGGCTTGAGGCGTTGATTCCTGTTGAGTTGACTGTAGCGACGTGGCTTCGGGATGGCCGGCCATCCCTGGATATCCTGACGCGGTACGGGACAAGAGGGTGAAATGACCCAGAGTGCCAGGCCATACCGTCCTTCGAGCTAAGTCGAGCGTTGGGCCGGGTCGAGGCTGGGTCGAGGTTGGATGGATAAGGCCGAATCCCCGGTATCGCGGAGGACGGACCTTGTCTTATCCTCCCTCGAGGGCGACTGATGGTGAATAGTGCGCGGTATGGTGGATACAGTGACGGCTTTCACCTCCCATCACGGGATGGGCGGTAAAACAGTGAGATTTGACGTGGGTATTGTTCCCGCGTTGACCCATGCCGTAGCCATGCCGGTCGGTGGTAGTAGGTAACCGCATTGAATGCTATGGCTTTTGTCCTGGGTAGGTAAAGAAAGGGCGTCGAGGGGCCGGAGCGTGGTCGAGGTGCCCCGTCGAGCGGGCCTCGTACGAGTCGGAGCCGGAGCGCGGTCGAGGCGCCCCGTCGAGCGGGCCTCGTACGAGTCGGAGCCGGGGTGCGGTCGAGGCACCCCGTCGAGCGGGCCTCGTACGAGTCGGAGCCGGGACGCGGTCGAGACACCCCGTCGAGCGGGCCTCGTACGAGTCGGAGCCGGGGCGCGTTCGAGGCGCCCCGTCGAGCGGACCTCGTACGAGTCGGAGCCGGGGTGCGGTCGAGGCACCCCGTCGAGCGGGCCTCGTACGAGTCGGAGCCGGGACGCGGTCGAGGCGCCCCGTCGAGCGGGCTACCTTTTCTACTGGTTTCGGTTTTTGTCAGTGTTTTGGCGATAGCTGTGGTACCCCCGTACTGTTGGTACCGACAGTAGCCCCCGAGCCTTTGGGTGAGTGTGTGATCACTCTCCCAGAGGTTAGTCTGAACTGGAGTCGTAGCGTCGTGATTTTTCCGGTGGGGGCGCGCGAGCGCACCCGCCGGGTGTAGCCCCCGAGGCCTCGGTGGAGTATGGAGACTCCTCCGAGGTCTTGCTTGCGTTCGATTGGGGGACATTTTGTTGCGGTCAAGCCCCCGAGCCTCGTGCGCGTGAGGTCGATTAGGGTCCCGGCCGTCTTTTGCGACCCTCACGCTCCTTTTTCGAAAAAAGGAGGAGGGGTGGAGAATGTCGCACTACCCTCGTTTGGGCCCGAGTTACGACGATCTCCGGTGAGCTGCTAGTGGGGGAATTCGAGTGAGAACCCGTGCCCCGTTCGTTAGGGGTCGGCTAGCGGCCCAGAGGCGCCCTAAAAAATGCCAAGGAGTGGTCGTGTGGATCTCGATTCCCTTCGACAGGATTCGAGGGCTCGATGCCTCCCCCGGAGGGATTCCTACCACAACCTTCTCCTTCGGCCTCGAATACGTCCTGGGGTGCCTCGAGAGCGTGGCTCGAGCCCTTGGCCATGTACGGGCGCACCCTGGGTCGTCCCTAACTCTGTTGCTCGAGGGCAGCTGTCGAACCCTGTTCGAGGGCCAGCTTTCGCTCCCTCGAGACTTATTGTGGGCTTCACACCCATTTTTGCGGTCGGGACCCCGAGCCTCGCACGCACGAGGTCGATCCGAGTCCCGGCCGTCTTTTGCGACCCTCACGCTCCTTTTTCGAAAAAAGGAGGAGGGGTGGAGAATGTCGCACTACCCTCATTTGGGCCCGAGTCACGACGATCTCCGGTGAGCTGCTAGCGGGGAAACTCGAGTGAGAACCCGTGCCCCGTTCGTTAGGGGTAGGCTAGTGGCCCGGAGGCGCCCTCAAAATGCCAAGAAGTGGTCATGTGGATCTCGATTCCCTTCGACAGGATTCGAGGGCTCGATGCCTCCCCCGGAGGGATTCCTACCACAACCTTCTCCTTCGGCCTCGAATACGTCCTGGGGTGCCTCGAGAGCGTGGCTCGAGCCCTTGGCCATGTACGGGCGCACCCTGGGTCGTCCCTAACTCTGTTGCTCGAGGGCAGCTGTCGAACCCTGTTCGAGGGCCAGCTTTCGCTCCCTCGAGACTTATTGCGGGCTTCGCACCCATTTTTGCGGTCGGGACCCCGAGCCTCGCACGCACGAGGTCGATCCGAGTCCCGGCCGTCTTTTGCGACCCTCACGCTCCTTTTTCGAAAAAAGGAGGAGGGGTGGAGAATGTCGCACTACCCTCGTTTGGGCCCGAGTCACGACGATCTCCGGTGAGCTGCTAGCGGGGAAACTCGAGTGAGAACCCATGCCCCGTTCGTTAGGGGTCGGCTAGTGGCCCGGAGGCGCCCTCAAAATGCCAAGAAGTGGTCGTGTGGATCTCGATTCCCTTCGACAGGATTCGAGGGCTCGATGCCTCCCCCGGAGGGATTCCTACCACAACCTTCTCCTTCGGCCTCGAATACGTCCTGGGGTGCCTCGAGAGCGTGGCTCGAGCCCTTGGCCATGTACGGGCGCACCCTGGGTCGTCCCTAACTCTGTTGCTCGAGGGCAGCTGTCGAACCCCGTTCGAGGGCCAGCTTTCGCTCCCTCGAGACTTATTGCGGGTTTAGCACCCATTTGAGACATACCTGGAGATATTTCGTTGTCCGGGCGCGTTTTTTCGGGAGGCGAGACCGGCGCGTTATCGGCGTACGGTTACGACGTGGGGAGCGGCCACGTGCTCAGTTCCTGCGAGATATAAGGAAACGGTTAGGCGAGCGGTTTTATCGCGAGAAACTGCTCCTTACTTTTCGCGCGACCGTTGGGCTTCCGTCCGAGCATATAAAGCGAAGGCCTTGGGGTCTCCGTCCCCCACCGGTTACTTGCATCCCTGCAATCTTTTGCCCTAGCCATCCCCTGCCACATCGCGTTCTCCGCCCGTCTTGCCGTAGCCACCGCATCCTTTTCTCCCATCCCCTCCCGGCGACATCGATGGCAGGAAAAAGCCAGATCCTTCCCGCCGACGACTGGGCCGCCTCCTCGGTGACGGAGAGGAGGTTGGAGGAGTTGGTCGAGGACGGGCTGTTGCGGCCGAGGACGAACTCGGCGCGGCCGGAGTGGGTGGCACCGCCCCCCGCCCACCAGGAGCCAGTGCCCCCCGAAGGGTACGTGGTGAGCTTCGTCAGCTTTCATGAGCGGGGGTTCGGCGTGCCGGCGTCGGTCTTCATGCGCGCACTCCTCCACTACTACCGGGTGGAGCTTCACCACCTTTCCCCCAATGCCGTGGCGCAGGCCGCCATCTTTGCGGCGGTCTGCGAGGGCTACCTTGGGGTGGAGCCACAGTGGAACTTGTGGCTTCACCTTTTCAAGGCCGAGCTCTTCGCCAAGAGGGCAGGGGAGAAAGGCGTCCTGTCCGCGGCCCGAGTGGGGAGCTGCGTGCTGCAGGTGAGATCGGGTCGGACGGATCTATACATCCCGGCCCGACTCATCTCCTCGAACAGTGGGTGGCACGAGGGTTGGTTCTACCTCCGCAACGATGAAAATCAGTTGCCGAGGTACACCGGCCGCGTGCTGACTGCTCGAGAAGAGCATTGGTCGTACGGAGTGCCCGAGGCCGAGAAGACGCGCTTGGATCCACTGCTGGCGGCGCTGCAGCAGCTTCGCCTTCGAGGCCTGACGGCTGCGGCGGTGGCTGCGGGTTTCCATCGCCGTAGAGTGATGCCGTTGTGCCAGCGTCGTCTCCGCCTGGACCAGATGACTCCGGAGGCGAACCTGGAGGGCACCCGGATGTCCCACGAATCCCTCACCCTTGAGGAGGTTCTCCGGCGGGCTCGCCGGATGGTCGGGAACTTCAAGGCGGAGGAAGCCAATCAGGTTCCCATGAGGCCTACCGAGGGGTGCGAATCCGTGGTACGTATCCCGGGGCTGAGGTGTTGCCTTTCTTGTTTTTCTGTGGACTTCGCTGATGTGGTCGAGGTCGGTGTGTAGGATTTGTCGGCGTTGCGGGAGACGCGCCCACCAGTCCCGGAGGACCGGCCCGCCCGGGAGGCTCGACGCCTGCATGCCTCCCAGAAGAAGCAGGCGAAGGAGACGGCCAAGAAGCGGGCGATCCGCAAGGCCAAGAAGGCGGAGGCGTTGAAGAAGCGCCGGCGCCAGCAAGCCATCGACGGAGTGCCCCTGTCACCGTCGCCTTCCGAGACAGTCTCGGGGGAGGACGACGGCAGCAGCGATGAAGATGAAAATGCCCTGTCGCGATATGAGATCGCGACCAGGCTCGGGGATCTCCCCGACATTCGCCCCCTGCTGGAGCCCATCGGGGGGAGGTCCTCCTCGGTCGTCGTGGTCGAGGAGGTCGAGGGGAAGAAGGTGGAGAAGGGATCTGGCCCTTCGAGGGGAGGGGCCATTTTGCCCCGGACCCGGCGAGAGGGGTCGTCGGGGACGTCCGCACCAGCCGGGGCCTCGCAAGCTCCGGCAGGGGCGGAGATGGTGGTACCGGCGTCGTCATCAGCGGCGGCGCCGGTAGGAGTAAGGACCCGAGGCCAGCTGGCCTCGGGAGCACAAAGGGCGCAGGGCGGTGTGTCGGCCGGGGCTCCCAGGAGCGCCCGGCCTGCTGGTGAGGCCGCCGCGGGGCCTCCAGCGGCCGTCCCGGGAGGCTCGAGCCGCGCGGGGTCGAGGTACTTGGTGCCGATTTCCGGGTAAGTATCTCAACTTGGTTGTCCTGCCTTTCCCAAAGTCCGTCGGCTAACAATTCTTCTCACTTCGCAGGCTGAAGCGGAAGGCGGAGCCAATAGTGCCTACCCCTGTGAAGTCGCTGCGAGCCAGCGCCGTTGTCCTCAACCGGACGGCGGAGCAGGACGCGGCCTGGGTCCGTCAGGTCGAGGCAGCGAAAGGGCGCCTGCGACATCAGCAAGGGTCGGCCGACGCCGCGGCGGTTGCCGGCCCGGAGCCCGCCGTCGAGGGGGCCGAACCGGCAAAGGCGGCGGCGCTTGACGTGGTCGAGGCGGGGCCCCGGCCGTCGGGGACGGCCGAGGCTGCCGTTGCGGTCGCGACGAGCGAGGCACCCGTCCGCGACGGTGCTGACGTGACCAAGGAGGAGGTCGCGTCGGTGCCGGGGCAAGAGACGGTCCCGGCGAAGGGGTCGCAGCCGCGACAAGGCCCGTCGGCAGAGCCAGCGGGCGTGGTGGAGATCGGGGCGGTCGAGCCCCCGTCCGGAGCACCCGAAGAAGAGACGCCGGCTCCGGCGGTGCCGACGGTCGAGGCGAGGGTACCGGAGCCGTCGTCGGTCGAGGTGCCGGCTCCGGTAGCGCCGGCGGTCGTAAGTGCCCGCCCTCACGCTCCCCTCGACAACATCTCCCTGGACAAGGGAAAACAAACGATAGGGGTCGAGGGGGGTGAGGTCGCGGACCAGGCCGGTGTCACGACGGCCGTTGGAGAGGTGGATACCGCGGGCGAGGCCGGTCCTTCCGCGGGACCGGGAGACGCCCCGGCCGGGTCGTCCTCCTCGTGGCCCGACATCGCCGCGCTGGCGATAGCGCGGGTCGAGGCGGAGCTGCCGAAGTGGGGGGGGCCGTCCCTTGAGTTCAGGGACGCTACGAACCCCGACGCCGAGCCCGTCTTTGTCCTTAGCGACAAAGACGAAGTGCACCGATGGGAGTACCTCGAGGGCGTCCGCCAGCACCTCAACCGGTTGCTTCGAGTGGCGTCTGGCGCTGTGCGGAGTATGGGGGATGCCACCGAGGTATGATCGACCCGTCGGCTTGCTTGATAGGCTGTTTTTTTTCTTCGGATTTGTGATCTTTTCGAATTGCGTTCAGGAGCTGAAGGAGTATTCCCGCCGCAAGTCACTCTTCATCCGGGACGAGAGTGGCGTGTGGGGCGCGCTGTCCCAGCAACGGGTTCTGGTCGAGGAGGCCCAGAAACGGCTATCCGATCGGAACGCCGAGATGGCTGAACTGCGCGTCGCATACGCCACATTGAAGGAAGAGGCGGCGCAGGCATGGGCGGCCGAGGCCGTGATGCGCACAAGCCTGGACAAGGCTCGGGAGGAGGCTACCCAGGCGCGCAGGGACCTCGAGCCCTTGTCTGCGCGGGTGAAGGAGCTCGAGGAGGATGTCTCCCAGGTTGGCCTTCAGCGCGACGCCTTCCATGCCGAGATCACGACGCTGCAGGGAGCCGTCCAAAAGAAGGACGCGGCTCTCGAGTCTGCTCGGCAGGAGGTCGAGGCGCTAAAGGCGGCCATCCGTGACAAGGACAGCGCCTTCCTGGGGCTCGAGCGAACATGTGGGGGACTCCGCGACGAGGTCGTGGGCCTGCAGACCCACGGGGTTCTGTTTCCGGTGTCTCCGTAGAGTCCTGATAATCAGAAGCCGGCGTGGACGCAACGAGGTCCAGAGTGGAGCGTAGATGGTGCCCGGGGAGTTCCTCATAAGCGCTCATGCGAGTGCTCACGGAGGATGCATACACCCGGGCGACCGAGTCTAGTCCAAACGGGAATGGTAATGGGGACGTCACTGCCCGCGGTGAAATAGATGCTATGGACAGTGGTGTCTCACCGGATGGGGGAGCGGCGGGATTCCTCGTTGGCACGCGACCCTCGACCAGGCTCATCCCTCCCAAATTTTCCAAAAGGAGATCTGGGGGAGCGCCTGTCTGGGGGGTGCCGGACCGGGGGATCCCATCGCCCTCCGTCAGGTAGAGACGGTAGTTGTGCTGGGCTCGCCGTCGCCGGGCGGCCCGCGACCGCCTGGAGCGACGGTGCCGGTTGACTGCTCCCCCGGGCTGGGAGAGCTCGTAATCTTCGTCGGTTGGGTGCCTGGGTGGGAGTAGGACCATGTCGTAGCCAGAGCCGAGCGACATGAACTCCAAACTCCCAAACCAGATCACCGTACCCAACGGGATCGGGCGTTCGGGGTTAGCCATCCAGGAAGAACGGCGACAAAGCGATGTTTGCACGCAGCGAGCCCCTACCTGGCGCGCCAACTGTCGGTGTTCGGACTAAGGGGGTCCTAAACCAATGAGTAAATGCTGCGTGACTCTTTCCTGGATGGTGATGCAAGGAGAACACACGGGGGTTTATCCTGGTTCGGGCAAAAGAAGGCCCTACGTCCAGCGGGGAAGAGAGGTTTGTATTTCCTTGCACCGGGGTGCTCGTGTAGGGGTTACAAGCAGGCGAGAGAGGGTGTCGAGCCCAAGTCTCAAAGAGAAAAAGGAGAAGGGTCGTTGCTTGAGATGTTGATCTCTTGCTTTCGTTGCTCGGTTGGGTGGATGGTTGTTTCGTCTGTCCGTGATGTTTCTTGTTTTTCCTCCTCTCCCTCTGGTTCGCCCTGGCCTGCCTTTTTATAGGGCGAGAGGTGGCCAAGTCGAGGGGAGGCTTGAGGCGTTGATTCCTGTTGAGTTGACTGTAGCGACGTGGCTTCGGGATGGCCGGCCATCCCTGGATATCCTGACGCGGTACGGGACAAGAGGGTGAAATGACCCAGAGTGCCAGGCCATACCGTCCTTCGAGCTAAGTCGAGCGTTGGGGCCGGGTCGAGGCTGGGTCGAGGTTGGATGGATAAGGCCGAATCCCCGGTATCGCGGAGGACGGACCTTGTCTTATCCTCCCTCGAGGGCGACTGATGGTGAATAGTGCGCGGTATGGTGGATACAGTGACGGCTTTCACCTCCCATCACGGGATGGGCGGTAAAACAGTGAGATTTGACGTGGGTATTGTTCCCGCGTTGACCCATGCCGTAGCCATGCCGGTCGGTGGTAGTAGGTAACCGCATTGAATGCTATGGCTTTTGTCCTGGGTAGGTAAAGAAAGGGCGTCGAGGGGCCGGAGCGTGGTCGAGGTGCCCCGTCGAGCGGGCCTCGTACGAGTCGGAGCCGGAGCGCGGTCGAGGCGCCCCGTCGAGCGGGCCTCGTACGAGTCGGAGCCGGGGTGCGGTCGAGGCACCCCGTCGAGCGGGCCTCGTACGAGTCGGAGCCGGGACGCGGTCGAGACACCCCGTCGAGCGGGCCTCGTACGAGTCGGAGCCGGGGCGCGTTCGAGGCGCCCCGTCGAGCGGACCTCGTACGAGTCAGAGCCGGGGTGCGGTCGAGGCACCCCGTCGAGCGGGCCTCGTACGAGTCGGAGCCGGGACGCGGTCGAGGCGCCCCGTCGAGCGGGCTACCTTTTCTACTGGTTTCGGTTTTTGTCAGTGTTTTGGCGATAGCTGTGGTACCCCCGTACTGTTGGTACCGACACATGCCTTACATCCCATGGGAACTAGTGTTTGTGCAACGTACAATGCAACATGTGCAACACATCTTGGACACATGTGGAACACCCTAGTGGAACATGTGTAGCATGTATCTTGAAACAACCACATGAAACAACTATAGCATTTCACTGAATTCTATGTTTCAATGCATGTGAGGCCTACACTTTTGTGCAACCTATGCATGGTGGGTATGTTTGGCCTCTACAACACCTTAACTACACTTAGGACACTTAATGGAACAATGTTCATGTTGATCATTTTGCCTAAAGGTGCTTCTAAGTGATGGTTGACCATGTATGGACCCTAGAACCCTTTCGTTTGACCATTTCAAAAGTCTGACCTAGAAGCTTTGCATGACTGTGCACCCTTTTACAAAGTTCTAGGGAATTTTATAAGGAACAAACTTTGTTTAAGAGTCAAGTCATGAAAAGGTGTGGAGAGTGCTCAAAAAGGGCCCACAAGTCAGAATTTGGCCTGTTTCCAACACTTAGCAATTTTAAAACCCCGATTTCAGTGTCTTCGACATTGGCATTCCGCGTTCTCCGAAATTCGTTAAGCAACTTGAGTTGGTCCAAAAATAAAAGTTGGAGTGGACATTCTGGAGAAGAGCATGTAAAAGTATGGCATCAATTTGACTTAGTGTCAACCATCAATTTAAATAGTTGCTCATTGTTATCAAATCACTGACATGGGCAAATTTGGAGCCAATTATCTCCTAACCTGTTGCCCTAATGGCCTAAGTGTCTTAACGAAAATTGTAGAGCATAAGGAGTAGAGCAAACTTCATTTTGGGCCCAAGATCCAGTTCGGCCTAGATCCGGCCCAAATCAATGTCCACCTTGCCCTCACCGACGCCCGCCACGTGCTCGAGGAAATGCACGAACGGGCGACGCGTGCTGGTGCGTGGCAACCATGCGCGAGGTCGCGCCCCACCATGCTGCCGCGCGTCCTACACCTGGCCACGCGCCCTACGCCCTGCCACCGGAGAAGAGCAGCACCCGAGCGCCCTCTCCATCTCGCCCCACTCCATTCTGTTCGCTCCCTCTGTTTTCTGTCCCGGCTCGCGCGCGCGCACGCCATGGTGGCCGTGGCCGCCATTGCCGAGCTAGGCAAGCCCCACGCCACTGCGTCTCGGTCCATCCTCATGCTCAACGGGTTGCATCACCACCGTCGTCGCGCCATGCCGCGCGCGCCGCATCCTTTTTCCGGCCGTGACCGTCGCCGGAGGCCGCTGCCACCGGGCCGCCGCCGTCGCCATCGCCTGCTCTCGTGGCTACGACACCACGGGCCCCCTTGGGCCGAGCCAGGGGCACCAGTTAGGGCGCGGAGGTCCCCTTGTCCTCGTGCCGCCCTTAGCCACCGTCGCCGGTGACTCCATCGCCGGAGAGCGGCCGGCCACCGCCTCCTCTGTTCGTCGGAAGAAGGAAGAAGACGACCGATGTCTCCCCTCTCTCTGTCTCTCTGTGCATGTATGACAGGTGGGCCCATCCGGGCAGCGGGTCCCACATGTCGGGTTCAGTTGTGGCAGAGCTTGGGTACCGAATCGGGTGTGTCTAGCAGTTTAGTAGAGTTTGGGTAATCTCGTTTTTGAATTTCAAAATTTTGTGAAATCTTCTAAAATCCATATCTCATGCTAGATAAGTCCAAAAATAGCAAATGTGGACTTTTTGGAAACCTTGAGAAGAGATCTATGCAGTGGAGTCATAATATGTTATATGTTTGTAGAAGTTTTCTGATGTCTTTATTTAAGCTTTAAAAAGGTTCCAAAAATGCTTATAAACTTGACCAGAGCAAGATCTGGAGTTTTAGAACTCCAAAAATGATGATTCTTGTTTTGTTAATTTTGTGATGACATGTACTTGCTAGGAAAAATATTAAACACACTAGTTGTTCACTGTTTTCTTAGGGCTTTGTTTGGACCTTGACAAATAAGGAATTTACATTATATTGCTTGTCATTTTTATATCTTGAGTTGTGTTGCTCCAAATGATGTGAAATTTTTATGGTAGTCTTTCCATGCTATGAATGTACTGTGGTATAAATTTCATGGCCATTGCTTACTGTATGCTCAAGTTATTGAGTTAACTTGTTTATGGCTTAATAAATAGCTTATAAATAATATATAAATGATAAAATAGAAAATGTTGTTCCATTACCTTATTATGATGTTGCTCTATGATGTTGGGTCATTCTATGGCCATGTGTTCACAGAAAATATTGAGTTTTAGGTTTTACTTGCTCTCCCATGATTTATTGCTATAGCTATTTGTCTTGTTCATAGAGGTTGATCTACTTGTCTAAATAGCTTGAAATTTGGACAGTAGACTTTTGAGAGCATTTGTAGACCCCTGTAATTTTGGTAGAATTTATTGAGCATCTTTATGATGTGGTCATAATTCCACCTACTTATCTAAATAAATTAAGAAAATATATTAAAAGAAATTATTTAGTATTGGGCACTATGTTTTCTGGTGTTCATTAGTCATGTGTGACATGTTGGTAAAGTTGATTTTGTCCAATGATATGTTTGCAACATAAGTTAATAATTATTTCTTGCAAACGAGGTTTCTGAACAGATTTAAGAATATTGTTAATTACCCTATGCAAATGATGTTTTCATGTCTTGTGTGCTATAACAAAGTTGTTGTGAATTTCATGATCTAGCTAATGCTAAATTTTGGTGGCAATTGGACATATGGTTTAGAAACTACAGCTGTTCTAAGTTGGGTTCAGATTTAGGTTGCTCTCTGTCCTTCTAGGACAGATTCTGTACCTTCTGTATTTCGACCTAGTAAATGTTAGAATCAGGTTTAGATGATTATAAATGAAATATATATAATTTCATAAGTTTTTCATAATGTCTTCTTGCAAGTCATTTGGAGTTTTAGATCTCCAGTTATGATTAAATTACTTAGCTGCTGTTCTGATGCCCAGAATGTGGCAATTTCTAGTTCTAGTGCTTTGATTAACTTTGTCATGCTTGTGTATTGAAGTGTGACACATGTCATTGTTGGTACTTGGTTTGGTACCCTAGGATCTTATAAGACTTGTGTCTTGATTGATGTGTTTGCAATCTTCTATGTTATGCCTTAGTGAGGATTAAGTTATTTAGCTCTAGGTGTTTAGGAGAACTTTGGTATGCTTGCATGATTACTTTGTTTATTGCACTTCTATGCATTCATACATATGCATTGTTGCACCTCAATTAGGTACGCTAGCAGAAACGCGTAAAGGATCTAAGGTGGAGCCAAACCCGAAGATGGAGTTGGTGGGTCTATCCCGAAGATAGAAGGACCGGACAAGTGATAGATTGGAAGATGCTCGCCAAGTGAACTCATCTGACATACTCTAACTTGAGTCGGATCCCAGGTAAGCCCCGGAGCATTATAAGCCTCCTACCTTCAAAGCAATTAATTATATATATGTTATAAGTATTGTTGCATTAAGTGGTAGGAGTTGGTTGAAAACCTTGCTGCATTATATCATTCCTTGTCCAGATATATGAATCCTTGAATCCTACATAGACTAGGATCGAGTAGATGCTTAGCCCTGCTTTAAGCGGTAGAAGTCAGGTGATTTCCTGTCACCTGCGAGATATAGGGATATTCATATATGGCACGGTTGGCTATATTTGCTATCGTGGAATGGAACCATGTGTTAATAAAATGAAATGAGACCGGGCGGGATGACGATAGTGAAGCAACAAGGCATGGAGGTCTTGGGTGTGAATCTATCCCCGTCTGAGTCGTTTAAGGACCGATTCGCTGTACGTCCTTGAGTCATGTTGAACGCAGTCTAACACTTAGTTGGCCGGATAAGTCGTTCCGACCGCGAATCCGAGTAATACAGTTCAGGCCGGGAATCGAATGGTAGGTTGCTTCTTGGAGGAGAGAAAGGATGTGCTTGGGGACATTGGCATGAGACCAAGGGGGGGTTAGAGTCCCTATCACTTGGCAGAGTGTCGCCCTTGGGGTCGCGACATCATTCGGACCCGTGGCTCCTGAACTGTACCAAAGGTGACCTGAGCAGCCCTCGCCAGGCGTGACTCGGTGAGTGTTAGAAATACCCCTCCAGCTGGATAGGAATTTGATTCGAATCGCCGTCGCTCCCGGTTAGTGAGCACTTGACTTGAGCAGCGGCAACGTAGATTCCATTAAATTGAACGGATGGTTAATTGGATCACGATGAAAAGGTTGCCTCAATTTATACCTGCTATGGTTAATATTGTTTGCTCCTAATAAAGTGAGTGCTCTAGTACAGGTTCTAATATAGATGATAGGTTAATGATAATTAACTTGATGCTTAAGCATTAATGATTGATCATCTATATTAAGCTTTTATGCAAAATGTTGTCAAGCTAGCCCCACTTCATATCAGCCTTGCATGATCCTTGGTGTCACCTTATTTTCTGGTTTCTGACGGGTAAGTCTAGCTGAGTACCTTCTCGTACTCAGGGTTTTATCAACACTTGTTGCAGGTTGTGATGTATCATGGCGGCTGCAAGAGTTGGTTGACTCCTGCCGTAGTGGCGGAGTGTGATCACGGGCATGATCCTTTTTATTTACCTTATCTCTAATGCTTTTGTTGGAAGTCGACCGTGGTACTGGCATGTATTTGAAATAAGATCAATGTTAGTTTCAAATTACTTTGCTTCCGCTAGTTTTCAATGTAAGTTTTAATAACTATGTTGAACTCCGATGTATATTGAATTACTTGTGAAATGGTTATAACATGTGACTTGTTATGTTGAATCACTACGATCTTGGCTTGTATGTCGGTTGGTTTGAAATCTCTCGTGATTTCATTGGACTACCGAAGTTATATGGGCTCAAGTGTGAGAATTTGATCATTTCGGTGATTGTTTTTATACTTGTGCTCTTATAATTTGGACGGTTCTGTTACAACTATTATAGGGTAGGCAGAGCACAACTATGCGTAGATATAACCTCTTCTTGCCATGATTGCCAAGTGTAATTGCACTAATCATCATATGCTTTGACTATATAGTTAGAATAACTTAGGATTTATCCTTATAGTTCATCCTAATCCATGCTAGTGCTATATGCTTAGAGTAATCTATTGAGATGTTTATCATTATATGTGGCTATGAGCTTATCAGTTATCTCTTATTATTCTTTATTCATATATATATTATTTATCTTGTGACACTTACCCTATATGAGAAGATCGATAAAGACATGGTTATGCTCTCCATTATCACATGTAGTGATGCTCATTGCTCATTATCCTTAGCATCCCTTTTTCTAGTGGTAAAAATATAAATAATGATACCTAGATTACTCCCGGTTAAAATGCTACATCGGTATTATCTGTGCGCTTGTGGATTTCATATTTATTTCATAGGAGCATTTGTATATTTTAGTACCAGCACCTTTAGTGTCATGCTGGGGATGGCAACCTAGCTTAGGTGGCGTTAGAGGTGTCAACAAGCATTTTTGGCGCCGTTGCCGGGGAAGGTTGAATTGCTATTCAAAGGATAATGATCCATCACTTGCATCCACTAATGGGATTGAGGAAACCTGCTCTACTAACCCTTCTCTATAGGATTACCCTTGTTTTGTCTACTTGTGTATTTTATACAGGGTAATAAATCAACAAGTTTGGCCGTCCCGATAGCTTCATCGATAATCTAGAATTATTGGTCAGAAGAGCAAGAGCCAAGCTAAAGAGAGTTCAAGCAGACACATCATCATCTCAACTTGAAGCTCCACTCTCTGATTTGGAAGGCCGACCAAGCAAAGTTCGAAACTTAATACCAGAGTTTGACACTATGGCAAACAAGTCACTCCGCGAGTTCTCAGCTCCAACTACAGCTAACATCCGAACTGGACCTGCGGCAGAGATCGAGCAAAACTTTGAGCTAAAGCCGGCATTGATCAACATGGTGCAAGTCAGTCAATTTTGTGGGAAGGCACATGAAGATACTAGTGCTCATCTCCAACACTTCTTAGAGATTTGCAGCACTTTCACCATCAAGGATGTCCCCAGAGATGCCATACTACTTTGCCTCTTTCCATTCTCACTTTTGGGGAGAGCGAAGCAGTGGTTCTATGCAAATAAGGAGAAGAATACTACGTGGGCACTCTGTTCCACCAATTTCCTGGCAAAGTTCTTTTCCATAGGCAAGACAAATGCTCTTCGTGGGAAGATATCAAGTTTTTAGCAGCAACATGATGAGTCAGTCCTAAAAGCATGGGAGCGCTTTTAAGACTATATCCTAGAATGTCCTCATCATGGAATGGAGAATTGGCTACTTATGCAGACCTTCTATCATGGCCTCACTAATAGCACCCGTGAGACTATGGATGCTGGCGCTAGAGGAGTGTTCTTATCACTTACAATCAATCAAGCCATAGCTCTTGTGGAGAAAATAGCGTCCAACCAAGGTTGGAATGAAGAAAGAACTCAAACCCGCAAGAGAGGTGGAGGTATGCACTAGTTGAAGGAGGTAGACATGATGTCTGCCAAGATGGACCTACTTATGAAGAGGCTCAATGAGAGAGCTAGCGATAAGAAGGAAGTCATGCACATCCATGATTCCTGCATGACTTGTGAAGAGTGTGGAGACACTGGGCACTCAGGAAGCAATTGTTCAGACCTACAAGAGGATGTGAACTACCTCAACTATAATAACAACAACTATCGTCCTCAATAGAATTAAGGTTGGAATCAGTAGTAGAGGCCTAACTACTCAGATAATTATCAAGGTAATAATTCTTTTAATCAACCCCCTCTGAGAGTGTTAGTGCTTAATTAAGGAAAGTTAATGGATAGCCTGTCTAAGAAATTAGCATCCAATGATAAAACATTAGAAACAATTAATAATAGAATGGATAGCTTTTCTACTGCTATTAAGAATTAGCTCAGCTTTAATAAGATGCTAGAGTCTCAGTTGCAACAACTTGCCAATATTGTTCCTGCTAACTAAGGTAAAATTCTAGGACAACTAGAAGATCTAGAAACTGCAAATCTTGTAGACATATTTAATGCAGAAAGTTATTGGAGTGACCCTATCTCCAAAGGATGGAACGATGAGACTCTGCCAATCAAGAAAGGTGATCTAGGAAGACCTGTCATCTTGATCTCCATTGGAAGCATGAACTTCAACGAAGCTATCTGTGACTTCGGTGTAAGCATCAACATCATGCCTAAGGTGATCTATGATAAAATGTTTAATTATCCTTTATTGTATACAACCATGTGCTTGCAGCTTGTAGACCAGTCACTTTGCTACACCAAGGGAATCTTAGAAGACATATGTGTATGAGTAGGCAGCTCGTATGTTCCTATAGACTTTGTGGTAATAGAGATAGGTGGTGATGAGAAGTCGCCCATCATTTTGGGACGACCGTTCTTGAACACCGCTGGAGCTATCATGTACGCCAACACTACTAAGATATGTTTCAACATCAAAGGAAAAAGAGAGACCTTCTTCTTCAAGGATAGAGTGTTGCAGTTCCCTCACACCCTCAACATCCCTATGAGCCAAAGAAGAAGAACAATCAGAGGAACAAGAACAAGAAGCCACAACAGATGGAATCAACGAGAGTGATCACTACAGTCCACAGAGAGCATGATCATCAGCTCAAGTCCCCATACCTGCTCAAGAGAGACGACCCAGGTGTCCCAACCATTGAATGCACAATCAACTGGAGCTCCTTTCAGAAAGCTATCTGTGACACTGGATCGGGCGTCAACATAATGGCCAAGGTAACTTATGAATATCTATATGGTACTATGCCTTTAGATCCAACCTATGTGCAGCTGCAGATGGCAAACCAATCATTTCGCTTCGTGGATAGAATAGCTAAGAATGTCCCCATACAAATTGATGACCACTTCGTCCCGACTGACTTCTTAGTCATCAATATGGGAAAAGATGAGTATGATCCACCGATCATCCTAGGAAGACCATTCCTGAGCACCACCAAGGCCATCATCTATATTGCAACAAGAGAAGTGCATTTTCAATTCCCCTTAGAGAAGGTATGTTGTTATTTCAACAGTAACTATATAGTTGATGAAGAACCCAAGAAGAATAGAACCAGAAGAAGGCACTGTAACCGCACCCAGAAGAATCAGATCCCTAAGGATGGATGGGCTGACTATGAAGGAGAGGTATCAAGATATGAAGATCGATTTCCTTAAGACAATACATCTCCTAAGAGAGAAGTTGTACCACCAATAGAAAGTGACTCAGTCACCATGGAGTACAAAGAAGATAAGATAGAAGAGCAAGCTTCCTCCTCAAAGTCAACCTCACCAACAAAATAGGTATGGAAAGTAAAAATAAATTCAACATCAGACTCAACACAATCAGAAGCACCACTTGATCCATCCGAGGTGCCCCAGAATGACTAAGCGAACAAGAGGTCCTATTCGGAGGACCCAAATCACCGAACGTCATGCCAAGAGGTAACTTGGTAGTTATCAATATTTCCCTCTTTAGTTGTGCATTTAATTTTTCGCACCATATTTACTTTCCTTCATTACATGTTTAGTTATACTTTATTTCTGCATAGAAAAGAAAACAAATATACCTTGCATTGCATTATAAAATTACTAAGCCCCAAGCAAATAAATTTGTGGCATAAAACCTATAAGTCTACTTGTTGTGGTGGCATAAAAATAAAATAAAGAAGCATTCATCATTTTATTCCTTGCATAGTATAAATATAAAAGGATAAAAATATGGCAACATGAGATCCTACTAGAAAGATACATGAGTTAAGAGGTTCTAGATGCTCAAGGCTTAGAGGTTTATTACTAACACTTAATCAAGTTCCACAAGCTTTGTTGTCTATTTTGAGATTCATATAATTTGAAGAATCAACAGATAGATGGACAAACTGTCCCCTGTCAGAGTGCTGTCTCAACAATCATCATCATGAGCACTCTGATGATGGAAGTACACCTTCACTATCTACCAGCTTCATCAAGCAAGACTATGTCAACATCCAGCTTGGGGGAGAGCGTCCCCCATGTATCTAGCTAAGTATTTTCTTACCTACTTATTTTTGCTTTGATATATGAAACAAATAAAAAGATGCATAACCTATAGAAACCCAAATAAATGTTTTCTTATATATATATATATATATATATATATGCTTTCTGTATAATCTTTAAGTTTGATAATAAATATAGGAGAGTGTGCTAAGTTTCATCTTGCTAAGTGAACCCCTAGAATAAACTCTTATATGGAAATGATGAATAGTTGCTCTACTGTAATTCCTTCCAAGTACCTAGTTTTCAACCACGAGCTCTCCCGAGTTTTGGACACAATGATTTTGATTTAAGATTTGCTCTAAACCTGAACTTGTGGGTAGCGAATGCTTGATCTAAATCTAGGTAGTTGACGGATATGATATAGGAAGGTTTTGAGCTGCTATCTATCATGTTCCTAGAGATACTAGAGTTCTGGAGAATTTATCTTTTGAAAATTAACTTGCTACATGATGAGTTCCTGTATGACAAGAGTTTGAATTCCTACCACAACCATATACATGTTTATAGATTAGGAAGTCCTACATTAATATTTACTATTTGTGAGCATTGAGTATGGTCAGGCTGTGTCGATCCTTAGGAACTGGTCATGCGGTTAAAATCGAGATCCACCTATACACTCTACCTATATATGTTGCTTTTACCCTAGAAGTATGCATCCATCTTCATCCATATACATCCAGATCCACCCAGAAAATAGTTCTACTCTTATACTAAGAGTGAACTGTCCAAAAATATCCCTATTATCCATTTTATCCCTTGCTAGCCAATGAAGCTCCAAATATCCAGTGATGCTACCTTATGTTATTATGTTCCAAAAGAGGCTTGGGTATTCTAATAAAAAAGAAAGAAAGAAAGAGAAAAAAGACAGAGGACAAATGTCCCATTCAAAATAAAGAGAGATTCAGCAGCCCAAGTTTCTTCTCAAAGTTTTCAAGTTTCTAAGAGAGGTATATAAAATTTCTCAAAAGAGCTAAGTATTCACCATCGTCATCCCTTTACCCCCTTATAACCACTTCTACTCTATTCTCTATTTATCCATTTACCACCACCTACCATACAGCCCATACACATGCATATCTTGATTTGACTTTATGACTCATTCCTTTGGATCTGTAGTTTTGATTATGCAATATATGTTTCGTTGTCTCCCCACCTAGGAGCTCCACATAAGCCTATTAGAAGTAGAGTGAGAGAGAAGGCATAATGTTACTATGCTACCAAAAATACCACATATTTTGAGAGGAGAGAAAAGGCATACACCATAATTGCCTTGGAGAGGATCCAGAAATACCACAAAGGAGAGACTTGGAAGGGTCATACATATGAATCTCTGAGTTTTATTTTGAAAATATAGCAAAACTCTGGAATAATAGTTGATTAAAGAGCTTGAAACATGGCGCTTGACTTGACCGTTCTATCTTTCAACTGCTCAAGACCCAAGTGACGGCTACAAGCCCCATGGTGGAAGGTAATATGAGTGAGTTTTTCATTAGAATAGTTCACTCTAATCCGAAGGAGAGTTCTTGTTTGAACGCAAGTGTACCTGTAAGGTGTGAAAGTATTGTAGCAACTCCTGATCCATCACTGAGTCTATCTTTGCTCAGGGACGAGCAAAACATAAGCTTGGGGGAGTTTGTTGATGGTAGATAAGTATCATTTTTAACTGTCAACATAGCATGAGAAAGGACCTAAACATAAATACTATCTAGATATAGGGGTTACACTGACAGAATTCCATGAGTTTTGGTGAATATCTATTTCTGCTGGGGGTTATTAGGAAAGAACCAAAGGAGGTCCACATGTTAGATTTATATAGAGAGAAACCGACCATACTATGAAAAAGTATACTCTAGAAGACTCGAGAAGATCTTCCCCCAAAGGGTAGGGCCCATAGGCCAGGCAACAAGGGCGGCTGCCCCTAGGCCTAGGCGCCCGCCCCACCCAGGTGACCAATCAGGAGCGATCTCGTGGATTCTGCCTCCACCGCCTTTGAGGATAAATAAAAAAGTCATTGATCAAGGTCGGTTTGATCCAAGGGCTGTGGTGCTTCCTAGAGGGCTATATAAGCAAGGCCCCTGGCCCTAGGAGAAACCCTAATTCATTCAATTCATAAGAGAGAGAACTCATTCCATTTATTCAGAGAAGCCCTAGAGCCACCATCTAAATTAGATCTCTAGTTTAGCATAGCTACATAGGATTAGAACTAGAAGGAGCCAAGCATTGCTTGATTTCTAGATCTGTCAAGAGAATACTTGGTAATTCTCTCCTACTTTTGTATTTGTTCTTATATTATTCATCTAGTTCATCATTTGTATGAATATGACTTTAGTCTATTCTATCATATTGGATATGACTTTGCTCTATTTGATTATGTTCTCAATTATAATATTCTTAGTCTACTTTGATTATATGCTTGGCATAGCTTGATCAGAATTATATTTAAGTATAGGATCGTATAGCGCTTGCTCATTGATATCATGGGTGAGTGGTAAACATTGTGTAGGCGTGGTGCCTATACCGTATTTACTTGCGATTGCACCCTATATTCTAGACCGTGTGATAGATCGCGGGAGTGACAGTCCTATTGAGTCCTTTGTAGTCCACCTCCCGAGTATAGGGTAGGCAGAGCACAACTATTATAGGGAAGTGACGGCTATGTTCTATATCTTCCTTAGTAATATCATTATGTGTAGATATAACCTTTTCTTGCCATGATTGCTAAGGTAATTGCACTAATCATCGTATGCTTTGACTATATAGTTAGAATAACTTAGGATTTATCCTTATAGTTCATCCTAATCCATGCTAGTGCTATATTCTTAGAGTAATATATTGAGATGTTTATCATTATATGTGGCTATGAGCTTATCAGTTATCTCTTATTATTCTTTATTCATATATATATTATTTATCTTGTGACACTTACCCTGTATGAGAAGATCGATAAAGACATGGTTATGCTCTCCATTATCACATGTAGTGATGCTCATTGCTCATTATCATTAGCATCCCTTCCCAGTGGTAAAAATATAAATAACGATACCTGGATTACTCCCGGTTAAAATGCTACATCAGTATTATTTGTGTGCTTGCAGATTTTATATTTATTTTAGAGGAGCATTTGCATATTTTAGTACCAGCACCTTTAGTGTCATGCTGGGGATGACAACCTAGCTTAGTTGGCGTTAGAGGTGTCAACAATGTGTCTTACTTCATTTCCGATTTGAATTCATCTCATGTCTTACCAATATTGAATTAGGAGTTTCCTGCATGGTTTTAGTCCAACAAAATGATCAGTATCTACTATAGCATATTCTTGGTTCAAAAATCAAACTAGACACTTGTCTAATTTAATCTAGGAAAGCATTTTAACCTAAGCACAACACATAATTTAAAAAGCCTTTGAAAGTAGGATCAACACTCCGAAACTAAGCACCATGCTTAATTTATGAGATGTATGAACATACTCTAAACCTTGAACATACTATAGTAAACAAAGGTGGCATGAAAGCATTATAGAGATTTATTCAAATAGAGATGAAAGAGTATGATTGTTGTTTAGCAAGTTGAGCATGGCTTGAAAGTAGAGACAACCAAAATTAGCAACATGGCATAAGATTTTCCAGAGAAGTTTATCCCCCACACTTGAATTTTGTAAGACAAAGTCAAGTTTGGATGGTTGTGATTCAATGTTGCATGATGATTGGTTGGACATACCTTGAATCATCATCGTTCATCCTTTTTCTTCAAACCTAGAATGGTTAGTGACAAGAAATACCCAAATGAATATTTTCACAACTATATTTCTATGCTCACTTCACAAGCAAATTATAACAAAAGGTGAAAGCCCATGTTGTCTCCCCGAAAGTGCTTGTTTTAGGACAAAAGCTCGTCCTTGGAAAACCTTCGAATCACGCTTTTGGTTGGTGAGGTGGTTTCCCCTCCAACACCAACCTTTGGGTGCCTATCTCAAGATTCATGCCAACGAGATTTGCAATATTTATGATAAATATATGAATCTATAACCACCCTTTCAAAGTCTTTACGAATAGGAAGCATGAGGGGGTTGAAGATCTCATGTGTGGCAGTGTTAGATAGACCAATTGATTCAGGAGATTTCTCATGCAAGCATGGATTTGATGAGGTGTTAATGAAGTAGCTTCCATACTCGCTAATGTAATCTTCCTTTTCAAGCTTCAAGGTTGATTCTTTATGAATGTCTATAGGTGACAACATTGCCTCCATCATTCCATGTCTATGACATTCATTAAATGTTTTATTATCTAGTATTTCCCATGGATTGGTGGCTCTCGGGTTCATCTCGTCTAAGACTTCCTTTAAACTTGGATGAGTCATGTTTGCAAAGGGAATTGAGTTAAACTCACTATTTGAATCTAGGCCAAGTTTGGATTCTACCCATAAGGCTTCGTCCTTGTCCATCCATTCTTTAGCAATGGCACAAGAGTTCTTCATTCATTCTAGCATTGTCGTTGTATTTCTTGGTCATCCTTTTGGTCTTCATGATTCCTATGCTTTGGTTGTCTTAGTGGATTTCTAGGGTCATCATGAGACTTAGGAGAAAGAGCATAAGAGGGATCATCGAGGTCAATGATGGGTTCAGATAAGACATCTAATGTGGGCATAGAAGGGGAGAGAATAGGAGTGACTTATAAATGGCTTGGCTCTCCTTCTATGGCATCACTTGACATGCCATCCTTGAATTTTCCCCAATGTCCTATATGGGAATAAGGATTCTTCCTAAGAGATCCCTTCTTGAGAGGATTTGAATTATATTTACTCGAAGGTCTCTTATGAGAATTTAATGCTCTCCCAAAATCAGCACCAAAGAGGTCTTCCTTAATTTCAACAGGGATTTCCAAAGTGGAATTCCTTCTTCTCTTAGAGGATTTTAGGGAATTGGTGGTTCGAGATTGATAGCTAAATCTTGGGATCAGAGTGGTTGTGATTTGGCTATCAAAACTTCCTCTTCTTGCTCAGGAGAGGATCTCTTCTCTTCTTTGAGGAGTTTATTATGAATGCTAGTGTAGGGAGTCTTTCCACTAATTTTATCAAGCATGGGCCTTGCTTCACTAGCAGACAAATGAAGGAAAGCTCCTCTAGAGGCTGCAACAAGGGATTCCTTGGAATCCTTGCCAAGACCCATGTAAAAATGTTGAAGAAGTACAGGGTCTTGAATGGCAAGGACCGGGCCAATGATGATAAGTTTGATAAAATGATTCCATGATGTACCAAGAGATTCTTCTTCTAGTTGTCTAAAATTCAGAATCTCTTTTCGAAGGTTGACTACTTTAAAGATGGGAAAGAAATATAAACATAATTTAGAGCATAACGTTTCCCAATCTCCTTGCATACTTCTTATGGTTTGACTGTACCAATGTTTAGCTCTTTCCATCAAAGAGAACGGAAATAACTTCTATCTTAAGGTTTTGTCAGACATGCCCATGATACGCAAGCATGCATAGGTCTGTTCAAACTCCAATAGGTGTGAGTATGAGTTTTCATTGCCTTCTCCCGAGAAGGATTGTTTCTGAATCAATTTTGTAAAACATGGACACAACTCATAGCCAGATGTAATGATAGGCTCTGAAGATTTTGGTGGCTCTAGGCATGCACTCGTGGGTTTAGCATATTGATATATAGGAGTGGAATCCATGCTAAAAGAAAAAGTAAAACAAAAGAAAGAATAAAAGATAAAATGTTAAGCTAGGCTCGAAGTTAATTCAACAACCATTTCCCCAACAACGGCGCTAGAAAGTTTGTTGGTATAAATTAACGCACACAAATAAATCCGCAAGCATACGGATGCCGCTATAGCTTTCATCCGAAAGTATTCCAAGTATTGTATCCATAGAGAAATGTGTGAGACTAACTACGGTCGAACTTAACTAAGGGTAGGAACAAGGTTAGGATAAATAGGAGCGTAGAGAAGATAACTAAGGTTCTCTAGTTCTAACTTGGGTAAGCTGATGTCTTCTACTATTCAACTAGGGACATTACTAGGGAAAGACACTAGTAGAGGATTCTTTCCTTCGTAACCATGTCATATGTGTGCCTACAGACAGGAGGTGGACTACAAAGGATCAACGAAGCTATATAGTACAGGCTATATAGAACTTATGTCACTCACGCGACCTACCATCTTTCGGATTGCAGGGTGCATCCATGATTAACCCAAGTCTAAGCACCACGCTTACACTTACGCTTAATACTTCACTCCCCCTATGTAGAGAATAAAGCACTCAAAAGAGTTGACCTGATGAACAATATAAATAAGATGCTTACTTGAATCAGAAGTTGATTACTAGAGAAATCTCAGAAGCAAGCTCAAGTAGAACTTGAATCCACCAAGGTACAAGCCATAGAGAGAGCACGAATAGGCCGGCACCTCCTCCAAACTCTTCCCTCACTCTCTATCTCACTATTTCTATTTATAAGACTAGATCATATGGAGGACTAATCTTCTCTGATAGTTGGCTCTGATCCTCATGATATGAATTAGGGTTTTAGGGATCTACTGAGGCACGGGGGTAGGGGCTGGTATATATAGGCTAGAGTGTCAATTCTAGGCCCTCGGATCAAACTGACATGAAAGAACGGCGTAGATGCAATCTAGAAGGCGGTGGGGAACCGACATTTGAAGCAAAGGCTGACTGGTGGGACCCATAGGCCAGCTGGCCTGTAGTGGGGCTGGCTGGCCCTACATGGCAGCCCCTCGGTGTCTACTTCAGTGGAGAGCCTCATGAAGTCTTCTAGAATCTTCCCACGCTATTTACGTGGTGGAATTCTGTAATTTCCTTTGATGAATAGGTCCCCCTTGATGGTTTTCTGGATAAACCCTGCTAAAAACACAGATTCACCAAAACTCATAAAATTGATTAGTTTAAACCCCTATACCTATGTTTGGTGATGTAATTAAATATATATGCAGGTTATGTTGACGGTTTATAATTATTGTTAGTGACCGTCAACAACCGTGCTTACTTGAGCAGACATCTTTCACCTTCTCGAGTTCCTCAACGACCTCCTCTGTGATAGAACCACCCAATTTATACAAGTTCAAGTATGACTGTCCCCATTTAACACGTTGACGTGCACATACTTTCACTCATATGAACCCGGCATAAAAGACCTCGGTAAATCAACTTCACAACTAAGATCATATGATTAAGCAAATACACATCACATACACGGAGTTGTAGGAGAAATAATATTTACAAAGAGTTCACGAATCATAGTACAAGTTTGGGTTTCAAAACTGATTAGTCAAAACAACATAGCTTTCAAATTATTACAATAATATAAGTTATAAATACATTGCTAGAATAAGTGACATCCTCTAACAAAAGCATAAGATGAGAACCCTACATAGAATCACCGAGCCCACCGGCGGTTAGCCACCATCTTCAACAGACTGAGTACTTCACCTGCAACATGGTGGGATAAACCCTGATTATGAGGGGTACTCAGCTAGACTTACCTGTCATAAACCAAAAATAATATGACACCAAGGAGCATGCAAGGCTTTATAGGTGGGGCTAGCTTGACAACATTTGCATAAAAAGAGCTTAAGTAACATGAAGTCAGAATTATCATCTCTAGCATCAAGCTAAAACTTATTCAATTAGGCATCTCTAGGTTAGCACCTGTACTAGAGCAATCACTTGATTAAGCTAAACAAACATTAGTAACCATATCCGGTGTAGTAATGTCAACATCATCATAACCATCAGGTTTCATTAAGTGTTTCTATGTTGCCACTGCTCAGTCAAGTTCTCACTATCTGAGAGAGACGGTGACTCGAATCGATTCCAACTAGCTAGGGATTTATTCCTAAAACAAACCCAGGCAACCAGACAACTATTACCATAGATCACCTTTGGTATAACTCAGGAACCAACTTCGTGGGTCCGATCAGTGCCGCACCCTTAGAGATTCTACTAATCTGCCAGGAAGATTAGGCCTAGCCCGCGCTTGGACTCACACCATTGGCTCTACGTACATCCTTACTTTCTCCAGCATGCGCACTTTCACTTACCAGTTTTCGACCTGAGTTAAGCTACTCAGCTTCGCGGTTGGAATGACTTATCCGACCAACTAAGTGCTAGGCATACATTCAACATGACACAAGGACAACAGTGCATCGATCCTTAACCATGACCAACTAAGCATGTCTAAGCATATATATTTGATCCTAGACCTACATAGGGTTCAAGGTATATATATCTGGACAAGGAAGATATATGCATCAAGTGCTTTCATCCAACCCATACAACCTAATGCATCAAACATATACAACTCAATTTGATATTTACAAAAACATAGGAGGCTTAGAATCCTTCAAGGCTTGCCTATGATCTGACACAAAGTCAATTTAGTTAGCTTGCATCGTCTTGGGAAACATCTCCACTGTAGGCATGCACTCCAGGGGTCCTTCCATCTCTAGGATAGATTCGCCAAACACCATCTCCGTGTTCGGCTCCAACATTACGTCCTTCAGCTCTTGCGTGGTTCATCTAGCATACCTAAATGAGGTGCAACAATATATGTATGAATGCATGGAAGTGCAACATGCAAAGCATTCATAAAAGTGTACCAAACTAATATAAGCACATTGAGCTATTTAACTTAATCACCACTCAATCATAACATAGGAGATGGCAAGCACATCAAGCATGGCACCCAAATTACTTGAGTGTATCCATGGCAAGTATCCATCAATCAATATCAACATGTTTAACCAACAAGAGTAAGCTAAAGCAATCAACCTACACATGCAGTTTCTGGACAGCAGCACAGCAGTCACTTGTTTCAGTCATAAACAAAGATCCTGACATCCAATAAAGGTGATCCTAGACTTTTTGGAAAGCTAATTAAATTTTCTACAACTTTTCTATTATCACATTTAGGTGATTCAACAGTTATCTAGCCTTAAACACACAAAGCAACAATTCTGTCCAGAACATGGACAGAATCTGACATGCAACTTCAGAAATGTGTAACTGTAGTTTCAAATATTCAACAAACATGGTTCTTAAATTTTTAGAGAGATTATTAATTTTTCTATAACTTTCTCATTATCAATTTTAGATGATTCTACAGATAACAAGGTCAAACATCACAAAGAAGACATCTCTGTCCCGATTAGGACTGAATCTGTCATTCCACTTCACAAAGCTCATAACTGGAGTTATAGAATTGAAAAAGTAGTGTCCTTAGACTTTTTGGAAAGCTTAACAAAAGTACTACACTTCTTCTATTATCACCAGGACACGATTCCATATGTACATAGGTCAAACAAACCAATCATTCAGATTTATTTAGAGGACATGCCGAATATGATAGAGCATTTGTTAATTTCATAACTCCTAAACTATCGGGCTTATGGTCATGAATATTTAACCGAAGCTAGATTATGAATTTAGCTACAACTTTAGTATTCATCCCATCTATAGCAAACATCATTATTATCCTGAAAATGATTGCACAACTTGGAACATACACATGAGATATTCTAATGGCTTCCACTATCACCAACATACTTAGCAACACTTTATTTAATCACCAAACACTCAAAGCATCATCAGATACGTTTACAAGCTTTATCTACTAGCAAATTTGCATCCTCCAAATATATATAATTCTCATATATAATAAACTTAGGTGATGTTGTGAACATCTTATTTGGAGCTGACATTTTTTAGGTGATAGATGCTATCAAAACATGGCTACTGTACAAATTTCACATGCCCATGTTTTATAATTTAATTACTATGAACAAGACAAATTGCTATTGTAAGAAAACTTGTGAGAGCAAGATAAATCTAAAGATCCATATTTTCTGTAAGCACATGGCCATATTAAGTGTTCTTAGGTCACAACGTCATCATGCAAAGGCAAAGGAACCACATTTCACATTTTTGCATACATAAATTATTTATAAACCATTTATCAAGCTCTAAGCAAATTAAATTCATAACTCAATCATACTGCATCTAATGAATATGAAAATTTTGACCACAGCACACATATAGCATCAGTAGCCTTCCATAAAATTTTACAGCAATTGGAGCACTACAACTATAGATATGAATTTATTCCTATAATACCCTAATTATCATTGATAAATAAAAATAGTAAAAACCTTCTACTAACACATGTCATATTATGACTCTATTGCATGGATATACTCACAAGGATTCCAAAACATCTTTATTTGCTATTTTATGATTTTTCTATGATTTACTATGATTTTCCAAAGTTTTAACTGATTCAATGCATGGAGAAAAAGATTAATAGAAAAGGAAAACCAATCTTGCACTGAGAACCCTGAACTACTATGGAATCAACCTGAGCTCTACTAGAACTATTCATCTGAGTCATGGATTTCACATCTGGACCCAAGAAAAAACTTTTATTCGCATCTAGGCGTCCTTCTTCATCATCTCGATGCTGGAGCAGGGAACGCTGAGGCAAAGGACATCGGGGAGGACTGGTCTGGCTCTTGCCGGTGGGGCTATCGGCGACGGCGGAGGAGGGTCACCCAACCATGGCCATGGCCAGCTGCGGCTGTTGGGTATCAATGATCACGATACTCGAAGACAACACTAAAAACTAGCCTTCCGATAAATCAGGAACGTGATCACAGACTTAGCCGACCCATTGGTGTGGGACCCCGTCTCATCCAACTGCTAGGGGAGTCTTGCCTCACTCGACCCCCTGCATGGTGGGACCCGCCCCATCCGACCCCAGAAGGAGACGGAACAATCCAACAAACATAGGAGATATGAGCCACGGCTCATCAGACCCCCGGGGAGAATCTCCGCTTCGCCCGACCCCTGGGGGAAAGGTTTCGCCTTGCTCGACTACTAAGACTCGGTCTCGGGCACGGTGGAAGCCCCACATAGGGGCCCATGTTGATGCCAACCATCGCGGATGGGGGCACACGACCAAGGATGGCCAGCCATGGCATCGACTAGACCCCGGGCACGCACGTGTGCTTCGGGAGTCTGGACTTCATCGTAACCATGGAGGGAGAGCTGGTGCAGGCTCTCGTGCCTGTCTAGTCTCCTCCCCCCACTAGCCTTGACGCGATCATCGAGGCTCTCGAGGAGCTACAGCTGAGTGCTTTGGGGGCCCATGCCCAGGAGTGTGACTAGCTCCTCAACTTTGATTTCAGGAGATTAGAGCACCAGCTCACCATATACCTAGGACCTCACCGGTCCTGGGAGGACTTGTGTGCCCTCACCTTCTCCTTCATCAACATCATGACGTAGCTCACTAGTGGAAAGCCGCTCTCCTCGGACATCCTGACCCAGGGCGTCTTAATGGTGTTCCCCTACGGTTTGCGCGACACCGCGCAGATCATAGAGTGTCATGTGGCGTGACATGTTCATCCGCCACCCATGAACGATGAGTTTGTGGACACAGCCAAGTACATCGAGGAATCAATCTACGATCTCCTCGCAAGTGACTTGGAGTGAATCTCTGATTCTGCCTTTAGCTAGGGGAGCTGCCACCCCTTGTGTGAATGCTTCAAGGCAGAGATCGTCGATGACACTCATTGTGAGGTGACCCCCAAAGGACACATCGCAAGTGCCAACAATGGCGCCCCTCATGGGGGAATGGGACTCCCTCGCATCCTGCCAATGGGCGCGGGGCTACAGCGGACACTGAAGTCCTACCACACCCACGTATGAACCAGCTATGGGAGCGGCAGTGAGAGCTCAAAACCATGTGACTCCATCTAGAGGAGGAGCACACGATGCTCAAGCATGAGATCGCACAACACCATGATGAGGTGCATATGCGTGCTCATGACGTGCTTCGGAAAATCATCGAGGACGATGACCGACTCCCACGCTTCTCTCGGGTGAGCCAGAACATAGTCGCGATGGCACTCTGCTCTAAGGGCTCTCGAAGCCCATGATGCCCGAGGGACGCAAGGTGTAGCACGAGATCTGCATGCTACTCGAGCACGTGGTGGTGTAGCAGACGGAGAGCTTGGCGTCTCGACGACGCAATGCCAGCCAGCGTGCATCATTGGCACACCATGATAGCAATGCATTCGCCCACTAGCCAATGCGGGGTGGGGAAAGGCCTGCTGAGGGCTATGGCAAGGCCGTATCCATCCACCATCCGGTGCACGATGGCGAGAAGGCCGCCACAACCCCAGTACATGCCTTGGCAAGAACCACGATGCACACGACATTCTGAATGCCTGCAGGTGTAGGCGGGAGGAGTAGAGAGGAGAGGCTAGCCACCGCTACAACCCTCATCATGGCAGCCGCTATGATAGCAGCGAGGACCAGAGCTGAAGTCCCTCACCGCCAAGGCCCTGAGTCTTCAGCCAGTACATCCTCAGTGCGCCCGTCCTAGCATGATATCATCCACCGGCGAATATCCAGAAGTACGTCGGGGAGACGAACCGTGGCCTATGGCTCGAGGACTACTGGCTCGCCAGTTAGGCCAGTGGTGTAGATGGTGACATGTTCATCATCCGCAACCACCCCTTGTACCTTGCCAACTCGGCACGTACATGGCTGGAGCACCTTTCGCCCAACAAGATTAGGTGTTGGGTGGACCTAAAGGAGATCTTTATAGGTAACTTCTAGGGCACCTACATGCACCCTGGGAACCCCTAGGACCTCAAGAACTATTGATAGAAGTCGGATGAAACTCTCCATGAGTACATCCATCGCTTCTCCCGGTAGTGCAATTAGCTACCCAACGTTGCCGACGTTGACATGATCAGGGCCTTCTTGTCGAGGACCACCTAGGAGCCTTTGGTCCACAAGTTTGGGTGCAAAAGCCCACGAACCACCAAGGAGCTCCTCGACATCACCACTAGCCATACCTCAGGCGAGGAGGTTGTTGGAGTGATTTTTGACCATGCCCGAGGCAAGGCCAAGCGGGGTGAGGACGTCGACAAAGGCACCTCCAACCGCTCGAAGAAGAAGAAGAGGAGCAAGCAACACTCTAGGGATTCACTTGTAGCCACCGCAGAGTGCAAGGGCAAGAAGGCATCCACTGAGGGTGCCCCAGATCATTTTGAGAAGATGCTCAAGGGACCCTATCTGAACCACATCTACCCCATCAAACATGCTTACAAGGACTACGAGCTCATGAAGAACTTCTCGGCCGTAGGATCCAAGAAGGGAGACGAGAAACAAAAGCCTGACCCCTCGGAGGATGACTGAGGAGAAGGACGATGACGACTTCCCACATACGACCAACTGCCTGATGATCTTCGGTGGAATGGAGGCCTACGCCTCTAGATGCCAACAGAAGCTTGTGCGCCAAGAGGTGTATGCGGCCAAGCCGGTGACACCCACTTACCTCAAGTGGTCCGACTCCTCTATCACTTTCGACTGCTCCGATCACCCAGAGCATGTCTGTAGCCGGGAAGGTGCCCGCACGTCGTCAACCCAATCGTTGGCACAAAGCGGCTCACTAAAGTACTGATGGACAGAGGCAGTGGCCTCAACATCGTGTACGTGGAGACACTCGATGCCATGGGCATTAATCAGGCACGCATCTGGTCGACTAGAGCACCTTTTCACGACATTGTGCTGGGGAACAGGCCAAACCCCTCAGGCAGATCAACCTGCATATCACTTTCGGGACCCCATCCAACTACAGGAGTGAAACTCTCACCTTTGAGGTGGTCGGATTCCATGGAACCTACCACACCGTGTGGGGACGTCCAGGCTACGTGAAGTTCATGGCCATCCCCAACTACACTTATCTCAAGCTCAAGATGCCAGACCCAAAGGGGGTCATCACTGTCAGCACCTCATTCTAGCGTGCTTACGAGTGCAAAGTGGAGTGTTGTGAGCTCACTGCTATGACCATCGCATTTGAGGAGCTCGCTGCCATCAGGGTGGCAACAATCGAGGAGGCACTCGACTCCAAGCGGCCGGCGTGCTCCTTGGAGCCCACGGAGAACACCAAGGAGGTCCTCGTTGATCCTACCAACTCCAATGGCAAGGTGCTACGCATCGGCTTTGACCTTTTCCCCAAATAGGAGAGCGCGCTCATCGACTTTCTCCGTGTGAACAACGATGTCTTCGTGTGGAAACCCTCGGATATGCTAGGCATTCCAAGGGAAGTCGCCGAGCATGCCTTGAGGATCAAGCCGGGCTCCAAGCTAATATAGCAGTGTCTACGCTGCTTTGATGAGAAGTGCAAGGCCATCAATGAGGAGATTGCAAAGCTTTTGGTGGCTGGATTCATCAAGAAAGTGTATCATCCTGAGTGGTTAGCCAATCCTGTTCTTGTAACAAAGAAGAGAGGGAAATGGAGAATATGTGTTGACTACACTAGTTTCAATAAGGCATGCCCTAAGGATCCATTTCCTTTACCATGCATAGATCAAGTAGTCGACTCGACCTCGGGGTGCAAAACCCTCTGCTTCCTTGATGCGTATTCCGACTACCATTAGATTGCGATGAAAGAGTTCGACCAGCTCGCAACTTCTTTCATCACACTATTTAGTTTGTATTGCTATGTCAGCATGTTGTTCGGATTAACAAACATGGGAGCAACATACCAGCAATGTATGCTCAAGTGTTTCGATGATCTCATCAGAGAGACTGTCGAGGCTTATATGGATGACATCATAGTCAAGTCCAAAAAGGTTGACTAGCTCGTGGTCGACCTCAGAAAAACCTTCAAGAAGCTACAAGATAATGGCATAAAACTCAACCCTAAAAATGCATTTTCAGGGGCCCAAGAGGTATGCTGCTCTGGTTCATCATCTCTGAGCATGGCATTGAAGCCAACCTAGAGAAGATTATGGCCATCACTCGGATGGGTCCGATTTAGAATGTAAAGGGGGTACAACAGATCATGGGATGCCTCATTGTTCTCAACTGCTTCATATCACACCTTGGCGAGTGATCTCTGATCGAATCTACCAAGGTTAGGGTTTTGGCCAAATTCATGGTGACCCGATCGATGGACTCGACCAGATCAGTGTTGTCAAGATGCCTCCCTTGATAGCGAGGAAGCGGTCGACAGGTGGTCGGAGGAGGCGACCCCGAGACTGGTCCCGAGATCAGATCCGTCGTTGTCGATGCAGATTTGGTTGGTGCAGGGGGAGCCTGCACTGCCTCCACGACTTCAGCAGGACCGTCAGCATCGGTGGTCCAGGTGAACGTCCTGATCATGAATGTCAATCCTGCCAGAAGGACTATGGAAGCAGGGAAGTTAACCATCTGGCTCGCCATGGAGTCTGCACGCACACCCCCTACCTGGTGTGCCACTATCGATGAGATGTGGTCGGTAGTCTACTGAGGGGTATACCCACAGTAGTAGATTATCGGTGGAGGTGTGCAAGACGATGATCTAGATGGTGACGCAAGTGGAACATGAGATCTATCTAGGTTTGAGCCGTGTGTTGCGTAATACCCTACATCATGCGTCTTTATGGATTATATTGATACGTGATGAGATGTCTTGAGGGGGTCCTTGCCCGCCTTATATAGTCTGGGGGTAAGGTTACAGATCTATGGAATCCAATCCTATCCAATTACAACTCCTGTATCCGCAGAGGATACGATATCTATCCTAACTAACTAGGTTTCCTTGACCGTCAAGTAGTCTCTACTTGCTCTGCACGACTCACTGAGCAGTCCGGAGATCCATGCAGGCTTTTCTAGCGAGTTGGGCCACCTTATCTAGCGTGGCCCATGTGGAGCCATGAGGGTATATGGGTCTATAGCCCCACAGGTCTCCCACTCTATCATCTTATGAAGAAAATCAACTGGTTTGTGTGGACAGCCGAGGCTCAGGAAGTGCTTGACAAGGTCATGGAGCTCTTGATAAAGGCCCTGATCCTAGTCCCGCTAGCCAAGAAGGAGCCGCTGCTGCTCTACATCTTGGCTACCACCTAGGTGGTTAGCGCCACCCTAGTAGTAGAATGATAGGAGGAGAGACACACCCTCAAGCTATAGCGCCTTGTGTACTTTGCTAGTGAGGTGTTGTCCGACACCAAAACTTGTTATCCCCAAATCCAAAAGCTCTTGTACGTCATCCTGATCACTAGGAGAAAGTTATGACACTACTTCGAGTCACCCCTAGTGACAGTAGTTTTGTCCTTCCCTCTCGGCGAGGTCATCCAAAACTGTGATCCTACGGGAAGATTGCCAAATGGGTGCTTGAGTTGATGAGTGAAGGGATCACCTACGCCCCTAGGCAACCATCAATCCGAGGTGCTAGCTGACTTCGTCATGGAGTGGACTGAGTTCCAAATCCCACATGCAGCCATTGATCAGGAGTATTAGTGTAACAGAACCGTCCAAATTATAAGAGCACAAGTACAAAAACAATCACTAGAGTGATCAAATTCTCGCACTTGAGCCCATATAACTCCGGTAGTCCAATGAAATCACGAGGGATTTCAAACCAACCAACATACAAGCCAAGATCATAGTGATTCAACATAACAAGTCACATGTTACAACCATTTCACAAGTACTTCAATATACATCGGAGTTCAACATAGTTATTAGAACTTACATTGAAAAGTAGCGGAAGCAAAGTAATTTGAAACTAACATTAATCTTATTTCAAATACATGCCAGTACCACGATTGACTTCCAACAAAAGCATTAGAGATAAGGTAAATAAGAAGGATCATGCCCATGATCACACTCCGCCTCTACGGCAGGAGCCAACCAACTCTTGCAGTAGCCATGATACTTCACAACCTGCAACAAGTGGGGATAAAACCCTGAGTACAAGAAGGTACTCAGCTAGACTTACCCGTCAAAAACCAGAAATAAGGTGACACCAAGGATCATGCAAGGCTGATATAAAGTGGGCTAGCTTGACAACATTTTGCATAAAAAGCTTAATATAGATGATCAATCATTAATGCTTAAGCATCAAGTTAATTATCATTAACCTATCATCTATATTAGAACCTGTACTAGAGCACTCACTTTATTAGGAGCAAACAATATTAACCATAGCAGGTATAATATTAGAACCTGCGCTCGGGACCGGAAGAGCGAGGTGAGGAGCGCGGAGAGGTGAGTGAAGGGAGTGGGGAGACTAGTGGAGAGCTCGGGGATGACATCGAGGTCACAAGGGCGCGGGGCGCGCGGCAACGCCAGGCGATGGCCGACAGGGCGCCGCGAGCAGGGGTGCGTGGCCGTCATGCAGGCGTTCCACCGAACACGTGGTACGCGTGACTCAGCCTGACTTGGAGGCCGTGTTTGGGCTTGTTCTAGGCTGAACTAGGTCTTGGCCCCCACATGAAGTTCGAAGCCCACGAGATACTCTACAAAATCTATGTAGTGACTTTGGTCATTAGAGCAACCGGTTAAGAGATAATTAACCCTAAATTTGACACTGTCAGCGACTTAGTGACGTTTAAGCTCCACTTGATTGGGACTCTAATTACTAAGTCAAACGTGGTCAAACTTAAACCAACCTTCGACGTGCTCTCCTTCATGACATTGGCTACAAACTTTATTTTGGAAGTAAGCCAAGTTTCTTATCAAAATCATGAGAACGCGGCACGCCAACCTAATGACATTGATTTCCAGACTTAGAATTATTTTGAAGCTTGAAACAGCAGCAGATTCGAAGTTCGGGCCCCAGTTAGACTCATTTCCAAGCTGAACTAGGGTATGCTCCAAAAATAGAGTTTGTTGTACACAACCTAATCTACAACTTTTATTAAAGGACCTTGAGCTGGTTCAGCTTAGATCACAATATACAGAGCTCCAAAGTCGAGCACACGAAACTGAAATTTCAGTTTCAGTAGGAACCCAACTGAAACACGATCTTTGAGGCTCTGTAGCTCTTGTACTAGTGGGAATTAGGTCATAGTGTTGTTGACAAAATCATAGAGCTATGTGAGCACTACAATATTGCCAATATGAGCTAGAGCTGGTTCTGCCTAGTTTGGGAGATAGAGTGCTCCAAAGTAAGCTACTTGAACTGTTGTACAGTCCAGACTTAGCCAAATTTCAGGGTTCCAAAACAGCAGTTTGTTGATTCTTGTGAGCTCTATTTGACCTAGCTAGACACTGAACTAGCTCTCGACTATTAAACAAAGTTTGTTGTACATAAGATGAACTACAACTTTTCTTTAAGGTCAAACCTCATAACTGGTACAGAAGTTAAACTTCCACTTTGGTCAAAGTAGCAACTCGATAAAGCCTAAACTAGGGTTTTAGGCCAATCGGGGCATTTTCTTGACATTTGCTCAACATGAACCCTTCATGACTTTTGTTGTAGAGTTCATCTAGAGTCATTTGGGTAAGTTTGCAAAGTTTGGTTGATGACCTATATTTCCATTCACTTAATAGTGCAATTCAAGCACTTAGTAAAACCATTCCAACAAGGATATAACTTATCATTTCATGTGACTTTTTGATTCCAAACTTCATGAAACTTTTCCAAGGGTCACTATAGATAGGTACAAAGGTGAGACACATGAAGATATTGCAATAACACCACCCAAGCATACATTTTTGAAAAGGGCCTATATGTAAGCGATGGTGCAATATTCAAGTTTAAGTTGGGACTCTATTCCATAGACTTGGCTTTGACATCTTCATTACCACTTCAAATGTCATGTTTGAACTCGAAAACCCTTGCTTAACTAGTGATAAACACCTGGGGTGTTACAATTAGATGATGTACTTTGATGGCTCGTTGATGAAGAAGGGTGCCAACGTGGGACACATCTTCGTCTCCCCCTCGAAGTGCGCATGAGGTGCTCATCAATAGCCTGCCCATTGCCGTTGAGCTAGGGATCCGATGATTGGACATTCAGGGTGACTCATAGCTCATCGTCGGCCAAGTCATGAAGGAGTCTAGCTGCCATGACCCTAAGATGGCCGCGTACTGCCAAGAAGTGCGCAAGTTGGAGGACAAGTTCGACGTCCTCGAACTCAGTCACATTCCCCGATGTCTTAACGAAGCGGCCGATGAACTAGAGAAGATGGCATTTGACCAAGAGCCAGTCATGGCTAGTGTCTTTGCTAGCAATTAGCACAAGCCTTTAGTCCATTATGAAGAGCTAGAGTAGGCTAGCAACAATCTGCCCACTTTAGGCTCGGGGGCTGGGGTCGTGATGAGTACTGGCCCGATCTTCCGAGAGGTAACTGGTAAGTTCGATTTGTGGAGATCTCGACGTTAGCGATCCGGCTTCAAATCAGACACGATTTGAACCCTACAACCGTTACACCACTGCTCTATTGGTTATCAACCAAGCACAACTTGATTGACCTCGCCAAGAAGGCTTTTCCTGCAAGCGAATCAAAGAGCATAAGCAAGAAGGTAAAAACACGCAATCTGAAATTGCAAATATGAATGATGCGAATATTAATAGAGGGTTCAAGAACTCGGTTCCAAAGGACTAATCGACACAGTGGAGGAGATCAAGAACAGGGGCCTTGGATCACTGTAAAAGGATTTGTCACCACAGTTACAATGAACGATCCAGTTTCTCGATGGAAAACTAAACTCTAAAAAAACCCAACCCTAATGTAGACGGCGACTACTGATTATATAGCCTAAGGGACATCCAAGGACCCCTATTTGTGTCCCTGGGGAGCGCCGACACGTTACAAGGCCCAAACGGCCCAAAAGACGGCAACACAGCGTCCTAACAAATTCTGGACGGTGACTTGTTTCGACGATTCCTGTTGATTCTGAACATCTTTTGATGTAGGACCACTTGGGTTGGATTCCTTATCAAATAAGCTTTCCATCCATATATGGATCATCGAAAACAGAGTCCATACGCGTCCTGGGTGACCAGTTCAAGGCAGACTGGTCCTGGATTCCGAGGTGGACTCAAACTTGATTTGGGCCTCCACCTTGGTGACTCGAACCGGATAAGTTTTGGGCCTCCTTCTCGATTTGGATGCCCTTGCTGATCTCCTTGGCCTCCATGTAATTCTCCAAGCATGGTCATGACCTCATCATCCTCCCCTTCTTGATGAAAAGCCGTCCTCGGCGTTGATGTTGCTTGAATGCCATTCTGCACAACATGAAGACAAACAAGGTTGCAAAAATATTGGGAATTGACAATGTTGGAAGAAAGAATATGACCACATGTTTTGGTTTGTAGCATGCCTTCTCCTACAAACATGTAGTCTCCTCGATTAAAATACACACGATCTTTGTCAAAACTATCCTGCAAAAGATTAGTACTAACAAGAAACATATGCTCCCCTTCTTTGTATTCCACTTGGGATTGTAAAGCAAAATGAGAGGAATATGGCATGACAACATTGTTGATTTTATAGTCCTCTAAGTGATCATTATTTTTCACAACAGAAGAAGAATTCACAGTTGTACAAATGTAAACTCGTTGTACCATATATTGTCCTTGGTAGCTATATTTGCCAAAAACATGATATGTATGTCTAGACAACCATGGAAAATCAGCATATGCATAAAGTTTTTCCTCTAAATAATTAAGATTGCAAAGAACATTAAAATTAATGTATCCCAATGTATTTAAAGAAGACATTAACTTTAGCTCATCAACATCGCTAGCATTATGAATAACATGTCTATTTTCATTAGTAGTGTTCGATTCCAACATACATATAGCATGAACATTCATTATTGAAATAATATAAATATCATCATTCAAGTCATCTTTATCACAAGGAACATCAAGAAAATCATCTTGTGACAAAGGTAAATCAAGCGAAGGTTCCACTAACATTTGCTCTATCATAACATGATTGGTGGAAAAATTCAGCACATCAAGAGAACTCTCATCTTCTGTAAGATTAGCATCATTGGAATTACCTTTGCTCTCACTGTCAGCGGAAGTAACACGTGTTGAATGTTCACATAAAACTAAGAGCACCTCATTTTCTGTCATGTCATCCCCGCTCTTTTGTGCATTGTCCTGCAAAAGGTTAGGCACAGCAGGAGGAATAATAGGAGATTGGTCTAGTTGATGTTCCTCATCATATGACTTAATTACAAGAGATGGATTAATAAAATTTTCTCTCATAACATTTTTCATATCGTTCCATGTATGAGGTTTATTTGAAGAACTTAAAGACTCCCACCAAATGGATCCTAAATGTCTCAAAACACTAGATGCATTCTTAATCATCCTCCGCTCACACATATAACAGTGTATAAAAATATTATCTATTTTACTTTCCCACGCAATGTACTCATCAGCACCAACACCATCATAAGTAGGTGGAGAAGAAAGAATAGAATGACCTGTGGAAGGAGGTGTAGAAGCAATAGTACGTGGCTCATGCATCATTGTTGTCTCGTATCGATGAGTGTTGTAACCTGTCATTGTAGACACAAAATAGGAACAAACAGTGAAAGTTATCCCTAATAATCTACTAAAAGGAAACAAGTGGTGGTGGTGAAAGTGGAATGCAAAATCACAAGCGGCTTATCACCGTCTTGCCTGTATTCTTACCAACGCCAAATAGGAGCCAAAGCAAAGTGGCGAAGTAATCTGTTGTTGAGCGTGGGTAATAGTTGCAAGATGAACCTATGCTGACAGAAGAATATATGGAGCTATGGGTAGGCACACAATATGACAACAAGGATTAGCAATTAATGAATGCAGAGTAGCAATTGTTCAATCTAGATCTAAAGTATAAATCACAGCTGCTGGCTAAGACATGTCGAGACGTAGCACAACAAGGTGAAAGCAAAGGACGATGAAAAGAACTCACGGAACTAGCAAATAACCCAAATTTTTCCTTTTTCCTGAATTTTTCTGGAATTTTCCAAAAGGCACTAGTAGGAATCAAACTTTTTTATTTTTTGCTATTTTTTATATTTTTCTCTAAACAAGGATAAAAAAAATGCAACCACAAAAATTGGCACCTACAACTGAGGTGGGATGTGCTCTATAGAAATACTGCACGTTCTTTGAAAAGCGTGCAAAAACTTTGACAATTTTTCTTTATTTTTCTGATTTTTTTGGCAATTTTGATGAAACCAAACAGGGCAAAGCCAAGTTTGGGTCGGCCCCAAATGGTGTCAAGAAGTTGCTATAAAAATTTCAGATTTTTCTGATAAACGAGCGAAAAGTTATGCCTGTTTTACCGAAGGTATCTCAAGTTATGTTTACCGGAAGGCACAATACGGTAGCGGCAGTTAGGGCAAAGCGTCCCTAAACTCCAACAACGATCACAAGATGGTCTTGTGACTAACAGCAGTAGGTATTCGCCTGATGATGTAAGGAGGGCTGTGATGCAGGCAAAATAAGAGCGGCTGGCAACCTATCTAGGGTTTGCGCGGTGGCGAGAAGTTACACGAGGCGGCTAGCGGGGCAAGTCGAGTAATGTGGTGGCTTCGACTTGTTGTTTGGAAACGGTGGATGGGATAGCGGCGGAAAACAAAAATCATAGCAACGGGCGATTGAACTACGACTACGAACACAATCCTAAACCAGCAACACGACTCGACCACGGACACAAACTCAACAACGCGAATCTGAAACGAAATTGCAAAGGCACAAAGGTGATAGGACAGTGGAAATTGAAATATTATTGGGCTTTTTGTGGACTCTAGGTAATGAAAAAATATGAATCTAAGGCAAACGAGATTATACCTCACGGTAAAACTGAAATATCTGATACCAATTGATGAGTACTGGCCCGATCTTCCGAGAGGTAACCGGTAAGTTCGATTTGTGGAGATCTTGACGTTGGCGATCCGGCTTCAAATCAGACACGATTTGAACCCTGCAACCGTTACACCACTGCTCCATTGGTTATCAACCAAGCACAACTTGATTGACCTCACCAAGAAGGCTTTTCCTGCAAGTGAATCGAAGAGCATAAGCAAGAAGGTAAAAATACGCAATCTGAAATTGCAAGTATGAATGATGCGAATATCAATAGAGGGTTCAAGAACTCGGTTCCAAAGGACTAATCGACACAGTGGAGGAGATCAAGAACAGGGGCCCTGGATCACTGTAGAAGGATTTGTCACCACAGTTACAATGAACGATTCAGTTTCTCGATGGAAAACTAAACTCTAAAAAAACCCAATCCTAATGTAGACGGCGACCACTGATTATATAGCCTAAGGGACGTCCAAGGACCCCTATTCGTGTCCCTGGGGAGCGCTGACATGTTACAAGGCCCAAACGGCCCAAAAGACGGTGACACAGCGTCCTACCAGATTCTGGATTGTGACTTGTTTTGACAATTCCTGTTGATTCCGAACATCTTTTGACGTAGGACCACTTGGGTTGGCTTCCTTATCAAATAAGCTTTCCATCCATATATGGATCATCAAAAACGGAGTCCGTACTCGTCCTGGGTGACCCGTTCAAGGTAGACTGGTCCTAGATTCCGAGGTGGACTCAAACTTGATTTGGGCCTCCACCTTGGTGACTCGAACCGGATAAGTTTTGGGCCTCGTTCTTGATTTGGATGCCCTTGCTAATCTCCTTGGCCTCCATGTAATTCTCCAAGCATGGTCATGACCTCATCATCCTCCCCTTCTTGATGAAAAGCCGTCCTCGGCGTCGATGTTGCTTGAATGGCATTCTACACAACATGAAGACAAACCAGGTTGCCAAAATATTGGGAATTAACAATGTTGGAAGAAAGAATATGACCACATGTTTTGGTTTGCAGCATTCCTTCTCCTACAAACATGTAGTCTCCTCGATTAAAATACACACGATCTTTGTCAATACTATCCTGCAAAAGATTAGTACTAACAAGAAACATATGCTCCCCTTCTTTGTATTCCACTTGGGATTGTAAAGCAAAATGAGAGGAATATGGCATGACAACATTGTTGATTTTATAGTCCTCTAAGTGATCATTATTTTACACAACAAAAGAAGAATTCACAGCTGTACAAATGTAAACTCGTTGTACCATATATTGTCCTTGGTTGCTATATTTGCCAAAAACATAATATGTATGTCTAGACAACCATGGAAATTCAGCATATGCATAAAGTTTTTCCTCTAAATAATTAAGATTGCAAAGAACATTAAAATCAATGTATCCCAATGTATTTAAAGAAGACATCAAGTTTAGCTCATCAACATTGCTAGCATTATGAATAACATGTCTATTTTCATTAGTAGTGTTCGATTCCAATATACATATAGCATGCACATTCATTATTGAAATAATATAAATATCATCATTCAAGTCATCTTTAACACAAGGAACATCAAGCAAATCATCTTGTGACAAAGGTAAATCAAGCGAAGGTTCCACTAACATTTGCTCTATCATAACATGATTGGTAGAAAAATTCAGCACATCAAGAGAACTCTCATCTTCTGTAAGATTAGCATCATTGGAATTACCTTTGCTCTCACTGTCAGTGGAAGTAACACGTATTGAATGTTCACATGAAACTAAGAGCACCTCATTTTCTGTCATGTCATCCCCGCTCTTTTGTGCATTGTCCTGCAAAAGGTTAGGCACAGCAGGAGGAATAATAGGAGATTGGTCTAGTTGATGTTCCTCATCATATGAATTAATTACAAGAGATTGATTAATGAAATTTTCTCTCATAAGATTTTTCATATCGTTCCATGTATGAGGTTTATCTGAAGAACTTAAAGACTCCCACCAAATGGATGCTAAATGTCTCAAAACACTAGATGCATTCTTAATCATCCTCCACTCACACATATAACAGTGTATAAAAATATTATCTATTTTACTTTCCCACACAATGTACTCATCAGCACCAACACCATCATAAGTAGGTGGAGAAGAAAGAATAGAACGACCTGCGGAAGGAGGTGTAGCAGCAATAGTATATGGCTCATGCATCATTGTTGTCTCGTATCGATGAGTGTTGTAACCTGTCATTGTAGACACAAAATAGGAACAAACAGTGAAAGTTATCCCTAATAATCTACTAAAAGGAAACAAGTGGTGGTGGTGAAAGTGGAATGCAAAATCACAAGCGGCTTATCACCGTCTTGCCTGTATTCTTACCAACGCCAAACAGGAGCCAAACCAAAGTGGCGAAGTAATCTATTGTTGAGCGTGGGTAATAGTTGCAAGATGAACCTGTGCTGACAGAAGAATATGTGGAGCTATGGGTAGGCACACAATATGACAGCAAGGATTAGCAATTGACGAATGTAGAGTAGCAATTGTTCAATCCGGATCCAAAGTACAAATCACAGCTGCTAGCTAAGACGTGTCGAGACGTAGCACAACAAGGTGAAAGCAAAGGACGATGGAAAGAACTCACAGAACTAGCAAATAACCCGAATTTTTCCTTTTTCCTGAATTTTCCCAGAATTTTCCAAAAGGCACTAGTAGGAATCAAAATTTTTTATTTTTTTTGCTATTTTTTATATTTTTTCTAAACAAGGATAAAAAAATGCAACCACAAAAATTGGCACCTACAACTGAGGTAGGATGTGCTCTACAGAAATACAGCACGTTCTCTAAAAAGCGTGCAAAAACTTTGATAATTTTTTTTCTTTATTTTCCTTATTTTTTTTTGGCAATTTTGATGAAACCAAACAGGGCAAAGCCGAGTTTGGGTCATCCCCAAATGGTGTCAAGAAGCTGCTATAAAAATTTTAGATTTTTCTGATAAACGAGCGAAAAGTTATGCCTGTTTTACCGAATGTATCTCAAGTTATGTTTACCGGAAGGCACAATACGGTAGCGACAGTTAGGGCAAAGCGTCCCTAAACTCCAACACCGACCACAAGATGGTCCTGTGACTAATAGCAGTAGGTATTTGCCTGATGATGTAAGGAGGCTTGTGATGCAGGCAAAATAAGAGCAGCTGGCAACCTATCTAGGGTTTGCGCGGTGGCGAGAAGTTACACGAGGCGGTTAGAGGGGCTAGTCAATTAATGTGGTGGCTTCGACTTGTTGTTTGGAAATGGTGGATGGGATAGCGGTGGAAAACAAAAATCATAGCAACGGGCGATTGAACTACGACTACGAACACAATCCTAAACCAGCAACAAGACTCGACCACGGACATAAACTCAACAACGTGAATCTGAAACAAAATTGCAAAGGCACAAAGGTGATAGGACAGCGGAAATTGAAATATTATTGGGCTTTTTGTGGACTCTAGCTAATGAACAAATATGAATCTAAGGCAAACGAGATTATACCTCGTGGTAAACCTGAAATATCTAATACCAATTGATGAGTACTGGCCCAATCTTCCGAGAGGTAACCGGTAAGTTCGATTTATGGAGATCTCGACGTTGGCGATCCAGCTTCAAATCAGACATGATTCGAACCGTGCAACCATTACACCACTGCTCCGTTGGTTATCAACCAAGTACAACTTGATTGACCTCGCCAGGAAGGCTTTTCCTGCAAGCGAATTGAAGAGCACAAGCAAGAAGGTAAAAACACACAATCAAAAATTGTAAATATGAATGATGCGAATATCAATAGAGGGTTCAAGAACTCGGTTCCAAAGGACTAATCGACACAGTGGAGGAGATCAAGAATAGGGGCCCTGGATCACTGTAAAAGTATTTATCACCACAGTTACAATGAACGATTCAGTTTCTCGATGGAAAACTAAACTCTAAAAAAACTCAATCCTAATGTAGATGGCGACTACTGATTATAGAGCCTAAGGGACGTCCAAGGACCCCTATTCGTGTCCCTGGGGAGCGCTGACACGTTACAAGGCCCAAACGGCCCAAAAGACGGTGACACAGCGTCCTACCAGATTCTGGATTGTGACTTGTTTTGACGATTCCTGTTGATTCTGAACATCTTTTGACGTAGGACCACTTGGGTTGGCTTCCTTATCAAATAAGCTTTCCATCCATATATGGGTCATCAAAAACGGAGTCCATACGCGTCCTAGGTGACCAGTTCAAAGCAGACTGGTCCTAGATTCCGAGGTGGACTCAAACTTGATTTGGGCCTCCACCTTGGTGACTCGAACCGGATAAGTTTTGGGCCTCCTTCTCGATTTGGATGCCCTTGCTGATCTTCTTGGCCTCCATGTAATTCTCCAAGCATGGTCATGACCTCATCATCCTCCCCTTCTTGATGAAAAGCCATCCTCGGCGTCGATGTTGCTTGAATGCCATTCTGCACAACATGAAGACAAACGAGGTTGCCAAAATATTGGGAATTGACAATGTTGGAAGAAAGAATATGACCACATGTTTTGGTTTGCAGCATGCCTTCTCCTACAAACATGTAGTCTCCTCGATTAAAATACACACGATCTTTGTCAATACTATCCTGCAAAAGATTAGTGCTAACAAGAAACATATGCTCCCCTTCTTTGTATTCCACTTGGGATTGTAAAGCAAAACGAGAGGAATATGGCATGACAACATTATTGATTTTATAGTCCTCTAAGTGATCATTATTTTGCACAACAGAAGAAGAATTCACAGTTGTACAAATGTAAACTCGTTGTACCATATATTGTCCTTGGTTGCTATATTTGCCAAAAACATGATATGTATGTCTAGACAACCATGGAAAATCAGCATATGCATAAAGTTTTTCCTCTAAATAATTAAGATTGCAAAGAACATTAAAATCAATGTATCCCAATGTATTTAAAGAAGACATCAACTTTAGCTCATCAACATCGCTAGCATTATGAATAACATGTCTATTTTCATTAGTAGTGTTCGATTCCAACATACATATAGCATGAACATTCATTATTGAAATAATATAAATATCATCATTCAAGTCATCTTTATCACAAGGAACATCAAGCAAATCATCTTGTGACAAAGGTAAATCAAGCGAAGGTTCCACTAACATTTGCTCTATCATAACATGATTGGTGGAAAAATTCAGCACATCAAGAGAACTCTCATCTTCTGCAAGATTAGCATCATTGGAATTACCTTTGCTCTCACTGTCAGTGGAAGTAACACGTGTTGAATGTTCACATGAAACTAAGAGCACCTCATTTTCTATCATGTCATCCCCGCTCTTTTGTGCATTGTCCTGCAAAAGGTTAGGCATAGCAGGAGGAATAATAGGAGATTGATCTAGTTGATGTTCCTCATCATATGAATTAGTTACAAGAGATGGATTAATAAAATTTTCTCTCATAAGATTTTTCATATCGTTCCATGTATGAGGTTTATCTGAAGAACTTAAAGACTCCCACCAAATGGATGCTAAATGTCTCAAAACACTAGATGCATTCTTAATCATCCTCCGCTCACACATATAACAGTGTATAAAAATATTATCTATTTTACTTTCCCACACAATGTACTCATCAGCACCAACACCATCATAAGTAGGTGGAGAAGAAAGAATAGAACGACCTGCGGAAGGAGGTGTAGCAGCAATAGTACGTGGCTCATGCATCATTGTTATCTCGTATCGGTGAGTGTTGTAACCTGTCATTGTAGACACAAAATAGGAACAAACAGTGAAAGTTATCCCTAATAATCTACTAAAAGGAAACAAGTGGTGGTGGTGAAAGTGGAATGCAAAATCACAAGCGGCTTATCACCGTCTTGCCTGTATTCTTACCAACGCCAAACAGGAGCCAAACCAAAGTGGTGAAGTAATCTGTTGTTGAGTGTGGGTAACAGTTGCAAGATGAACCTGTGCTGACAGAAGAATATGTGGAGCTGTGGGTAGGCACACAATATGACAGCAAGGATTAGCAATTAGCGAATGCAGAGTAGCAATTGTTTAATCCGGATCCAAAGTACAAATCACAGCTGCTGGCTAAGACGTGTCGAGACATAGCACAACAAGGTGAAAGCTTAGGACGATGGAAAGAACTCACAGAACTAGCAAATAACCCAAATTTTTCCTTTTTCCTGAATTTTCTCGGAATTTTCCAAAAGGCACTAGTAGGAATCAAACTTTTTTATTTTTTTGCTATTTTTTTATATTTTTCTCTAAACAAGGATAAAAAAATGCAACCACAAAAATTGGCACCTACAACTGAGGTGGGATGTGCTCTACAGAAATACAGCACGTTCTCTGAAAAGCGTGCAAAAACTTTGACAATTTTTTTTTTCTTTATTTTCCTGATTTTTTTGGAAATTTTGATGAAACCAAATAGGGCAAAGCCGAGTTTGGGTTGGCCCCAAATGGTGTCAAGAAGCTGCTATAAAAATTTCAGATTTTTCTGATAAACGAGCGAAAAGTTATGCCTGTTTTACCGAAGGTATCTCAAGTTATGTTTACTGGAAGGCACAATACGGTAGCGGCAGTTAGGGCAAAGCGTCCCTAAACTCCAACACCGATCACAAGATGGTCCTATGACTAATAGCAGTAGGTATTCGCCTGATGATGTAAGGAGGGCTGCGATGCTGGCAAAATAAGAGCGGCCGGCAACCTATCTAGGGTTTGCGTGGTGGCGAGAAGTTACATGAGGCGGCTAGCGGGGCAAGTCGAGTAATATGGTGGCTTTGACTTGTTGTTTGGAAACGGTGGATGGGATAGCGGCGGAAAACAAAAATCACAGCAACGGGCGATTGAACTATGACTACGAACATAATCCTAAACCAGCAACAAGACTCAACCACAGACACAAACTCAACAACGTGAATCTGAAACGAAATTACAAAGGCACAAAGGTGATAGGACAGCAGAAATTGAAATATTATTGGGCTTTTTGTGGACTCTAGGTAATGAACAAATATGAATCTAAGGCAAACGAGATTATACCTCGCGGTAAACCTAAAATATCTGATACCAATTGATGAGTACTGGCCCGATCTTCCGAGAAGTAACCGGTAAGTTCGATTTGTGGAGATCTCGACATTGGCGATCCAGCTTCAAATCAGACACGATTCGAACCCTGCAACCGTTACACCACTGCTCCGTTGGTTATTAACCAAGCACAACTTGATTGACGTCGCCAAGAAGGCTTTTCCTGCAAGCGAATCGAAGAGCACAAGCAAGAAGGTAAAAATACGCAATCTGAAATTGCAAATATGAATGATGTGAATATCAATAGAGGGTTCAAGAACTCGGTTCCAAAGGACTAATCGACACAGTGGAGGAGATCAAGAACAGGGGCCCTGGATCACTGTAAAAGGATTCGTCACCACAGTTACAATAAACGATTCAGTTTCTCGATGGAAAACTAAACTCTAAAAAAAACTCAACCCTAATGTAGATGGCGACTACTGATTATATAGCCTAAGGGACGTCCAAGGACCCCTATTCGCGTCCCTGGGGAGCGCCGACACGTTACATGGCCCAAACGGCCTAAAAGACGGCGACACAGCGTCCTAACAGATTCTGGATGATGACTTGTTTTGACGATTCCCGTTGATTCTGAACATATTTTGACATAAGACCACTTGGGTTGCCTTCCTTATCAAATAAGCTTTCCATCCATATATGGATCATCGAAAACGGAGTCCGTACGTGTCCTGGGTGACCAGTTCAAAGCAGACTGGTCCTGGATTCCGAGGTGGACTCAAACTTGATTTGGGCCTTCACCTTGGTGACTCGAACCGGATAAGTTTTGGGCCTCCTTCTCGATTTGGATGCCCTTGCTGATCTCCTTGTCCTCCATGTAATTCTCCAAGCATGGTCATGACCTCATCAGGTCGGTAATAAATATCTTGCCTCGGGCTCAGGGGCTTACCTCCCAGTGGCCCTGCCTGACCCCAAGGTCATGGAAATCAACAAAGTCCAAAGGCAGAGCCTAACCCTCTGGCCAACTAAAGAAGCCCATACCTCAATTGCCTCATCCGTGAAGTGCTCTCAGTCGACAAGATGGAAGCACGACGGCTAGCGCATTGCACCGAGTCATTCGTTGTCATCTTTGGGCCACATTTACTCCATGTTCTGCACTGATCTAGGCCAAGGTCATTAAACAACTTTTGTTCATCCATGTCTAATCTACAACTTTTATTTAACATTCCCTTCCATGCAAGCACACCAAATAGTCGGTCAACATAGGTCAAAACCATATCATGGAAAGGTATTTTGAAGCCAACCAACACTTAGAAGCATATTTGGACCAAGTCATGAATACAAGCATGGCTCCATTTTGAATCCTAAGTGTGTCTATGGTGTTTTAGTGGTCAAACACAATCACTTGCATTAACCAAGCATGGTCATTAAGCATACACATGGGATAAACATATGAAACATATGTTGGTTATAAATGAAACATGAGTTGCATAAATGAAACATCACTTAGGAAACATGTGAAACGTCACCTATGCAACATATGAAGCATCACCTATGTAACATATGAAACATCACCTAGGTAACATGTGAAACATCACCTATGCAACAATCAAAATGCAATTCACTTAATAAAGCAATCAACCTACACATGCAGTTTCTGAACAGCAGCACAACATTCGCTTGTTTCAGTCATAAATAGAGATCTCGATATCCAATAAAGGTGACCCTAGACTTTCTGGAGAGATACTAAAATTGTATACAACATTGCTATTATCATATTTAGGTGATTCAATAGTTATCTATCCTTAAACACACAAAGCAACAATTATGTCCAGAACATGGATAGAATCTGACGTGCAACTTCAGAAATGCATAACTGTAGTTCCAAATATTCAACAAATATGGTTCTTAACTCTTTAGAAAGCTTATTAAGTTGTCTATAACTTTCTCATTATCATTTTAAGATGATTCTACAACTAACAAGGTCAAACATCACAAAGAAGACATCTCTATCCAGATTGGGACAGAATCTGTTATTCCACTTCACAAGCTCTTAACTGGAGTTATAGACCTACAAAAGCAGTATTCTTAGACTTTTTCGAAAGCTTAACAATAGTACTACACTTCTTAGATTATCACAGAGACATGATTCCATATCTACATAGGTCAAACAAACCAATCATTCAGATCTATTCAGAGGACATGCAAAACATGACAGAGCATTTGTTAATTTCATAACTCCTAAACTATCGGGCTTATGGTCATCAAAATATAACCCAAGCTAGATTATGAAGTTAGCTACAACTTTGGTATTCATCCCATCTGTAACACCCTAGGTGTTAGGCTTGCATTTTGGCACTTGCATTGCATGAGCCTAAGCATTATTTGTTCATATATGAGCTTGAAACATGAAACATACTGGTGAAACATATGAAGCATACTAGTGCAATATGTGAAATATGCATATATGGAATGTGCTTTGAAACATCTGCAACATCTCCTTGAACATATGCAACATACCCTTGTTAATTATGTTTCAATGTGTGTATGTTAGACGCTCATGCCTGGTAATGCAAGTGAGTGTTGATGTCACTTCTTTCATGTGTCTCACATCACTCTCTATATATAGTGACCTCTGGAAAAGTTTCATGAAGTTTGGAATAAAAAAGTCATATGAAATGATAAGTTCTATTCTTATTGGAATTTATACCATTAAGTGAATGGAATTATAGATCATCAACCAAACCTTGCAACTTCACCCAAATGACTCTAGATGAACTCTACAACAAAATTCATGAAAGGTTCATGTTGGGCAAATGTCAAGAAAATGCCCCAATTGGCCTAAAACCCTAGTTTAGTCTTTATCAAGTTGCTACTTTGACCAAAGTGAAAGTTTAACTTTTGTACCAGTTATGAGGTTTGACCTTTAACCAAAGTTGTAGCTCATCTTGTGTAGAACAAACTTTGTTTAATGGTCAAGAGCTAGTTTGGCCTCTAACCTAGTCAAATAGAGCTCCCAAGATTCAATGCATTGCTGTTTTGGAACCCCCAAATGTTGGCTAAAGTCAAATGGTGTCTTAGTTTTGGGTACCCTACTTTGGAGCTATGTAGTTTCATAACTAGGCCGAACTAGTTGATGATTCTTTAATAAGAGTTGTAGTTTAGTTTGAGTACAATAAACTTTGTTTTTGGAGCATATCATGAATCAGCTTGGAAGGAAGTGAAACTGAGGCTTGAAGATCGAATCTGCAGCTGTTTTTAGACTTAGAAATAATTAAGGCCGAGATTAGTAACAACTTGATTGGCATGCCATGTTCTCATAAATTTGTTAAGTAACTTGGCTTGATCCCAAAATAAAAGTTGTGGCTGACATCTTGGAGGAGAACATACAAAAAGTTGAGATCAGTTTGATCGAGTCTGGCCTCCCAAAAATCAACAAGACCGAGCTCTAACTTAAACGTGTTTAACTCAGTGACATAGCCATGTTTGAAGGTGATTATCTGCTAATCTGTTGCTCTAATGGCTTGGCACCCTAAATAAGAAATGTAGATCAGCTTGATTAGATCAAACTTTGTTTTGGGCCCGTGAACTGATTCGACCTGAATGCAGCCCAAAATGGCATCCCACGCCGGCCTCCTCACTGAATGTCACGCGCCTTGGACGTGGCGACCATGCTCACCTCGCGTCCCCACCATGACGATGCGCATCCATGCCACTGCCACATGCCTTGCTCTCTCTCCTCGTGCGATGGGGATGCCGAGTGGCCTTCTGATGCTCCTCCCTCGCCTCTCGCTCACTTTCTCGCCGCTCGCCTCGCTCTGCTCGTCACGAGAGCGCACGCCCACCATGGCCACCCATGGAGCTCTAAGCCACCGCCATCGTCCCTCCATCTCCAAGCTCCCTCGCATCCCACCGTTGTAGCACCACCTTCCTCTCTTCGCGCCGCCCTCGATGCACCCCTTCCCGGTCCCGTTGGCCGCCTGCAAGCTCCATCGACGGAGCCACCGCGAGCAGCGCCGCCAGTGCATGTGGCCCGGCCTCTGCGGGTCCCCTCCATGTCTCTCATGCGCCGCAACACCTTCGCCATCGTGTGCTGCTCCTCCTTTCCTGTGGCAGCCAGCGGCTCCCATCTCAATATCACGTCGGCAAGACCTCCAAATTACCAATATATTCTGTCGCTATTTCTGGCGAGAGCTACACTGTCATCATGGGCTTGTTAGACATCCTTGGAACCCAGGCCCAAGTTGGAGCATGCCCCAAGAAGACGGAGAACACCTAAGAGATAGCCTTGGACATCCTCCTCCTTGGCCACCACCTTAGGAGGCCAGCAAGGACGTCCAAGCCAAGCTAGAGGCCCAGTCCAATCCGAGTTCGAGTCTGCCTCGGCCATCAGGACCAGTTTGTAATAAAATGGACGCCCAGGACGCATCCGAACTCCGTTTTCGATGATCCACATATGGATGGAAAGATAATTTGATAAGGAAGCCAATACAAGTGGTTTCACATCAAAATCTCTTCGTAATCAACGGGAATCGTCAAAACAAGTTAGCATCCAGAATCTGTCAGGGTGCTGCGACACCTTCTTTTGGGCCGTTGGGCCTTGTAACGTGTTGGGACACCTTTAGGATGTGAAGAGGGATCCTCGAACGTATCTTAGGCTATATAATCAGTAGCCACCACCTACTTTAGGGTTTGGGTTTTACTTAGATTATTCTGTTGACAATGGTTTCGCCGCCGTCGTCGGTTTGTGAGACCCCAACTTTGTGAGATTAATCATTCATCTGCAATTTGGTTGCATTTCTTTGAGTTCTTGCGTGTGTTCTCAATTCGGAGGCAAGGACTTAGCCTTCTTGGTGAGGTCAACCATGCAACGCCGGTCGATAACTAGAGGGGTCGTGGTGCTGCGATTGCGGGGTTCAGAGCCGAGTTGTTCGGAAGCCGGATCGAATTGTGTCGTGACTCCACCAAATCGAGAGTTATCAGAACCTTTCGGAAGATTGGGAACCCTAGTTCACATTAATTGGTATCAGAGCTAAGGTATACCATCAGGTTCATATTTATTCCCTCGTTTGAGTGTTTCACATTCGTCCTATAGTCCAGTGCCATACTTGTTTTTCCTGTCCTAGAACCTTCCGCGCCATAGCCTTTGCATATTTCAGTTCAGAGTTCGCTTTGTTGAGTTTGTGTCCTAGGTCAAAGTCTTGTTGCTAGTTTAGATTGTGTTCTTTTCTAGTTTGTGTTGATCCCTCCACCCGCCGCTATTCCGTATCACCATCGTTTTGTATCTTGTGTCCACTAAAACCCTTATTCGAGCAGCTTCCTTAAAACAGTCATAACTTTTGCATCCGAACTTGAAACGGGGAAAATTTTATATCCACGGAGAACGCCAGAAAATTTTAGATCTATTTCATCCTAGCAAAGTTGGGTTCGCAAAAATTAGATTTGCAAAATTCGATTGGGAAAATTGAGTTTCTAGGCCCACAAGTTTTGGTATGTTTTTTAGAGCACAGTCCTAATTTTCTATAGGCCACATCTTTTATTCAATTGAGCTCAAATTTTTTTGTGGTTTATTCTTGTGTGATCCTTGCTGAGAAAAAATATCAAAAGAGCAAAAGCAAGAAAAAAAAGATTGGATAAAAAAAATAAAAAAATAGTAAAAGAGAATAGAAGATATCGAAAAGGAGCACATAAGGAACACTCAATAGCTCTATTATTTGTGGTACTTTTTGCCTTGTTCATATTTGTTGCTACCTTTAATACTTGTTTCCTTTCATCCTTGTTTCCTCTCTTGTTTATCACAACTGGTGATAGGAACACGTATAGGCCAACAACTAGGACAAGTGCTCTGGACATTTATTTAATATTGTTGTCTGTCACTGACTTGTGTGCCACATATATATATTTGTTTTTTTCGTGCCTCCCAAGCTCCACATATATACTTCAGATCAGTACAGAAAAAAAGGTCCTTGCAATCTCGGTATCACTACCTCATAGGTATCATGAACCAGCCGCCGGTTGTACCGCCCACTGCTTGCATTGGTAAGAACTTTGTAAGATCTTGGTAAGACGCTTCCACTTACTGTCAAAAGTGACACTACTGCAACCACATAGTCATTTGATAGGGATAATATTTTTGTATTGTCTTTTGCTGTTTTCTAACAATGACAGGTTGTTCGTATCCACCGACTTATGATGGTATAGGTGCTGATGAGTACATGGAGTGGGAAATTACCATCGACAACATATTTGCTACTCGCTTTATGTGTCCAAGGAGGAAGGTAAAAAATGTAGCTAGTGTTTTGCGACATTCTGCTTTTATCTTGGTGGGAGTCTTTAGATCATTCTGATAAACCTCAAACTTGGAATTATATGAAACTTCTTATGCGAGAAACCTTTGTTAATCCACCTCCTGTTTTGACTTCATATGCTGAGGTGCACCATTTAGAGGAAGAGTTTGTTGTTATTCCTCTTGCTATGACTAACCTTCTGCAGAATAATGTACATAAGCGAGAGGATGACGTGGAAGAAAATGAGGAGCTCACAACCTCATATGCAAATTCAGAACCATCACTTCACCATGCACCTATTACTCCTACTGAGAACACAGGTAATGCCCATGGTCCTACACTCACAAAAGGTGAAAATTGTCTTAATGTACTAAATTTTTCCACAAACCATGCTATCATAGAGCAATTGTTAGTGGAACCCTCTCTTGATTTATCTTTTTCCCATGATAATTTGCTTGATGTTCCTTGTGATAAAGATGAATTAGTTGATGATGCTTCAACTTTCCATGTTTTGGAACCAATTACTTATGCTGAACATAAACATTTGTTTCCCATTGCTATAGAAAAAAAGAAAAGAAATTATTGTATTCTTCAAATACTTTGGGTTATATTGAGTTTGATACTTTATATGCTCTTAGTAGTTTAGAAGAGAAACTTAATTGTGCAGGATTTCCATGGTTATCTAGATGTACATGTCACTTTATTGGCAAATATAATTGTAAAGGAGAGTATATGGTGCATCGTATTTATATTTGTTCAACTCTAAAATCTCCTTTCATTGTGCAAAAATATGATCAACTAGAGGGCACCAATAACGATAATGTTGTCATGTCGAAATCCCCAAGTTTTGTAATGAGGCAATAGGTTAAATTTCAAGAAGGGGAGCAATGTTGGCTACTACCGACAACTTGTCCACCAGCTAAGCTCAAACCGAGGACGGTTTGTTGTCAAGAAGGGGAGGATGATGAGGACATGGCACCTTCGGATATGAACAATGATTATAAGGTGCGCTCGTTCCTACATTTGCATAATGGCTTTGGTTATAATTCACTTGGTTCCACATGTACATATCACTATTTGATTATAGGTTCAAATGTGTTTCATAATGGAAGTTCATCAAAGTTGAACTTTCGGTTCGTCGGCAGCCCGATAGTGCCTCATTAGGAAGGCCATAACTCATCCATCCGAAGTGCGATCGAGGTCAATGAGCACTTGATGGAAAGCTTGTTTGATAATCTTTCAAATAGATCTGGTCCCATCTCAATATCACATCGGCAAGATCTCCAAATCACCAATATATTCTATCACTATTTCTGGCGAGAGCTACACTGTCGTCATGGGCTTGTTAGACATCCTTGGGACCCAGGCCCAAGTTGGAGCATGCCCCAAGAAGATGGAGAACACCTAAGAGATAGCCTCAGACGTCCTCCTCCTTGGCCACCATCTTAGGAGGCCAGCAAGGACGTTCAAGCCAAGCCAGAGGCCCAGTCCAATCCGAGTTCGAGTCTGCCTCGGCCATCAGTACCAGTTTACAATAAAACGGACGCCCAGGATGCTTCTGAACTCCGTTTTCGATGATCCACAGATGGATGGAAAGATAATTTGATAAGGAAGCCAATACAAGTGGTTTAACATCAAAATCTCTTTGGAATCAACAGCAATCATCGAAACAAGTTAGCATCCAGAATCTGTCAGGGTGCTGCAACACCTTCTTTTGGGCTGTTGGGCCTTGTAACTTGTTGGGACACCTTTAGGATGTGAAGAGGGATCCTTGAACGTCTCTTAGGTTATATAATTAGTAGCCACCACCTACTTTAGGGTTTGGGTTTTACTTAGATTATTCTGTTGACAACAGTTTTGCCGCCGTCGTCGGTTTGTGAGACCCCAACTTTATGAGATTAATCATTCATCTGCAATTTGGTTGCATTCCTTTGTGTTCTTGCTTGTGTTCTCGATACGCAGGCAAGGACTTAGCCTTCTTGGCAAGGTCTACCGTGCAACGCCGGTCGATAACCAGAGGGGTCGTGGTGCTGCGATTGCGGGGTTCAGAGCCGAGTTGTTCGGAAGCCGGATCGAATTGTGTCGTGACTCCACCAAATCGAGAGTTATTAGAACCTTTTGGAAGATCGGGAACCCTAGTTCACATCACCAGGGGCCTAAGTGCACAGCTACAGACTTAGAGGAATAGTACCATTAAGGACTTGTTTGCTTTGTTTTTGCTAAAAATTTGAAAATACATAATAAATCATAGAAAATTCATAAAATAGCAAATGAGGACTTTTTGGAATCCTTGTAAAATTTTATGTGCAGTGAATCTATAAAATGTCATGTTTTTGTTTAAGGTTTTAGCTGTAAAAATGGATTTATGCAACTAGGTTTTGAATGCTAGCTGCATTTGTCTTTTTTATAACTACAGTTGTAGGGCTCCAAATGAAGTAAAATTTGTGTGGCATGCTATACATGTGATGTTTGATGTGTGGTAAAAAGTTCATGAATTTTGGTTGCTGTATGAGGGAGTTATTAGTGTATCTTGGTCTGACATGATTTATTGCAATACCCATTTGTCTTTTTCATAGAGGTTGCTATGCTTACTCAATTGACTTGAAATTTGTACAGTAGACTATTGGGAGAATATTTAGGACAGTGTAATTCTGGTAGAATTTATTGTGCACTTTTGTATGTGTTCATAATTCCACCTAATTATTTAAATAAATTAAGAAAATGCATTAAAAGAATTTATTTAGCAATGGACATTATGTTTTCTGGTGTTAATTTGTCATGTGTGACATGTTGGTAAAGTTGGTTTTGTCTAATTATATGTTTGCAACATAAGTTAGTATTTATTTCTTGCAAATGAGGTTTCTCGACAGATCTGGGAACTTAGCAAAATTCTTCATGATAATTTGCTTTGTTGTGAATCTTGTGTATACAAAAGTTGTAGATAATTTATTTATCTAGATACTGTTAAAATTTGGTGGCATTGGGCCAAGTAGTTTAGGAGTTATAGCTGTTTAAATTTAGGTTACAGAATTGCTTGATCTCTGTCTTGCTAGACCAGTTTCTGTGTTTGTGTAAATTCGACATAATAAACATTGGAATCATGCTGTAATTATTATAAATGAAATGTAGAGAATTTCATAAGCTTTCTAGAATGTCTTCTTGCAAGTCATTTGGATTTGGGTAACTCCAGTTATAGCTAAATCGTGTAGCTGTTGTTTGCATGTCTAGAAATTGACAGATTCCAATTATAGTTGTTTGCTTGTATATTATTAAGGGTGACTTATGCCTTTGAAGGTAGTTAAGTTAATACATCTGAGATCTGGTGAAACTTGTGTGCTATGTCTAATATGCTTGCTATCTATTATATTAGGTTTGTGTGATGTTTATTTAAGCAACATGAAGTGTCTATGCATGTGTAGTGTACTATGGTGCTTGTCTTGCTTATTGTCGGTGATGCATTGTCCATTGCATTTCCATGTATTCATACACTTGCTTCTTGCATCTTATCTAGGTACGCTAGATGCACCCCGTGAAGGACATGATGTGGAGCTGAACCCGAACAGGGTGTTGGCAGATCCATCCCGAAGATGGAAAGACTAGACAAGTGCTAGGATGGGAGATGCTCGCCAAGTGTGGGTCATCTAACAAACATTGACTAGTGTCAGATCCCAGGCAAGCCCTAGAGCATTATAAGACTCCCTACTTTTCAAAGAAAATACTATATATGTGTTATATGTATTGTTGCATTACGTATAGGAGTTGGGTGAAAACCTTGATGCATTATATCATTCCTTGTCTAGATATATGAATCCTTGAATCCTATGTAGACTAGGATCGAGTAGATGCTTAGCCCTACTTTAAGCGGTAGAGGTCAGGTGATTTCCTATCACCTGCCAGCTTTAGGGATATTCATATGTGGCATCGTTGGCTATGTTTGCTATTGTGGAAAAGAACCATGTGCTAATAATATGAAAGGAGACCAGGCGGGATGACGATAGTGAAGCAACAAGGCATGGAGGTCTTGGGTGTGGATCTATCCCCGTCTGAGTCATTTAAGGACTAATTCACTGTACATCCTTAAGTCATATTGAACGCAGTCTAACACTTAGTTGGCTGGATAAGTCGTTCCAACCGTGAAGCCGAGTAATACCGTTCAGGCTGGGAATCAAGGGGTCAAGTGCGTATTTTGGAGGATATAAGGATGTTCTTAGGGACATTGGCATAAGACCAAGGGGTGGTTAAAGTCCCTATCACCTTGCAGAGTATTGCCCTTGGGGATGCGGCATCAGTCAAACCCGCAATTCTAAAACTATACCAAAGGTGACCTGAGCAGCTCTCACCAGGCGTGTCTCGGTGAGTGTTAGAAATACCCCTCCAGCTAGATAGGAATTCGATTCGAATCTCCATCTCTCTCGGTTAGTGAGCACTTGACTTGAGCAGTGGCAATGTAGATTCAATTAAATGGAACGGATAGTTAATTGGATGATGATTTAAATGTTGCCTCAATTTATACCTACTATGGTTAATATTGTTTGCTCCTAATAAAGTGATTGCTATAGTACAGGTGTTAATCTAGATGATAGGTTCATGACGATTAACTTGATGCTTAAGCATTAATGATTACTTATCTATATTAAGCTTTTATGCAAAATATTGTCAAGCTAGCCCACTTTATGTTAGCCTTGCATGATCCTTGGTGTCACTTTATTTCTGGTTTTTGATGGCAAGTCTAGCTAAATACCTTCTCGTACTCAGGGTTTATTCCCACTTGTTGTAGGTTGTGATGTATCATGGATACTGCAAGAATTGGATGGCTCTTGCCATAGTGGCGGAGTGTGATCATGGGCATGATCCTTCTGAGTTATCTTGTCTCTAATGTTTTTGTTGGAAGTTGACCTTGGTACTAGCATGTATTTGAAATAAGAGAAATGTTAGTTTCAAATTACTTTGCTTCCGCTACCTTTCAATTTAAGTTGTAATAACTATGTTGAACTCCGATGTATATTGGACTACTTGTGAAATGGATGTAATATATGGCTTGTTATGTTGAATCACTATGATCTTGGCTTGTATGTTGGTTGGTTTGAAATCCCTCGTGATTTCATTAGATACCAGAGTTATATGGGCTCAAGTGTGGGAATTTGATCACTTCGGTAATTGTTTTTATACTTGTGCTCTTATAATTTGGATGGTTCCGTGACAGCTGGCATCGGATCAAGATTCAACATTAAACTTGTCATATGTATATTTAAAACAAAGGTTTTGTTTTATAAAATCAGTTTTATCAACTTATAGCCATATTATATAGGTTTGTCAAATCTGAATTTTAAACTTAAATGTGCCAGTGGTCAATTTCCTTATTGCCCACATAAGGATCATTAGGTGGCTTATATAAGTACTAACTTGGGGGTTTTTCATTTATGCATCTACGCCCAGCCCAAGGTATGTATGTGTGATGACTCTCCCACACTATGCTACCCGGTGTGTCAGATTAGAGGTAGCCTTCATATATGAGATAGCCATATATGTCCTAGTTTACTTTTATGCAACATTGCACCTATGCTCAGGTAAGTGTGAGTTATGAGAGCATGACCGTCCAACCATCGGTCTAAGGGAGAGCAAGTTTTGGTTACTGGATTATTTACATGTTACACACATGTATATATGAAGGTACTTAATTATGGGTGATTGATGATTTGGGTAGTTTTGGTGCTACATGTATATATACAGGGGTATATGTATATGGAAGCACTTAGAATTTTACTTTCCTGCTTTCATTGTGTGCTATATTTGGGGAATTGTTGGGCTGCAATGAAAATTTTCTACAGGTACGCTAACCACGAATGCGTAAGTTGAATGTAGCTAACGACTAGCTATATATCGAAAGAGTGCGTGTTATGCCACCGACATATAATGTGATCACCACCTTAGGCTGGCAATCTTGTGAGGACGAATAGGATAAAGCATGCATCATCATGTTGTTGCTTTCTGCATAACTATGCTTCTCTCACCCTTATTTTATATTAAGTAACTTATGATTGATGTGGTACACTATCTTCCTTGTATAGAGCCAAACAAGAATTCCTTATTCCATGTTGCTTGTATAGGAAGTGCTTGAGAAAAGTGTGTGCCTGGCCTTGTTGGAAATAACTGACGATACATGTTTGAACTTATAGGTGTCCTCTAGTTTAGCCAAGTGGTGGATATGTGAATGCTTTAGACCTCATTTTAGTAATTATGATTCTCATGAATGAATTAAATTGATGTTGGTCTAAGGCAACAATGTTTAGAGCTACTAGAATGACATGTTTGTGTGCTCTCTTGTTAAGTAGAACAAAGACAAGCTTTGTTTTGCTTGTTAAACGTTGGCTGCTAGAATGGTTTCTGTTGTAGTGATGCTTTTCTGGTCATAATGGTGTTTTCTGTAGTTATAGAGAATACCAAAGTTGTAGCTAACTTACTTATCTAGCTTGTCCTAAAATTTCATGACACTAGGCCTTATGGTTTAGAAGTTATGAATTTTAGAAGTTGGCTGTCAGGTTTTGCTTATGCTCTAAATAGATCTGAATGTTTGGTTGTTTGACCTATGTGCCTATGGAATCATGTCTTGGAGATAATTTAAGAAGTGTAGTACTTTTTCTAAGATTTCTAAAATGTCTAATAGCACTACTTTTGGTGATCTAAATCTCCAGTTATGAGCTTGCGAAATGGAGTGATAGAATCTATCCAAATCTAGGCAGAGATGTCTTCTTTGTCTTATTTGGCCTTGTTAGCTGTAGAATCATCTTAATATGATAATAAGAAAGTTATAGAAAACTTAATAAGATTGACATAAAGTTAAGGATCACTTTTGTTGGGTTCCTAGAACTCTAGTTAAGTAATTATGAAGTTCATGTCAGTTTTTTGTCCATGTTGTACAGATCTAAAACATTAGCATGTTTGGTCATGATAATATGTGAATTAGCTTTTGGTATGAATAACAAAAGTGTGGAACAATTCCTAAACTTTCTAGAAAGTCTAGGGTCACCTTGGTGGGATGTCTACAACCTCAGTTATGGTTGGAACAAGTAACTATTGTGCTGCTATCTAGATTCTGTGCCCATGCTAAGTTAGCTACCTTAGCTAGCATTGTTTTGGGCTAAACTTATAGTTAGTTCTTGCTTTAGATAAATGCTTGCCATGGGTGAGCTTTTTGCTTGGTAATAGTTGTTTGAGTTCATTTGTTTAAGCTTCTTCATGTGTTTGCTTGAATTTATGATGCATGTGTGTATGCTTGTTACTTTAGTAATGCCATAGTTGTCACCTCGTTTGTCCTCGGTGAGTATATGAGTGTCAAATAGCTTTACCTTAGAGCAACACTCGAGTTATGTGAAAATGACCTCTTGGTGTCATCTCCAATTGGTTCTTTCCCTTAGGAACAGAGCTTGTAGCCGTGGTTACTTACTTTGAGTGTTTGTGCCCCATGCCTTTACTTGATATATAAGCCCAAGTCTAGACCCTTAAATATTCGCGTATACCATAGCTGTCTTGCACCCGCACGTGAATACATTTGTTTGATCTACCAACCAAGATAGATTCTCACAAACGCCTCCTTTTGGCCATAGTTGTTCGTTGCCAAGTTGTAAGGCCCATAACCAATTCTATGTTGGACCTCCTAGCTACCTCTCCTATAGATGTTTTGGTACAACACTCTATCTCACTGTTGGATCTCAGAATCTTGTGCTTGCAAATTGTGTAGTACCTTATCAACTCAATCTTCGATTGTTACATCAATTTTGTCCTTGAAATTTGCTTAATCCATCCTCAACCTTCCTAAGTCTTGGGATGTTTATCAGTCTTGATCTCATGTTGTTGCTCAACATGATCGAATCTCCTGTTAATCTTTTATTTGGTACCCACCTCGATGGACGCAATTCGTGCATAGAATTTAAGCAAGAGTCCCTTGCTCAGTTGTCTTTGGGAATTGAGCTATGTTCTCTTATGCTATGTGTTAATTTTTGGATCACCTCCTTGTTGATTCTAAACCTTGTGACTACCTTTGCTTGCTATCCCTCCTTTGCATAGTGCTTGTTTTTACAACCCAAATTGTGTCACTTAAAATTTCACCTTGGTGGTGTGATCGGTAATGGTGTTATGAGTAGTAACTAACGGTGCCACGATGAAACCAAGATCCTCCTGTGGGTGGCCGACACAAGGTTGTGCTACTTGGTATGCGCCGGTATCGTGGTTTCTAATCATAATCCATTGCAGAACAACACTGATGTGATTTTCACGTGACCTTCTTCCTTGGTTGTCTTCCCATATCTTATCAAAAGACCCTTATATCAGACCAAATGTAGTAGAGCTTCCATCCGAAGATACATAAAGGATAACCTTTGAAGAGCAGGTCACTGACATAAACATTAACGGACTGCAAGAGGTGGTAGACAAGTGACTCTATTTAGTTGTCCTAGTATTGACGACCACCATCTAGTGAGCAATGTATCTCATCTATATTGGATAAAAAGAGCACACAACACTTAATGTTGGACAAGTCATCCGTTGGATAAGAATCGATCATCACGCTATGCAAATCTTAATCTTTGTATGCATAATGACTGTACAATTGAAATCAACTATCTTTGGTGTGACTCCTTATCTGCTGGCTTCGATGGCAACCATTCGTTCTATGTCAACCACGATTATTATGGTTAAGAGTGAAGATTTAGAACTTTTAGTATTGTGAGAGAACTGATTAGTTACCAATAGGAACATTAATCTCCAACTAGGTAACGACTCCTTGGTAGCTACGAAGGCTATGTCTTACAAAGCAATTACCAACAAGAAGTTAATCAGCTAGTCAATAACTTGAGTGATACTCTATCTTCCAGAGCCATTGTGATCAAGTCAATTCCATCTTGGATAAGCACACAGATAGTGTAAGGTGTTGTATTAGCTAAGGTGAAGAATTAGAGAAAGTATGCTCTAGTTTCAATCAGTATCTTTGTGTCCTTAGGTGCCACAAATGGTTTGTTCAAAACACTATTGGACGAAGTGTTGAGGAATACTCGAAAGTGGTTCCTTATCCTTGTAGGAAGGTCCTCCAGGTAGAGTATGCGTTTTGTCTTGCTAAAGCAGCCATAAGTTCAAAGCATATGCATCATCGAATTGGTATGAGAATTAAAGGTTGAAGTTATTTCCTAAGAAGCATATGAGGTACACCTTAACCGCCATCCACAGAGAGAAAAAGTTGTTGTTGTAGTGCAAAGAGTTAGAAAGTGCAAACACCCACCTCAACATGTGAAGCAAAGGAACAGAAGAACAAGAAATCTATCCAGAATCTGTAGCACTAAACCGGTTATCTTCAAGTCGTCGATTAATGACCAAGCCATCGATTAGTGACACAAACGAGGTTGGATTGAACCCGAACTTGGTAATCTCATTCCTTACTTAGGACACTTCAATGTCTTAATTTGGTTGGAGAATTTGGTGAGTAAAACATCAAATTTAAGAGATGTTCTATCAGATCGGTTTGCTACAAATTTAGAACAGAACAGTTTTGGCAAATGAATTGTATGGATAGCCAAATGGTGTCCGTTAGAGCTAAAATTTGGTTAGTAGTTAGAAGACTTATGGATCTATATGCCTACCAAAATTCATGTAAACATGAAGTAGTAGTTCGTGAGATATGAGTAGAAAACCAAATGGTATAGTATCTGCCATTTTTCCGGTAACCATGCTCATTCCTCACAGGAGAAGGTTACGATAGTGGTAGATGTCCCAGTGTGGAACATGGTCTAAATCTATCGTTGGATGATCTCTTAGTGGTCCCGAGGATACTGTTGTACCCCCTTTCGCTTGCTTTTATTTTCTCCCATCAACAATGTTGGAACAATCAAGGGGTCTACGAGTAAATTTGCAAATCAAAAGTAATTTGAAAAGTGTCAAACAACAGATTTCCCATCTTAGAGCTGCTTTTGATCCTAAAGAGGAAGCCTCAAGTGAAAAGTTAGCCTAGCAAAGCTAGTTTTGCTACTCTACAGGTCAACTCAACTTACTGTGCAACTGCATCACGAAGGAAATTGTACTCAACTTGCTCGGTAGTGAACTATTTACTGAAGTTGGTAAATACTTGCAACTTTTGATGTCTGCCAGACCTCACTATATCCTTCTTTAGCAATAATTGCTAATACTCACTGATCTTGGTACTTATAAGTATTTTTACCCAAGAGGTTGTATCTGATTCATCCCAGATAACTATTGCCTTTGGATAAGAGAATCTTCTTAGGTAACATTTGGCAGAAAACGAAGCCAACCGAGTTAGTGATCCCTCAACAGACTCAGATAATACAGTGTTGTCATCAGAGAAAGAGAATTGCACACATGGGATAGTAAGTAGTTTTCCATTAGTTGATATCTGAGTGATTGAACATTTACGACCAACATAGACCTTGTCTATTGGTTAGTCAGTATCCTATAGCCTCAGAGGATGTTTGTCGTCTATGATCTCACCCATTTGGAAGGTTGTACTCAAGCCACTTTGGTAGAGGACTACTTCCAAACTTTGGGAACATAGAGTCATTTCAATGAGTATACTTCTGAATATTTCAGTCTAGTGTAAAGTTCATACGGACTATGCTGTGTTCACTAAAGAATTAGATACTTGTGAGTGGTTAGCTCATGGACCAAATGACCCATACACTGAGAATGAAGTACTGTGCTATTTTGGATTCCTCCCAAAGTAACAATGCTTCATGGAAGCCCATGAAGGAAATTCTTCAGACAAAGTTTACCATGAAGAGTAAGTATCAGAAAGTGTCGTGACCAAACAGCCTCTCTGATGCTTGAAGCTAAGTAGCCTAATGCTTTTTGTAGATGTTAGAAAATGGATAACATGGTTCTCTTCCTTAAAAGTCTTCAATTCTGAATCTTGGGACGAGATTCTTTTAAGGGGGAGGGCTGTAACACCCCAGGTGTTAGGCCTGTATTTTGACACTTGCATTGCATGAGCCTAAGCATCATTTGTTCATATATGAGCATGAAACATGAAACATACTGGTGAAACATATGAAGCATACTAGTGCAATATGTGAAACATGTATACATGGAATGTGCTTTGAAACATCTGCTCTCCTTGAAACATATGCAACATACCCTTGTTAATTATGTTTCAATGTGTGTATGTTAGACACTCATGCCTGGTAATGCAAGTTAGTGTTTATGTCACTTCTTTCATGTGTCTCACATCACTCTCTATCTATAGTGACCCCTGGAAAAGTTTCATGAAGTTTGGAATAAAAAAGTTACATGAAATGATAAGTTCTATTCTTATTGGAATTTGTACCATTAAGTGAATGGAATTATAGATCATCAACCAAACCTTGCAATTTTGCCCAAATGACTCTAGATGAAGTCTACAACAAAAGTCATGAAGGGTTCATGTTAAGCAAATATCAAGAAAATGCCCCGATTGGCCTAAAACCCTAGTTCAGTCTTTATCGAGTTGCTACTTTGACCAAAGTGAACGTTTGACTTCTATACTAGTTATGAGGTTTGACCTTTAACCAAAGTTGTAGTTCATCTTGTGTAGAACCAACTTTGTTTAATGGTCAAGAGCTAGTTTGGCCTCTAACCTAGTCAAATAGAGCTCCCAAGATTCAATCCATTGCTGTTTTGGAACCCCCAAATTTTGGCTAAGTCAAATGGTGTCTTAGTTTTGGGTACCCTACTTTGGAGCTATGTAGTTTCCTAACTAGGCCAAACTAGTTGATGATTCTTTAATAAGAGTTGTAGTTTAGTTTGATTACAACAAACTTTGTTTTGGGAGCATATCATGAATCAGCTTGGAAGGAAGTGAAACTGAGGCTTAAAGATTGAATCTGCAGCTGTTTTTAGACTTAGAAATAATTGAGGCTGAGATTAATAACAACTTGATTGGCATGCCATGTTCTCATAAATTCTTTAAGTAACTTGGCTTGATCCCAAAATAAAAGTTGTAGCTGACATCTTGGAGGATAACATACAAAAAGTTGAGATCAGTTTGATCGAGTTTGGCCTCCCAAAAATCAACAAGACCGATCTCTAACTTAAATGTGGTTAACTCAGTGACACAACCATGTTTGAAGGTGATTATCTACTAATCTGTTGCTCTAATGGCTTAGCACCCTAAATAAGAAATGTAGATTAGCCTAAGTAGTTCAAACTTGGTACTGGCATGTATTTGAAATAAGAGAAATATTAGTTTCGAATTACTTGCTTCCGCTACCTTTTAATTTAAGTTGTAATAACTATGTTGAACTCCAATGTATACTGGACTACTTGTGAAATGGATGTAACATATGGCTTGTTATGTTGAATCACTACGATCTTGGCTTGTATGTTGGTTGGTTTGAAATCCCTTGTGATTTCATTAGACTACCGGAGTTATATGCGCTCAAGTGTGGGAATTTGATCACTTCGGTGATTATTTTTATACTTGTGCTCTTATAATTTGGATGGTTCCATGACACCATCTATAGAAAACATCATTATTATCACAAAAATGATTGCATAACAAAAAGTGCACATGTAGCCATTTTCAGAAAGTAGCACTTTATTGTTTTCACATGTTTGCTAACATGGAACATACACATGAGATATTCTAATGGCTTCCACTATCACCAACATACTTAGCAACACTTTATTTAATCACCAAGCACTCAAAGCATCATCAGATACGTTTACAAGCTTTATCTACAAGCAAATTTGCATCCTCCAAATATATATAATTCTCATATATAATAAACTTAGGTGATGTTGTGAACATCTTATTTGGAGCTGACATTTTTTAGGTGATAGATGCTATCAAAACATGGCTACTGTACAAATTTCACATGCCCAGGTTTTATAATTTAATTACTATGAAAAGGACAAATTGCTATTGTAAGAAAACTTGTGAGAGCAAGATAAATCTAAAGATCCATATTTTCTATAAGCACATGGCCATATTAAGTGTTCTTAGGTCACAACGTCATCATGCAAAGGCAAAGGAACCACATTTCACATTTTTGCATACATAAATTATTTATAAACCATTTATCAAGCTCTAAGCAAATTAAATCCATAACTCAATCATACTGCATCTAATGAATTTGAAATTTTTACCATAGCACACATAAAAATTTCATAGCAATTGGAGCACTCAACTATAGATATGAATTTATTCGTAGAAAACCCTAATTATCATAGATAAATAAAAATAGCAAAAACCTTCTACTACCATATGTCATATTATGACTATTGCATGGATCTACTCACAAGGATTCTAAAACATCTTTATTTACTATTTTACGATTTTTTATGATTTATTATGATTTTCCAAAGTTTCAGCTAATTCAATGCATAGAGAAAAAGATTAATAAAAAAGGAAAACCAATCTTGCACTGAGAACCCTAAACTTATGTGGAATCAACCCGAGCTCTACTGGAACTATTCATCTAAGTCATGGATTTCGCATCTGAACCCAAGAAAAAACTTCTATTCGCATCTAGGCGTCTACGCTGGAGCAGGGAACCCCGGAAGCAAAGGACGTTGGGGAGGACTGTTTTGGCTCTCATCGGTGGGGCTACTGGTGATGGTAGAGGAGGGTTGCCTAGCCATGGCCATGTCCTGCCCTAGGCTCAGCCAGCAGCGGTGAGCAACAACCACAACCCAGTGCCTGCATGCATGCGCCATGGTCGGAGGTGGCGGTACCGGCCAGCCAGCGGAAGCGGCCTGGAAGATGAGCATGTAGGTGCGGGGAAAAGGCAACGGAGCGGTCTATTGACTATGGAGAGAGGGAGGGGGCTTGCTATGGAGGAGGAGCAGCAGTTGTGCGAGCCTTGATGCTCGTCCATTTGTGGTGAGAGCGAGGGAGAGATACAAACAACGAGAGGGAGAAGGGCACCGGCTCCAATTTATTTCATGGGGCAAGTGGTGAGCACGGAGGGCTTGGCCATGCCTTGCAGCATGTAGGAGCAGAGCTGGTCAACCATTGTTGCTGCACTGGCCGATTCAAAATCCTGATGAGGAGTTGCTAGTACTACCTCAAAAATACGCCTGAAACACCATTTTTGTCCCCCTCTATCTCCTAATCCGGTTCAAGTTAGCAAAAACTCCAGTAATGAAAAGTGTATAGCTACAGGAGGTCTACAACTTTTCTTTAAAAAGCTTCACTAGATTTGGCTTGGTTTAGGATATACAACGCTCCAAAGTGAGCCACATTGAATCTGCAAACTAGTTTCAGTCCTCATATGGACTTAGCCAAATTCTTGGCCCTAAAAATAGGGTTTTGGCTAAATCTTTGGGCCACATTTACTCCATGTTCTGCACTGATCTAGGCCAAGGTCATTAAATAACTTTTGTTCACCAAGTCTAATCTACAACTTTTATTTAAGGTTCCCTTCCATGCAAGCACTCCAAACAGTCGGTCAACACAGGTCAAAATCGTATCATGAAAAGGTATTTTGAAGCCAACCAACACTTAGAAGCATATTTGGACCAAGTCATGAATACAAGTGTTGATGGTAATTAACTATCAATTTTAACTGTCAACTTAACCGAAAGTATGCTATAAAAAGAATTACCACCATAGACTAGGGGTTTAACTGACAAAATTCCATGAGTTTTGGTGAATATCTATTTCTGCAGGGTGCCAGCTAAAAATAACCATAGAAGGCCCACATGTCAGGTTTACATAGAGAGAAAAGACCTACGTATGAAAAAGAAGAATCTAGAAGACTCAGGAAGGCAACCCTAGGAGGGAGGGGCCCACCAGGCAACAAGCCAGGGTGGCCGCCCCAACCCCTAAGGCAGGCGCCCTCCCCCTATAGCCAATCAGGGGGAGGCTCGTGGATTGTGCCTCCACCGCCTTTGAGATGCAATATAAGTCATTGATTTAAGTCAGTTTGATCCAAAGGCCAACGTTCACTAGAAAGGGCTATATAAGCAAGACCCCTAGCCCCTGGCTGAGAGCAATTCAGAAACCCTAATTCATTTTGTCCAGAGAGAATTCGCCTAAGAGGGGTCCCTTGTATGGATCACCTCTCTAGAGCCTAGCATTCAAGAGAGATTAGCTTTGTAGTCCTTATGTGACATTAGAGCTATTCTTCTAGATTGAGAGAAATAGAGTAGAGGGGAGAGTTGGAGGAAGCCCGGCCTGTCAGTGTCTCCTCTCCGACTGTCCCTTCAGGATCAATTCTCCCTAACCCGGAGTTTGCTTCTAAGATTCTTTGGTGATTTGACATCTAATTCTAGTAAGTATATTTTATAATTGTTTTGTGGTTTACGAGTTTACTTTATTCTCTTCGCGTTGAGGGTAGAGTAATCATTCATAGTGTAAGCGTGGTGCTTAGACTCAGGTACTCGTAGATATCCCCTATCTAGCCAGATGAGTGGTAGGTCACGGGGGTGATAGCCTCATTGATCCTTTGGAGCCTCCTCCCGTTAGTAGGACTGGTAGGATTTATGTGCCAGGGTTAAGCATCCTTTGTGGTGTCTTTTCCTTCGGTACATCCCCATCAGAGTAGTAGTATCATAGCTTGCCATAGGTTAGAACTAGGGTGCCGTTGTAGTTTTCTCTATATCCCTTATATCATGTTACCTTGCTTGCAGCTTAGGGACAGTAGTAAAGACTTGGTTAGTCATCGCACGTTTTCTCCTAGCAGATAAATAAATAATGATACTCTAGAATTATCTCTTGGGTGAAGTGGTCACCGATATCCATGCACTTGCGGATTATTTCTCTTTGATTCTTCTGTGTGTGTAACCAATATGAACAAGCATTTCTGGGGCCATTGCCGGGGAGAAAGACGGTCTGCTGAGATAACCTTAAGTCTTGCTCTACCTTGTATTCATACTTTTATCTTTTTATTCTTTCCCTTTTTATTCTTTTCTTTTCTTACCTTTTTCCATCCTCAAGGATGACATAAATTCCATTCCTATCTTTAAAATTTTTGCACCCTCGGAGACCAGCTTTGTGCCATGGGAATCGTCACAACCAATCCAAAACCCTAACTATAGGTTGAGTCCGTGGTTGATTAAAATGGTCCAAAGCCTATCCTTTTTAGGAGAGAAGATGAGAATCCTTACCTACATATCCGAGATTTTGATCAAACCTGTAACAGAACCGACCAAATTATAAGAGCACAAGTACAAAAACAAGCACCGAAGTGCTCAAATTTTCGAACTTGAGCCCATATAATCCCGGTAGTCAATCAAAACCACGAAGGATTTCAAACCAACTTGCTTACAACCAGGATCGCATCATTCAACATACAACATCATACGTTACATTTCACAAGTAGTTCTAAAATAAGTTTACACAAACCGAGTCGCAATTATTACAAACCAAGTTTATAAAAGTAGCGGAAGCAAACGCACACCAGTTGTTTAACTACTGCCAGTCTTGATGATTAACATCCCGCAAAAGCATGAGGAAAGTACATAAAAGATGATCACGACCAAGTGATCTAGTCTTCTTCACCCGCAGGGTGGAGACAAGTTTTGCAGAAGCCTTGATAGAGCATATCATCTGCAACAGGAGGGAATAAACCCTGAGTACTGGAATGTACTCAGCTAGACTTACCCGTCGAAAACTAGAAATAAGATGACACCAAGGATTATGTAAGGCTTACACAAGAGGCTAGCTGACATAACATTTTGCATAAAGGCATAAGTAATTGAAACTCTTATAGCCTGTACTAGCAGTTATTTTTAGCATTTACCTGTCATCTATCTTAGCACCTGTACTAAACATGCACTTGATTATAATCAAACAATTATCATCATTATATCCAGAGCAGGTATGAATTATGGCAACATTGTATCATTCCCTTAACCACCAGTTTATTTAATGAGATCTACGTTGCCGCTGCTCAAGTCAAGTGCTCACTAACCGGGAGCGACGGCGATTCGAATCGAATTCCTATCCAGCTGGAGGGGTATTTCTAACACTCACCGCGCAGGCCCCTGCCAGGGTCGCACAAGCCACCTTTTCATATGATTCAGGAATCGCGGGTCCGAATGATGTCGCGACCCCAAGGGCGACACTCTGCCAGGTGATAGGGACTCTAACCCCCCCTTGGTCTCACACCAATGTCCCCAAGCACATCCTTTCTCTCCTCCAAGAAGCAACCTACCATTCGATTCCCAGCCTGAACCACATTACTCGGCTTTGCGGTCGGAACGACTTATCCGGCCAAGTGTTAGACTGCGTTCAACATGACTCAAGGACGTACAGCGAATCGGTCCTTAAACGACTCAGACGGGCATAGCTCCACACCCAAGACGTGAAGTGTCTTGCGGCTGTACTATCGAACTCCCGCCCGGTCTCAATTTCATTTTTTTAAGCATGGTTCCATCTATGATAGCCATAAAGCCACTCGTGACTCCTTCCTACATCTCGCGGATGACCGGAAATCACCCGACTTCTACCATACTAAGCAGGGCTAAGCATTGACACGTGCCTAAACCTGATATAGGATTAAGTACGATATCTGGACAAGGACAGGTATAATGCAACAAGTGTTTTCATATAACTCCTACAACTTAATGCAGTAAACAAGCAAAAGTACTCAAGATTAATTTATAAATCAGTAGGTTCAGCATACACCGGGGCTTGCCTTTCAGAAAGGTCGAAGGCCGGTGATCAGGACACTCGGGAAGGTCGTCTGCGGGCACTCCTTCGCCTGCTGGATCCTCGGGCTCCTGCTGCTCCTGGTCCTGGACTTCCTCCGGAATCACAGGCTCGAACTCGAGGAGAGTTACCCCCTCCGGTACACCTATTGCATGAATGCACAATAAATATCATGGATGCATAAAGGTGCAACATGCTCGGAATGAAATGCATTTCAGAAATAAAAACAATAATCTAATCAAGTTACTTTATTAGTACGTGCAAATCTCTTCTCCGGTGGAGAAGTACTTACCTAAGCTACTCAACCTAAGATACAGCTGTTCTTCTTCGGTTAAGGCCCTAACACCTAACAACACGAGAGTAATATTACTTAGGTTACCACAGTAAGTTATTCTGGACAGCAGCTCAAAGATTCTAACATAACTGGAGAATCCCAACTCCAAAAGATATGATCTAAGACAATCTGGAAAGCTTATGAAATGCTCTACAAATCATTTTCAGACCTCAACCCTTAATTCCTAAGTTTTCCATTTCGAATTCCTCAAGTTCCAGAATCTGTCCTCTCTAAACAGAGAGCAGTCAATTCTGGACCGTCACTTAAAACAGCAACAACTCCCAAACTACTAAGCCAAATGTTCCCAAATTTTGACACAAGCTAATTTATCAATTTTACTATAACTTTTGCATTTACAAGTTTTTCCAACAACCACCTTTATCCAAAGTCAAACCTAGAATACTATCAGCTGTCCAGAAAACCTAAAATTGCAAAGATTAAATATTTATTGATGTGGCAAACATTCTCTAAGACCAAACTAATACTACTACAAGTTCACAAAGATCACAGAAACACCAGAAAGTAAGGTGTGCTCACCTAGAATATTTATTTAAACTCATTTCTTAATTTACTTAAGTAATTAAGTGGAATTTCAAACATGTTTGTAAACTGCTCCTAAAATTCTACAAAAATTACAGGAGACTCTCTGACCCAAAAGAAGCTACTGTAAAAATTTTAACTAAATTTATTCATAGGAACTTCCTACACCAAATTCCCAAGCCAAAAAGGCTGATTTTTGTATAAATAACCAAGCACAGTAAAAAGTGTCAAACAACAGATTTCTTAATTTTCTTAGACACTCTAGGGTACCAAGACATTCTCCAAAAATTTATAAGAACATTGCACATGTAGAAAAATTACTAAAATTCATTTAAATATTTCCTAGAATCACAAGATAGCTTGATAACTTGAAAAGTACTTAAGCACTACTGCCCAAATTTTTACCAAAGCTAGAGCAAGTATAAATTAGCCTACTCACCAAATTTCATAATTTTTGGAACACTGAAACTCAAGATATAATTTAAACAAGTTTGCATGTGATTTAAAACACATTTCAAGGACCTATTTAAATATCCCAGAAAACAAACATCACATATCCAATTTATATTTTTCTAAAATACTACACATCCTGTAGATCCCAACAAAATTTATCTCATGATTTTTGAGCAAGTAAAACCCTAGATCTACATTTTCCAAACTTAACCAAAATTCTGTAGCAAAGATAAATAAAAATGAAAAAGATCTCATTTTATACTGGGCCGGCCGGGAAAGGACGCGGCCCACGGCGCGCGCGCGGCCCGCTCGGGCTCCCGCCCACGCGCGACACCGACAGGTGGGTCCCCGCGGTCAGTGACAGAGGGCAGAGGGGCGGCGAACCGCGAGCTCCGGCGAGCTCAAGCTCGTCGGAGGGGAGCTCGCCCGGGAAACCAAGCACACCCTCGCGTTCTCCGTCGCATGGTGCTTTGATTCGTGCAAGAAGGACGGCTTGGGTTGGAGTGGGAGGGGCTCGCCACCGCGAGCGGCGGCCAGTGAGGGTCGGGTGGCGGTGTACCGCCGCGCGGTGAGGCCGCACGGTCCCAGCTAAGCTTGGTACGAGCTTCACTGCAGCTAGGCGGAGCTATCGAGGTAGGAAGGGAGATGGAGAGAGGCCCTAACCACCCCGGCCACGGAGCCCTGTGATGCGGGGCGGTGAGCGCGACGACGGTGGTCGTCGTGTTCCGCTCCGGCGAGGTCGCATCCCACGGTAAGGTCTCGCCACAAGCATCCCCACAGATTACGGAGGTGAGAACGAGGTTCATGACAGGAGGAGAATGAGGGAGGGGAGCTGGCCACGGTGGACCGTGGCGGCGGCGATACTCCGGTGAGCTCCAGTGGAGAGAAAGTCGACAATACCTCCTCACCTCTACGAAATGGATCAAGAGCGATGTAGGGGAAGGTCAGGGAGCCTAAGGCGGAGCTGTGGGTGAAGTTAGGTAGGCTACCGTGCGGTGGTGAGCTTGCCTGGCCGCGGCGGGGTCGGAGTGGCACTGCTCGTCGGACCAGAGAGCGAGGGAATGGAGGAGGGAGTGGCGTGAGTGCTGGGAATTGAGGTGTCGACTCCCACTTCACTCCCGCGCGTGAGCTCGCGACGTGGAGACAACAGCAACACGCACGCGCCACGCGGCCACTGGGCTCTGCCCGAGCGCCACGACGCGAGCCGACTGTCCGGCTGCATGGCGTCGCCGTTTACTGAATGGAGGTCGTCCTCGTTCGACTGACAGAGCAGCTTCGTCGACGATTAACTCCCAAACCAGTGAGAACCAGACGTGGGTGATGTTGGCAATGTTGTAGAGCTACATGAGGACTACAAGTTTGTCAATTGGAGTTTGGGCTGGTTCGGCCTAGATTTAAAACTACAAGGCTCCAAAGTGGTGCCCCTTGAAACTGAAACTTAGTTTCAGTCACTAAGCCGACTGAAACCCGATTTTCTAGACACCATATCTCCTAAACCATTTAGAACTAGGTGATGGTGATATTGACAATGTTGTAGAGCTATGTGTGGACAACAACTTTGTCAATTGGCTCCAGGACTGGTTTGGTCTAGTTTGTGAGTTACAAGTTGTCAAAGTGAGGTACAGTGAAACGGTTTTCAGCTTCACACTTAGCCAAAATTTGCTAAGTCCCAAAACAGCCCCTAATACTGACTTGTGGGCCATTTTTGAGCATGTTCTGGTCATTTTCATGAGATGGCCATATTAGAACTTTTGTTCCCCATGAAATTCTCTACAACTTTGCTTAAGGTTGCTCCTCCATGCAAGATCTCTAAATTGGACTTTTAAATTGGTCAAACCAGATCACTCTAGGGGTCCAACTTAGTCAACAACATTTGGAAGGGCAATTTGGTAATTTTGGTCAACATGAACATTGCTCCACTACTTACCCTAAATGTAATTAAGGTGTTATAAGACCTAATTAACCACTCTACATATTGGTTGCACAAAGTTCCTAGTGTCACATACTTTGGAACAAGTAATTCCATACTTTCACCCAAATGTTGCAAGCTCATGTTGCACATGTTGCATGAGTGTGTTGCATAACATTTGCTCATTATGTTACACTAAAGTGGTTGACATATCTCACCAAGGAAATTGCACATAAGATACCTATGTTTTGCACACTAATCATTTCTTACTTCACATGAAATATAAACATATGTGGCATTGTTTCAAAAGCATGTTTTACATATTATAAGCTTATGCATGAAATGAATGATGCTTGCTTATGCTTATGCAAATGCAATGCAATTAAGGAGCTAAACACCTAAGGTGTTACAGCCCTCCCCCCTTATAAAAATCTCGTCCCGAGATTTGGAAAGCGTTCCATTTTTCATAGAATTCCTTATAACCATCCCACAGATAGTCCTCCCGTTCCCATGTAGCGTCGCTTTCACTACCCTGATTACTCCACATTACTTTATACCATTTAACCACTTTGCTTCTAGTTACTCGTTCCTGAGTATCTATCACCCAGACTGGCTTTTCTTCGTAAGTTAGATCGGATTCTAGCCTGATATCTCCTAAAGGGACTCTTTCCTCAGGAACTCGAAGACACTTTTTGAGCTGAGATACATGGAAGACATTGAATATGTCACTCATTTCTAGAGGTAACTGGATTTTATACGCAACAGCTCCACTCTTGCCTATGATCTGGAAAGGACCCATGTATCTCGGCGCAAGTTTCCGCTTAACACCAAAACGTTGGACACTTTTCATTGGAGAAACTTTCAGATACACGAAGTCTCCAACTTCAAACTCGAGTGGTTTTCTGCGACGATCAGCATAACTTTTCTGTCTAGCTTGGGCTGCAGCCATATGTTTTTGGATGGTACGGACTTGTTCCTCAGCTTCATGAACAAAATCAATACCATAATACCTCCTTTCACCAGCTTCTACCCAGTTTAGTGGAGTTCTACACTTACGACCGTACAAAGCTTCGAATAGAGCCATCTTAATACTTTCTTGATAACTATTATTGTACGAAAACTCGGCTAGAGGTAACCATTTTTCCCAAGAACCCTTGGATGAAATGACACATGCCTGCAACAGATCTTCCAAGATTTGGTTAACTCGTTCCGTCTATCCTGATGTCTGGGGGTGATAAGCAGAGCTTCTCACTAACTTGGTTCCCAGAAGGTGATGCAAGTGCTCCCAAAAGCGAGCAGTGAACTGGGGACCACGGTCAGATATGATAGTACGAGGTATCCCATGGAGCCGGACTATCTGATTGAAATACAACTCAGTATAGTCAGTGGGACGATAGTCCACTCTAACTGGAATGAAGTGAGCTGATTTGGTCAAACGATCCACAATTACCCAGATGGAGTTATGATTTTTGATAGTAGGAGGAAGACCGACAATGAAATCCATACTTATCTCTTCCCATTTCCAACCTAGGATAGACAGTGGTTGAAGCAACCCAGCTTTCATATGCACAGCCTTAACTCTACAGCAGGTATCACACCTAGCCACATATGCAGCTATCTCTTTCCGCATCTTGGTCCACCAATAGTATGGCTTCAAATCATAATACATCTTATTGCTACCAGGATGGATGGACAACTTAGAGGAGTGTGCTTCAGACATAATATCATTTCGAAGCTCCCGGTCCTTAGGCACAACTAACCTATCCTTGAACCATAGTACACCCTCTTCATCTATCCTGAACTGTGTAGTTTCTTGTTCTTTCATCTTACGCTTGATGTGGAATATACCAGTGTCAGTCTTTTGGAGTTCAATAATTCTGTTTTTGAGAGTACAACTGACAGTGATGTTGTACAAGACTACTGGATGTAGAAGGCGAGATCGATGAAAATCAGTTTCGACTAAGGAATGGCAATGAGACTTACGGCTTAAAGCATCCGCAACCACATTTGCCTTGCCAGGATGATAGTGCACTTGAAGGTTATAATCTTTAATCAACTCGAGCCATCTTCTTTGATGCATATTTAACTTGGGTTGGGTGAAGATGTATTTGAGGCTTTTGTGGTCTGTGTAGATATTGCAAACATTGCCCAACAGGTAGTGTCGCCAGGCTTTTAAAGCATGAACAACTGCGGCGAGTTCTAAATCATGCGTTGGATAATTCACCTCATGCTTCCGAAGTTGTCGAGAGGTATATGCAATTACTCGGCCTTCCTGCATCAACACACCTCCCAAACCTATGCCTGAGGCATCACAATAAACATCAAATGGTTTCTCGATATCCGGTTGTGCCAAAACCGGAGCTGAGGTTAGGAGGGTTCGCAGTTGGTGAAAAGCCACATCACACTCAGGAGTCCAGACAAACCTGGTGTCTTTCTGCAGCAACCGAGTCATTGGCTTGGCTATTTTGGAGAAATCCGGGATGAAGCGACGATAATAGCCAGCCAAACCAAGAAAACTTCGGACCTCGTGAACTGAGATAGGAGCCTTCCAGTTCAGTACTTCCTATACCTTGGCGGGGTCCACCATAATTCCTCCATCGGACAACACATGCCCAAGGAAAGGTACTTCACGAAGCCAGAATTCGCACTTACTGAACTTTGCATATAGTTGATGTTCATGCAGTCTTGTGAGGACTATACGCAGATGTTCAGCGTGATCCTCCTCATTCATAGAATATACCAGGATATCATCAATAAATACCACCACAAACTTGTCCAATTCAGGCATAAACACCGAATTCATCAAGTACATGAAGTGTGCGGGGGCATTTGTCAAGCCGAAGGACATAACAAGATACTCATAAAGACCGTATCTGGTAGAAAAGGCTGTCTTTGGAACATCTTCTGGGCAGATTTTAATTTGATGGTAGCCAGATCTTAGATCGATCTTGGAGAAAACTTTAGCTTTAGACAACTGATCGAACAAGATGTCGATACGTGGTAGAGGGTACTTATTTTTGACAGTGACTGCATTGAGAGGTCTATAATCTACGCACATCCGCAATGACTGATCCTTCTTCTTTACAAAGATAGCAGGACATCCCCACGGCGATGAACTAGGACGAATCAACCCTTTCTTCAAAAGTTCATTCAATTGCACCTTAAGTTCAGCTAGTTCATTCGGAGGCATCCTATAGGGTCTCCTAGAGATGGGAGCCGTGCCAGGCAACAACTCAATTTTAAACTCCACATCCCGATCCGGAGGGAGCCCCGGCAAATCATCGGGAAAAACGTCCGGAAACTCATTTACTACTAGAATTTCGGCCAGCGCCTTTGCTTGCACAACATGAACTTCCCCAGACAAATCAACTTTTCTGGGAAGTTGTACTAGAAAACCCTTTTGATCTGTAGGGTCTCTGAGCATAACTACCCGAGTGGATGTATCAATGAGTACCCCATTCTGACTCATCCAATTCATGCCCAAAATAACATCGATGCCTAAGCCCGGCAAAACCACTAAGGCAAGCGAGTACATTCGCCCTTCTATCTCAAGCTCAAGATTCCCCACTACTTTATTTGTGGAAATATTCCCACTTGCTGCGCTAATACAATAACCCCCACCTTCAACAGTATGCAATTTGTGTGCAAACTCTGATGCAAACTTAGGACTGATAAAGGAATGCGAAGCACCCGAATCAAAAAGTACCACTGCAGGATGTTGGTCAACTAGGAACTTACCAGCAGTGACAACCTCACCAGATGGGATTTCCTCAATACTGTTATAATGGGCGTGCCCTTGACGGCCACCTTGGTTGACATTCTTCTTGGGGTAAGGGCAGTTTCTAGACCAATGGCCTGGCTTGTTGCAGTTCCAGCAAGGCATGTTGCTAGGAGGAACACTGGAGCTGCCTTGGCTCGAACTACTTTTTGGCAGAGCCACTGTATATGCCTTGCGAAACCCAGTCTTCACTGGCGCCTTCTTTTGCGGGGACGGAACTTAGCATTTGTGGCAGGAGGGCGAGGAGGAGCCCTCGGGGCAGCTGGAGCTCGAGACTGTGAAGCACTCGCCTCAATGGCCCTTTTGCGGCTCTTAGAGGCAGAATAGATAGCATTGTTGTTCTCTTGAGTCAGAGCATCACTGATAAATTCATTGAAAGTAGTGCACTTGCTAGTGCCCATAGTCTTCATCAGCTTTGGGCCAAGGCCTCTTTTAAAGCTAGCAATTTTCTTGGAATCGGTATCCACAAACTCTGTGGCATACCTTGCCAGGTTGTTGAAAGATTGTAGATATTCAGTCAAACTTTTATTTCCCTGCGACAGCCTCATGAATTCTGTATGCTTGATAGCCATAAGACCTGGAGGAATATAGTTTCCACGGAATGCGGCCTTAAACTGGTCCCAAGCAATCGGAACATTTGCAGGCAGTGTGGAACAATAGTGGTTCCACCAAATACCCTCTGGACCATGCAATTGATGAGAAGCATATTCAGTCTTTAGCTCCTCACTCAGGCGAAGCAGACGAAACTTTTGTTCAATAGTATTCAACCACTCATCAGCTTGCAGTGGTTCCTCTGCCTCCTTAAAGAGCGGGGGCTTAGTATCAAGAAAGTCCTTGAAATCACTGTATTGATTGGGTTCTGGGCCCTGGCGGCCAGGACGAGCCTCCCGGTTGGCAAGCTGGCGCATAGCATCTGCCAGCATGCGCTGCCCTTCAACCACGGTCTGCATTAACTCAGCCGGGGTAGGTGGTGGCAGAGGGGGTGGCTGTTCCTCATCCTCATTGCCACGACCCCGACGAAGATTGTACGACATCTGCAAAATGCATAGCCAGTGAGCACTGACGATGTGGGAAATTTGTAGATGAATTATTGTAAATATGTCAAACTGACTTCATGAAATAGACTTCTCAAAATACTCATGACATAATACTTCATCACAACCGCATAATCCCTTCAAGTGGATCAAATGGTGCAATCATGCGAGAGGATCCAACAAGATGTACTTTGATAAAGGCTCACACACAAGGACCACAGCAGTTACTAAACCGTTTACGTTAAAATCTATGTGATTTTTGATCTTTTGCCCGGGACTTGGATTCAATTTCAAAGTGTTTAGTTGACTGAGAAAGGCTACTTCAAACTGATCACAAAGAGACTTCTCAACGGTAGAGTTCCATGGTGGATCATGACTAGCCACCTTGATACCAGCGCGTGCCAAGCAGCACAGCCTTATGTCGCGCGCCATAGGAGGCCCTCGGTTTCATCGCGGCACCGAAGGGTGCTAATCGTGACACCATCATCGAACGCCACACAACAAGACATCCAATTGCGATCGAAATTAACAGGCTCCAACTAAACATCCAAGAAACATAGGGTTCGACCTTACATCTGAAAAGTTAAGTTATTACAAAGCCTCACTCCAACACAGGGAGGGCACAAAGGGCGATCCTAACATCATAGCTACGTGATAACTACTCTAAGCATCGTCCTCAGAGTCGGTGTCAAGGATCTCCTCTCCGTCCTCATCACTAACAGGCTCTAACTCCTCGTCTTCTTCTTCTTCTTCTTCCTCCTCTGGTTCGGCATCTTGGGGCCCATTGACCTCCACTTCATCATCATCTTCAGCTATGAAGATTCTCGAACCCATGTCCTCATCGACGTTGTTGTTTCGAGGCAGCAGGGGATTAAGCTCGTTGTTCAGGCGGTGCACTTCTGAATGAAGATTGTCATTGTATTCTTCAGCATTCTCCAATTGCTGTTCGAGCTCAAACTGACGAGCTCTCAGAACGTTCTCCTCGTGCCAGGCTTCATCCCTCTGGTTCATGACACGGACCAACATGCGTTGACAGTTGCGGTTTGCTACTGTCAATCTCTGGACTGCAAGGGTTTCCTGGTCACGATCATGAATCACTTGCTCCAGTTGCTGACGCGCTGCATTCCTGGCAGCAGTCACTTCAGCCAACTCTGCCCTCAGCCTTTCCACCTCAGTAGGCTCAGGGCGGGGCTCACGTGGAGCGAGCTGGTGACGCGGTGCCCTGCCCCCAGTGGACTTACGAGCGGTCCTCTTGGTACGTGCCATCTGTAGCAACAAGATACGACTTAAAGTGAGGATCATTTAGGGGATACGAAATTTAATTTAGTCGGGAGTACTGAAATTTTTAAGGAGGGAGTAGATGATATGTATGATATAATTAAACATGATGCATGCACGTTCCGTACGCCCTCTCACCTTAGTAGAAACCTAAAGTTCTAACACTAGGCGGTGGCATACATACGTTCTCTCATATAAGCGAAACTATCGGTCTACTCGTTACGCTGTTAGTGTACCTGCAGAAAACCTCATTTCAGCCCAACAGTTTCCCAATATATGCACACAAGAAAGCAGTAATTTAAATACTTTCCATATACACATCCCCTAATGTATATACTTCAGTATCAAAGCTACCCGATATAAAGGTTCCCACAATTAAGTGCTTACGTAATTACATGGTTAAAACATGTAAGTATGCAAGTCACCAAAACTACTCTCCCCTAGATCGCCGGTTGAACGATCATGCTCTCACAACTCACACTTACCAGAGCGTCGAGGCAATTGATCCATACATTACCACCCAAGTGGATGGCATCCATACAATATCACGCCGTATGGACGACGAAACAAAAACAAACAAGACCCCCAAGTTAGTCTTTATAATAAGCCACCTAAGAGTCCTTATTTGGGCTAAGGGATGTGATCACTGGCATACCTAAAAATAATTTTTAGTGTTTTAACCCTTTTTCATAATCAAATACTTTTGTTTTTAAATACTCATACGATGTGTTTAATGTTGAATTATGCTCCGGTACCAGCTGTAACAGAACCGACCAAATTATAAGAGCACAAGTACAAAAACAAGCACCGAAGTGCTCAAATTTTCGAACTTGAGCCCATATAATCCCGGTAGTCAATCGAAACCACGAAGGATTTCAAACCAACTTGCTTACAACCAGGATCGCATCATTCAACATACAACATCATACGTTACATTTCACAAGTAGTTCTGAAATAAGTTTACACAAACGGAGTCGCAATTATTACAAACCAAGTTTATAAAAGTAGCGGAAGCAAACGCACACCAGTTGTTTAACTATTGCTAGTCTTGATGATCAACAACCCGCAAAAGCATGAGGAAAGTACATAAAAGATGATCACGCCCAAGTGATCTAGTCTTCTTCACCCGCAGGGTGGAGACAAGTTTTGTAGAAGCCTTGATAGAGCATATCATCTGCAACAGGAGGGAATAAACCCTGAGTACTGGAATGTACTCAGCTAGACTTACCCGTCAAAAACTAGAAATAAGATGACACCAAGGATTATGCAAGGCTTACACAAGAGGCTAGCTGACATAACATTTTGCATAAAGGCATAAGTAATTGAAACTCTTATAGCCTGTACTAGCAGTTATTTTTAGCATTTACCTGTCATCTATCTTAGCACCTGTACTAAACATGCACTTGATTATAATCAAACAATTATCATCATTATATCCAGAGCAGGTATGAATTGTGGCAACATTGTATCATTCCCTTAACCACCAGTTTATTTAATGAGATCTATGTTGCCGCTGCTCAAGTCAAGTGCTCACTAACCGGGAGCGACGGCGATTCGAATCGAATTCCTATCTAGCTGGAGGGGTATTTCTAACACTCACTGCGCAGGCCCCTGCCAGGGTCGCACAAGCCACCTTTTCATATGATTCAGGAATCGCGGGTCCGAATGATGTCGCGACCCCAAGGGCGACACTCTGCCAGGTGATAGGGACTCCAACCCCCCCTTGGTCTCACGCCAATGTCCCCAAGCACATCCTTTCTCTCCTCCAAGAAGCAACCTACCATTCGATTCCCGGCCTGAACCACATTACTCGGCTTCGCGGTCGGAACGACTTATCTGGCCAACTAAGTGTTAGACTGCGTTCAACATGACTCAAGGACGTACAGCGAATCGGTCCTCAAACGACTCAGACGGGCATAGCTCCACACCCAAGACGTGAAGTGTCTTGCGGCTGTACTATCGAACTCCCGCCCGGTCTCAATTTCATTTTTTAAGCATGGTTCCATCCACGATAGCCATAAAGCCACTCGTGACTCCTTCCTACATCTCGCGGATGACCGGAAATCACCCGACTTCTACCGTACTAAGCAGGGCTAAGCATTGACACGTGCCTAAACCTGATATAGGATTAAGTACGATATCTGGACAAGGACAGGTATAATGCAACAAGTGTTTTCATATAACTCCTACAACTTAATGCAGTAAACAAGTAAAAGTACTCAAGATTAATTTATAAATCAGTAGGTTCAGCATGCACCGGGGCTTGCCTTTCAGAAAGGTCGAAGGCCGGTGATCAGGACACTCGGGAAGGTCGTCTGCGGGCACTCCTTCGCCTGCAGGATCCTCGGGCTCCTGCTGCTCCTGGTCCTAGACTTCCTCCGGAATCACAGGCTCGAACTCGAGGAGAGTTACCCCCTTCGGTACACCTGTTGCATGAATGCACAATAAATATCATGGATGCATAAAGGTGCAACATGCTCGGAATGAAATGCATTTCAGAAATAAAAACAATAATTTAATCAAGTTACTTTATTAGTACGTGCAAATCTCTTCTCCGATGGAGAAGTACTTACCTAAGCTACTCAAACTAAGATACAGCTGTTCTTCTTCGGTTAAGGCCCTAACACCTAACAACACGAGAGTAATATTACTTAGGTTACCACAGTAAGTTATTCTGGACAGCAGCTCAAAGATTCTAACATAACTGGAGAATCCCAACTCCAAAAGATATGATCTAAGACAATCTGGAAAGCTTATGAAATGCTCTACAAATCATTTTCAGACCTCAACCCTTAATTCCTAAGTTTTCCATTTCGAATTCCTCAAGTTCCAGAATCTGTCCTCTCTAAACAGAGAGCAGTCAATTCTGGACCGTCACTTAAAACAGCAACAACTCCCAAACTACTAAGCTAAATGTTCCCAAATTTTGACACAAGCTAATTTATCAATTTTACTATAACTTTGGTATTTACAAGTTTTTCCAGCAACCACCTTTATCCAAAGTCAAACCTAGAATACTATCAGCTGTCCAGAAAACCTAAAATTGCAAAGATTAAATATTTATTGATGTGGCAAACATTTTCTAAGACCAAACTAATACTACTACAAGTTCACAAAGGTCACAAAAACACCAGAAAGTAAGATGTGCCCACCTAGAATATTTATTTAAACTCATTTCTTAATTTACTTAAGTAATTAAGTGGAATTTCAAACATGTATGTAAACTGCTCCAAACATTCTACAAAAATTACGGAAGACTCTCTGACCGAAAAAGAAGCTACTGTAAAAATTTGAACTAAATTTATTCACAGGAACTTCCTACACCAAATTCCCAAGCCAAAAAGGCTGATTTTTGTATAAATAACCAAGCACAGTAAAAAGTGTCAAACAACAGATTTCTTAATATTCGTAGACACTCTAGGGTACCAAGACATTCTCCAAAAATTTATAAGAACATTGCACATGTATAAAAATTACTAAAATTCATTTAAATATTTCCTAGAATCACAAGATAGCTTGATAACTTGAAAAGTACTTAAGCACTACTGCCCAAATTTTTACCAAAGCTAGAGCAAGTATAAATTAGCCTACTCACCAAATTTCATAATTTTTGGAACACTGAAACTCAAGATATAATTTAAACAAGTTTGCATGTGATTTAAAACACATTTCAAGGACCTATTTAAATATCCCAGAAAACAAACATCACATATCCAATTTATATTTTTCTAAAATACTACACATCCTGTAGATCCCAACAAAATTTATCTCATAATTTTTGAGCAAGTAAAACCCTAGATCTACATTTTCCAAACTTAACCAAAATTCTGTAGCAAAGATAAATAAAAATTGAAAAGATCTCATTTTATACTGGGCCGGCCGGGAAAGGACGCGGTCCACGGCGCACGCGCGGCCCGCTCGGGCTCCCGCCCACGCGCGGCACCGACAGGTGGGTCCCCGCGGTCAGTGACAGAGGGCAGAGGGGCGGCGAACCGTGAGCTCCGGCGAGCTCAAGCTCGTCGGAGGGGAGCTCGCCCGGGAAACCAAGCACACCCTCGCGTTCTCCGTCACATGGTGCTTCGATTCGTGCAAGAAGGACGGCTTGGGTTGGAGTGGGAGGGGCTCGCCACCGCGAGCGGCGGCCGGTGAGGGTCGGGTGGCGGTGTACCGCCACCGGTGAGGCCGCACGGTCCCAGCTAAGCTCGGTACGAGCTTCACTGGAGCTAGGCAGAGCTATCGAGGTAGGAAGGGAGATGGAGAGAGGCCCTAACCACCCCGGCCATGGAGCGCCGTGATGCGGGGCGGTGAGCGCGACGACGGTGGTCGTCGTGTTCCGCTCCGGCGAGGTCGCATCCCACGGTGAGGTCTCACCACAAGCATCCCCACAGATTACGGAGGTGAGAACGAGGTTCATGACAGGAGGAGAATGAGGGAGGGGAGCTGGCCACGGTGGACCGTGGCGGCGGCGATACTCCGGTGAGCTCCAGTGGAGAGAAAGTCGACAATACCTCCTCACCTCTACGAAATGGATCAAGCACGATGTAGGGGAAGGTCAGGGAGCCTAAGGCGGAGCTGTGGGTGAAGTTAGGTAGGCTACTGTGCGGTGGTGAGCTTGCCTGGCCGCGGCGGGGTCGGAGTGGCACTGCTCGTCGGACCAGAGAGCGAGGGAATGGAGGAGGGAGTGGCGTGAGTGCTGGGAATTGAGGTGTCGACTCCCACTTCACTCCCGCGCGTGAGCTCGCGACGTGGAGACGACAGCAGCACGCACGCGCCACGCGGCCACCGGGCTCTGCCCGAGCGCCACGACATGAGCCGGCTGTCCGGCTGCATGGCGTCGCTGTTTACTGAATGGAGGTCGTCCTCGTTCGACTGACAGAGCAGCTTCGTCGACGATTAACTCCCAAACCAGTGAGAACCAGACGTGGGTGATGTTGGCAATGTTGTAGAGCTACATGTGGACTACAAGTTTGTCAATTGGAGTTTGGGCTGGTTCGGCCTGGATTTGAAACTACAAGGCTCCAAAGTGGTGCCCCTTGAAACTGAAACTTAGTTTCAGTCACTAAGCCGACTGAAACCCGATTTTCTAGACACCATATCTCCTAAACCATTTAGAACTAGGTGATGGTGATATTGACAATGTTGTAGAGCTATGTATGTACAACAACTTTGTCAATTGGCTCCAGGACTGGTTTGGCCTAGTTTGTGAGTTACAAGTTGTCAAAGTGAGGTACAGTGAAACGGTTTTCAGCTTCACACTTAGCCAAAATTTGCTAAGTCCCAAAACAGCCCCTAATACTGACTTGTGGGCCATTTTTGAGCATGTTCTGGTCATTTTCATGAGATGGCCATATTAGAACTTTTGTTCCTCATGAAATTCTCTACAACTTTGCTTAAGGTTGCTCCTCCATGCAAGATCTCTAAATTGGACTTTTTAATTGGTCAAACCAGATCACTCTTGGGGTCCAACTTAGTCAACAACATTTGGAAGGGCAATTTGGTAATTTTGGTCAACATGAACATTGCTCCACTACTTACCCTAAATGTAATTAAGGTGTTATAAGACCTAATTAACCACTCTACATATTGGTTGCACAAAGTTCCTAGTGTCACATACTTTGGAACAAGTAATTCCATACTTTCACGCAAATGTTGCAAGCTCATGTTGCACATGTTGCATGAGTGTGTTGCATAACATTTGCTCATTATGTTACACTAAAGTGGTTGACATATCTCACCAAGGAAATTGCACATAACATACCTATGTTTTGCACACTACTCACTTCTTACTTCACATGAAATATAAACATATGTGGCATTGTTTCAAAAGCATGTTTTACATATTATAAGCTTATGCATGAAATGAATGATGCTTGCTTATGCTTATGCAAATGCAATGCAATTAAGGAGCTAAACACCTGAGGTGTTACAAAAGCTGTGACTATCTTTGCATAGAAGGCATGTCTGATAAAACTTTACGTTGGAAGCTATTTTCTTTTTCTTTAAAGGGAAAAGCTAGACAATGGTATAGTAAAGTTGTAGGTAAGCAGGAAGGAGATTGGGGATTATTATGTTCCACTTTTTTGTCTAGATTTCTACCCCATTTTCTAAATCGTCGACCTTAGAGTCAAGGTTCTAACCTTCAAACAAGGAAATGATGAATCTTTGGCTTCTTCCTAGAATCGTCTTAACAGTCTCTTAGAATCTGGCCCAGACCTTAGTCTACAAGACCCTATTCTTCTTTAACATTTTTACATAGGTCTTCGTGGAGACAGTAGACAATTGCTCAATACAACTTCTAGAGGATCATTCTTGCATCTCTTTTGAGAAAGCAAGGTCGATCTTAGATCAATCTTAGCCACTAAATCTGGTAACATTCTAGAAGTAGAACCTCAAGTAGCTGAAGCTAATTCTTTGCCAAATACACCATCCAACTCAGCTACTCCATGTTCTGAGCTACAAAAAGAAGGAATTTAGTTTCCTAATTTTATGCTTGACATCTAACCTGATCTTTTTACTGATTTTGGAAACGTTCTAAAATATCTTTCTATAAAGAAACCACAGAAACATTTTGAAAAACCATCAGAGAGATGTTTCTCTTATAGAAGCACCTCAGGAGAGTTAGCGTCGGTCATAAGCAATGAATGGCTAGAAGAATCAGAGCTTTCCTCTGATGTGATCCGTTTGGATTCACCCTCTTTGCCAATATGTTGCCAAATTGATTCAGACCCCGTTGATGCTCTCTACAATCCGGTTGTGGGTATTAATATCATGTCTACTTCACTTGCACAAAATTTATTGAAGCCCATGTCATTAGCCCCAACAATGAAGTTGATGAAAAGTCTTTTAGGACAAATTGTCCCCAGTTTAGGAATTTTGCATGTCCTACCCATCTAGGTAGAAGGGACCATGATTCATTTGAGTTTCTATATCTTCAATATATGGGACTTTGACCCGCTGATAGGACAACCCCTTCGAAGACTTTTCTATGAAGGACAAACAGGGAAATTAAATGTTTGCTTAGGCAAATGTTTCCAATTCCTGATGTTCATATCTCACTCTCTAAATGCTAAGACTGAACCACATCTTCAATCTAATCCGTTGGAGGAATTTAAGGCTACTTCTCTAGAATTATTGACTGAACCAGGTCTAGAGGATGACGCTAAATTCTTCGTAGAAGAAGCTGACTTTTCTGAGCCTGAACCTTTAGATGAGTCTGCGGATCCACCTAAACCTCCTATCGAGCTTAAACCTTTACCTACCAGTCTTAGATATGCTTTTCTAGATAATGATCTAGAGTGTCTTGTGATCATAAGTGATAAACTCACTCAGTAGCAAACTCTTCGCTTATTGGCTATCTTAGAAAGACATCATTCAACCTTTGGCTATTCACTCCAAGACCTCAAGGGAATCAGTCCTGCCCTTTGCACTCATCGTATTCCCACATATCCAAATATTCCACCTTGTAGAGAACCCCAATGTAGACTTAATAATGTGATGAGGGAGGTAGTGTCTGAAAGAGGAATTGAGGTAGACAGAGCTAAAATTGAAGTAATTGAACAATTACCTCCACCTATGAATATGAAAGGAATTAAAAGTTTTCTTGGCCATACTGGTTTTTATCGTAGATTCATAAAGGATTTCTCATACATTGCTAGACCTCTTACTAGATTGCTGGCCAAGGATGTTCCTTTTGAATTTGATGATGCGTGTTTAAGATCCTTTGAAATTCTAAAGAAAGCACTCATCTCAGCACCAATCATTCAACCCCCTGATTGGTCTTTACCCTTTAAAATTATGTGTGATGCAAGTGATTATGCTATGGGGGTAGTTTTAGGATAGACTAAAGATAAAAAGCATCATGCAATAGCTTATGCTAGCAAAACACTAATAGGACCACAACTTAATTATGCAAATACTAAAAAAGAACTCCTGGCTGTTGTTTTTGCTATTGATAAGTTTAGATCTTACTTAGTGGGAGCTAAAATAATTGTTTATTCTGATCATGCTGCTTTAAAATATTTGCTCACTAAGAAAGATGCTAAACCATGTTTAATAAGATGGATTTTGCTACTCCAAGAATTTGACTTAGAAATAAAAGATAGAAATGGTGTAGAAAATTTTGTTGCCGATCACTTGTCTAGAATACAGTTTGAGAATCCACAGGAACTGCCCATCGATGATTCAGTCTGGGATGACATGCTCTACAGCATCAACTGGTTTGACCCTTGGTATACAGATATTGTTAATTTCATGATTTCAGAGTATGTATCGTCAGGAGGGGGCAAGAGGAAACTTATCCAAGAAAGTCATGCCCACATATAGGACGAACCGTACCTCTTATAAGTATGCGCTGATGGACTACTCAGGAGATGTGTACCCTTCAGAAGAAGGAATATAGATTATCGAAAGATGTCATTCGTCACCATATGGAGGATGATGTAGACAAGGCCCGATCTTCCGATAGGTATGATAGCGTCGATTGGTGGAGACTCGACGTTCACGATCTAGGCTTCGAACCAAGACTAATTCAGATCCCGCAACCGTTACACCACAGCTCCATTGGTTATCAACCCAATGAACATGATTGACCTCGCCGAGAAGGCTTTCCTGCAAGCGAATCGAGAACACGAGCAAGAACAGGTAAAATGCAATCTGAAATTGCAAATAAATATGAGGCTCACAAAGTTGGGGTCTCACAAACCGACGGCGGCGACGAAACTGTTGTCAACAGAATAATCTAAGCAAAACCCAACCCTAATGTAGGCGTCGACTGCTGATTATATAGCCTAAGGGGCATCCAAGGACCCCTATTCGCGTCCCTGGGAGCACCGACACGTTACAAGGCCCAAACGGCCCAAAAGATGGCAATACAACGCCCTGACAGATTCTGGACACTGACTTATTTCGATGATTCCTATTGATTCCGAACAGCTTTTGATGTGGGACCACTTGGGTTGGCTTCCTTATCAAATAAGCTTTCCATCCATATATGGATTGTCAAAAACGGAGTCCATAAGCGGCCTGGGCGTCCGTTTTACTACACACTGCTCCTGGAGCCCGAGATGGACTCGAACTTGATTTGGGCCTCCACCTTGGCGACTCGAACCGGATAAGCTTTGGGCCTCCTTCTCGATTTAGATGCCCTTGCTGATCTCATTGGCCTTCATGTGATTCTCCAAGCATGGTCATATGCATGGAGGTCATGTCCTCATCATCCTCCCCTTCTTGATGAAAAGCCGTCCTCGGCGTCGATGTTGCTTGAAGTCCATTCTGCACAACATGAAGACAAACGAGGTTGCCAAAATATTGGGAATTGACATTGTTGGGAGAAAGAATGTGACCACATGTTTCGGTTTGCAGCATGCCTTCTCCTACAAACATGTAGTCTCCTCGATTAAAATGCACACGATCTTTGTTAATACTATCCTGCAAAAGATTAGTACTAACAAGAAACATATGCTCCCCTTCTTTGGATTCCACTTGAGATTGTAAAGCAAAACTAGAGGAATATGGCATGATAACATTGTTGATTTTATAGTCCTCTAATTGATCATTATTTTGTACAACAAAAAAAGAATTCAGATTTGTACAAATGTAAACTCGTTGTACCATATATTGTCCTTGGTTGCTATATTTGCCAAAAACATGATATGTATGTCTAGACAACCATGGCAAATCAGCATATGCATAAAGTTTCTCCTCTATATAATTAAGATTGCAAAGAACATAAAATTCAATGTATCCCAAAGTATTTAAAGAAGACATCAATTTTAGCTCATCAACATTACTAGCATTATGAATAACATGTCTATTTTCAGCAGTAGTGTTCGATTCCAACATACATATAGCATGATCATTCATTAATGGTTGCATTGGAATAATATAATTATCATCATTCAAGTTATCTTTATCACAAGGAACATCAAGCAAATCATCTTGTGATAAAGGTAAATCAAGTGAAGGTTCCACTAATATTTGCTCTATCATAACATGATTGGTGGAAAAATTCAGCACATCAAGAGAACTCTCATCTTCTATGAGATTAGCATCATTGGCATTACCTTTGCTCTCACTGTCAGCAGAAGTAACACATGTTGAATTTTTACATGAGACTAGGAGCACCTCATTTCTGTCATGTCATCCCTGCTCTTTTTGTGCATTGTCCTGCAAAAGGTTAGGCACAGCAGGAGGAATAATAGGAGATTGGTCTACTTGATGTTCCTCATCATATGAATTAATTACAAGAGATGGATTAACAAAAGTTTCTCTCATAAGAATTTTCATATTGTTCCATGTATGAGGTTTATCTGAAGAACTTAAAGACTCCCACCAAATTGATGTTAAATGTCTCAAAACACTAGATGCATTCCTAATCTTCCTCCGTTCACACATATGACATTGTGCAAAAATATTATCTATTTTACTTTCCCACTCAATGTACTCATCAGCACCAATACCATCGTAAGTAAGTGGAGAAGAAAGAATAGAATGACCTGCAGGAGGAGGTGTAGCAGCAATAGTGCGTGGCTCATGCATCATTGATGTCTCGTATAGGTGAGTGTTGTAACCTATCATTGTTAGCATCAAACAAGAAAACACACAAGTATGTAATTTCCTATCAGCTCCTAGGATGTGGTCAAGGAGTGAAATCACACACTCTCAAGCGTTTAACCACGGTCTTGCAAGTGTTTTTACCAAAGCAAGAGGCGGTGCAATCGGTCGGTGACTGTGATACCATTGTAGCTTGAGTGTAACAGTTGCAAGGCAAACCTATGCTTGGTTAGAAGAAAGTGGAGCTCGGACAGGCTTAAAATATGGTGGCAAGGAATGGCAATAATTTAATTCAGAAATTGCAATATCGAAAAGTAGTCCCAAGCTAGTCTATGTCGCCAGCCTAAACTCGTCCTAGACCTAGTTCAAGCAGGCACAAAATCTCAGCACAAGGACTAAACGGATGCAAGCACTTCTGAATTTTTTTGCTCCTTTTTGGTGCCACTTTTTTTTGGCTTTTTGTGGACTCTAGGTAATGCAAAACTTAGATCAATCTAAAGGGAAAAAGATAGAGATATACCTAATGGGCAACTAGGTCTCTGATACCACTTGATGTAGACAAGGCCCGATCTTCCGATAGGTATGATAGCGTCGATTGGTGGAGACTTGACGTTCACGATCTAGGCTTCGAACCAAGACTGATTCGGATCCCGCAACCATTACACCACAGCTCCATTGGTTATCAACCACACGAACGTGATTGACCTCGCCGAGAAGGCTTTCCTACAAGCGAATCGAGAACACGAGCAAGAAATATGAGGCTCACAAAGTTGGGGTCTCACAAACCGACGGCGGCGGCGAAATTGTTGTCAACAGAATAATCTAAGTAAACCCAACCCTAATGTAGGCGGCGACTACTGATTATATAGCCTAAGGGGCATCCAAGGACCCCTATTCGTGTCTATGGGGAGCGCAGACACGTTACAAGGCCCAAACGGCCCAAAAGACGGCGACACAACGCCCTGACAGATTCTAGACACTGACTTATTTTGACGATTCCTGTTGATTCCGAATAGCTTTTGACATGGGACCACTTGGGTTGGCTTCCTTATCAAATAAACTTTCCATCCATATATGGATCGTCAAAAACGGAGTCTATATGCGACCTGGGCATCTATTTTACTACACGCTGCTCCTGGAGCCCGAGATGGACTCGAACTTGATTTGGGCCTCCACCTTGGTGACTCGAACCGGATAAGCTTTGGGCCTCCTTCTCGATTTAGATGCCCTTGCTGATCTCTTTGGCCTTCATGTGATTCTCCAAGCATGGTCATATGCATGGAGGCCATGTCCTCATCAGGTCCTGCCTGGACAGAGCTCTACGCCTCTCGGGCAAATTACCCTTCCTGTGCAGTTTGGCATGGAAGACCACTTCAGTACTGACTACGTCAACTTTGTGGTTGCTGACTTTGAGGGTACCTACCATGCTATCCTTGGTCGTCCCACGATCACCAAATTCATGGCCATACCTCATTATAGGTACTTGGTGCTTAAGATGCCAACGGAAAAGGGAGTCCTTACTCTCAGAGGCAATGTATTCGTTGCCTAAACCTGTGAAGAGGACAGTTTTCGCGTAACTGAAGCCCACGACCTCTCCCTGCACATGGCAGCAATGACGATGGAGGCAAAAAAAAACTCCTCCAAACCAGCTGGAGATTCCAGAGCTCAAAGCACCACAAAAGTCTATCAAGTCCAAGGAGTACAAAGAGATCCATTTGGTCGAGGGTGACTCCAGCAAGATGGCGCCGTGTGAGCGTAATACCTTACATCCTGCTCTGCTTTGTTATTGCTGCCTTGAACAATGTATTACAAGCTAGATTGCCCTAGAGTATGTTTCAATGTTTTTGAGGGGGTCCCCTGCCCTCCTTATATAGTCTGGGAGGCAGGGTTACAGATCTGGAAACTAATCTTAGCCGGTTACAATTGTCATATAGAGCCAGATAAGGATTCCTAATCTAACCAACCAAGACCTTGCTTGATTCCCAAGTCTGGATTGATGCCTTGTGCGAGACTCCATCCCGATGATCTGGATCGCGCGTTGTCATGTAATGGGCCAGACCGTCTGGTCTGGGCCTGCCCATGTCTAGCCGTAAGGGTACCTAATCTAACCAACCAAGCCCTTGCTTGATTCCCAAGTCTGGATTGATGCCTTGCGCGAGACTCCATCCCAATGATCTGGATCACGCGTCATCATGTAATAGGCCAGATCGTCTGGTCTGGGCCTGCCCATGTCTAGCCGTAAGGGTATAGGGGTTTATACCCCCACAGCTAGTCACCGAGCACTATGTATTCTATATCGACACACTGTCTTAGTCTTCTTCAACTTACGAGGTTCGTCTTCACATCACCTTGAAATGTTAACCGAGCATGCGCTAGTGTTCCATCTGGATCAGGAATCAGTAAACCGTGATTGTTGATGAAGACTGCAGTTGTCGGTGAAGATTGCATAGTGGTCCAAAAAGAAAATTTTTCTTTCCTATTGAAGTGTACCCACTTGTATTTCTGAAAAGAAATGTAAGTGTGTGTACTTAATGAAAGTATCATACAAAAAATTCTAGAGCATAGGGGTCAAAAAATAGAAACAATTCACCATCAGGTGAAGTGTACCCACTTAGTCCCCGAGCCTGGTAGTAGGTGACGTAGGCATGTGGTGCCAGGGTTTAAAAATAGAAGTCTTTAAGAACCAATGGACACTGTGCACCGTTAGGTGCATCAAAGATGATGTAGTCCCCGAGTATGCTAGAAGGCAAAAGACAAGCCTTGTAGCATGATATAAGAATATCAAGCGTCCATTGACTATATGCAAGCATAGTACATGTAGTCGAACGAGACGAATCCTGCGGCTAGAAATAGTGTAACAAGTCCCCGAGCTTAAAGGTCTAATGATGAGTCCCCGAGCTCAGAGGTCTAGGAATGAGTCCCCGAGCTCAGAGGTCTAGGAATGAGTCCTCGAGCTCAGATGTCTGACTGTAGGTCCTAGAGCTCAGAGGTCTGGCTGCAGGTCCTAGAGCTCAGAGGTCTGGCTGCAGGGCCCAGAGCTCGGAGGTCTGGCTGCAGGTCCCAGATCTCAGAGGTCTGGCTGTAGGTCCTAGAGCTCTGAGGTCTGGCTATAGGGCCCAGAGCTCGGAGGTCTGGCTGCAGGTCCTACAGTTTGGAGCTCTGGCAAATGGTTCCAGAGCACACTGGTCTGAGATAATCCATCACCACGCTATCTCGGTAGATCTCTCTTTCTTCTTTTTTTTGACCTGTCCAATTGAACGTGATGATGATGTGGGCAACGCTGCAGGCCTTTCTAGCGCATACTATGAATAGTGACCTAGTGTCTGTAACAAGACACATGTGGGTCACGTATGAAACACCACCAAAATCGAAGGGACGCAATTTTTGCAGAGGAAATCTGTCAGTTACCGCAAATATCACCCCACGTGCGCCATTCCTTCAGAAACTGAATCGACCCTGCCTTTTAAAGACCGGGGGAGAGAACGATTCAGTTTACTCACACTCACAGATCCACAATCAACCGTCTTCTTGCTGCCTCCGCCACCACGCTATTGGCATCATAGAGCCCATTCGAGCCCCAGTGCCACCACCATAGTGTAATCCAAAATCACCGCCGTAGGCACTGAAAAAATTGCCCCAATTTCTTCGCTCGCCGCCGCCGCTTGACTTGCCGCCACTGAACCCTAGCCGCTGGTAAGAGCGGTGCCCTTCTTTTCATCCATTGAAAGGAAGAGTCGAAGGAATCAGAGAATGGCTGCGAAGAAGACGAAGACACAGGTCGAAGTTCAAAAGGAGATCATGAAGAAGGAGTGGAGTATGTCGAAGTGCACCCCACTTAGTCTTGAGCGACTGGTGCAGATTGGTGTGCTCCATGCCCAAGAACTGGCGGGATGGCGTGCACCTGATCTAGAGCCATTCCTAGATCTAAAAGGAGGTGAAATTGTTGTATTTGAAGAATACTTTACTCATGGATTTGGTGCATCTGACGGTGCACAATGTCCATTGGTTCTTGAAGAATACACCGAGCAATATCTTGAGAGAGAACATAAGCGTGTTTGCTTGGTGAAGTGCTCGATCCGGTCTCTGGATACACTGGGCATGTCTGATGGTTTCCAAGCAAACACGCTTACGTTCTCTCTCAAGAACCGGACAAGCTCGTCTTCCTATTTGGGATCAAGGTTTGACCCAATCAGTGCCGTCTTGCTGGTGTCGCCCTCGACTAGCTGGATCTCCTTGTACTCCTTGGACTTGATAGACTTTTGTGGTGCTTCGAGCTCTAGAATTTCTAGCTGGTTTGGAGGAGTCTTCTTGGCCTCCATCGTCATTGCCGCCATGCACAGGGAGAGGTCATGGGCTTCGGCTATGCAAAAACTATCCTCTTCACAGGTATAGGCAACGAATACATTGCCTCTGAGAGTGAGGACTCCCTTTTCTGTTGGCATCTTAAGCACCAAGTACCTGTAATGAGGTACGCCATAAATTTGGTGATCGTGGGATGACCAAGGAAAGCATGGTAAGTACCCTCGAAGTCAGTGACCACAAAGTTGACGTAGTCGGTACGGAAGTGGTCTGCCGTGCCAAACTGCATAGGTAGGTTGATCTGCCCGAGAGGCATAGAGCTCTGTCCTAGCAGGACCCCCCAGAACTGTGCGTCGTATGGCTTCAAGTCAGCTTTAGATATGTTCAATGCTGAAAGGCTATTTTTGAATAGGATGTCGATGGAACTGCCGCCGTCAATGAGCACCCTATCAAATTGTACTTTATTGATGCAAGGGCTGAGGACAATAGTGAAACGACCTGGTTCAGGGATGGTGGCCCATTGATCTGCCCTGCTAAAGTTGATTTTGCAATGTGACCAGGGGGTAGTCTTGGATCCGCGATGAGGTCATCTACCTTGGCCACGTTCAAGCAAGCACAGGCGAGCAACTTCCGCTCGCGTTTACTTTCAACAGACACCTTACCCCCGACAATGGTTGCAACATGTCTCACAGGTTCCTGATACTGGTGTTCGGGGTTCTTGTCAGGATCATCCTCGTCATCATCCCTGTGGTTATGCTGGTCTGTCACGTCGTTAGGCTTGTTGGCATTTTCTGAAGCCTGTTTGCGGTGGTAGATTTCCTTGAGGACCTTGCAATTTTCCAACAAGTGGTTGGACTTAGGATGGGCTAGGCAAGGCCCCTTCAAGGCTTTAGCATAGTCTTCTTCATAATTGCGATGCCCACCAAATTTTTTCACGGCATTGACCTCGCCGTCGTCATCGCGAGCACGCTTGCCCTTGAAGTTGTCACGGCGATCGCCGTGCTGATTTTTGTTGTCACGTCGATCACGATTGTGATTATGGCGGTCCCCGATGTCACTGTGACCTCTAAAGTCATCACGGCGACGGTTGTCATGGTAGTCGTCATGTCGTGGGGAGTATGGTGCTTTGCTGGTGCCTTCGTTCAGCAGCTTCTTGGCGTCATCGACATCCGCATACTTCTTAGCGATGGTGAGGAGGTCGACCACCGTTATAGGCCATTTACAAAGGAGCTTGTCCCTAAGATCATTGTGGTAGCACAGACCAATAATGAAGACTTCAATAGCCTCGTTGTCGGTGATCCTAGGAATCCTAATGCGCATATCTGAGAAACATCGGATGTACTCACGCAATGGTTCGTCCCTAGCGTCGTGGATGCGCTACAGATGGTACTTGTTGCCTAGCTGTTCATAGGTAGCAATGAAGTTTTCGACAAAGGCTTGACGCAAAGCATACCAGGAGTCGAATTGGTACTCAGGGAGATTGACAAGCCATTGGTGCCCCACCAGGCCGACCACCATGGGAAAGTAATTGGCCATGACGTGCTCGTCACCCATAGCAGATCTGCAAGCGGTCTCGTAAAGTTGGACCCATAGCTCGGGATTGACCTTGCTGTCATAATGGTTAAGCTTTTCAAGCTTAAAACCTCTAGGCCAGATGACTTGTCGTAGGTGGTTGGTGAATTGCTTGGGGCCCGGGGGACCGTGGACCATATCGTACTCCATGCGACGATTGGTTTCATGGGACGCACGGTCTCGAGCTCCCTGTTCAATGAGAGGATGTAGGTCACGGTTGTTGAGGTCATGACGGAGATCGTGATTGCCATCATGGTGATCTCGTTCATCACCGTGTTGTTGCCCCTGACAATGGTGGTCCCGGTGTTCATTACGCCGGTTATCGCTGCGTTGGTCGTCATTGTTGTTATTGCGGCGGTGGTCAAGCTGGCGATTATCGTTGCGGGGAGGGTTCCCGCGATTGCCGTCATTGCCTTCATCAGCCCCTGGATTGACGCCAGGAGCCATGTGATTATCATTGCCTACGTGGTGGTCTGGGCTGGCAGGTGCGTGTAAGCCACGTTGACCAGACCTAAAAGGTCGACTGGAGTGCTGGCGGCTCCTGCTAGTCGTGCCAGACGCCGATGGGCCTACGTCATGTTCATTGGTCTAAACCATAGTTGCCTAGAGATAAGCCTGTAGATCCTCCTAGATGTTTTGGATTTCTTGGGTATCTGGTAATCGCTTCAGGTTTTCAATGGCGACAACCACGTTGGCGCTTGGGGTTTTGATTACTGGTCTGTTCCCCACCATGTCGAAAGCATCATTGAGGTTGCGCCCTTGCAACCGGTTACGCCTAGCTGTAGCGTCAGCTTCTTGCTAGTTGCGGTCTACTTGCTGTTTGTGCTAGGCATGCATCTTCATCTATGCGACGTTGAGCTCGGTCAGCATTGCGCTGTTGTCGCTCTTGTCGCTGTTGATCCGTCTCGCCCCTAGCAGGTGGGTCTTCATCTTGGCTAACCACGTTGATCATGGCGCCACGCCTTGGAGGAAAAGCCATGATTTGAGGAAAACCTAGAGGATGTAGCATCTCTTCATCACTGCTACTCACATGGTGTAATACCATGGTTTGAGTATTTTTGTCGGACACAGTGCTTGATCCGGAGCTCAAACGGCTATCTGTCTAGGTGGTATGGATTGAAACTTGATCATAGCCCACCATATTGATGAAGTTGCATTGTCGAGGTCAAGGCCGAGCGGAGCGCCCTTCAGGAGTTGATGTGACCACTAGATCTATACCCAACCATTAAAAACAGGTGGCTCGAATGGGTCGAGTAGATCTGTTGTAGCCGTTTGAGTTCTGCCCGGTAAACTGCTCTTGGAGCGAATCGACCAGAGATAGGGTAAACGAGAGTTTACCACCGAGCTGGTCGATGGAGTAGATCAGGTCGGTGGAGTCGAGTTTCCTCCCCTAGTAGCTAGGAAGGAGTCGATGAGTTGCTAGCGTGGTCGGTGACGGTACAGGTGTAGGCGAAGCCGGAGCCAACGTAGTCGTAGTCGACACCGGTGTCGGGGAAGTAGTCGATGCGGATCGGATCTGCACCTCCTCCATGGCTATGATGACAAAGTCGTTGGAGCCGGTGGTCCAGGTGATCTGGCTGATCGTGAACGTGAGGCCCGCCGCCGTGGCCATGGAGTCAGGGAAGATGACCATCTCGCATGCCTGAAAAGCAGTACACACACCCCCTACCTAGCATGCCACTGTCGACAAAACCTGGTCGGCGGTCTACCGAGGGGTATGCCCAAGGTAGTAGATTGTCGACAGACAGGTGTGCAAGCCACGAACGAGATGGTGATGCAGAACAACACGCGGGTTTACCCAGGTTCAGGCCGTCGTGTGGGCATAATACCTTACATCCTACTCAGCATTGTTTATTGCTGTCTCGAATAATGTATTACAAGCTAGATTGCCCTAGAGTATGTTTTGATGTTTTTGAGGGGGTCCCCTGCCATCCTTATATAGTCCAGGAGGCAGGGTTATAGATCTGGAAACTAATCTTAGCCGGTTACAATTGCCATACAGATCTGGATAAGGATTCCTAATCTAACCGACCAAGACCTTGCTTGATTCCCAAGTCTGGTTTGATGTCTTGCGCAAGACTCCATCCCGATGATCTGGATCGTGCGTCATCATGTAATGGGCCGGACCGTCTCGTTTGGGCCTGCCCATATCTAGCCGTAAGGGTATAGGGGTTTATACCCCCCACAGCCACAGGATGTGAGCTAACTAGTAGACATAGATGGTGTATCTAGGTGCCTAGATCGATCTACCAGCGTGATAGCCGATAGTCTTCTAGCAGGTGACTTTCTAGTCTGGGTGAGCAATGGCGTGTATAGCCGAGACCTCTCATCTAGGTAATTATATTATCTAGGATAAATAGGAGACAACTGAGAAGTTGCCATAGTAGTTTCAAAGTAAAATTAGTCTAGACTTGGACCACTAATATTTATTATTGTTGTATACCAAGGACCATTAATTACATAACTTTGAAATTGAAAAATAACCAACACCTAAATTATAACCTTAGGCGTAAAATCTACGAAGCTAGTCAATGTGCTGGGTGTTCTTGACTGGAATTCCATCTTTAGTCACTAACTTGAATGAGCCTGGCTACATGACCTTAGAAACAATGAAAGGACCTTCCCATGGGCTGAGCAGTTTATGTCGGCCATCAATTTTTTGTATACATCGTAATACTAAATCACCAACTTGGAAAGTGCGAGACTGAACACTCTTGTTGTAGTGACATTGTAAACCCTGAAGAAATTGAGTAGACTATAGAGTAGCATTAACTCAAACTTCTTTTAGGCCATCTAACTCAAGTCACTGAGTGTGTTCAGCTTTGCCTTCATCATACTGCTCTATTCTTGGAGATGTCTAAATCAAATTTGCTGGTAACACAACTTTAGAGCCATATACCAGAAAGAAAGGTGAGTACTCTGTTGCTTTGCTGACTTGGGTGCACAGCCCCTAGACTATTTTGGGCAAATCGTCTATCCACTTAGAGTCATAGTCTTTATTGTCTTCATATAACCATGGCTTGAGTCCAGCTAAAATGAGGCCATTGGCTCTCTCGACTTGTCCATTAGCCTATGGATGAGCTACGGATGCATAGTCAATGGTAATACCGTAATCCTACGCCCAACTCTTAAACTCAATGGTCGTAAATGGAGAGCCTAGATCTATGATTACTTGATTAAGCATGCCAAAACAGTGCATAATATCCTGAATAAACTCAACGGCCTTGGCTGCACTGTACTTGACGAGTGGTTTGTATTCAATCCACTTGGTGAACTTGTCAATGGCCACGTAGATGTACTCAAAACCACCCTTGGCTCTCTTGAGAGGCCCTACTTGGTCCAATCCCTGGAATGAAAAAGGCCAGGCTAGCGGAATACAAATGAGATTGTGTGCTAGAACATGAGCTTGTCTTGCAAATATCTAACAGCCTTTGTGTGGCAGAACCTCCTAAATAATATGGTCCACATGCACCTGTCATTGTCTCAAAGACCTCTGATAGCTATGCATGTGTACCATAGAACTTAAGAAGTCTATCGGGCGACCTCAGGAAACCTGAATCGTCCACGATCTTTCAAGCAGGATCACATTACAGAGGCATTGCAGTATTACAACAGTTTATATAATAAATTACATTAGAGTAAAAGTGCAAAAATCTTACATAACATAAGTTTGCAAACCATTTGTTCCAAACCTTACAAACCTTAAGTTTAGTTATTACAACAATAGTAGTAGAGTAACAATAGTAACTTTATTACAGATAACCAAAATGGAGTGCCCTGCCCAAGAGCCAAACACACTACTCGTCATTGCTTACTGCAAACATTGTCATGCAATAGGGTCTAAAACACACCTACTCATGAGACGTACCTGCAACAAGGGTTTAACAAGCCCTGAGTACAAAAATACTTAACAAGACTTAATCGACAAAAAAAGAGAAGACTTAGGAATGCAGGCTTAGGGGAATCAAGGTGAGGTTCCAGCAAGAATCAAAGTTATTTTGCATAAAAGCTACTAATAGTGGGTCCCTAAGATCATTGTTTTAACTCATCATTAATCATTAGTAGAATCTAAGTGATCCTATTCTAGATCAGGTAACTATGGGGGTATAGACCCATATATCCTCATAGCTCCACATGGACTGCGCCAGACAAGGTGGCCCAACTCGCTAGAAAGGGCTGCACGGATCTCTAAACTACTCAGCGAACCATGCAGAGCAAGTAGAGACTACTTGATGATCAAGGAAACAAAGTCGGTTAGAATAGGTATCATATCCTCCGCGGATACGATAGTTATAATTGGTTGGGATTAGATTCCTTAGATATGTAACCTTGCCCCCCGTACTATATAAGGCGGGCAAGGACCCCCTCGAAACATCTCATCATCACATACCAATACAATCCACAAAGATGCAGGACGTAGGGTATTACGAAGTTCACGCCCGAACCTGGATAAACCTTGTGTCCCTCTTACATCACCATCTAGTTCATTGTCTTGCGCACCTCTACCAATAATCTACTACTGTGGGAATACCCCTCAGTAGACTGCCGACCACATCTCATCGACAGTGGCACACCAGGTAAGTGGTGTGCGTACAAACTCTACGGTGAGCCAGATGGTCAACTTCCCTGCTTCCATGGTCCTTCCGATGGGGCTGATGTTCACGATCGGGACGTTCACCTGGACCATCAGCACTGACAGCCCCGCTGAAGCCATGGAGGCGGTGCAGGCTCCCCCTACGCTAACCGAATCTACATCGACAGCGGCAGATTTGATCACGAGACCACTCTCGGGGTCACCTCCTCCGACCACTCATCATCCGCTTGCCCGCTATCAAGGGAGGTGTCTCAACAACACCGATCTAATTGAGTCTATCGATCGGGTCACCATGGGCCTGGCTGAAACTCTAACTAAAGTAGATTCGATCAGAGATCGATCTGCTAAGGATGGCTATGGACCCACCTGCCATTCTTGACCAGCTCGGGCTAGCCGCCAGAGGCATCCTAGCCCTAATCTCGTAATTACGGTGACTCTAGAGGGGCGGACGATTTGTTACCGACCACGACCTGCGACTGACTTGAGGTCAGGGGATTACGAAGCCCTAATGGAGCACTCACCCAAAACCTACTCATATGGGCTGGTGAACGCGGAGTCTGAGTACACCGCCCGCATACCACATCTGTTCATGGATCCCAATAAGCGTGACCACGCTTTAGATCTTTGCCTAATAGACCTGCCTAAACCAGACCACCCTGCCCCTACTATCAATGTGGTAGAGATCAGGCAGATCAGAGAGGACTCCCTCTCGACAATCCTAGAAGAAAGTATCGGGTCTGTCGAATCTCATGGGACCAGCTATAGTCGCACCCTCATTGATCCACATGTGCAGGAGTTCCCAGCTTTTACACCTAGCTTCGGAGGCGCCGTCTTCACCATTAGCAATGATGAGCCCCCTTGTGACGGGGAGACCGATCAAGAGAGGGATGCTCAGGAGGAGAGAAACGCCGATCGTAGGGCTCGGAGAATCAACCCGGAGAATGCCAAAGAGGATGTGACTAAGGCAGGTATGGGACAGTGCGATATCTGCCATGATCTGACCGATGCTTTCAACATGTGTGACAATCAGCAAGTGTTCAAGATGTTGAGTGCCAACATTGCCATCTCCATGAACAAACTAAACAAGCTCCCTGAATCCCCAGCACTTGACGCTGTCAAGGCTTATTTGAAGGCAGCCACAGTCCAAGGTCAACGAGAGGCGTACACCCGCTCCATCGGTGCCCACCACCTAGAGTCATCGCCAACAAGGTTCCTAGCAATGGGAAGATCCCTATCTTTACTGGGGCCACGACGTAAACTATGAGGCGCACTGTCCCCGAGATCAAAGCGGAAGGCGCAATGCTGACCAGCGAGGCGAGCATGACGCCGATCAAGGGGGCAAATGTAACCAACAAGGCAAGCGTGGCACATGTCATGGAGGAGAGCATGTTGCAAACCATGGTGGTGGTCGTGGTAGACAACGTGGTGCCGACCAGGAAGTGGAGCCGCATGGAGGTGACCTCCGTGATCATCTCAGCACCTACTTGAATTTGAGGGATCGCATCGAGAATAATCAAGAGGAGTGACATGCATTTGAGATGCAGCGCAGGAGAGAATATGATGAAGCACATGGCACACCCAGCAGCGGCTATGCACCACATGCCGGCCATATCCCCGGCCTCCAGCCATTCACTGATTAGCTCCGTGCTATCATCTAGCCAAGAAACTTCAAGCTCCATGATCTGGACACCTATGACGGGAAGGCCAATCCCGAACAGTGGATAACACTGTACGAAATCGCTCTCTGGGTAGCACATGGTGATAAAGACGTGATGGCCAATTATTTTCCTATGGTCATCAACCAATCTATGAACCAGTGGCTTCTTAGCCTGAGGGAAGGCTCCATTGACACCTGGGCTCAGCTCAGGAGGGCTTTCATTGACAATTACATGGCCACTTGTTAGTAGCCTGGCAACAAGTATGATTTGGAGAAAGTCAGAGACTATCCAAATGAACTGCTGCGTGACTATATCCACCGCTTCTCAAAAATGTGGATATCCATCCCTAACATCAACAATGATGAAGCTATCTCTGCGTTTATCAGAGGCCTCTTCCACCATGATGCTCTCAGGACCAACCTTCTCCGCAAGAGGCCCGACTCAGTCTAGGACCTTCTCACGATGGAGAGGAAGTGGGCAGATGCTGATGAGGCTGACCAGTAGATCAAGGAAGATGTTGGTTGGGTTCCTTGCCCTGACTAGCAAAATCACCACCTAGACAACCAGCATGATGATCGGCGTTGCAATGACTGCTGTGATGATCGGTGCAACGACAACCACGACCACCGCAATGACAATTGTGATCGGCGTCGGCAGGATGACTTTAGGGGGCGGCAGAGCTACAACCAACCAATTGACAACACCATCAAGCCAGCGCCTAAGCGCAACTATGAGGATGCCTACTCCAAGGTCCTTCAGGGTCCCTGCCCAGCTCATCTAGACTCTGGCCATACAATGGGGGATTGCAGGGGTCTAAAGTCTATCTACCGCTCAGACCCTCACAAGAGGCAGCGCGGCGGTGAGAGAGACGGCAACAAGAACGATCGCTGGGACGACAAGAGGCCTTATGAGGAGGACAAGACCGAAGAAGAACATGACAAGGACCCTCATCATGCCTACAAGGATCCTAATAGAAGCATTCGCAGCATTTTTAGTGGGAAGGTTACCCTGGAAAACGGGCAACAGAGGAAGCTTACCGCTCGAGCTATTATGGCCCTCAACAACTCTGATGGAAAGGTTGCCGACCCCAAGTACCAAAACTGGTCACACCAGCCCATTACGTTCAGCAGAGCTGACCAGTGGGCCAATATTCTAGAGCTAGGGTGCTTTCCCCTTGTTTTGGACCCCGTCATCAGGAACATACGATTCGAAAAGGTGCTCATCGATGGTGGCAACGCCCTTGATATCCTTTTCTGCAACGCTCTAACTGACTTAGACATTAAGCTGGAATACCTCGAACCTTATGATGCACCTTTTTGGGGAGTACTCCTGGGGTAGACATCTCGGCCCTTGGGTCAGATCACGGTAGCAGTCCAGTTCGGCACCGCTAACCACTTCCGTATCGACTACGTCAACTTCATCATCGCAGACTTCGAAGGAACATACCATGCCATACATGGCCGACTAGCTCTATCCAAGTTTATGGTGATACCACATTATATGTATCTGATCCTAAAGATGCCAATCGAGAAAGGCGTACTATCTCTCATGGGAAATGTTCTCATTGCTTACAACTACGAGAAGGAGGGTTACGCATGCAGCAGTCCATCTCTGACGCCAAGAAGATCCATCCTACCGATCTAGAGATTCCAAGCAAGGAAGCCACCCATGCGGTTGCAAAGTCCAAGGAGACCAAAGAGGTGGAGTTGGTCCCAGACGACAAGACCAAAACGGCTCGCATCGGGGCCACCCTAGACCCCAAATAGGAAGACGTGCTCATCAGCTTCCTGAGGGAGAACGTCAGCGTGTTTGCATGGAAACCTATAGACATGCCCCGAGTACCTCGAGAGTTGATCGAGCACTCCTTGGATGTTTCGAAGACTACCAAGCCAATCAAATAGAAGCTATGACGGTTTGCACAGGACAAAAGGAGGCAATTAGGGTAGAAGTAAACCAGCTCTTAGCTATTGGCTTTATCAAAGAGGTGTATCACCCGGAGTGGCTTGCCAACTCGGTTCTTGTAAGAAAAAAGAATAATGAATGGAGGATGTGCGTTGATTACACTAATCTCAACAAATACTGCCCTAAGGACCCCTTTGGCTTGCCTCGTATAGACAAGGTCGTAGATTCTACTATTGGCTACGAGCTCTCATCTTTCTTAGATTGCTACTCTGGATACCATTAGATCTCTTTGAGAGACAAGGACCAGATCAAGACGTCCTTCATCATGCCCTTCGGTGCTTACTACTACACGACCATGTCATTTGGGCTAAAAATGCAGGTGCAACCTATCAACGAGCCATCCAGTAGTGCCTCAAGGACCAGATCAGAGATCAGCTCGTTGAGGCATATGTTGATGATGTAGTGGTGAAGACCAAAGTGGCCTCTACCCTGGTCGACGACCTTGACCAGACTTTCAAGGCACTCAATAAGTTTCAATGGAAGCTGAATCCCAAGAAGTGCATATTTGGTGTGTCGTCTGGCATACTGCTCAGCAACATAGTTAGCCATGATGGCATATGGCGTAACCCAAAAAAAGTCAAAGCAGTCATAAAGATGAAACTGCCCAAGTGCATCAACGACATCCAGAAGCTAACCAGGTGTATGGCCACTCTGAGTCGATTCATATCGTGGCTCAGTGAAAAGGGTTTGCCATTCATCAAACTCGTCAAGGCAAAGGAGAAGTTCGAGTGGTCGGAGCAAGCTGACACTACTTTTGTAGAGCTCAAGCAGTTTCTCACATCTTCTCTGATCCAAATGACACCCAAGGAAGGAGAAACTTTGTCACTCTACATTGTCACAACCAATCGAGTAGTCAGCACCGCCATCGTCGTCGAGCACGAGGAGGTCGGGCATGTTTACAAAGTCCAGCGACTAGTATACTTCATTAGCGAGGTACTCAATGAGTCTAAGACCTGTTATCCCTAAGTCTAGAAGCTGCTCTATGCTGTCCTGATCACCTCTCACAAGCTGCGCCATTATTTTGATAGTTACCTTATTGAGGTGGTCACTGAGTTTCCGCTAGGAGACATCTTGCGCAATAAAGACACCAACAGGCGCATCATCAAGTGGGCATTAGAGCTCGCTAGAATTTCGAAGCTACATGACTATCAAGTCATAGGTGCTGGTCAACTTCATTGTTGAATGAACAGATATGAATACACCCATCTCCAACAGCTCTCCCAAGCACTAGAAGATGTATTTTGATGGCTCCCTCAGTATCGATGGTGTAAGGGCAGCGGTGTACTTCATCTCGCCATCTAGTGATAGGCTGAGCTATATCCTCCGGATCTACTTCAAGGCCTCCAATAATGCTGTTGAGTATGAGGCAGCTTTGCACAACCTTCGCATCACCGTTGAGCTCGGCATAAAAAGGCTCATGGTGTTCGGTGATTCTGCTCTTGTCATAACCAGGTGAACAAGGACTAGGACTGTACCAGCGAGTGGATGGATGCTTACTGCGCGTAGATTAGAAAGCTAGAGAATAAATTCTATGGACTAGAGTTCCATCACATGGTCCGGGCTGACAATGAGGTAGCTGATAAGCTGTCGAAGCTAGGATCAACCAAGGCAGTGATGCCCCATGGAGTTTTCATTCATGACCTTGTTAAGCCGTCCATTGAGGAAGAAGAGAAGCCTGTGGCCAAAAAGCTGTCTATAAACCAGCTGGTCACTATTATTCTGACCAGCTGGTCATCAGGTATCTCACCTCTGCAGAGGTTCCCTAGGACAAGATCAAGATGGAACACCTCATACGACGTAGCAAGCATTATGTGCTGGTCAAGGGGAAACTTATGCGCAAAAATACAAAGGAGGAATTGTTACAAAAATGTGTGTCCTAGGAACATGGAGTGAAGATTTTGGAAGAGATTCATGCTGGCACTTGTGGAAACCGTGCTGCTTCACGCACATTGGTTGGCAAGGCTTTCCGAGTAGGTTTCTATTGGCCCTCAGTCATCACCGACGCCGAGAAGCTAGTCCGTCATTATGAGGGGTGCCAGTTCTTTGCCAAGCAGACTGATGTTCTAGCCCATGAACTCCAGACCATTCTAGTGTCCTAGCCCTTTATATGATGGGGACTGGATATGATTGGGCCTTTTAGGCCAGCTACAGGAGGTTTTCGCTGGGTTTACGTCATCATCAACAAATTTTCCAAATGGATTGAGTACAAGCCCTTAGTCCTGCGGACCACGAAGAAGGCAACTGAGCTGCTTGATGAAATTATCCACCACTTTGGCCTGCCTAACAGCATGATCACTGACCTGAGGTCTACGTTCATAGGTAACGATTTCTAGAACTTCTGCGATGATAGAGGCATAGTTGTCAAGTATGTTTTGGTGGCGCACCCAAGGGCCAATGGGTAGGCTGAGCGAGTTAACGGTATGATCCTTGTTGCATGAAAGAAAAGATTATACAGGGCAAATGATAAGCACCTTGGGAGATGGTTAAAAGAGCTGCCAGCCATGGTCTGGGGACTGAGGACCCAGCCCGGTCGCAATACCGGTGTTTCCCCATACTTTGTGGTCTTTGGCTCTGAGGCTGTGCTGCCAGCTAACATTACTTTCTAGTCACCAAGGGTCGAGAACCATGATGAGGCAAGGTCAACTAAGGCTAGAGAGCACGAGGTTAATTGCACCGAGGAACAACACCTTGACACCTGCGCACGCATGGCTAAATATTTGGAAAGCTTGCGCAGGTACTACAACCGCAATGTCAAGGATAGATTCTTCATGGTCGGCAATTTAGTTCTGCGAAGGAAGCAGAAGACAAAAGGATTGCATAAGCTAGTGTTGCATTGGGAGGGCCCATACATGGTCAAGATGGTTACTAGGCCTACCTCTTATAGGTTGTGCAATCTCGACGGAGTCAACGTCCCGAATTCATGGCATATCGATCACCTTAGGCGCTTCTACGCTTGATTCACTACTAAGAAAGATACATACTCGTTTTTTACCTCAAGTATTCAATAAATGTTTCATCATGTTTTTGTTGCCATCTCTTCTGTGCATCGCAATATCTCCTAAATTTTTGTTAAGTGGTCTGCCGACTAGTTATTTCTTCTACTTGAGTTTCCCAGAGCCGGCACTATCTTCAACTTCTCCCCATACGTGCATGAGATCCATTCACTATGTTTTAGGAGGTCAGCAGTAGCTCCCTGTTGTGGTTGGCAATCTTATGCATGCCTAGGCTCCGTGCCTCACGCTTCAGACTGCTGATTCGACATGGGCTGGAGTGATTCTAGGATGGAATAACTACTTGCGCTTACCATAAAACATGATAAAAACAGAGTTTTAACAACTAAAATCACAACTATGTATTATACAGAGATATAATATTTGGTCAACATGGGCATCGAGTGCTCCACTATAATTTACTTAATGTTTTTACAAAGCACCGAGTGCTCTGTTACAACTCAAACTGCAAAACAGAAGTTCTTTCTACCTCTAACCTATTGACTGGCCTACCCAGTCTTGCCATATAGGTCTATATCAGCAATCATCTTTGTGGCCATCGCCTGAGAGGTGGCTCTGAGCTGTTCTGCCTTCATCTGGTCAGTGTTGATTGACACGCCGGCCACAAGCCTTTGTAGGTCCACACCGGGTTAATGCTACCGCACCATGGCTAGGACATGGGCGGCCACATACTCATTGGCATTGTGGATGTATTGTTTGAAGTAGGCCTAGGAGCTCTGGCACTTCTCGACAATGGCCTCTAGTAGGGCTGGTTGGTCGGTTGGCCCCTCTTTAGGTTCCATGCCGATCAGGTCTAGCATAGGCTTTATTCCTTCTTCCATCGCCTTGCACTTCGACGCCAAGTGCTCCTTCTCCTTTATCAGCACCTCCAGGTGTGTCTTGGTGTTTTGGCACATGACTGCATTCGTGCATAAGACCATGCTAAGCATGATGAATAATACTAAAGGGAATCAATGATTGAGTGGTCGACAACTTACTTGAGAAGTCCTTGTCCAGCTTGTTCATCCGCTCCTTCATCATGGTTGGTGTTCTCACTGGTCAAGCGAGCAACCTCATCCTTGCGCTCCTTCTTGAGCTGGTTGTTTGTCTCCACCAGCTCCTTGTTGCTTTCTGCTAGCCAAGCTAGCTTGTCAACAAGAAGCATCTTCTCTACCTCCATGCCTTCTGAGCATAACATGGGTTATCAGCAAGTCATAAGGAGAATAATGTACGAAAATTTTGTCATCTACCTTTCTTTTCCTGGTCAAGGTGGTGGTGCTGCTATCTACGCTGGGCTACAACATGTCCCATTCATTCCGGGCCTATTGTAGCGCCTCTCGCAGGCATACTACGTCCTTCTTCAGGGCTTTGTTTTCTTCCATGGTCGGGATGATAGTATCGAAGCACCATTTTTGGTACTCTAATGTTTTTTCAATGCTCTGCAACATAATGAAGGATCAGTAACAACAATTTCTACAAAAGCCTAATAGGGTTACATTGGGTTTCCAGTGCTCTTACCATTATTTGGCCCATTAGGTCATCTACTGTATGCTGTAGTTTGCGGATGGCCCAGCGTGAGTGGTCTTCTTCATAGAATACCCACTCATCGCTCTGCCTCCTTGTAATGTGGACGCATTGAGGTGCTGCAGTTTCTTCTTTCGGGCGAATGATTTCCTCAATCTCTACCTCTTCCTCAACTACAGCGGCTTCGCCCACTGGACCCTCTATAGCAGGGTTCCCGGTGCCGCTCTTCTCGACCACTACAATGCCCATTAAACCAACTGAGGTGGCACTAGGTTCCTCTATAGTGGGTGTGGGCTTGTCATGCTACTGTTCGGTGGTGTGTTGGTTGGCAGCGCCACTGTTCCCGGCATGCTCCTCGGTAGCGCTACTACTCTCTGTTGACACCTCTAACGCCACCTAAGTGAGGTTGTCATCCCCAGCATGACACTAAAGGTGCTAGTACTAAAATATGCAAATGCTCCTCTAAAATAAATATGAAATCCGCAAGCGCACAGATAATACCGATGTAGCATTTTAACCAGGAGTAATCCAGGTATCATTATATATATTTTTACCACTAGGAAGGGATGCTAAGGATATTGAGCAATGAGCATCACTGCATGTGATAATGGAGAGCATAACCATGTCTTTATCTATCTTCTCATACAGGGTAAGTGTCACAAGACAAATAATATATATATGAATAAAGGATAATAAGAGATAACTGATAAGCACATACACATATAATGATAAACATCTCAATAGATTACTCTAAGCATATAGCACTAGCACGGATTAGGATGAACTATAAGGATAAATCCTAAGTTATTCTAACCATAGAGTCAAAGCATACGATGATTAGTGCAATTACACTTGGCAATCACGGCAAGAAAAGGTTATATCTACGCATAGTGATATTACTAAGGAAGATATAGAACATAGCCGTCACTTCCCTATAATAGTTGTGCTCTACCTATCCTATACTCGAGAGGTGGACTACAAAGGACTCAACAGGACTGTCACTCCCGCAATCTACCACACGGTCCAGAATATAGGGTGCAATCGTAGGTAAATACGGTATAGGCACCACGCCTACACAATGTTTACCACTCACTCATGATATCAATGAGCAAGCGCTATACAATCCTATACTTAAATATAATTATGATCGAACTATGCTAAGCATATAATCAAAGTAGACTAAGAACAATATAATTGAGAACATAATCGAATAGAGCAAAGTCATATCCAATATGATAGAATAGAGTAAAGTCATATTCTTAGCAAATGATGAACTAGATGAACAATATAAGAACAAATACAAAAGTAGGAGAAAATTACCAAGTATTCTCTTAACAGATCTGAAAATCAAGCAATGCTTGGCTCCTTCTAGTTCTAATCCTATGTAGCTATGCTAAACTAGAGATCTAATTGAGATGGTGGCTCTATGGCTTCTCTAAATGAATGGAATGAGTTCTCTCTCTAATGAATTAGGGTTTCTCCTAGGGCCAGGGGTCTTGCTTATGTAGCCCCCTAGGAAGCACCATAGCCCTTGGATCAAATCGACCTTGATGAATGATTATTATTGATCCTCAAAGGCGATGGAGGCACGATCTAGGAGCTTCGCTCTGATTAGTCACCTGGGTGGGGCGGGCGCCCAGGCCTAGGGGCGGCCGCCCCTATTGCCTGGCATATGGGCCCTACCCTCCGAGGTTTGATCTTCTCGAGTCTTCTAGAGTATTCTTTTTCATAGTATGGTCAGTTTCTCTCTATATAAATCTGACATGTGGACCTCCTTTGGTTCTTTCCTGATAACCCCCTATAGAAATAGATATTCACCAAAACTCATGGAATTCTGTCAGTATAACCCCTATATCTAGATAGTATTTATATTTAGATCATTTCTCATGCTATGTTGATGCTTAAAAATGATACTTATCTACCATCAACAAACTTCTCCAAGCTTACCTTTTGATTGTCCCTGAGCAAAGATAGACTCAGTGATGGATCAGGAGTTGCTACAATACTTTCACACCTCACAAGTACACATATGTTCAAACAAGAACTCTCCTCCGGATTAGAGTGAACTATTTTGATGAAAAACTCACTCATATTACCTTCCACCATGGGGCTTATAGCCGTCACTTGGGTCTTGAGTAGTTGAAAGACAGAATGGTCAAGTCAAGTGCCATGTTTGAAGCTCTTTGATTAACTATTATTCTAGAGTTTTGCTATATTTTAAAAATAAAACTTAGAGATTCCTATGTATGACCTTTTCAAGTCTCTCCTTTGTGGTATTTATGGATCCTCTCCAAGGCATTTATGGTGTATGAATTTTCTCTCCTCTCAAAATATGTGGTATTTTTCATAGCATCGTAACATTATGCCTTCTCTCTCTCACCCTACTTCAAATAGGCTTATGTGGAGCTTATAGGTGGGGAAACAGCGAAACATATATTGCATAATCAAAACTATGGATCCAAAGGAACAAGTCATAAAGTCAAATTAAGATATGCATGTGTATGGGCTGTATGGTAGGTGATGGTAAATGGATAAATAGAGAATAGGGTAGAAGTGGTTATAAGGGGTAAAGGAATGACGATGGTGAATACTTAGCTCCTTTGAGAAATTTCATATACCACTCTTAGAAACTTGAAGATTTTGAGAAGAAACTTGGGCTGCTAAATCTCTCTTTATTTTGAGTGGGACATTTGTCCTCTTTCTTTTGTTTTTCTTTCTTTCTTTCTTTTTTCATAGAATACCCAAGCCTCTTTTAGAACATAATAAATAACTAGATGTTTGGAGCTTTATTGGCTAGCAAGGGATAAAATGGATGATAGGGATATTTTTGGATAGTTCACTCCCAGTATAAGAGTAGAACTATTTTCTGGGTGGATCTGAATGGAATATATGTGGATTCATACTTCTAGGGTAGAAGTAGAATATATGGGTGGATGTATATGGATGAAGATGGATGCGTACTTCTAGGGTAGAAGCAGCATATATAGGTAGAGTGTATAGGTGGATCTCGATTTTAACCGCATGACCAGTTCCTAAGGATCGACACAGCCTGACCATACTCAATGCTCACAAATAGTAAATATGAATGTATGGCTTCCTAATCTATAAACATGTATATGGCTGTGGTAGGAATTCAAACTCTGGTCATATAGGAACTCATCATGTAGCAAGTTAATTTTCAAAAGATAAATTCTCTAGAACTCTAGTATCTCTAGGAACATGATAGACAATAGCTCAAAACCTTCCCATATCATATCCATCAACTACCTAGACTTAGATAAAGCATTCGCTACCCACAAGTTCAGGTTTAGAGCAAATCTTAAATCAAAACCATTGTGTCCAAAACTCGGGAGAGTTCACGATTGAAAACTAGGTACTTGAAAGGAATTACGGTAGAGCAACTATTCATCATTTCCATATAAGAGTTTATTCTAGGGGGTTCGCTTAGCAAGATGAAACTTAGCACACTCTCCTATATTTATTTATAAAACTTAAAGATTATACAGAAAGCATATATATAAGAAAAATTTTATTTGGGTTTCTATAGGTTATGCATCTTTTTTATATCAAAGCAAAAATAAATAAATAGATAGGTAAGAAAACACTTAGCTGGATATATGGGAGATGCTTTCCCCCAAGCTTGATGTTGACATAGTCTTGCTTGATGAAGTTGGTAGACAGTGAAGGTGTACTCCCTTCATCAGAGTGCTCATGATGATGATTGTTGAGACAACACTCCGATAGGGGATAGATTGTCCTTCTGTCTGTTTGCTTTCCTTGATCCTTCAAATTATGTGAAGCTCAAATAGACAACAAAGCTTGTGGAACTTGATTAAGTGTTAGTGATAAACCTCTAAGCCTTGAGCATCTAGAACCTCTTAACAGATGTATGTTTCTAGCAGGATCTCATGTACCATATTTTTATACTTATACTATGCAAGGAATAAAATGATGAATGCTTCTTTATTTTATTTTTATGCCACCACAGCAAGTAGACTTATGGGTTTATGCCACAAATTTATTTGCATGGGGCTTAGCAGTTTTATAATGCAATGCAAGGTATATTTCTTTTCTTTTCTATGCAGAAATAAAGTATAACTAAACATGTAATGAAGGAAAGTAAATATGATGTGGAAAATTAAATGCAAAACTAAAGAGGGAAATATTGATAACTACCAAGTTACCTCTTGGCACGGTGTTCGGTGATTTGGGTCCTCTGAATAGGACCTCTTGTTCGCTATAATCATTCTAGGGCACCTCGGATGGATCGAGTGGTGCCTCTGCTTGTGCTGAATCTGATGTTGAATTTATTTTTACTTTCCATACCTGTTTTGTTGGTGAGGTTGACTTTGAGGAGGAAGCTTGCTTTTCTATCTTATCTTCTTTGTACTCCTTAGTGACTGAGTCACTTTATGTTGGTGGTACAGCTTCTCTCTCAGGAGATGTATTGTCTTCAGGAAATTGATCTTCATATCTTGATACCTCTCCTTCATAGTCAGCCCATCCATCCTTGGGTATCTGATTCTTCTAGGTGTGGTTATGACACCTTCTTCTGGTTCTGTTCTTCTTAGGTTCTTCGTCAACTATATAGTTACTATTGAAATAGCGACGTACCTTCTCTGATGGGAATTGAAAATGCACTTCTCCTGTTGGAATGTAGATGATGGCCTTAGTGGTGCTTAGAAATGGTCTCCCTAGGATAATCGGTGGATCGTACTCATCCTCTCTCATGTTAATGACTAGAAAGTCAGTCGGGATGAAGTGGTCATCAATTTGTACGGGCACGTTCTTAGCTATTCCGTCCATAAAGCGAAATGATTGGTCCACCATATGTAGCTGTGCATAGGTTGGGTCTAAAGGCATAGTACCATATAGATATTCATAAGTTACCTTGGCCATTATGTTGACGCCCGATCCAGTGTCACAGATAGCCTTCTAAAAGGATCTTCTATTGATTATGAATTCAATGGTTGGGACACCTGGGTCATCTTTCTTGAGCAAATATGGGGACTTGAGCTGATGATCATGCTCTCTATGGACTGCAGTGATCACCCTCGCTGACTCCGTCTGTTGTGGCTTCTTATTCTTGTTCTTCCAATTGTTCTTCTTCTTTGGCTCATAGGGATGTTGGGGGCGTACAGGGAATTGCAACACTCTGTCCTTGAAGAAGAAGGTCTCTCTTTTGCCATTGATGTTGAAACAGATCTTTGCAGTGTTGGCGTACATAATAGCTCCAGTGGTGTTCAAGAACGGTCGTCCCAAAATGATGGGTGACTTCTCAGCACCACCTGTCTCTATTACCACAAAGTCTATAGGAACATATGAGCTGTCTACTCATACACATATGTCTTCTAAGATTCCCTTGGTGTAGCAAAGTGACTGGTCTGCATGCTGCAAGCACATGGTTGTGTGCAATAAAGGATAATTGAACATTTTGTCATATATCAGCTTAGGCATGATGTTGACGCTTGCACCAAAGTCACAGATAGTTTCATTGAAGTTCACGCTTCCAATGGAGATCGGGATGATAGGTCTTCCTAGATCACCTTTCTTAATTAGCAGAGTTTCATCGTTCCATCCTTTGGAGATAGGGTCACTCCAATAACTTCCTGCATTAAATATGTCTACAAGATTTGTAGTTTCTAGATCTTCTAGTTGTCCCGGAATTTTTCCTTGGTTAGCAGTAACAATATTAGCAAGCTATTGCAACTGAGACTCTAGCATCTTCTTAAAACTGAGCTGATTCTTAATGGCAGTAGAAAAGCTATCCATTCTATTATTAATTGTTTCTAATGTTTTATCATTGGATGCTAATTTCTTAGACAGACTATCCATTAATTTTCCTTGATTAAGCACTAACTCTCTCAGAGGGAGTTGATAAAAAGAATAATTACCTTGATAATTACCTAAGTAGTAACTTGAGTAGTTAGGCCTCTGCTGCTGATTCCAACCTTGATTCTGTTGAGGACGGTAGTAGTTGTTACTATTGTTGAGGTAGTTCACATCCTTTTGTAGCTCTAGGCAATTGCTTCCTGAGTGCCTAGTCTCTCCACACTCTTCATGAGTCATGAAGGAATCATGAATGTGCATGACTTCCTTCTTCTTGCCGGCTCTCTCATCGAGCCTCTTCATGAGTAGGTCCATCTTGGCAGACAGCATGTCTATCTCCTTCAACTGGTGCATACCTCCACCTCTCTTGCGGGTTTGGGTTCTTTCTTCATTCCAACCTTGGTTGGATGCCATTTTCTCCACAAGAGCTATGGCTTGATTGATTGTAAGTGATAAGAATACTCCTCCAGCGGTAGCATCCATAGTCTCGCGGGTGCTATTAGTGAGCTCGTGATAGAAGGTCTGCATAAGTAGCCAATTCTCCATTCCATGATGAGGACATTCTAGGATGTAGTCTTGAAAGTGCTCCCATGCTTCTAGGACTGACTCATCATGTTGCTGTTGAAAACTTGATATCTTCCCATGAAGAGCATTTGTCTTGCCCATGGGAAAGAACTTCGCTAGGAAATTGGTGGTACAGAGTGCCCACATAGTATTCTTCTCCTTATTTGCATAGAATCACTGCTTCGCTCTCCCCAAGAGTGAGAATGGAAAGAGGCGAAGTAGTATGGCATCTCTAGGGACATCCTTGATGGTGAAAGTGCTGCAAATCTCCAAGAAGTGTTGGAGATGAGCACTAGCATCTTTATGTGCCTTCCCACAAAATTGACTGGCTTGCACCATGTTGATCAACGCCGGCTTTAGCTCAAAGTTTTGCTCGATCTCTGCCACAGGTCCAGTCCAGATGTTAACTGTAGTTGGAACTGAGAACTTGCGGAGTGACTTGTTTGACATGGAGTCAAACTCTGGTGTTAAGTTTTGAACTATACTTGGTTGGCCTTCTAAATCAGAGAGTGGAGCTTCAAGCTAAGATGATGATGTTTGTTTTACAACTCTCTTTAGCTTGGCTCTTGCTCTTCTGAATAGCAATTCTAGATTATCGATGAAGTTATCTGGAGGGCCAAACCTGCTCATACATTACCCTGTATATATAATATATAAATAGACAAAAGTCAAGGGTAAGGCTATATGAGTAGACAAGAATGATGGTTTTTCGATCACATTAGTGGATGCAAGTGATCGCTCATTATCCTTTGAATAGCAATTCAACCTTCCCCGGCAACGGTGCCAAAAATGCTTGTTGACACCTCTAACGCCACGTAAGCTAGGTTGTCATCCCCAGCATGACACTAAAGGTGCTAGTACTAAAATATGCAAATGCTCCTCTAAAATAAATATGAAATCCATAAGCGCACAAATAATACCAATGTAACATTTTAACCGGGAGTAATCTAGGTATCGTTATATATATTTTTACCACTGGGAAGGGATGCTAAGGATATTGAGCAATGAGCAACACTGCATGTGATAATGGAGAGCATAACCATGTATTTATCTATCTTCTCATACAGGGTAAGTGTCACAAGATAAATTATATATATATATATATATATATATATATATATATATATATATATATGAATAAAGAATAATAAGAGATAACTAATAAGCACATAGCCACATATAATGATAAACATCTCAATAGATTACTCTAAGCATATAGCACTAGCATGGATTAGGATGAACTATAAGGATAAATCCTAAGTTATTCTAACTATACAGTCAAAGCATACGATGATTAGTTCAATTACACTTGGCAATCATGGCAAAAAAAGGTTATATCTACGCATAGTGATATTACTAAGGAAGATATAGAACATAGCCGTCACTTTCCTATAATAGTTGTGCTCTGCCTGGCCTATACTCGGGAGGTGGACTACAAAGGACTCAAAAGGACTGTCACTCCCACGATCTACCACACGGTCCAGAATATAGGGTGCAATCGTAGGTAAATACGGTAAAGGCACCACACCTACACAATGTTTACCACTCACCCATGATATCAATGAGCAAGTTCCATACGATCCTATACTTAAATATAATTCTGATCGAACTATGACAAGCATATAATCAAAGTAGACTAAGAACAATATAATTGAGAACATAATCAAATAGAGCAAAGTCATATCCAATATGATAGAATAAACTAAAATCATATTCATAGCAAATGATGAACTAGATGAATAATATAAGAACAAATACAAAAGTAGGAGAGAATTACCAAGTATTCTCTTGACAAATCCAAAAATCAAGCAATGCTTGGCTCTTTCTAGTTCTAATCCTATGTAGCTATGCTAAACTAGAGATCTAATTGAGATGATGGCTCTTGGACTTCTCTGAATGAATGGAATTAGTTCTCTCTCTAATGAATTAAGGTTTCTCCTGGGGCCAGGGGTCTTACTTATATAGCCCTCTAGGAAGCACCACAGCCTTGGATCAAACCGACCTTGATGAACGATTATTATTGATCCTCAAAGGTGGTGGAGGCATGATCTAGGAGCTTGGCTCTGATTGGTCACCTGGGTGGGGTGGGCGCCCAGGCCCAAGGGTGGCCGCCCCTGTTGCCTGACCTGTGGGCCCTACCCTCCGGGGTGTGATCTTCTCGAGTCTTCTAGAGTATTATTTTTCATAGTATGGTCAGTTTCTCTCTATATAAATCTGACATGTGGACCTCCTTTGGTTCTTTCCTGATAACCCCCTGCAGAAATAGATATTCACCAAAACTTGTGGAATTCTATCAGTATGACCCCTATATCTAGATAGTATTTATATTTAGATCATTTCTCATGCTATGTTGACGGTTAAAAAATGATACTTATCTACTATCAACACTCTCCCTAACTAACGACGGTTGGTTACTAGTGGGGTGTTCCACATCTTGCATGGACTCTGGCCTACACCAACCTAATAAGCTACTGCCTTCAGATATTAAAAAGGGGTTATGAAACTACTTACAGTTTCGAGCGCCTAAATGCGGCCCTGGACGACCGACCGCTCTGGCTCTCGCTCCCCATAGTGCGGGTACTAGCTGCCTAGCTACTGCTCCCCTACTCTATCCCGGGCTAAACACCCACGGGGACTACTGAGCCAGTTCACCCTGTACTTGGTATGTTCGTCTGGTTTGGCATCGCTGCTCAGGGGGGCATGGCTGCTTGGGGAGGTGTGGCTGCTCGAGGAGGCGTCGCTGCTCAAGGCGGTGTGGGCACGCTTGTAGGTGTTGCTGCTTAGGGAGGAGTGGGTGCCCTTGGTGGCGTCAGCGCGTAGGGCGCACTCCGAGCCCTCTGCCGGTGTGCTAGCGGAGTCTCATCCTCCTTGTCTTCCTCATTGTCGGTCAAGCCTGCCATGACTTTGCGTCATTTCCGGCTACTTTCCTCATCACCGATGATCAAAGGACCCCCCATGGCTAGGGGGTCAGTGGACTTCCTCTTCTAGGAAGGCCCCTCTGCTATGCGGTGCTTCCCGGCTGCTTTCCTTGTCATGCGGGGTTCCTGCGCGTCTACACTGGCTAGCCAATCATCGGTGGGCACGTCAGAGACGTACACAGCTGCCCAGTCCTGGCCACAGATCTTGCAAGCATCAGATCAAGAGTTACGGTTGTAGACCAGCAACTATCAAATATCAATTGATAATGGGGGCGACTTTAGACATACCTATGGTGGCGGTGCTATCAATTTATATGCCTTCATCGTGTTCGACGGTAGGCGGTATCCCGATAGGTCGAATAGCTACGCCAACCACTAGTTCACCTCCTTGTACGAGAGGTTCTTTGCTAACTTCCTAGTGGGGTCACTTGACCTCGAGTACTTATACAATGGATGCACTCAATCCTTGCACGGTTGCACCCACCTACAGATGAAGTTCAGTGTCACCGTTGGCCCGTCGAGTCAGCTCCTATCAAAACAACCCGAGTGGCTCTTCAACATCCACCATTTTAGTGATGGACAGCCTTGCTGACCAGCTCTCCTACTGCTCGAGGATCTGAGTGACATCACAGGCGATGAATGGCTTCTGTTCTTGCTGAACGTAGAACCATTTCTTGTACCAATCCCTTATGGATGAACTGAGGGGTACATTTAGGTATTCAGCTTTCATCCTGTCCCGTAGGTTCAGGTAAGCTCCTCTAGCCACCTTGGATCCTCCTACACCTCCTTTCTTCTTGAGGCAGAAAAAGTGTCACCACAGATTGCAGTGGGACTAGATGCCGAGATACGACTCGTAGAGGGTAACAAAGACAGACACCGCAAGAATAGAATTTGGGTGGAGATTGCAGATGCTAACCCTATAGTAGTCACACAGCTTCCATAGAAAGGGATGGCAAGGATTCCCAAATCCTCACCAATAAAAATCTTCAAAGACAATGATTTCACCAGGATGGGGGTCTAGATAGTTCTCACCATCTGATGTCCTCCATCCACCGAATGCGGCATCAGCCATTATGCCGGTGGTGTCGAGCTTCACGAGGGTGGCCTCCGTGCTCATCGACATGTTCCACTCCACCATCATCAAATGTGCTCTTGCTCAACGGCCCCCGCATGCCATCCTCCTTTTCTTCTCCGGCTATGGAATGCGGTTGCGGTGTGCGGGGTGGTGTTGGAGTGGCTAGATCTAGCGGCGTTTGGATCTAGGTTTTGGATTTGCAAGCACGGCGGCGATGGAACTAGCAGAGAAGGTGGAGCGAGCAGTGTGGAAGATGAACTGACGTCAAGTGGATGCAGTGGGAGAAGTGGGGCACCGCCACACAGGTATTTATAAGAGCATAATGACCTTTGACTTCTAGGGATTTTGGGTAACCGCGCCCGATGCGCCGTTTCCGCTTCCTCAATCATTATCTCCAAGCGGGCCTTACGCGGGCCTTAACTATGGTAAGGACCCCAAAATGGGCCTGTTTCACTACATATGGTCCAATTCTAGAGTGTCAGTGTATGTTGTGCCCTGCAATAGAGCTAGGGATTGCCACGTGGTAGATCTATCTGTATGCATAGGATTATTGCTCTTGTTGTTGACGGCTGAGCTGGGGACTGAATCTGCAGTAGAGCTGCGGCGTGGGACCGCAACTGAGTTTGGGGTCACCTCACAGCAGAGCTGGGGGCTACTGTATTTTAGAGCCATGGATTGTTTCTATTTTAGGGCCCACAACTGAGTTAGGGGACATCTCATAGCAGAGCTAGGAGTTGCCACATGGCAGAGCCATGGGTTTTTTGTATCCATGGTAGAGCCGAGGACTAGGCCCACAGTAGAGTTGGGACCCTGGCACCACATGATCAAGTCCCCTACTGTCAGGCTCAGGGACTAAGTGGGCACACTTCACCTTGTGGTGAATGTGCTAAACTTTTTTGGCAAACATGATTTGCTGCATAGTGCTAGAGGCGCGACCCCTACCTAAACATGACTAGATCCTAAGGATCACATCTCTTGACATTATGGCAGAGCCAATGGTGCCACGCATCATTAACTTTCCACAATGAAACTTAAGTGGGCACACTTCATAGGGATGAACTATTTTTCTTTTTTCTTAGAGCACCATGCATTTTTCTGATAAGGCATTTTTCTGACAAGTGCGGTGGTCGACTATCAGCTGAAATGGTTAGAAGGATGGGAATATTCCTCGGCAAACCACCCTTCTGGTCAAGGGCTTCGGGGCTTCAAGCCTCACTAGTCAGAGAAGGTCAAGACGGCATGTTGCTTCAAAATACATAGTGCTCAGGGACTAGCTATGGGGGTATAGACCCATATATCCTCATGGAACCACATGGGCTACGCCAAACAAGGTGGCCCAACTTGCTAGAAAGGGCCACGCGGATCTCCAAACTGCTCGACGAACCGTGTGAAGCAAGCAGAGACTACTTGATGATCAAGGAAACAAAGTCGGTTAAAATATGTATAATATCCTCCGCGGATACGGGAGTTGTAATCAGCTAGGATTAGATTCCTTAGATCTGTAACCTTGCCCCCCATACTATATAAGGCGAGCAAGGACCCCCCTCAAAACATCTCATCATCACGTACCAATAAAATCCACAAAGACGTAAGATGTAGGGTATTCTATACGCGGCTCGAACCTGGATAAACCTTGTGTTCCTCTTGCGTCACCATCTAGTTCATTGACGTGCGCACCTCCACTGATAATCTACTACCATGGGCATCCCCTCGGTAGACTACCGACCACATCTCATCGATAGTAACTCATACAACTTCTTTCTTAAACCTTGACCAAAGTTCCACTTGTTATCTACGATGATGAACAGAGAATCGAGTCTCCAAATTCGAGGAGCACGATGATTTGAATCGATTATACCTAGCTAGGGATCCCTAACCACATGACATATGTAGGACTCAAACCTACATATATCAACCTTCACCCAGATCCTCCAAAACATGACTGAGTCCAGCGCTACCCGAGTGTACAGTACACCTCCAATCCAGCCTTTGGCCATGAGGGTACACACTACTCTCACCATCTCTCCACTCCCAGTGCGCGGTTGGCCGTTCACATGATAGAATTACCAAGGTCTTAGGCTTACTAGAGCATGTGGCTAGTTGCAAAATCTCGATGCACACAATTCAATGAATAGTAAGGTCCTTAATCGACATAGGCAGAAACACTACATTGAGACTCTTTCCCAATGCAAGTTACCCGTCTGGCCTCAATTCATTATCATGTCTCATTATCTAACAAGTTATGCCAACTTCAACCATTTTGAAACATTTCATTTGAAAGTCTATCTCAGTAAGCATGATTAAGCATAACTAAGCATTTTCAAATTAAAACAGGTATCAAGGATGATATTGAGTAATCAAGGCTGATAATGCATCAATTAGGTTATCACTCAACTCCTAGTCACCTAATGCAACATTTTATAAGCTTAAGTGATATAAGATTTCGTAAATCACAATGTAGGGTTTAATGCATCCGAGGCCTACCTTGGTTGATGAGGGTTTCAGGTTCAGGGTCAGTCCCACAGATATCGAATCCAACCTCCACTGGTGACTGTTCTTCCTCGGGGACTAGTTTGACAATGTTTACCTCCTCGTTCACAGGGACTATACGAGATAACATGACATGCTTCAACATGATGAAGTAATAAACATGAAGCTTGATGATGGTATGACAAGATTAAAAACTTGAGTACAACTTTCCTTCACAGTATAGTTGCAAGCCAACAAAACCTATTAACCCTTCACACTAACTCTTTTTACCCAAGAGGTTGCATCTACTAAACAAGTATTACTATTCACTAATGACTCATATTAATTACATAAAAAAGGTTATTATAATTCCTTAATTACAAGTTGATTATGAACTCAAGCAACTAAGTAAAATGCCAAGGAACCTCATTATGGTCATGTCCCAAGGTCAACAACCAAACCCAAAGTCAAGCAAACCCTAAGTCATTAAGCATTAGCAAATTGATTTACTAATTAATTAATAAAGCATAAACTAAGTATAAAATCAACTTTGTCCAATTGAGCCCAAAATTTTTACTTAAGTTGCTTACATCATGACTAAGTGCCAAAACAAATTTTACAATTTTTGGACAATTATTTTAGCCTAGAAAAATAATAGAAGTTGCATTTATTAATTAATGGAGCTAATTTTAAACCATAACAAAAGTACTATAATTGACTATTTTATATTTTTCCCATGTAGAGTAGATCATAACAAGGTCACACAAAAATTTTCACCATCTTATCCTACTCCACTAATTACTTATGAAATTGGAAATAAAAAATATCATTTAATTATTTCTAAAAAAGGAAAACAAATTTCTTTCTTCCGGCCTACTCCCTTTGTCTCTCCCTGACCCACCCTTGGCCCAACTAACAGCCACAGAAAGCAAAGACAGGCTAAGCTCGGGCAAACCGGCCCAAGCCGGCTACGACCGCGGCTCCGGTGGCGGGAGCGGCGCACCCTCGCCGGCGGTGAGGTCACGACCGACGTGAACCACCTCGGCGTGCACCTCTCTGCCCCATGAACGTAACTACAGTGACAAATGAACAAGAAAGGGCTTGAACGGTACATGACCGCAGCCATGGCGGCCCGGTGGTGGTCTGCCCGGTGGCACGATAGCGGTTTCGCCGCTCCGATGTGATAGAAGCAAATTGGAGGTGGGCAATAGCAGTAGGAGCTCACCGCGAGCTTGCACGGCCACACGATGCGGGCAAAGACACAATGAGGCAGGCTGGCCATGGTGAGGGCAGTGGTAGTGGTGCTGCAAGCGGCTCCAAAGGAGAAGACGCTGTGCGGTGGCGCTGGACCGCTAGAGGCGAGGCGATCAGGTCAGGAAAAAGCAACAGGACGAGGCGGAGATGCTAGCAAACGCAATTGGAACGTGGTGCTATGGTGAGGACAAATTTTGTGAGCTCAACAAGAGCACCAGCGGTGAGCAGATGAGAGGAAAGATAGAAGGAGGTGGCTGGCTCGGGGCTTAAAATGACTTAGGTGGCTTCTACAACATCACCACCACCTGCTTGGCGCAGACACGGGAGCTACTGTGTGTCATAGTGTGCGCGAGCGGTGAAATTGGGCGATGGCCTCTCTGGTGAAGTCGACAAGCAAGCTGCTCTCCCTGCTACTGTAGATGACTAAAACACCCCTCTTCTCCTTCCTTTTCTAATAGATTTTGCTAAACCACATGCAATCCTTCCAATGTAGATGTTGTTCATCTATAAGCTATCTCCAAGATTGCTTATAAGCTCAAGCTCCAAAAATCAACAGATTGAGAGATACAAGATGGGAAAGAGGGGATAATTGAAACTAAAACCAAAGTTTTAGTTAACAGACTGTAGGTCATCCCTTGCAACAAAGAATGTTGTTGCAATGTTTCATAGCTTTGTTTTAGCCCCTTCTTTCTTCTTTCTCCAAAATTCATGTAACAACTTGAAAATCTGTAAAAAGCAAAGTTGCTCAAAAAGAAAAGATCTACAACTTTGTTTTCTGAACCATTTTCAAATTCTTCCACCATTTTGAAATTTGAATAGGGGAATGAAAAGGAGTCAAATTTAAGATTTGAATCTTTTCAAAATTACTCCGAATTTTATACTAAAACTTAGAAAACTCCAAAAACCAAAATTGTACAACTTGACAAGATCTACAATTTTTCTTTTTTGCTCACCCTCAAATTCTTTAGATTTTGAATTACATAAAAAGGGGTAAACATGGTTTTCTGGAAATCAGGGTTTTGAATCAAATTCAAACTTGATTTGGTTTCTACATTAATTGGTGATTAATTTATGATCACAACTATCATCCAAAGGTATCATTGAGTCAAACCACACTTGGTCAACTCAAAGTCACATTTGGGTGAACCAGATTGAAGTTGAAATTCATTTGAATTAGCTCCCAATTTGAATTCAAATTTGAACTGCAAGACTTAGAGCAAGTTTTGGAATTCAAATTCAATTTCAAACTTGGAGTCCATTTCTAAAGGTTGCACTTAGATTTATACACTATGCTTGACACTAGTGTAAAGCACAACTTACACCTCAAAGTACATAGGGCATAAATCAAGTATTTGGAGTGACATTCAAAACTAGGGTTTTGGCTTCAAACATGACAAGAACGCAAACAACCTAAGAAATGTAAACTTGTTTTATTTGATGCATATTGACTTAAACATGAATGCTTTGCAATGCATATGATGACATGGCTAGTTTTAGTTACCATAACACCAGGGGTGTTACACTTTGCAATGCCTAACAAGATCTTTAGCATCTTTTAGAGCAGTTGGCCAATAAAACTCAGATCGAAAAGCTTTCCCGACTAAAGTCTTAGACGTGACATGATTATTGCAGTAGCTAGAGTGAATTTCATCAAGGAGCTCACTGCCTTCTTCCATGGTGTTACACTTTAGCAAGACGCTAGAGGACGTGCCATGTCGATAGAGTTGATTACCAACCAACACATAGTTCTTACTTCTATGGATGATCTGGGTGGCTTCTCCTTTATTTGCTGGCAGTTTATATTCTTTGATGTAATCGATGAAGAATTGAGTCTAGGATGGGAGGATGTCAACACCTGAACGCTGGGTGTCAAAGCATCAGAGGTGACAGGTTCGGGTCGCTTGATGGATAGAGAAGTTAACTCCTACACAAACACGTCGGGTGGTACTTGTGTCCTGTCTGATCCAAGTTTTGCTAAGATGTTAGCAGCAATGTTTTAATCACGTACTACGTGAAGTATCTCCAAACCTTCAAAATTCTTCTCTAGCTTGCGTACTTCTGCATAATAGGCATCCATGGTTTCTTTGGTGCAATCCCAATCTTTGCTGACTTGATTGACCATAATAGAAAAGTCACCATAGACGAGTAGGCACTTAATACCAAGTGAAGCCGCTGCCTAGAGACCATGGATGAGGGCTTCATACTCTGCTTTATTGTTAGTAGCCGGCCAGAGAATTTGGAGAATGTATTTGAGCTACTTCCCCTCTGGAGAAATAAAGAGGACACTAGTGCCTGCTCCACCTAGCTTGAGGGATCCGTCGAAGTATATCTTCTAATGGTTGAGTACAGCATCGATTGTAGGCAGCTAGATTTTTGTCCACTCAGCTATAAAGTTAGCAAGTGCCTGTGACTTAATAGCCTTTTGCGGGGTGAACTCGATGTTGAGAGCCCCAAGCTCGACTGCCTACTTGGATATATGTCTGGTAGCATCCCGGTTATGTAAGATGTCACCGAGTGGGAAGTCAGTAACCACTGTAATCTTATGATCATCAAAGTAGTGTCTGAGCTTGTGGGAGGTGATCAGGATGGCGTAGAGTAGCTTCTACACATGCGGCTATTAGACTTTGGAATCTGATAAGACCTTGCTAATGTAATAGACTGGCCTCTGAACTTTGAATGCATGGCCTTCCTCTTCTCTTTCTACAATAATCGCCACACTGACCACCATAGTTGTTGCTACAATGTGGAGTGACATGTCTTCTTTCTTCACAGGCAGAGTGAGGACTGGTGAAGATATAAGATAGGCTTGAGCTTCTCGAATGCATTATTGGCTTCATCAGTCCACTTGAATTTACCTAACTTCTTCAAAAGTTTGAAGAAGTGGAGTCCTTTTTCTCTAAGCTGTGAGATAAATCTGTTGAGAGTGGCCATGCACCCGGTCAACTTTTAGACATCCTTGACGCAACAAGGAGGACCCATCTCAGTGATTGCATGAATTTGCATGGTGCTAGCCTTGATCCCATGATGACTAACTAAGAATCCCAAGAGCTATCCATAAGGTAGACCGAAAACGCACTTGTTTGAATTAAGCTTCCACTTCCACTTACCTAGGTTTTTGAAAGTCTATTTTAAGTCACAATCAGTGTAGCTAAATCTCAGGGCTTAACCACCACATCATCAACATAAGCCTTTGTATTGTGACTAATCTGTTCACCTAGACATTCTTGAATTGCACGCTAATATGTGGCCCTAGCATTCTTGAGCCCAAATGACATAGTCATAGAGCAGTAGGCACCAAACGAAGTGTGAAGGATGTTTGGCTTTTGTCTTCTACACGAAGCGCAATCTGATGATACCCAGAGTATTAGTCGAGAAAGGACAAAAGGGCTAAACCAGTAGTCGAATCCACAATCTGATCAATGCATGGTAAACCAAACGGGTCCTTTGGGCTATGATTGTTGAGATCTGTGTAATCGACACACATATGCCACTCGTTCGAGTCCTTCTTCCGTAGTAACATAGGATTGGCAAGCCAGTCAGGATGTAAGATCTCCAGAATAAACCCAGCTGCCAGGAGCTTCGTGATTTCTTTCTTGATGGCGGCCTTCTTGTCATGGGAAAAATGTCGTAACCGCTGCTTGACAGGTTTAGAACCTTCATTCAAATCAATCTGTGCTCAGCCAACGTTCTCAAACACCTAGCATGTCGGTCGGCTTCCAAGCGAAGATATTGTTATTGTCCTAGAGAAAATTGGTGAGCACGAGCTCCTATTCCTTAGGAAGGTGAGCACTGATGGTCGCCATCTTAGAGGGATCACCAGTGCCGAGATCAATCTTCATGACATCCACTTTCTAAGGCGGAACAAGAATAGTGGGCTTTTTAGCCGGTAACTCCAAATCTTCCAAGTTGGCTTGACTGGCTAGAGTAGCAATCTCCACCATTTCTATGTCTGCCTGCACCCTAGATGTAATTCGGATAGCTTGAGCATCATAATCATAGGAACGCTTCAGGTTGCCTTAGAATGAGAGAATGTCGTTGGGGCCTGGCATCTTGAGCAAGAGATATGGGTAATGCGGTACTGCCAAGAATTTAGCCAGCACTGGCCTCCCAAAGATGGCATGATAGGATGATTCGAAGTTAGCTACTTCAAACTTAATGAACTCAATACAATAGTTGTCCGGGGTTCCAAAGGTGACTAGGAGCGTAATCTGGCTGAGTGGCATGGCCGCTTTGCCGAGTACTTTTTTGTAGAAGGGTATATTTGTAGGAGTTAGTAGGCTAGCAAAGTCGAGACCAATCTTCCTCAATGTGTCAACAAAGATAATATTAAGCCCTACTCCTCCATCAATCAAAACCTTTGTCACGGTCATACCCACGATGGTTGGATCTAGAACCAATAGGTAATGTCCAGCATTATAAACACTAGTCCACCGATCCTTTCGTGAGAATTGGATTGGATACTCAGACCAATTGAGGTACTTGGGGATAGCGGGTTCAGCCGTCGAGATACTCCGTAAAGTGAGTTTTTCTTGTTGCTTACTCTTAGAACTTGGGACTCCAGCAAAGATTATATTGATAATGCCCTTGGATTTCTAAAACCCCTTGTCCCCCTAGTCCTCCTGATCCTTGTTGTCATCATCTAGCTTACCCTTGCCCTTGGCTGAATCATTCTTTCGAGTATAATTCTTAAAATTCTAGCAATCTCCTGCCGTGTGAGATGAATTCGGGTGCCATGGGAAGGGTAGATTTTCTAGGTCTTTGAAACACCTAGGTTTGCTAGATTTCTTCGACTTATCAGCAGAGGCGGCCATATTGTCAGGTCTACGCTTCCGATTCTGCTGTCCGCCTTGGTTGCCCCTGTTGTCATAATTCTCCCGGTTATCACGCTCGTCGCCAAATCTTTCTCGGGTTCTTTCTTCTACCGAGATCATCTTCTATATAGTGCATTTAAACTCTTCATTAGTTAGTGGATTCTCTCTGTAGAAGTCCTAAAATTGCCATTTGGCTTGTATACCCATGGAGAAATCATCGATAACCTCTCGCGTGGTGATATCATGAACCTAGGAGTAAAGTTCTCAAAAGCGTCGATAATACTCTCAGAAGCTTTCGTCTTTCTTCTAAGTACATCCTCTAAGCTCCACCCGGGTGGCCAAGTGAGTGAGGATACCTGTGAAGTTACTACAAAAAGCCTTCTGTAAATCATCCTAGAACATAATTGACCCAGGGCACAAATTATCAAACCACTGGAGGGGTACTAGCTCAAGCGCCATAGGAAAGAACAGGGTCTTGATATCATTGTCGCCTCTAGCTAGCTCAATTGATTGGGAATAGATGTGGAGCCATTGATTTGGCTCAGTCTTGCCATCATATTTGGAATGATTTGTAGGTTCAAACTTGTAGGGCAGCCAGACAGATAGAAGGCATTTTGCAAAGTAGGGAAATCTGTCAAGAACTCTGGCTTCCCTGTACTCAGACTTAGCACCCTCTTCATCTCTACTATTCTGTCGAGGTGGGTTGCGAGGAACCAGTTGGATTGGTGGTCTGCCACGCGCATCTCCATCAAGTCCTCTCTAGACCTCTCGATTCCCTTGATTATCCTGGTTGTCCCTATCCTCTATGGGGTTTGGTCCAATTCGATCATGAATAGAAACTCATTGACTATGCCCCAGACTTCTGGCTTGAGAGGGTTGATGGCTCATAGACGAGTTCCTACCTTGCAATTGAAGAGCAATGAACTGTAATATGGCTTGGAACCGCTCTTGCTCAGGGGTTGATTCTGAATAACCTCATATTCTTTGGCGAGCATATAAATATTCATGTATGGAGTGTTATATACTTTATGGCCTCTGACCATCATGAACTATGACTCAAGATTACGGGATGAACTAGCTACCCACTCTTCATGCTCGTGGCACCCACATTGACACCTTTCGTCCTCATGACGCTGGTCTTCTTTGGCTTCCTGAGCCAGGCGTTGGTGAACATATTCAACCATCTAGGCTTGGTAATCAGCCTGAGCCTGTCACCGATGAGCAGCCCAGATGTGGGGACCCGCCCTCTACTTGTTCTTATTTTCCCTTGCAGTCTTGTCAGGTACCACAATTAGGGGTACCCAAATTAAGGCAAAAGCCCGCCACAAATCAAGCACCTGATCTTCCCCTTTAAGGGAAAAAAATCGACAGAGGAAGACCCATGGGCCAAATCTCCCCTTGCTAGGCCTCCAGCAAGTCACGTGAGTGAACCTGCCCGTGTCCACGCATCATTCGAGGTCTTCCATAGAGGGGCCTCAGAGCACCTTCGACTCGCCCGAGGCCTCGGCCCCTGGGGTCTCAGACACAGGACGACCTTCAACAGTATCACCGCCTCGCTCGAGCTCTAGAGACGGCATTGTCCATCTCTGACTCGCTGAGGCCGACCTCCAATGCAGCTCTCCTATTGGTGCGCTCGAGACCTCACATGACGCCACCCACGTCCTCGCGTCTGCCTAACCGGACAGGCCAGGAATGGCCAAGGTCAAATCACCATGCCCACCACTGCAAGAAGCATGGGGAAGAGCTGCTGACCACTATGCCACCCATGACGGCACTATATGCACGATTCGTGCATACATAGAGTATGAAACAACTGCTCCAGACCACTATTCCCACAATTAGGATAAGATTGCGCCACCAAGGCCTTGGCCCTCTACGCCAAGTCAAACTACAAGGACCAATACTCCACGCCAGCTATAGGACCAGGTGATAGTTCTAGGATGTTCTAGAGACTTCCCAAGTTGTATTCCACCAAAGATGTGATATCTTTCTCTCCGGAACTCCAAAAATAGCAAGTGCTATGTCCATTTCGATTGTCTCGATGAGCTCTTCGCAATGGTGCTCTCTGTTTCATCACTTGAGATACTTTTATATGTTGAAAATTGAATATCCTACAAAACAAGTGAGAACACCAACACTCGTGGAACTTGTTAGAATCAAACCCTACAACTATGCTTTATAAGTTTTTATATCAAATCAGGCATTAGTTGATGGTCTATAGTGTACATTAAGGACTATCAACAAGTTCCCCAAGCTTTCCCTTTGCTAGTCCCTTAGCAATTTATTATGATGGATTAGGAGTTGCTACTATGCTTTCACACCTCAAAAGTACACATACGTTCAAACAAGAATTATCCTCTGGATTAGAATCAATCATTCTAACTTTCAAACTTATTCATATTACCTTCAACCATGGCGCTTCTTAGCCTTTACTTGTGTCTTGAGTAATTGAAAAGCAGAACGATTAAGTCAAGCACTATGTCTCAAATCTTTGATCAACTGTTATTTCGGAGTTTTGCAAGGTTTTGGAAATAAAACTCAGAGTTTCCTTTGTATGATCCTCTCAAGCCTCTCATTTGTGGTATTTGTGGATCCTCACCAAGGCAATAGTGATGTTTTGCCATTTCTCTTCTCTCAAAATATGTGGTATTTTTGGCATAAGGCAGAATAACATTGTGCCTTCTCTCTTCTCACCCTATAACTAATATGCCTATATGGAGTTCATAGGTGGAGAGATAGCCTATACATACTTACTTAGCATATATTGCACAATCAAACCATGGATCCCGAGAAACAAGACATACAATTAAATCAAGATGTTCATGTGTGTGGACCTATATATATGGAGTGGATATATGGTGGAAGTGGTATGGAAACATAGTGGAACTAGTGGAAACATGGTGGTAATTTGATTGAAAACATAGTTATACTCTTGCTCCTTGAAAACATACCTCTCTTTTAGAAATTGGAAACTTTTGAGAGAACTTGGGTTGCTCTTGTACTTTTCTCTTCTTTTTTCTTTTTTCTTTACTTTTCTTCTCTTTTTTTCAATACAACTCAAGTCTCTATTTGTAACAGAATTTTGAGAGATAACAACAAGAATACTAGAGCATTTATAACTGGGGCTATGGAGTGTAGGGAAAGGAAAATATTTTTGGTTGCTCACTCCCAGTGTAGGAGTAGAACATTTTTGGGTGGATCTAAATGGGAAACATGTTGTTGCATACTTCTAGGGTAGAAGCAACATATTTGGGTGGAGTGTACGTGATCTTGATTTTAAAAGCATGACAAGTCTCTAAGGTATCGACAAAGCTTGACCACACTCAGTGCATATACAAGCAGCAAATCTATAAGTGGACTTCCTAGTCTATCAAGCATGTATATATGGCTATGGTAGGAATTTAAGCTCTCATCATATAGGAACTCATCATGTAACAATTTTAAGATTTTAGTATCACTTAGAACAAGATAAACAGCAGCTCAGACCTTCTCATATCATACCCGTCAACTACCTAGACTTAGATCAAGCATATGCCCCACAAGTATCAAGTTTAGAGCAAATCTTCATGTCAAAATAATCTTATCTAAAACTTAGGAGAATTCGAGGCTAAAAACTAGGTACTTGAAAGGAATTGTAGTAGAGCAACTATTTGTCATTTATATGTATACTGTAACACCTCAGGTGTTTGGCTTTCATATTTACATTGCATTTCATAAGCATGAGCATCATTCATCTCATTCATGTCTTTATTTTGCTTGCAACATGAGTATGCAACATAATATAATATGCTTGTTCCATAATTGATTTGCTTATGAAATGTGAGTGGTGCAACTTGTAGATACAACATGGGGTCTCATACTTGGAAACATGGCAATGTTGTTAGTATACTATGATAAGCTTAATTGTTGCAACAAGGTCTTGAAACATATGCAACATGGTAGTGCAACATTTTGGTGGAAATGTTTGTTTGCTTGTTTCAACTTATGTGACACATGGAATTTTGGGTAACCAAGGCATAGAGTGGCTAATTATATCCTATAACACCTTAATTACATTTAGGGTAATTAGTGGAACAATATTCATGTAGACCAAACTGACCAAAATGCCCTCCTAGGTGCTGTTGACCAACCTTTGATCCCTAGAATGCTTTGGTTTGACTATTTAAAAAGTCTAGCTTAGAGATCTTGCATGGAGAAGCAACCATAAGCAAAGTTGTAGGGAATTTCATAAGGAACAAAAGTTCTAATATGGCCATCTCGTGAAAATGACCAGAACATGCTCAAAAATGGCCCACAAGTCAGTTTGAGGGGCTGTCCAACACTTAGAAAATTTCTAAGTCTAAAAATTAGAGTTTCACTTTAAATGTACCCTACTTCGACGCCATGTAACTCACAAACCAGGCCGAACCAGTACAATCTCCAATTGACAAACTTGTAGTACTCACATAGCTCTACAAAATTGTTGTTATCATCTTTTGCTGACTCAAGCTAGATTAGGAGATAATCGGTGCCAAAGTATCACTGGCAGTCACCTTCGTTGACACCGTTTTAGTCGATTGCCGACTTTTAGTGGCCAACTGGCCTTAGACCAGAGACGCTGCGTGGACACGCGGTGGCACCCGTACGCCGGCCATGGTCCCACTGGTCAGGTCGTGAGCATCTACAGGTCGCCACGACATCCACAGCTCGCCTCTCCCTTCATTCCTCCCTTCTTCCTCCCTCCGTGCACACCGAGGCGGAAAAGAGGGCCGATGCCATTGCCACGAGCTCCGCTGCCATCGTGCGAGCTCGCCGTCGTGTTGCAGCCACCTAGACCCCATCCACAGCTCTGCCAGGGCCACCACCACCTCCTCCATCCCTTACTTGAGCCAATTGCGCGGAGGTAAGGGGCACATTGCCGTTTTTGCCACCGCGAGATCTCACCAATGTTTGTCTGCACGATAGCTCACCGTGGCCAGCACAGCACCGTGCACCTTCGCTTTCCCTAGCGCGTGTTCCTTCTTCCCTACCACCCGTAGATGCTCTAGTGATGACGCTACCACAAATGCCGGCCAGGCTAGGCTGGAACGCGACCGCGCACTGCCGCGCCATGGCCGCCGGTGAGGTGCTCATGTCGCCAGCCGCACTCGTACCACCTCAGTCTATAGCCATAGCCTAGATAGGTCCACCGCCTCCTCGTGAAGCCTATACCAGGCTTGATTGAGGCAGTGGAGGCTCCTCATCGTCGGCGTATCGCCGCGCGCCTCCACCGTGCCGCCATCACCGACGACGAGCACCCACCCATCCCCTGCTGCCCTATTCTCACCACCTATCAATGCGGCTTGAGGTGGGGATCACGCTGGTACCCTCGGTTCCACCGGTCGACTCACCGGTGGCGAACTCCGACCACCGCCGTCCACCTCCCCTGCCCGGTGTCACTGATACGCGGGCCCCTCCTGTCAGACGCAAGCGCGGGCGGGAGTGAGAGCAGGCCGCGAGCTGGGCCGCGCTGGTGGGTCGGGCCGGCCCAGTAGCCCTTTTGGGTTTGGAAATTTTGGTTTTTATTTCTTTATTTTACCGTTTTGAATGATGTTTGTGATTTTCATATCTAGGGTTTGACTTATCCAAAAATTGTGACTCAAATTTTGTTGGACTCTGTATGAAGTGTAGTATTTAGAAAAAAATATCAAATATATAGCTGTTGTTTATTTTCTAGAAGATTTAATTAGGCCTTTGAAATGTGTTTTAAAATGAATATAAACTTGTTAAATAGATAACTTGAGTTGCATTGTTCCAAAAATTATGAAATTTGGTGAGTATGTTATTTCATGTCTATACTAGCTCTGGTAAAAATTTGGGTACTAGTGCTTGAGTACTTTTCACGTTATGATGCTATCATGTTATACTAGAAGATACTTGAATGAATTTTAACAATTTTTCTGTATGTGCAATGCTCATGAAATTTTATGGAGAGTGTCCTGGTACCCTAAGGCTGCTAAGAAAAATATGGTTTCTGTTGTTTGATACATTACAATGTGAATTATTAATTATGCAAAAATCAGCTTTTTTGGCTTTTGAATTTTTGTTCAAAGTTTTACAATAGCCTCCTAGTAGGGCAGAGAGTCTACTGTAATTTTTGTAGAATTTTCTGAGCAGCTGTCCTATAAGTTTAATTTCCCACTTAATTAGTTAAGTAAATTAAGAAAGGGATTAAAATAAATGTCTTGGGTTGGCACACCTTACTTTCTGGTGGTTTTCAGTCAGGTGTTAACTAGTAGTGTCTTTAGTTTAGTCATAAGGGTAGTTTGACACATGAATAAATATTTAATTTTCTTATTTCTAGCTTCTCTGGACAGCTGGTAGCATTTTTTGGTTTGAACCTTGATAAATGTGTTTGCTGGGAAACTTGTGAATACCAAAGTGGTAGTAAACTTGCTAAACTAGCTTGTGTCAAAATTTGGGGACATTTGGCGTAGTAGTCTAGGAGTTGTAGCTGTTTAAAGTGGCTGTCCAGAAATATCTGCTCTCTGTTTGGAGAGGATAGATTTCTGAAAATTTAGAATTTCGACTAGGTAAACTTTGGAATTAAGTGTTGAGGTCTGAAAGTGAATTCTAGAGCATTTTATAAGCTTTCCAGATTGTCTTGTATCATGCCATTTGGATTTTTGGATCTACAGTTGTGATCGAAATACTTAGCTGCTGTCCAGAATGTGTTGTTGTGCTATTTTGTGCTTGGTTGGTGGTAACCTTAAGTAATGTTGTTCTTGTGATTGTTAGGTGTTAGGGACTTAACTGAGGAGGAACATTTATACATTATATCATGTAGATTAGGTAAGTACTTCTCTACCGGAGAAGAGATTTACACTTATTATGAAGTAATTTGAATAGAGCACTAGGATTGCTGTAGTGCATTTCATTCCGAGCATGCTGCATTTCTTCTTATGCATCCATGAGATTTATTGTGCATTCATGCAATAGTTGTACCAGAGGGAGTGACACTCCTCGAGTTTGAGGGAGCGATTCGGAAGAGGTTCAGGAGCAGACGGGAGAACCCGAAGAGGCAGCCAATGAAGGAAACGCCATTGACGAGCTACCAGAGTGTCCGGATCATCGCCCTTCCTCGTTCCTGAAAGGCAAGCCCCGGTGCATGCTGACCCAATTGTTTTATATATCAATCTTGACTACTTTTACTTGTTTATTGCATTAAGTTGTAGAAGTTGAGTGAAAACACTTGTTGCATTATAACCATCCTTGTCCAGATATCGCAACTGAATCCTAATTAAGTTTAGGCACATGTCAATGCTTAGCCCTACTTAATGCGGTAGAAGTCGGGTGATTTCCGGTCATCCGCGCGATGTAGGAAATGGGTCACGAGTGGCTATGTTGGCTATCATGGTTGGAACCATGCCTTAAAATGAAATTGAGACCGGACGGGAGTTCGATAGTGCAGCCGCAAGACACTTCACGTCTTGGGTGCGAAGCTATGCCTGTCTGAGTCGTTTAAGGACCGATTCATTGTATGTCCTTGAGTCATGTTGAACGCAGTCTAACACTTAGTTGGCCGGATAAGTCGTTCCGACCGTGAATCCGAGTAATACACTTCAGGCCGGGAATCGAATGGTAGGTCGCATCTTGGAGGTAGTAAGGATGTGCTTGGGGACATTGGCGTGAGACCAAGGGGGGTTAGAGTCTCAAACACCTCGCAGAGTGTCACCCTTAGGGATGCGGCATCAGTCGAACCCACGACTCCTAAACTGTACCAAAGGTGACCTGAGCAGCCCTCGCCAGGCGTGACTCGGTGAGTGTTAGAAATATCCCTCCAGCTAGATAGGAATTCGATTCAAATCGTCGTCGCTCCCGGTTAGTGAGAACTTGACTTCAGCAGCGGCAACGTAGATCTCATTAAATTGAACAGATGGTTAAGCGAATGATATAATGATGCTGCAAATTAGACCTACTATGGTTATTATTGTTTGATTATAATCAAGTGAATGTTTAGTACAGGTGCTAAGATAGATGACAGGTTAATGCTAAAAATAACTGCTAGTACATGTAAAAAGAGTTCCAATTACTTATGCTTTTCCACAAATGTGATGTTAGCCAGCTCCACTTATGAAAGCCTTGCATAATCCTTGGTGTCTTTTATTTTCCATTTTGACGGGTAAGTCTAGCTGAGTACATTCCAGTACTTAGGGTTTATTCCCTCCTGTTGCAGATGACATGCTTTATCAGGGCTTCTGCAAGAACGGCCTCCACCCCGCGGGTGATGAGGACTAGATCACTCGGGCGTGATCGTCTGTTAGTTACTTTCCTGAATGCTTTTGTGGGATGTTGATCTGTAATACTGGTAGTGGTATTTGAACTAAGTGTGTGTGTGTTATGCTTCCACTACTTTATGAACTCGGTTTGTAATAATTTGCGACTCCATGTGTTGTAAGCGAATTTCTGAACTACTTGTGGAATGTAACGTGGGATGTGTTATGTTGAATGATGTAATCTGGGTTGTAAACGAGCTAGTTTGAAATCCTTCATGGTTTCGATTGACTACCAGGATTATATGGGCTCATGTTCGAAAATTTGAGTGTTTCGGCGCTTGTTTTTGTACTTGTGCTCTTATAATTTGGTCGGTTCTATTACAGCTGGTATCGGAGAAGAATTCAACATTAAACACATCGTACGAGTATTTGAAAACAAAAGTGTTTGTTTGTGAAAAGTGTTAAAAATCTGAAATTTATTTCTATAAGTATGCCAGTGATCACATCCCTTAGCCCAAATAAGGACTCTTAGGTGGCTTATTAAAAGACTAACTTGGGGGTCTTGTTTGTTTTTGTTTCATCGTCCATACAGCATGATATTGTATGGATGCCATCCACTTGGGTGGTAATGTATGGATCAAACACCTCGACGTTCTGGTAAGTGTGAGTTGTGAGAGCATGATCGTCCAACCGGCGATCTAGGGGAGAGTAGTTGTGGTTACTTGCATACTTACATGTTCAAACTATGTAATTATGAAAGTACTTAATTGTGGGTGTATCTGTCGGGTAGTTGTGATACTGAAGTATATACATCAGGGATGTGTATATGGAAAGTATTTAGTTTACTGCTTACTTGCGTGCTTATATTGGGAAACTGTTGGGCAAAATGAGATTTTCTGTAGGTACACTAACAGCGCAAACGAGTAAACCAATAGTTTCACCTTTATGAGAGAGCATATGTATGTCACCGCCTAGCGTTAGCTGTTTATGATTCTACTAGGGTGAGAGGGCATACGGAACGTGCATGCATCATATTTAATTCATGTCATACATTTCATTGTACTCCCTCCTTAAATAAAAATTTCAATGGTCGTGACTAAATTAAATTTCGTATCCCCTAAATTATCCTCACTTTAAGTCATATCTTGTTGCTACAGATGGCTCGCACCAAGAGGACCGCTCGCAAGTCCACGGGAGGCAGGGTTCCTCGCCACCAGCTAGCTCCACGTGAGCCCCACCCTGAGCCCATCGAGGCGGAAAGGTTGAGGGCTGAGTTGGCTGAGGTGACTGCTGCTAGAAATGCAGCTCAGCAATAGCTAGAGCAAGTGATACATGACAGAGATGAAGAGACACTTGTGGTCCAGAGGTTGACTGTGGCTCATCGCAACTGTCAGCGCATGCTGGTCCACGTGATGAACCAACGGGATGAAGCCTAGCACGAAGAGAACATCCTAAGAGCTCGTCAGGTGGAGCTTGAGCAACAGTTAGAAGCTGTAAAAGAACACAATGAAAATCTGCATGAGGAAGTGCACCACCTAAACAACCAGCTCAATCCTCTGCTTCCTCATGACAATGACGAGGATGAGGAGATGGGCTCTGGAGTCTTCATGGCTGAAGGTGATGACAACATGGAGGTCAATGGGCCATAGGATGTCCCACCAGAAGAAGAAGAAGATGAGGAGCTAGAGCCTGCTAGTGACGAGGATGGCGGGGAGATCTTCGACACTGACTCCGAGGACGATGCTTAGAGTAGTCATCGCATAGCTATGGCGCTAGAGTTATCTTTTGTGCCCTCCATGTGTGGGAGTGGGCTTTGTAATAACTTAGCTTTTAGGATGTAATATCGAACCATATGTATCCTAGATGGTAGTTTGAACATGTTAAATTTTGGTCATAAAGGATGTCTCATTGTGTTGTGTTCGGTGATGGTGTCATGATTAGCACCCTTCGGTGCCATGACGAAACCGAGGGCCTCCTATGGCGCGCGACATAAGGCTATGCTGCTTGGCACACACTGGTATCGAGGTGGCTAGTCATGATCCACCATGGAACTCTACCAATGGGATGTCTCCTCGAGGTCATTTCTTGGTTAGCCTTTTCTATTTGGCTAGAAGTTTAGATCGAATCCGGACACCTAATGGCATACAACCTCCGTGTGCACGTGGCAACGGCATTGGCCCTCTTTTCCGCCTCGGTGTGCACGGAGGGAGGAAGAAGGGAGGAATGAAGGGAGAGGCGAGCTGTGGATGTCTCCTCGAGGTCATTTCTTGGTTAGCCTTTTCTATTTGGCTAGAAGTTTAGATCGAATCCGGACACCTAATGGCATACAACCTCCGTCGTGGTCATGGCGTTGAGGATGAGGAACAACCACCCCCTCCGCCACCACCCACCCTGGCGGAACTGATGTAGATGGTGGTTGAAGGTCAGCGCCTATTAGCAGACGCTATGCGCCAGCTAGTCAACCGGGATGCTCGGCATGGTCGTCAGGGACCGGAACCAAATCAGCATAGTGACTTCAAGGATTTTCTTGACACCAAGCCCCCGCTCTTTAAGGAGGTGGAGGAACCTTTGCAAGCTAATGAGTGGTTGAATACCATTGAACAGAAGTTCCATCTGCTTCATCTGACTGAGGAGCTAAATACCGAGTATGCTTCCCACCAACTACATGGCCTGGCTGGTATTTGGTGGAGTCACTACCGCTCCACGTTGCCTCTTAATGTCCCGATCACTTGGGACTAGTTTAAAGCGGCTTTCCATGGGAATTACATTCCTCTAGGTTTGATGGCTATAAAGCACACTGAGTTCATGAGATTAACCCAAGGCAATAAAAGTTTGACCGAATACCTGCAAGCCTTTAACAACCATGCAAGGTATGCAACTGAGTTTGTGGATACTGATGCTAAGAAGATTGCTAGCTTCAAGCGTGGCCTCGGTCCAAAGCTGATGAAGACCATGGGCACTAGCAAATGTGCCACTTTCAATGATTTTATCAGTGATGCCCTGACCCAAGAGAATAATAATTCTATCTATGCTGCTTCCAAGAGCCGCAAGAGGGCCCTTGAGGCGGGTGCTTCCCAGTCCTAAGCTCCAGCTGCACCGAGGGCTCCTCCTCGCCCTCCTGCCATGAGTGCTAAGTTTTGTCCCCCGCAGAAGAAGGCTCTAGCTAAGACTGGGTTTTGCAAAGCATATACAGTGTCTCTACCAAAGGGTAGTTCTAGACAAGACAGCTCTAGTGTCCCTCCAAGCAACATGCCTTGCTGAAACTGCAACAAACCAGGTCATTGGTCTAGGAATTGTACATATCCTAAGAAGAATGCAAATCAAGGTGGCCGTCAGGAGCATGTTCATTATAATAGTATTGAAGAAATTCCATCTAGTGAAGTAGTCACTGCTAGTAAGTTCCTAGTTGACCAACATTCCGCAGTGGTGCTATTTGATTCAGGTGCTTTGCATTCCTTTATCAGTCCTATGTTTGTATCGAAGTTTGCACACAAATTACATACTATTGAAGATGGGGGTTATTGCATTAGAGCAGCAAGTGGTAATATTTCCACAAGTCAAGTAGTAAAAGGTGTAGAATTTGAAATAGAAGGGTGAAAGTACTCGCTTACCTTAGTGGTTTTGCCTGGATTAGGCATAGATGTTATGTTGGGCATGAATTGGATGAGTCAGAATGGGGTACTCATTGATACATCCACCCGGGTAGTTATACTCAGAGATCCTACTGATCAAAAAGGTTTTCTAGTGCAACTTCCCTAGAAAATTGATCTTTCTAGTGAAGTTCATGCGGTGCAAGCAAAGTCATTAGCTGATATTACCATAGTGTGTGAGTTTCCTAACGTTTTTCCTGATGATTTGCCAGGACTGCCTCCGGATCGGGATGTGGAGTTCAAAATAGAGTTGTTGCCTGGCACGACACCCATCTCTAGAAGACCCTATAGGATGCCTCCAAATGAATTAGCTGAACTTAAGTTGCAGTTGAATGAACTTTTGAAGAAGGGGCTAATTCGTCCTAGTTCATCTCCATGGGGATGTCCTGCTATCTTTGTAAATAAGAAGGACCAGTCGTTGCGAATGTGCGTAGATTATAGTCCTCTGAATGCAGTGATTGTCAAGAATAAGCATCCTCTACCACGCATCGACATCTTGTTTGATCAGTTGTCTAAAGCTAAAGTCTTTTCCAAGATTGATCTAAGGTCTGGTTACCATCAAATTAAAATCCGTCCTAAAGATGTTCCAAAAATAGCTTTCTCTACAAGATATGGTCTTTATGAGTATCTTGTTATGTCCTTCGGCTTGACCAACGCTCCCGCACACTTCATGTACTTGATGAATTCGGTGTTTATGCTCGAATTGGACAAGTTCGTGGTGATATTTATTGATGACATCTTGATATATTCTGAAAATGAGGAAGACTATAACAAAACCGACCAAATTATAAGAGCATAAGTACAGAAACAAGCACTGAAACGCTCAAATTTTCAAACTTGAGCCCATATAATCCCGGTAGTCAATCGAAACCACGAAGGATTTCAAACCAACTCCTTTACAACCAAGATCACATCATTCAACATACACATCACATGTTACATTTCATAAATAGAGCGGAGGTTCTTTTACAACACACGGAGTCGTAAATTATTACAAACGGAGTTCATAATGGAGCGGAAGCATTACACACGCATTTAGTTCAATACTACTGCCAGTCTTAATGATCAACATCCCACAAAAGCATTAAGGGGTATTTCTATCCAGCTTGAGGGGTATTTCTAACACTCACCGCACAGGCCCCTGCCAGGGCCGCACAAGCCACCTTTCGTACGATTCAGGAGTCACGGGTTCAAATGATGTCGCATCTCCAAGGGTGACACTCTGCTAGGTGCTAGGGACTCTAATCCCCCCTTGGTCTCACGCTAATGTCCCCAAGCACAACGTTACTCTCCTCCAAGATGCGACCTACCATTCGACTCCTGGCCTGAACCGAATTACTCGGCTTCGCGGTCAGAACGGCTTATCCGGCCAACTAAGTGTTAGACTGTGTTCAACATGACTCAAGGACGTACAGCGAATCGGTCCTTAAACGACTCAGACGGGCATAGCTCCGCACCCAAGACATTAAGTGTCTTGCGGCTGCACTATCGAACTCCCGCCCGGTCTCAAATTCATTTTTAGGCATGGTTCCATCCATGATAGCCAACATAGCCACTCGTGACCCATTCCTATATCTCGCGGATGACCGGAAATCACCCGACTTCTACCGGACTAAGCAGGGCTAAGCATTGACACGTACCTAAACCTAATTTCGGGTTTAAGTAAGATATCTGGACAAGGACAGGTGTAATGCAACAAGTGTTTTCAAACAACTCCTACAACTTAATGCAGTAAACAAGTAAAAGTACTTAAGAATTATATTTAAAACAATTGGGTCAGCATGCACCGGGGCTTGCCTTTTAGAAAAGAGGACGGGCGGTGATCCGGGCACTCAGGTAGGTCGTCTGCGGGCACTCCTTCGCCTGCTGGATCCTTGGGCTCCCTCTGCTGCTCCTGATCCTCCTCCGGAATCGCCCCCTCGAACTCGAGGAGTGTCACCCCCTCCGGTACACCTATTGCATGAATGCACAATAAATCTCATGGATGCATAATGAATGCAATATGCTCGGAATGGAATGCATTGCAGCAAATTTAAGTGTTCTATTCAATTTACTTCAATCTTACGTGCAAATCTCTTCTCCGGTAGAGAAGTACTTACCTAATCTATACAACCTAAGGTATAGTTGTTCCTCCTCTGTTAAGGTCCTAACACCTAACAATCACAAGAACAATTTTACTTAAGTTACCAATTGCAAGCACAAAATATCATAGCAAGACATTCTGGACAGCAGCTTAAAGTTTCTAACGTAACTGGAGATTCCTAACTCCAAAAGACATAATCCAAGATAATCTGGAAAGCTTATAAAATGCTCTTCAATTCCTTTTTAGACTTCAACACTTGATTCCTAAGTTTTCCTAGTCGAATTTCTAGAGTTCCAAAAATCTGTCCTCTTCACACAGAGAGTAGCCATTTCTGGATAGCCACTTTAAACAGCTATAACTCCTAGACTACTAGGCTAAATGCCTCCCAATTTTGACACAAGCTAGTTTATCAAGTTTACTACCACTTTGGTATTCACAAATTTCCCAGCAAACACTTTTATTAAGGGTCAAACCCAAAAATGCTACTAGCTGTCCAGAAAACCTAGAAATAAGAAGATTAAATATTTATTTATGTGTCAAACTTCCTCTATGACTAAACCAATGATACCAATAGTTCCCACATATCATAAAAACACCAGAAAGTAAGGGGTGCCAACCTAGAACATTTATTTTCATCCTTTTCTTAATTTACTTAATTAATTTAGTGGGAAATTAAACTTATATACAAACTACTTAGAAGATTCTATAAAAATTACAGGAGGCTCCCTAGCCCACTAGGAGGCTCCTGTAAACATTTTAACTAAAGTTATTCACATAAACTCCCTACAAAAAATTCACAAGCCAAAAAGGCTGATTTTTGCATAAATAGGAAACCCTCTTGAAAAGTGTCAAACAACAGATTTCATATTTTACCTAGTATCATTCTACCCTAAGAACAACACTCCCAAAATTTTACCTTTACTGGAACTATAGAAAAATTATGAAAATTTATTCAAGTATCTCCTAATATAAAATGACAACACCAAAACTTGAGAACTACTCAAGCAATAGGATCCAAAGTTTTACCAGAGCTAGTATATATATGAAATCACATACTCACCAAATTTCATAATTTTTGGAACACTGAAACTCAAGATATGATTTAAACAAGTTTGCATGTAATTTAAAACATATCTCAAAACCCTAATTAATTATTCCAGAATTTAAACATCTCATAAGCATTTGATATTTTTCCTAGATCCTACTCTTTATGTGGAACCCAACAAAATTTGGATCACCATTTTTGGATCTACCAAACCCTAGATATGAAAATCACAAACCTTATTCAAATCTGTAAAATAATAAAGAAACTGAAATTTCAAACAAAACAAAAAGGAACCACTGGGCCGGCCGACCCGCCAGCGCGGCCCAGCTCGAGCGGCGCGGCCTGCTCCCGCGCGCGGCCTACGCTCGGCCTCCCGCCCGCACGCGCTCTGACGAGCGGGTCCCACTTGTCAGCGAGACGAAGGCGGGGGAGGAAAACGGTCGACGGCGAACTCGCCGCCGGCGACAGCTCCGGAGAGACCAAGGGCACAGGCATGTTCGCCTCTTCCTTGCGAACCTAGGGGTGCTACTAATTGGAGCAATTGCTGCGACTATGGGGGATGGCGGCGGGCATGGCGGCTCACGGCCGCGGTTTGGCCGGCTCCGGCGACTAGACGGCGGCGCGACCCAAACGGTCGGTACCGTGAGCACCAGTGGCTCAAGGCGGACTCACAAGGTCATAGAAGGAAGGCTGTGGGGTCCTAGAGAAGCACGGCCACGACGACGGTGGCGCTCCGGCGAGAAACGCCCGAGGCGGACGGTGGCGGAGATGGCAATACGGCCTTACCTTCACACGATTGACTCAACTACGGGGTGGAGGAGACAGGGAGGTTCAAGATGGAGCAGCAGATGAGGGTTGGTGGACAATGGTGCGGTGGTGAGTGCACGCGAGCTCATCGGAGTGGGGGCGGCAATGGCGGCTCGGTTTCTCCGCTCAGCAGACGAGAGAGGGAAGGAGGAGGAGGGAATGGATGGGTGAGGTTGGGATGACAGCAAAGGCACCCTTCTAGGCGCTCGGCAGCTGGCCAAGGCACCAGGTGGCGCGCGGCGCGTGGAGGACACGCGGCGGCGACGGCCTACGGCTGTCGGTGACTGAAGTTTCGTTTCAGAGCTCGATGGCGTCGACTGACAGCGCGATTTTGATTCCATTTTACTCCTAATCAGGCCTGAATTAGCAGAAAGTGATAATACCAAAATGGTAGAGCTACATGAGGACTACAACTTTGTCAATTGGCTCAAGGACTGATTCGGCCTGGTTTGTGAGTTATAAGGTGCCAAAGTGGGGTACATTGAAACTGTTTACAGCTTCACACTTAGCTAAAATTGCTAAGTCCCAAAACAACCTCTAAAACTGACTTGTGGGCCATTTTTTAGTATGTTCTGTTCATTTTCATGAGATGGCCATATTAGAACTTTTGTTCCTTATGAAATTCTCTACAACTTTGCTTAAGGTTGCTCCTCCATGCAAGATTTCTAAGCTAGGCTTTTTAATTGGTCAAACTAGATCACTCTAGGGGTCCAACTTAGTCAACAACATTTGGAAGGGCAATTTGGTAATTTTGGTCAACATGAACATTGCTCCACTACTTACCCTAAATGTGATTAAGGTGTTATTAGACCTAATTAGCCACTCTACACATTGGTTGCACAAAATTCCTAGTGTCACATACTTTGAAACAAGTAATTCAATACTTTCACCCAAATGTTGCAAGCTCATGTTGCACCTATTGCATGAGTGTGTTGCATAGCACTTGCTAATTATGTTACACTAAAGTGATTGACATGTCTCAAAAGGAAATTGCACATATGGTACTTGTGTGTTGCACACTACTCACTTCCTAATACACATGAAATATAAACACCTGTTACAATGTTTCAAAAGTATGTTTCACACATTGTAAGCTCATGCATGAAATGAATGATGCTCACACTCATGAATGAGATGATTAATGTTAATGCTCATGAAATGCAATGCAATTAAGGAAGCCAAACACCTGGGGTGTTACAAAGACCACGCTGAACATCAGCGTATAGTCCTCACAAGACTGCGTGAACATCAACTGTATGCAAAATTCAGTAAGTGTGAATTCTGGCTTTGTGAAGTACCTTTCCTAGGGCATGTGTTGTCTGATGGGAGAATTATGGTGGATCCCACCAAGGTACAAGAAGTACTAGACTAGAAGGCTCCTATCTCGGTTCATGAGGTCCGGAGTTTTCTTGGATTGGCAGGCTATTATCATCACTTCATCCCAGATTTCTCTAAAATAGCCAAGCCAATGACTCGGTTGTTGCAAAAAGACACCAGGTTTGTCTGGACTCCTGAGTGTGATATGGCTTTTCACAAACTGCAAACCCTCCTAACCTCGGCTCTGGTTTTGGCACAACTGGATATCGAGAAACCATTTTATGTGTATTGTGATGCCTCAGGCATAGGTTTGGGAGGTGTTCTAATGCAGGAAGGCCGAGTAATTGCATATACCTCTCGACAACTTTAGAAGCATGAGGTGAATTATCCAACACATGACTTAGAACTCGCTGTAGTGTGTTCACGCTTTGAAAGCCTGGCGGCATTATCTGTTGGGCAATGTTTGCAATATCTATACTAACCATAAAAGCCTCAAATATATCTTCACCCAACCCAAGTTGAATATGCATCAAAGAAGATGGCTTGAGTTGATTAAAGATTATAATCTCCAAGTGCACTATCATCCTGGCAAGGCAAATGTGGTTGCCGATGCTTTAAGCCGTAAGTCTCATTGCCACTCCTTAGTGGAAAGTGATTTTCATCTGTCTCGCCTTCTACACCCAGCAATTCTATACAATATCACTGTCCGTTGCACTCTCAAGAGTAGAGTTATTAAGCTCCAAAAGACTGACACTGCTATATTCCACATCAAGCGTAAGATGAAAGAGCAAGAAACTAAACATTTTAGGGCAGATGAAGAGGGTGTGCTGTGGTTCAAGGATAGGTTAGTGGTGCCTAAGGACCGAGAGCTTAGAAATCATATCATGTCTGAAGCACACTCTTCTAAGTTGTCCATCCATCTTGGTAGTAATAAGATGTATTACGATTTGAAGCCATACTATTGGTGGACCAAAATGTGGAAAGAGATAGCTGCATATGTTGCTAGGAGTGATACTTGCTGTAGGGTTAAGGCTGTGCACATGAAAGCTGGATTGCTTCAACCACTTTCTCTCCCAGGTTGGAAATGGGAGGAGATAAGTATGGACTTCATTGTTGGACTTCCTCCTACTGTCAAGAATCATAACTCTATCTGGGTAATTGTAGATCGTTTAACCAAGTCGGCTCACTTCATTCCTGTCCGAGCAGACTATCGTCCTACTAACTATGCTGAGTTGTACTTCAATCAGATAGTCTGGCTCCATGGGATCCCTTGCACTATCATTTCTGACCGTGGTCCACAGTTCACTACTCGTTTTTGGGAACACTTGCATCATCTTTTGGGAACCAAGTTAGTGAGAAGCTCTGCGTATCACCCCCAGACGTCAGGTTAGACTGAATGAGTTAACCAAATCTTGGAGGATATGTTACGGGCATGTGTTATTTTGTCCAAGGGTTCATGGGAGAAATGGTTGCCTCTACCTGAGTTTTCATACAATAATAGTTATCAAGAGAGCATTAAGATGGCCCCATTCGAAGCATTGTACGGTCGTAAGTGTAGAACCCCACTGAATTGGGTAGAAGCAGGTGAAAGAAGGTATTATGGGATTGATTTTGTCAAGGAGGCTGAAGAACAAGTTCATACCATCAAATTACATATGGCTGTAGCTCAATCTAGATAGAAAAGTTACACTGATCGCCGTAGAAAACCGATCGAGTTTGAAGTTTCACCTATGAAGAGTGTACAACGTTTTGGTGTGAAGCGGAAGCTTGCACCGAGATACGTGGGTCCTTTCCAGATCATAGGCAAGAGTGGAGCTGTCGCATATAAGATCCAGTTACCTCCTAAAATGAGCACCATTTTCAATGTTTTCCATGTATCTCAGTTAAAGAAATGTCTTCGGGTTCCCGAAGAAAGAGTTCCATTAGGGGATATCAAGCTAGAATCTGATCTAACCTACGAAGAAAAGCTAGTCCGTGTGATTAACAGTCGAGAGAGGGTAACTAGGAGTCGAGTGGTTAAGTGGTATAAAGTAATGTGGAGTAATCAGGGTAGTGAGAGTGATGCTACGTGGGAACGAGAAGACTATTTACATGAGGGTTATAAGGAATTCTATCAACAATGGTACGTTTTCCAAATCTCGGGACGAGATTTTTATAAGGGGGGAGGGCTGTAACACCTCAGGTGTTTGGCTTTCATATTCGCATTACATTTCATAAGCATGAGCATCATTCATCTCATTAATGTCTTTATTTTGCTTGCAACATGAGTATGCAACATACTCTAATATGCTTGTTCCATAATTGATTTGCTTATGAAATGTGAGTGGTGCAACTTGTAGATACAACATGGGGTCTCATACTTGGAAACATGGCAATGTTGTTAGTATACTATGATAAGCTTAATTGTTGCAACAAGGTCTTGAAACATATGCAACATGGTAGTGCAACATTTTGGTGGAAATGTTTGTTTGCTTGTTTCAACTTATGTGACACTTGGAATTTTGGGTAACCAAGGGGTAGAGTCGCTAATTATATCCTATAACACCTTAATTACATTTAGGGTAATTAGTGGAACAATGTTCATGTAGACCAAAATGACCAAAATGCCCTCCTAGGTGTTGTTGACCAACCTTTGAGCCCTAGAATGCCTTGGTATGACTATTTAAAAAGTCTAGCTTAGAGATCCTGCATGGAGAAGCAACCTTAAGAAAAGTTGTAGGGAATTTCATAAGGAACAAAAGTTCTAATATGGTCATCTCATGAAAATGACCAGAACATGCTCAAAAATGGCCCACAAGTCAGTTTGAGGGGCTGCCCAACACTTAGAAAATTTCTAAGTCTGAAAATTAGAGTTTCAGTTTCAATGTACCCTACTTCGACGCCATGTAACTCACAAACCAGGCCGAACTAGTCCAAGCTCCAATTGACAAACTTGTAGTACTCACATAGCTCTACAAAATTGTTGCTATCATCTTTTGTTGACTCAAGCTAGATTAGGAGATAATCGGCACCAAAGTATCGCTGTCAATCACCTTCGTTGACACCGTTTCAGTCGATTGCTGACTTTCAGTGGCCGACTGGCCTCAGACCGGAGACGCCGTGTGGACACACGGTGGCACCCGTATGCCGGCCACAGTCCCACTGGTCAGGTCACGAGCGTCTATAGGTCGCCACGATGTCCACAGCTCGCCTTTCCCTTCATTCCTCCATTCTTCCTCCCTCTGTGCACGCTGAGGCGGAAAAGAGGGAAGCTACCGTTGCCGCGAGCTTTGCCGCCATCGTGCGAGCTCGATGTCACATTGCAGCCGCCCAAACCCCGTCCACAGCTCCGCCAGGGACACCACCACCTCCTCCATCCCTTACTTGAGCCAATTATGTGGAGGTAAGGGGCACATTGCTGTTTCTGCCACCGCGAGATCTCGCCAGCATTCTTTCGCGCGACGACTCACCGTGGCCAGCACAGCACCGTACACCTTTGCTTTCCCTAGCGCGTGTTCCTTCTGCCCTACCACCCGTAGATGCTCTAGTGATGACGCTACCGCAAATGCCGGCCCGGCTAGGCCGGAACGCGGCCGCGCACTATCGCGCCATGGCTGCCGGTGAGGTGCTCACATGGCCAGCCGCACTCGTACCACCTCAGTCTATAGCCATAGCCTAGATAGGTCCGCCGCCTCCTCGTGAAGCCTATACCGGGCTTGATTGAGGCGGTCGAGGCTCCCCATCGTCGGCGTACCACCGTGCGCCTCCACCGTGCCGCCATCACCGACGGCGAGCACCCACCCATGCCCCGCTGCCCTATTCTCACCACCTATCGACACGGCTTGAGGTGGGGATCACGCTGGTACCCTCGGTTCTGCCGGTCGACTCACCGGCGGCGAACTCCGACCACCGCCATCCGCCTTTCCTGCCAGGTGTCACTGACATGCAGGCCCCTCCTGTCAGACGTAGGCGCGGGCGGGAGTGAGAGCAGGCCGCAAGCTGGGCCACGCTGGCGGGTCGGGCCGACCCAGTAGCCCTTTTGGGTTTGGAAATTTTTGTTTTTCTTTATATATTTCACCGTTTTGAATGTTATTTGTGATTTTCATATTTAGGGTTTGACTTATCAAAAAATTTTGATTCAAATTTTGTTGGACTCTGTATGAAGTCTAGTATTTAGGAAAAATATCAAATATATAGGTGTTGTTTATTTTCTAGAAGATTTAATTAGACCTTTGAAATGTGTTTTAAAATGAATATAAACTTGTTAAATGGATAACTTGAGTTGCAATGTTCCAAAAATTATGAAATTTGGTGAGTACGTTATTCCATGTCTATACTAGCTTTGGTAAAAATTTGGATACTAGTGCTTGAGTACTTTTGAAGTTATGATGCTATCGTGTTATACTAGAAGATACTTGAATGAATTTGAGTAATTTTTCTGTATGTGCAATGCTCATGAAATTTTATGGAGAGTGTCCTGATACCCTAAGGCTGCTAAGAAAAATATGGTTTATATTGTTTGATACTTTTCAATGTGAATTATTAATTATGCAAAAATCAGCCTTTTTTGCTTGTGATTTTTGTGTAGGGAGTTTCTGTAAATAACTTTAGTTAAAATTTTTACAGTAGCCTCCTAGTAGGGCAGAGAGTCTACTGTAAGTTTTGTAGAATTTTCTGAGGAGCTTCCCTATAAGTTTAATTTCCCACTTAATTAGTTAAGTAAATTAAGAAAGGGGTTAAAATAAATGTCTTGGGTTGTCACACCTTACTTTCTGGTGGTTTTTAGTCAGGTGTTAACTAGTAGTGTCATTAGTTTGGTCATAAGGGTAGTTTGACACATGAATAAATATTTAATTTTCTTATTTCTAGGTTCTCTGGACAGCTGGTAGCATTTTTGGGTTTGAGCCATGATAAAGGTGTTTGCTGGGAAACTTGTGAATACCAAAGTGGTAGTAAACTTGTTAAACTAGCTTGTGTCAAAATTTGGGGACATTTGGCCTAGTAGTCTAGGAGTTGAAGCTGTTTAAAGTGGCTGTCCAGAAATGTCTGCTCTCTGTTTGGAGAGGATAGATTTCTGGAAATTTAGAATTTCGACTAGGTAAACTTTGGAATTAAGTGTTGAGGTCTAAAAGTGAATTGTAGAGCATTTTATAAGCTTTCTAGATTGTCTTGTATCATGACATTTGGATGTTTGGATCTACAGTTGTGATAGAAATACTTAGCTGCTGTCTAGAATGTGTTGTTGTGCTATTTTGTGCTTGGTTGGTGGTAACCTTAAGTAATGTTGTTCTTGTGATTGTTAGGTGTTAGGGCCTTAACTGAGGAACATTTACACATTAGGTTGTGTAGATTAGGTAAGTACTTCTCTACCGGAGAAGAGATTGGCACTTATTATGAAGTAATTTGAATAGAACACTAGGATTGTTGTAGTGCATTTCATTCCGAGCATGCAGCATTTCTTCTTATGCATCCATGAGATATATTGTGCATTCATGTAATAGGTGTACCGGAGGGAGTGACACTCATCGAGTTCGAGGGAGCGATTCTGGAGGAGGTTCAAGAGCAGCCGGGAGAACCCGAAGAGGCAGCCAATGAAGGAAATGCCATTGACGAGCTACCGGAGTGTCCGGATCATCGCCCTTCCTTGTTCCTAAAAGGCAAGCCCCGGTGCATGCTGACCCAATTATTTTATATATCAATCTTGAGTACTTTTACTTGTTTACAGCGTTAAGTTATAGGAGTTGAGTGAAAACACTTGTTGCATTATAACCATCCTTGTCCAGATATCGCAACTGAATCCTAATTAAGTTTAGGCACGTGTCAATGCTTAGCCCTGCTTAGTGCGGTAGAAGTCGGGTGATTTCCTCTCATCCGCGCGATGTAGGAAATGGGTCATGAGTGGCTATGTTGGCTATCATGGTTGGAACCATGCCTTAAAATGAAATTGAGACCGGGCGGGAGTTTGATAGTACAGCCGCAAGACACTTCACATCTTGGGTGCGAAGCTATGCCCGTCTGAGTCATTTAAGGACTGATTCGTTGTATGTCCTTGAGTCATGTTGAACACAGTCTAACACTTAGTTGGTCGGATAAGTCGTTCTGACCGCGAATCCGAGTAATACAGTTCAGGGCAGGAATCGAATGGTAGGTCGCATCTTAGAGGTAGTAAGGATGTGCTTGTGGACATTGGCATGAGACAAAGGGGGTGTTAGAGTCTCAAGCATCTAGCTGAGTGTCGCCCTTGGGGATGCGGCATCAGTCGAACTCGCGACTCCTGAACTATACCAAAGGTGACCTGAGCAGCCCTCGCCAGACGTGACTCGGTGAGTGTTAGAAATACCCCTCCAGCTGGATAGGAATTTGATTCGAAACACTGTCGCTCCCGGTTAGTGAGCACTTGACTTGAGCAGCGGCAACGTAGATCTCATTAAATTGAACAGATGGTTAAGCGAATGATATAATGATGCTGCAAATTAGACCTACTATGGTTATTATTGTTTGATTATAATCAAGTGAATGTTTAGTACATGTGCTAAGATAGATGACAGGTTAATGCTAAAAATAACTGCTAGTACATGTAAAAAGAGTTCCAATTACTTATGCTTTTCCACAAATGTGATGTCAGCCAGCTCCACTTATGAAAGCCTTGCATAATCCTTGGTGTCTTTTATTTTCCGTTTCGACAGGTAAGTCTAGCTGAGTACATTCCAGTACTCAGGGTTTATTCCCTCCTGTTGCAGATGACATGCTTTTATCAGGGCTTCTGCAAGAACTGCCTCCACCCCGCGGGTGATGAGGACTAGATCACTCAGGCGTGATCGTCTGTTAGTTACTTTCCTGAATGCTTTTGTGGGATGTTGATCTGTAATACTGATAGTGGTATTTGAACTAAGTGTGCGTGTGTTATGCTTCCGCTACTTTATGAACTCGGTTTGTAATAATTTGCAACTTCGTGTGTTGTAAGCAAATTTCCAAACTACTTGTGGAATGTAATGTGGGATGTGTTATGTTGAATGATGTGATCTTGGTTGTGAACGAGCTGGTTTGAAATCCTTCATGGTTTCGATTGACTACCGGGATTATATAGGCTCAAGTTCGAAAATTTGAGTGTTTTGGCGCTTGTTTTTGTACTTGTGCTCTTATAATTTGGTCGGTTCAGTTACATATACAAGATTATCTTAAAGAGCTCATTTATTCTAAGACAGTAAAGCAACTTTGCACACTCTCTCTTACTTAAATATCTTTAAACAAAATCATATTAACTAATTATATATATTCTAACAAGCAAACTTTTTATTTTGGTTTTTAGTTATGCCTCTTTTTATTTCTTTTCTATAATAACTAATATAGATAAATCACATGTAAAGAAAGAAATACTTATCTAGATACAGGAGATGTATCTCCTCCAAGCTAGATGTTGACATAGTCGTTCATCTTGAATCTTTGACAGCATAGGCGCACTTCTCTTCTCTAGAGCTCTAAAGGCAGTGCTCTCAAAGTGGATGAAAACATCTATTTGTACTTTTTCAAATCCTGCTAAACTCAAATAGACTACAAAGCTCATGGAATAGATTAAGCGTTAGTGATAAACCTTCTATGCCTTATTTGTTTAGAGCATTTCAGGAATTGATAGGGTATCTCTATCTCAGTATTTTTGGATTTTCATTTTTATGTGTTTTATATATATGCAGATGACAAATGCAAGATATATTATTTTTTATGCCTCCATAGTAAATATCTAGAATACTTATTTACATGGGGCTTAAAAGTTTTCTTCTTAAATGTAATGAGATGATGCAATAAAATATATTTTTATTCTTTTCCTTTTTCAATGTAAGAATATTAAAGATAGAAATGCTTATATGGATGATTATATTAAAAACTAAGGGTAGCACCAAAAATAACTATGATCAAGTAAACATGGTAGAGTAAAATTAATTAATGCAAAAGAAATAAATATGCAAATAACTACCGAGTTTACCTTTCGGCGAAGATTCAGAGATTTAGGTTCATCGAATCAGACCATATGCCCTTATACCTTTCCTTGTGTTGATGTATCTGGTGGTGTTCTCTCTTTCTTCTTCTACACCTTCTTGGACTAAGGACTCTCTTTCTGTAGTTCATCTTTCTTATATTCTTCCTCTTTGCATATTGTGATGACCGGTGTGTCTGTTGGTGGTGTAACTTCCTCAAGGGGAGTTTCATTTTTCTCAGGTTCATCATTCCAATGGTCTTCATATCTAGACACTTCCCCTAGATAGTCTACCTATCCATCCTTAGTGATTTGCTTCTTTTGGCACTGAGAACGATGTCTCCTCGACCTGTTTTTCTTGGGCTGCTCATAAGAGATATAGCTATTGAAATAGCAGCATACCTTTTCTGTAGGAAATTAAAAGTGGATCTGTCCTAATTTCATGTAGATGATCGTGCTAGTGGTGTTGAGGAATGGTCTTCCTAAGATGAGGTGGACATCATCTTCATCTCCCATGTCTAGAATCATGAAGTCGGTTGGAACATAGTGATCTCCGATGTTGACCATGATGTCTTTTGCTATTCCCTCAGGAAATCAGAATGTTTGATCCACCAGCTGCAACCGCACATGTGTTTGGTATAAAGGTCTATTACCATACAAATGTTTATATGTACTGTAGACATTATGTTGACGCTTGAGCCGATGTCGCAGAACATCTTGTAAAAGGTACTTTCCTCGATCTTGCAATCTATGATTGGTACTCCTAGATCATCCTTCTTGGTGAGATATGGTGACGGCAGAAGGTGGTCATACTCTATCTTAATAGTGTTAACCATCCACACTAGGTCTTCTTTTTGTTGCTTAGCTTTGTTCCTCCTCCTATTGTTGTTCTTCTTCTTTGGAGTAGTAGTTGGATCAGCCTAGATGTACGGTGTCTAGGGATAGACAGGAGCCTTGAGTGTACGCTTCTTGAAACTAAACCTCTCCTTTCTATCATTCATTGTGAAATAGATCTTAGCACTATCCGCATAGATGATGGCTTTGGCTGTGCTCAAGAATGGTCATCCCAAAATGATGGGTGCTCTCTCATCTCCTCCTGTTTCTATAACCATAAAGTCTACCGGTACACCTGAGTGTCCAACTCATACATAACATCTTCAAGAATTCCTTTGGGGTAACACAGTGTCTGATCTGCAAGCTGCAAACATATGGTTGTGTATAACAAAGGTTCACCATGAATTTTCTCCTAAATTACCCTTGGCATGATGTCGACACTTGCTCCAAGATCACAAACAACTTCTTCAAAAGTGTGAGCTCCAATGGCGATAGGGATGACAGGTCTCCCTGGACCACCTTTCTTCTTCGGTAAGGAGTCATCCTCCCATGCTTATGATGGTACGGTGAAGTAGTGTCCTACATTGTAAATGTCTACAAGATTCATAGTTTCTAAATCTTCTGGCTTCCTCGGAATCTTACCTTTTTCGGTCATAGGAACTAAAGCTGCTAGTTGTGATATATGTGATTCTATCATCTTATTAAAGATATGTTGATTCTTTATTGTAGAAGTAAAGCTATCCATTCTATTGTTAATGATTTCTAGAATTTTATCATTGGAAGATAACTTCCTGGACATGTTCTCAACAACTTTATTTTGATTAGTAATCATCTCTCAAGGGTGGTTGGCTGAAGTTATTACCTTGGTAGTTACCTGGGTAGTTGTTGACACTTCTAACGCCACTCCCGCTAAGTTGTCATCCCTAGCATGGCGCTAGAAGTGTTTGGTACAGAATTGCTCCTCTTAGAATAAGTATAGGATCCGCAAGCGTACAAATAAAATACCATCATAGCACTTCACCGGGAAATATTCCAGGTATCATTAATTTATATTTAGCTTAAGGGAAAGAACTAAGGACTTAAATTCAAGATAGATTTGCAACATACGACTACTTATGAGAAATCAATCACACAGTCACTTACTATGGCAGGGGTAAGCCATAAGAGATAAATAAATATAATGAATTATAAAGCATAAGGGAATAAATCACGCAGAGATTAGAGATAGACTACTCATCATAAAGGTAGGTTGACGTTTGATTAGTTCAAGAGATCGAATTCTATGTAGTTCTAATCTACTAAGTCATTCATTTACTTTAGCAAACACACAATCATATATAGCATAAAAGACTCTTCATCTATGTACAAGGAATATTACTGAAGAAAGCCAGAACATAGCAAGACTTCCTATGTAACTTCAATTCTGCCTGTCCTATCAATGAGGGTGGACTATGTAAGACTCAACAAAACTATCACTTCCATGAACTACCACACAACCCAACCAATAGGATACATTTGTAGGTAAATAGCATCTAAGCACCATGCTTACATGTGATCTACCACTTAACTCCCTCGCGAAGAAAGCTAAGCGCTTTGCAAACTTATACATAAACTCATTATCAATCATAACCATATCAAATGCATTACTAGAGCAAACTAGAAACATAATAAATAGAAACATAATGATATTTAGAATAAAGTCATAGAGTAAAGATACAAAATAGTACCAATACTTTGATGATGAAGATCTGAATCCTGAGCACAATCGCCTGACTCTTCCTCTATCTAGTCTAAACCTATGTATAACTTGAAGAATTAGAGTAGCTATTCTAATTCTCTGGTGGAGAGAACTCTCTCTAAACCCTAGCTCTGCAGATGGCTCCCTCTACTGAGTTGCTGATGAATTCTTGGTTTCTCCTAGGGTCAGGGGTCTAGCTTATATAGCCCTCTAGGAAGCACCACAACTCTTAGATCAAACCGACCTTGATCTACAATTATTATTCATCCTTAAAGGCGATGGAGGCAGGATCCGCGAGGTCACGCCTAATTGTTTCCGTGGCCTGGGTGGCCACCCATGAGGTGGGGGCAGGCGCCCCACCTGTCAGGCCAGCTGGCCTCCTCCTTCGCAGGGTCGCCATCACGAGTCTTCTAGATTATTCTTTTTTATAGTGGGTCGATTTCTCTCTATGTAAATCTAACTTGTGGGCCTCTTTTGATTGTTTCCTAATAACCCCCTGCAAAAATAGACATTCACCAAAACTCATGGAAATTATCAGTAAAAACCCCTAAGTTTATGGTGTAGCTCATTTTAACCCTTCTTTTGACTCTTTGTTGACATATAAAATTGATGGTTAAGAACCGTCAACAAACTCCCCCAAGCTTACCTTTTGCTTGTCCCTAAGATAATAGCTAAACCTAAGATGGATCAGGAGTTGCTGCAATGCTTTCATGCTTTAAAAGTACACATGTGCTCAAACAAGAATTCTTCTTCTAGACTAGAGTGGACTGCACTGACTTTCAAACTTACTCATGTTTCTTCAACCATGGGGCTTTTTCGTGCACTTGGGTCTTGAGTAATTGAAAGATAGAACAATTAAGTCAAGCGCTATGTCTCATGATCTTTGTTCCACCTCTGTCCTAGAGTTTTCATAAATGTTTGCAAATAAAACTCAGAGTTTCTTAAGTATGACTCTAACAAGTCTCTCAATATGTGGTATTTGTGGATCCTTACTAAGGCATCGAAAGAGTTTATGCCTTGCCTCTCCTCTCAAAATATGTAGTATTTTTGGCTCAAGGCAAATCTTTGATGTGCCTTCTCTCTCTCACCCTATAACTAATAAGGCTTATGTGGAGCTCATAGGTGTGGCGATAGCTCATACATACTTGCAATGCATATGTTGCTCAGTCAAACCATGGATTTGGAGAAACTTTTCATACAATCAAATCGAGATGTGCAGGTGTGGTTTGATATGGTGGCTAAAATGATGGGGAATAAATGAGGTAGAAAGAAAGAGGAGAAAGTCTAATCCTTCAATGCTCCATACTTGAAAATAACTTCTCTTTTTAAACTTTGAAGAATAAATGAGAACCTATCATTGGGACAAGGGTCCAATCTTTCTTTTGCTTTTCTTTCTCTTCTTCTCTTTTTTCAGCAGCAAGTCTCTTACACAGAAATATTGATATGGGAGGAATGATGATAAAAACTTGGAGCATTTATAGTGGTATTTGGCTAGCAGAAAAAGGGGATCCTATGGGGAATATTTTTGGTGTTTGCTCTCAATGTAAGAGCACAACATTTCTGGTGGATCTAAATGGGACAAATATATGGTGGTGCATACTTCCAAGGTAGAAATAGCAAGGGTGCATAATGTGTGCAAGTGAATCTTGATTTTAACCGCATGACAAGCCCCTAGGGGTCAACACAGCTTGACCAAACTCAACACAATTACAAGTAGTAAATATGTGAGGGTTTCCTATTCTAATATGTATGGCTGTGGTAGGAATTTAACACTTAGTCATATAAGGAACTCATCATGAGGCATTTTAAGTTTTCAAAACAAAGCTCTAGAATTTAGTGTCACTAGGAACAAAATAAACAGCAGCTCAGACTATATCATATCATGTCCATCAATTACCTAGACTTAGTTTAAGCATATGCTCCCACATGTTTAAAGTGTAGAGCAAAATCGTGTGTCAATAGTTTAATCCAATCCTTGGGAGAATTCGAGGTTGAAAACTAGGTACTTGAAAAGAATTACAACAGAGCAACTGTTCATCATTTCCATCATGCATTCTTCAAGTCTACAAACTTAATAACAGAAATAAAGCAACAGAATTAAAAAGCACACTTTTATACACACTCTTTTTTATTTAGTTTTCATATTTTTAGAACAAACTAAAACAAGCACACTTAAAATAGTAAATATTTATTTTATTTTTTTTAGGTTTTGCTGATTTTTTTAAAATGCATGAAAAATAAACAAAAAGAGATTGCAAAAAGAATAATTGCAAAGGAAAAGAAAACTTACCTTGGGTAGTGGGGGTCCTCCCCCAAGCTAGATCTTGCTGTTGTCATTCAGTCCATGCAAAGGTACCCCAATATTTCTTCCATAGTCCGGGCATTCTATTCTCGTCCCTCTTGAATGCTTGTTAAGGTCTGGGTGGTGTTGTGGTTCCACTGGTGCTGCGCCTCCCACATCCAGGTGTTGTAGGCTTGGCCATCTATGAGTGTTTGGAGGGCATTGTCGGTGCACTGGTGAAATGTCACATTCTCTTGATAGTACTGTTGTGGGGTGTAATGGAACCTAGCAGCATCGGATCTACGTCCGCGTTCAAACTCTTCTTGTGCTCCACCCGATGATGTCCCTACTCCATTGGGGTCAAATGAGTGCCTTCCACCCCCTGATGAAGTTCAGTCTCCATGGGGATCAAATGTTTGTGTTGGTGGAGGTGGTTGCTCATAGCCCTCCTGTGGCTGATGAGTTGGAGGATACTCCCATGGGTTTATCACCCGATAGTTGTGATCCATCTAACTATCATAGCTAGCATGAGCTGGTTGTTCTTGGCCAAGGTCAGTTCCGCGTCAAACTGGTTCTTGACGACAAGTGATTCTTTCAGAGGTGATCCTTCGAGGTGCTCGAGCATTCACTGGTTGAGCTTGTAAATCAACATGGAAAGTTCTGACAGAATAGAGGGCCAACTCCGGGTTAGGTAACCAGAGCTAGATTTCACTATACATCATATAAAGCTCATCGTTTACCCTCTTTAAAAGGTGGGCATGAAAAAGATGATCATAACCAAAAGTATCACGATTCTCTTCAATAAATTCAAGGGAGGCACCTTGCAACATATCTAAGTTTGAAGCAATGCGAGTAACAAGTGAACAAACAACAATGGGTCCTACTTGATAAGTGGGAACAATCAACCAATGGGCTACAAAAAAGCGGATAGGCGAGACTTTGATTTTCTTGACAGCTGCATACATCAGCTGTAGGTCCACATTTCTAACCTTGCTTGTGTCATCATGAGGAAAAATGTGAAGCCTAGCCATTTATTAAAGAACCTAAGGGTTGGGTGTTCTATATCGCTAGTCCGATGAGAATTGAAAATAGAGTGTTTAGAAATCTTAGTCCAAAACTTATGCTTCTCAAAATTTTCTAAAGCATCATCCAAATCTAGCGGAATGTTGTTCAAAAAATTAAGGAGGTTGCTAAGCTCTCTCCAAGTAGGATAAAACTCACGTGTGAAAAGCCTAAAATAGACTCCTAACTTGGTGACCCTTAAGGTGCAGAGAAATTCTATGGTTAATAGCTTAGACCCTAACTCAGAGACATCCCAAGCAGACGTCCATCCTATTAATGAGAAAATAGCATCGAATTTAGAACTCATACCAGCTTCTTGGAGTAGTGCGAGGTCAAATGCTGGCATGTGGGTGAACTCCTTGTCTTTGATCTTCTTGTATACTTCTTTCTCATGAGCGTCTCTCAGTCCAAGCTGACTTGGCTTGCAAAGGATCTTTGGTGCAGGTGATGAAGAGGAAGCAGGTGTAGGAGCAGCAGGAGGGTCGATGCTCATGTCAGAGCCGGCTCTTGATGATGCTCATGTCGATCTCTTGGTTCCAATGCTCTTGACTGCCCCTACAGCTCCCTTGGCAAACTTCTTCAATCCGCTCATCCTGCAAAACTGACAAAGACAAAACTCGTGGAGAAGGTTGGAGATAGGGTTAGTTGGTTAGTTGTCCAGAGTCAGGGGCCCAGAGGTTAGTCATCCAAGAGATTAGTTTTAGTTGGTTTTCGACAGAACCTCCCCTTAATTTTTAATTTGCTCTAACTCTAGTTGGGCAGCATCTCCACTAATTATAGAATGATTAAGACAGTACTAAACCCTTCCCTTCTCTTGCTCTAAAACTCAAGATCACTCTTCTTACTCCTCTCTTCTCTCTTCTCTCTTTCTACTCTCTACTCTTGCAGAAAACTAGAAGTCGAGAGCAGCTTATGAACTTAAAATTTTGAATGTGGGTGGTGCATAGAAGCAATGGGAGAGAGGTTTTTTATAGAGGAGGAGGAGGCTAGGTGGGCGCCCAAGTGGTGGGGGTGGCCACCCCACTTCCTACCCCTTCCTAGCTAAATTTTTTCCCACCTCCTCTTGCTTCATGAGTAAGCACCAAAAAAGTTATGTGGTGGTGGATTTAGCGGTGGAAAAGAGAAAATGGTGGAGGTGAGTGAAGTGGATGAAATAATGTGATGTGATGTATGTGAGGTGGAGTGTATGACATGTGGGTCCTATGATGGTGGGTCCACAATGCACCATAGATAAAAAGAAATGCAGGAAATTAAAGAGTAAAACTAAAATACTTAAAATATACGAAGTAAATATTTTTATACCACCATAATAAATACTTTTAATGGGATTTTACACACCGTAAAAATTATTTACATGGGGATAGGATTTTTATAATGCAATGCTATGAATATAAATATGCTCAAGAAAAATTATGCGGGATGAAAAATTAAATATGCATAAATACCGAGTTACCTTCCGGTGAGGGTTCGAATTTTAAAGTCCTCCGAACTGGACCTTTCAAATTATTTATTCTTCTGATGATCCTAGAGATGATGACTCTGGTAACTCTTCTATCTTGTCTTGATCTACCATCTTCACAGAGAAATTGAGTTCTTGTTTTGACTTGAATGCGAATTGTTCTTCTTGTCCATTTATGGTGAACTTGATTTCTCCTTTTTCGATATCAATGTGTGCATCGATGGTGCTAAAAAAGGGTCTCCTGAGGATGAGTGACACTTTCGAGTTTGGGTGCATATCTAGTACCACAAAGTCTACTGGAACGAAGAATTCTCGTATCTTGACTAGAATGTTCTTGGCAATGCCCAACGGATATTGAACCGATTGATCTGCTAACTGTAAGCACATTGATGTTGGCTCAAGTGCTGAATGATCAAGCTTGTGATAGACCGCTACGGGCATCACACTAACACTTGCTCCAAGGTCACATAGTGCATTGTTGAAATATTGATTTCTGATCGAGCAATCAATAGTGGGGCATCCTGGATCTTTCTTCTTCTCTGGTAATTTATTCAGGATAGTTGCACTACATTCTTCTATTAGCTTGATCACCTCAGTGGATGGTAGTGGTCTCTTCTTGTTCAAAATATCTCTGATGTACTTGGCGTATGTAGGAACTTGTATGGCATCCAGCAGAGGTATGTTGACATATAGTTTCTGAATAACCTCCATGAACTTGCCAACTGCTCATTTGAGGGTGGTTGTGGTCTTCTAATTCTACGAGAAAATGGTATATAGTTTGTATCGTGGAAATTCTATCTCATCTCTTGATCTTGTAATATGTCTTGAGGTTGTACTTCTTGGTCAACTTCATTATTGTTTGCTTCTTCTGCCACTGGTGGTACTACTAGTGCCCTTCTTGCACCTTTTGGATAAGGAGGATCCTTAGTGGATCTCCCTCCTCTTGTAGTAATAGCTCTTACTTGCTCTGGATCAGCAGCTAGCTAGGCTATCTCTCTTCTATCTTTTTGTTAAACTTGAGCTGATCATTGATAGCAGATGTGAAACTATCCATCTTGATATTTATATCTTCTAGGATCTTGTCATTAGTAGCAAGCTTTTCATTGATTTCACTATTTATTCTGATTTGTTGCTTGACTAAATCCTTCAATGTAGGTTGTCTAGTTGAACCTTGATTTTGTTGTTGCTGTCTCCAACTTGGTTCATATAGAGGCTTCTAGAATGTGGACTTTGTATCCTGTTTATATGTTACTTCAATCGCCCTCTGATCTTCCTTGTACTTGGCCCTCTAGTCAAGCTAGCTGAGCAAGTCATCCATCTTAGTAGACAGTGCATTTACTTCTTCAACTGCTTCTTCACTATGATGATAGTGTTGAGTGTGGTCTTGGGACCAGCCTTGATTTTCTAATATCTTCTCCATAAGTGTTTTGGCTTTCCCAACTATAAGCGACAAAAATGATCCTCCAGCAGTTGCATCTAGGTGCTCACGTGCTTTCTGAGTTAATCCATGATAAAAGTCTTGCATGAGTAACCATTCTTCCATTCCATGATGAGGACAATCTAAAATATATCCTTGTAAACGTTCCTATGCTTCTGAAATGGTTTCTATCTTCTACTGTTGAAAATTGGTAATCTTTTCTCTTAAGGCATTGGTCTTGCCTATCAGGAAGAATCTTTCTAGAAAGGCCTTCGAACATTTCACCCATGTGTTGATGTCTTCTTTATTGACATAAAACCACTGCTTCGCTCTTCCCACTAGTGAGAATGGAGAGAGGCGAAGTAGTACTTGATTAATTCCTTCCATGGCGATAGTTCTTCCAATCTCTAGAAAATTCTGTAGATGTGCACTTGCGTTTTCGTGTACCTTTCCACTGAATTGGGTAGCTTGCACCATATTGATGAGGCTTGGCTTGAGCTCAAACTCAAGATTTTCTATTTCCAGTGCTGGACCTGTGCGGATATTCTCAACTCTCGGAGTAGAGAATTCACGCAGGGTTCTTGCAGCCATAGCTTCAGGAATTGATGACGAGCTCCTTCCTTGATTGATCCGATTGTGATGATGTAGGGTTGAGTGAATCAGAATCAATCCTGCTAATACCCTGTATAAAGTATAGACATAAAAAAACAACAGGTGTGAACCTGCCAAAATAGAGGTGCCTTGTTATGATTTCTGATTTTCTAAGTATCTATTTTAAATGGGGGGTGGACTATGTAAGACTCAACAAAACTATCACTTCCGCAAACTACCACACGACCCAACCAATAGGATACATTTGCAGGTAAATAGCATCTAAGCACCATGCTTACATGTGATCTACCACTTAACTCCCTTGCGAAGAAAGCTAAGCGCTTTGCAAACTTATACATAAACTCATTATCAATCATAACCATATCAAATGCATTACTAGAGCAAACTAGGAACATAATAAATAGAAACATAATGATATTTAGAATAAAGTCATAGAGTAAAGATACAAAATAGTACCAATACTTTGATGACGAAGATCTCAATCCTGAGCACAATCGCCTGACTCTTCCTCTATCTAGTCTAAACCTATATAGAACTTAAAGAATTGGAGTAGCTATTCTAATTCTCTGGTGGAGAGAACTCTCTCTAAACCCTAGCTCTATAGGTGGCTCCCTCTACTGAGTTGCTGATGAATTCCCGGTTTCTCCTGGGGTCAGGGGTCTAGCTTATATAGCCCTCTAGGAAGCACCACAGCTCTCAGATCAAACTGACCTTGATCTACAATTATTATTCATCCTCAAAGGCGGTGGAGGCAAGATCCGCGAGGTCGTGCCTGATTGGCTCTGTGGCTTGGGCGGCCACCCATGAGGTGGGGGCAGGCGCCCCACTTGTCAGGCCAGCTGGCCTCCTCCTTCGCAGGGTCACCATCATGAGTCTTCTAGATTATTCTTTTTTATAGTGGGGTCGATTTCTCTCTATGTAAATCTAACTTGTGGGCCTCTTTTGGTTGTTTCCTGGTAACCCCCTGCAGAAATAAACATTCACCAAAACTCGTGGAAATTGTCAGTAAAAACTCCTAAGTCTATGGTGTAGCTCATTTTAACCCTTCTTTTGACTCTTTGTGGACATATAAAATTGATGGTTAAGAACCGTCAACAATAGTTACCTGAGTAATTGGGCCTTTGTTGCTGACTCCATCCTTGATTCTATTGAGGACGATAATTGTTGTTGTTGTTAATGTAGTTCACATCCTCTTGAATTTTAGGGCAGTTGTTCCTTGATTGGCCAGTGCCTCCAAACTCCTCACAGGTTATGCAGGAATCATGAATGAGCTTGACTTCTTTCTTCTCATTGTCTCGTTCACCAAGCTTCTTCATGAGCAGGTCCATCTTAGTAGATAGCATGTCTACCTCCTTGAGTTGATGCATTCCTCCTCCACTACTAGAAAACCCCCCTATAGCTACGCTTTTTTAGACAGTAAACATGCTTTATTTCATCTCTATAGGGATGTAGGCATGCTCTATGGAAACATGTTAGAAGTGTCTTCTATGGACCATGTCAGGCTCCGTAGAGACAATTTTCATAAGCATATATATTAGATGAATGGACTTTCATAGACACGTTAGATGCATGTCTAAACACATTGATACGCTTTTATAGATGCATATATAACATGTGTCTATTAGTGTAGTTATGTTATATAGTAAGGTTTCATTATGTGTGAAAAAAATTTAGAGACAATATTGTAGATACATTCACAATTCATGTCTACTACTATAGTCATGTTTTGTAGTGACACATTATTGCGCATTAAGGAGTGTAGAGACGATGTAGTAGGTGACGTGGAAAGGTGATGTGGCAGGTGATGTGGTAGCTGACGAGGCACATGACGTGGAAAGATGACACGGCAGGTGACATGGCAAGTGACATGGCAGATGACACGTTTTATATTAACGCCTAAACACATGTTAACAAAAGTAGAAACAATATTGTAGCCACATTTTTATTGTGTGTCTACATATATCGATACGTTGTATAGTAACGTCATAGTTGTATTAAGACCTATAGAAATGATTTTGTACATGCATCTATATCTTGTGTGTAGTAGTATAGATACGTTATATTGTAATGCTTTAATACATCCCAACATAAAATAGGCGTTCTCATTATATATATAGGGAATCGAGATGAATGTAGAAATTGAAATCATATTTTTTTCTATTTTCTATGATTCATAATGGGAAGTAAACCATCAATTATATTCCATACAACCGTGACAAAACATCAAGAATCTGTAACTCAATAGCCAACAAGTCCATTACTCAAACAATTGTGTTCACTAAGAAGCATAAACAAACTGGCGATATCATACAAATATTACTTAAATATTTTTTTGTAACAACTAAAACCTATCTTGTTCACTTTGAAGTTTGTAATTTGCTTCCCATCTAGCTTTGTCCACGTGTTGCGAGTACCAACTTATTGCGGGTTTGAGATGAACTTTTAGCTTTCTTCACCTACAATGATACATGTGTTACATGAATAATTCAATTTGAAGATGCTACAGACACATGTACTATTTCAAATAAAAAAATCAAACTTACATGTGTAGTTGGCCAAGGAATAACATAGCCAATAGCATCAATTATTGTACGAATCTGATCAAATGGTCTAGGTATCTCCTCATCTCCCTTATTGCCCCGTTCAACATTTTCAAGGCCTTCAACATAAACCCCCGAGTATTCTTTTTCCAAGCTTTGTTCCTAAAATCTCTCTCTAGCAATCAGTAGTCACTAACTTCCCTTTGGCCATAACTCTGCCTTTGCTTATCAGTGAAATAAGATTGACTTCCTCTTGTCTCTACAAATTACAAAACATGAATATATGATCTTTGAAATGGTGACTAACGTGATTTAAAAACAAATAAGGCAAATAAAAGCACATACTTATTCTGGTATGTTCATGCTGCAGCCTTTAACCCTTCGAGTTCTCTATAATAGACATGTTTTAAAACATCAAAACATAGCACCACTTAATCAATTTGAGCCATTATATTTGAAATGAAACAATATTACAATATCAACTTGGACGTACCATGTTGTGCATTATGGGATCACATGGTAAATCTGTGACTATATTGCCAACAGGTTGTGTCTCCTGCAAGCATAGTTTAGCTGAGTTAATAGGGAAAATTAAAAATATGAAGGTTAGAGAGAACAAAATATTGTGCATATGACCCTAACGCCTGGAACAGGGAGACTGCATAGGTGCTTCCTTCGATCTTGGGCAGAGCACTTCACCGAAGTCTCCTTCCAGTCTACTCTGCCATGTTCCTCCCAAGGCAAGGGCATTCTAGTAGGGCACTCACACCCCTCAATCATCAACTTTAGATTGATCAAGATGATGAGGGGACTGGAGTCAGCTGCTGCAACCGAATCCCATCTGGCTTATTGACTATGCCTTGGCATCTACCCCAAGCATGCCTTTTCCTACCTAGCACAACCATTATTTTCTTCCTCTTCTCCGTTCTTTCCATGTGTATTTTGAATTTTATTTAGTGCATGAATCCTACCCCTAGATTTATAATCCTAGATGCGTTTTTCTATCAGAGATGCAGGTTGGCAATTATTCTTTCTTATTTGACTAACGATGCCAAGAAGTGTTTACTGTTATTTAGTACATCTAAATTTTAGTGTCAGAGAGACATCAATTTTAGTACATCTGAATTTATTTGTATTTGATTGATTAAGGATGCCAAGAAGTGTTTACTATTACCTCCTTTCTTGTTCCCATTTTTTTGATTATGATCTGACATTACTGCAATTAACAATGGAGCAGCAGACCTGCGCCAACTGTAATGAATAGCAGACCTGTGCCAACTATATGGAGTAGCAGATCTGTACTAAAGGGAAAATTTTTAGTAAATGTTCTTCTTTTGCCTTGATTAAATTAGAAATCGATATCTAGATTGGTGATATAAATCTAAGGTCATTTTGCTTGCAGTGTCATTTGCGCACCATGTAATTAAATTATCAAAACCTAAAATTTATAGACTGTTTTATCAGACTCATCAATATGATTTCCTTGCTATTTTCTTTTACAGTACATCCACCCCTGTTACCACTCACACCATGGTAAACCTGTTACACATAGGCTTTTTAAAGCATAAAATTTTTTCTACTTCTTGCTCACATATATTATTAAGACAGTTGAAAACATGAATGATTCGAGATGATCTATGTGCATTACTTGATGACATGACATTGATGCTATTGTTATAGAGAATTCTTGGATGAGGAGAAAAGCAAATTGGGTCCCTCAACTAATTTGACACCTTCCTGCATTCAGAAATTGATGGATCAACACTTTCCTGACTGGTTAGAGCAAATGATTTGTACATCTAAAAGTGCTGCAAAAATTTGGCATGGAATCAATAGAAGAAATGTACATAAGTTTTTTTTACTTATATACAGGTTATCTTGGGCGATGGAACAAGCATCATGACAAAGGTCCGAGCTTTGGCTGCAAAACTGAACAGATGTGACGTGACATATAGTGGTTACATTGTTAATGGTTTTAGGTTCCACACTTTGAGTCGTGAGGCTGCACGGTTGACACAAAACAGTGGTGTGGTCAACATTGCTGATGATGGGGTTAATTATTTTAGAAGATTATCAGATATCATTGAATTATCATATGCAAACTACAAGATAGTGCTTTTCAAATGTGAATGGTCTGATGTTCATCATAAAACTGGGTTGCGACAATATGAGTTTGGATATAGTCATGTGAATTTTTCACGGAAAATACACACTTGTGATAAATTAGATGATGATCCTTTTGTATTTTCATCACAAGTTCAACAAGTGTTTTATGTCCAGGACCTGAAAGCTACACCATGGAACACTATGGTGAGAGTTAGCCCACAAGATAATTTTGACATGGGTGTAGAGCTCTCAGCAGATGATGAAAGTTAGACAATTCTTAGTTTTCCGGTCATCTGATGCTATAGATGAACATTGTAGGTTTTTCTTGCTCTGAATGAGAATGAACTAATCTGTTTCTTTAGGTAGGAGGTGCCAACTTGTTGGGTTACTGTTGTTTAGTGTCCAATTACACTATTTGCTTAAATAGTATAATCCATGAGATCTGTATCATGTCTTATTTAATTGTTCCTTGCTCTGATGTTTTCTGGTTATAAGTTAATGGTAGTGACAATTCATTGTTGAATTTTATATAGTTAGTAATGACAATTCAATGTTGAATTTCAGATAGTTCAATGCAACGACTAGACTTAACCTTATGTAATCATTGCTTACATGTGTGCCTAATTATTTTAACTTAATTATTAGCTTCGGTTGCTTGCTTGTGTTGGCCAATGAGCAGCAGTAGTATGGTCTATAGCTTGACTATGTTTTCACTTTTCAGGTTGGCAAAGTGCGTTCAGTAGCTGCTACCTTTCATTTGGTCACATGTCCAACACTCTCGATTCTTATAGCAGTAGGAACTTCATTCAGTAGCTTTCTAGTGCCATGTTCTGTGCATGTCGGTACCAACAGTACAGGGGTACCCACAGCTATCGCTAAAACACTAACATAACCGAAACCGCAATTAAAGATAGCCCACCTCGGCCGAGTATCACGCGGCCCGCTCGACGGGGCGCCTCGACCGCGCCCCGGCTCCGACTCGTACGAGGCCCGCTCGACGGGGCGCCTCGACCGCGCCCCGGCTCCGACTCGTACGAGGCCCGCTCGACGGGGCACCTCGACCGCGCCCCGGCTCCGACTCGTACGAGGCCCGCTCGACGGGGCGCCTCGACCGCGCCTCGGCTCCGACTCGTACGAGGCCCGCTCGACGGGGCGCCTCGACCGCACCCCGGCTCCGACTCGTACGAGGCCCGCTCGACGGGGCGCCTCGACCGCGCCCCGGCTCCGACTCGTACGAGGCCCGCTCGACGGGGCGCCTCGACCGCGCCCCGGCTCTAACTCGTACGAGGCCCGCTCGACGGGGTGCCTCGACCGCGCCCCGGCTCCTCGACGCGTTTTCTTTACCTACCCCAGGACGAAAGCCATAGCATTCAATGCGGGTACCTACTACCACCTACCGGCATGGCTGCGGCATGGACCAACGTGGGAACAATACCCACGTCGAGTCTCACTGTTTTACCGCCCATCCCGTGATGGGAGGTGAAACCCGTCACTGTACCCACCTTACCGCACACTGTTCACCATCAGTCACCCTCGAGGGAGGATAAGACAAGGTCCGTTCCCCGCGATATCAGGGATTTGGCCTTATCCATCCAACCTCGACCCGGCCTCGACCCAGCTTCGACGCTCGGCTTAGTTCGAAGGACGGTATGGCATGGCGCTCCCCTTGGCTTGGCCTCCTCTCGCCTTATAAAAGGGTAGGCCAGGGTTCGACAGAGGGGGGGAACGAACGAACCAACCAGCGAACAGACGAACAAAAAGAAGACGAAACAACCAAGCACCCGACCGAACAACGAAAAGCAAGAGATCAACATCTCAACCAACCGCCTTTCTCCTTTTTTCTCTTTGAGACTTGGGCTCGACACCCTCTCTCGCCTGCTTGTAACCCCTACACGAGCACCTCGGTGCAAGGAAATACAAACCTCTCCCCCCCACTGGACGTAGGGCCTTCTTTTGCCCGAACCAGGATAAACCCCCGTGTGTTCTCCTTGCATCACCATCCGGAAAGAGTCACGCAGCATTTACTCGTTGGTTTAGGACCCCCCTCGGTCCGAACACCGACAGTTGGCGCGCCAGGTAGGGGAGCGCTGCGTGCAAACCTCGCTTTGTCGCCGTTCTTCCTGGATGGCTAACCCCGAACGCCCGATCCCGTTGGCTATGGTGATCTGGTTTGGGAGTTTGGAGTTCATGTCGCTCGGCTCTGGCTACGACATGATCCTACTTCCACCCAGGCACCCAACCGACGAGGATTACGAGCTCTCCCAGCCCGGGGGAGCAGTCAACCGACACCGTCGCTCCAGGCGGGCGCGGGCCGCCCGGCGACGGCGAGCCCGGTACAACCACCGTCTCCACCTGGCGGAGGGCGATGGGATCCCCCGGTCCGGCACCCCCCAGACAGGCGCCAGCCTAGATCTCCTTTTGGAAGATTTGGGAAGGATGAGCCTGGCTGAGGGTGGCGTGCCGACGAAGAATCCCGCCGCTCCCCCGTCCGGTGAGACACCACTGTCCGTAGCATCTATTTCGCCACGGGCAGCGACGTCCCCATCACCATTCCCGTTTGGGCTGGACTCGGTTGCCCGGGTGTATGCATCCTCCGTGAGCACTCGCATGAGCGCTTATGAGGAACTCCCCGGACACCATCTACGCTCCACTCTGGACCTCTTTGCGTCCACGCCAGCTTCTGATTATCGGGACTCTACCGAGACACCGGAAACAGAGCCTCGTGTGACTGCTTCTTCATATCGTCACCGCGGTGACGGTTGGCAACGGCCACACATTCCCCCGTCATATTACTACTTTGGTGCTCCTGACTCTGACTCGGCTGACGACACCTATGATCCGACTCGCGAGTGCTTCAACATCGACGTTGAAAGCACCTCGGAATCAGAGGACGAAGAGCCGGTCGAAGGAAGGCACACGCCCCCTCATGTCGAACTTCCTGCCGAGCGAAATGAGCCCCAGTTCCTTGCGGATCAAGGAGCGCAGCTCGAACAGATTCGCGAGTTGCAGGACCAGCTTGACGAGGAACGGGAAAACCTGGATCTTCTCCAGCAAACCCTCGAGCGTGAGCGTGCGGAACACGTATTTGGCGGGAGAGCTCGTGAGAGAGCTCGCGACGTCAACCATCGCATCGACGAGGACCGGGCGGTCGACCCTCCGGTTTTCGCTCGAGCCAGCCAAAACGTCGTCGCCGCCGCCATGCTCCTGCGCAACATGCCCGAGCCGTCAAACCCTGACGCCCGTCGGGCTCGAGACGAAATCCGAGGACTCCTCGAGACTGCCGCCATGCAGCAGGCCGAGAGCTCTGCCTCGAGGCGGCGCGAAGCAGCCTCGGAGTGGACCCTCGAGCCTTCCTGACAGGAGAGAGAAGCCTCGGTTCATCCCGAGCCTGCCCGGCGAAACCGGGTAGCACCGGCCCCTGAGCCCATCGCCAATGACCACGAGCCTCGAGACACCCGTGGCAACATCGTCGAGCGTCGCACGCGCAAACACGGTGACGGTGTAGCTCGAGGCTACCACGTCCACAGGGGCGGACGCTACGACAGCTCGGAAGACCATAGCCCTTCACCAGAACCCCCAGGTCCTCGGGTGTTCAGTAAGGCTATCCGTGAGACGGTGACCCTGGCTCGGTTCCATCCCCCCACGACTCTCACCAAGTATAACAGCGAGAACAAACCCGAACTTTGGCTCGCCGATTTCCGCTTGGCGTGTCAGTTGGGCGGGGCCACCGACGACCGGGTCATCATTCGGCAACTCCCCCTGTTCCTCTCCGACATCGCCCGAGCCTGGCTCGAGGATCTCCCACCTTGGTAGATCCACGACTGGGACGATCTCGTGAGGGTGTTCGAGGGAAATTTCAAGGGAACCTACATGTGGCCCGGCAACTCATGGGACCTCCGGGGCTGTAAGCAGAAACCAGATGAGTCCCTCCGGGACTACATCCGGCGCTTCTCCCGGTAGCGCACCGAGCTCCCCAACATCACCGACTCCGACGTGATTACGGCCTTCCTCTCCGGTACCACCTGTAAGGAGTTGGTCCGGGAGTTGGGCCGTAACACCCCGCTCACTACCAACGGATTGATGGACATCGTCACCAACTTCGCCGCCGGCGAGGAGCCGGTTGGTGCAATCTTTGGTGGTGAGCCGGCGAGGGGGGAGCAGAAGGTCGATGACCCCGCGAGTTCCACCCGAGGCCCCAAGAGAAGCAACCACAAGAAGAAGAAAGGCCAGCAGGGCAAGCTCGAGGCCCCGGCCGACGAGCTCGTCGCTGCTACCGAGCACAAGAAACCTCGAGGCCCCCCTGGCGGGGGCGTCTTCGACAAAATGCTCAAAGAGTCGTGTCCCTACCACAAGGGACTTACTAACCATAACCTCGAGGATTGTCACATGCTGCGCAGGTACTTCGGGGGTGCCGGCGCCAAGAAGGACGACAAGGCGGAGGACCCTAAGGGTGACGACAAGGACGGGGAATTTCCCGAGATCCGTGACTGCTACATGATCTACGGAGGGCCCTCGACCTGCCTCTCTGCGCGCCAGCGCAAGCGAGAACGGCGCGAGGTCTTCTCCGTACAATCGGCAGTACCCCGTTTCCTCGATTGGTCTGCGGTGGCCATCACTTTCGACCGTGATGACCACCCAGACTACGTCCCCAACCCAGGGGTCTATCCACTCGTCGTTGACCCCGTCATCGCCAACACACGCCTCACCAAAGTGCTCATGGACGGCGGAAGCAGCCTCAACATTATCTACTCTCAGACCCTCGACCTCTTGGGGGTCGACAGAGCGCGCCTCCAGCCTAGCGTCGGGGGCTTCCACGGAGTCGTGCCAGGGAAACGGGTGGAACCCCTCGGGCGGGTCGATCTGCCTGTTTGCTTTGGCACACCGGCCAACTTTCGAAAGGAAACTCTCACTTTCGAAGTGGTCGGATTCCGTGGAACGTACCACGCTATCCTGGGACGCCCATGCTACGCCAAGTTCATGGCGATCCCGAACTACACCTACCTTAAGCTCAAAATGCCTGGCCCAAACGGTGTCATCACTGTAGGGCCCTCGTATGAACATGCCTACGAGTGCGACGTCGAGTGCGTCGAGCACGGCGAGGCTATTTTTGAGTCGGCAAGCTTGGCTGCAGACCTCGACGGTCTCGCCAAAACGATTCCCGACCCAAAACGCCATGCCGGCAGCTTCGAGCCCGCCGAAGACGTCAAACTCGTACCCCTCGACCCCTCTGATCCCAAAGGGAGGACGCTGAACATCAGCGCCACCCTCGATCCTAAATAGAAAGCAGTGCTCGTCGACTTTCTCCGCGCGAACGTCGACATCTTTGCGTGGAGTCCCTCGGATATGCCGGGCATACCCAGGGAAGTCGCCGAGCACGCCTTGGAGATCTAGGCCGGATCCAAACCGGTGAAGCAACGCCTGCGCCGCTTCGATGAGGAGAAGCGCAGGGTCATCGCGCGAGGAGATACACAAACTGTTGGAGGCCGGGTTCATCAAGGAGGTTCATCATCCCGAGTGGCTAGCTAATCCTGTATTAGTTAGAAAAAAGAGTGGGAAATGGAGGATGTGCGTAGACTATACTGGTTTAAATAAAGCATGTCCGAAAGTTCCCTTCCCTTTGCCACGCATTGATCAAATCGTTGATTCCACCGCGGGATGTGAAACTCTCTCATTCTTAGATGCATATTCCGGCTACCACCAGATCAAAATGAAGGAGTCCGACCAGCTCGCGACTTCATTCATCACCCCATTCGGCATACGATGCCCTTCGGTCTCCGGAACGCGGGGGCAACGTACCAGCGATGCATGCAACACGTTTTCGGGAAGCACATTGGGTCGACCATCGAAGCTTACGTCGACGACATCGTGGTCAAAACCCAACGTGCCGACGATCTGGTCAGCGACCTCGACGTTGCATTCAAGTGCCTCAGGGCAAAAAACATCAGACTCAATCCGGAGAAATGTGTTTTCGACGTCCCACGAGGTATGCTTTTAGGGTTTATCGTATCTAAACGTGGCATCGAGGCCAACCCTGAAAAAATCTCTGCAATAACCAAGATGGGCCCCATCCGAGATCTCAAAGGCGTACAGAGAGTCACAGGTTGCTTGGCGGCACTCAGCCATTTCATTTCGCGCCTCGACGAAAAAGCACTCCCTCTGTACCGTCTCTTTAGGAAATCGGACCATTTTTCCTGGAACCTCGAGGCTGAGGAGGCTCTCACAAAACTGAAAGCCACCCTCTCTAGCTCACCCATCCTCGTCCCTCCGACCCCGGGGGAACCACTCCTACTCTATGTCGCTGCGACATCACAAGTAGTCAGTGCTGCCCTGGTTGTCGAACGGGCCGAGGAGGCACACACCTTGCTCGTCCAGAGGCCGGTCTATTTCGTTAGCGAGGTGCTCTCTGAAACAAAGTGTCGATATCCACAGATCCAGAAACTGCTATATGCTATCATCTTGACACGGCGCAAGCTCCGACACTACTTCGAGGGTCACCCGATTACTGTGGTTTCTTCTTTCCCCTTGGGAGAGATAGCCCAGAACCGGGAAGCCTCGGGTAGGGTTGCCAAATGGGCGGTCGAGCTCATGGGCGAGGCATTGTCCTATGCGCCGCGAAAAGCTATCAAGTCACAAGCGTTAGCAGATTTTCTAGCCGAGTGGACTGACACACAACTCCCTCCTGCACAGCTCCAAGCGGAGCTGTGGACCATGTACTTCGATGGGTCATTGACGAAAACAGGAGCAGGCGCGGGCTTGCTCTTCGTCTCACCCCTCGGGGTTCACATGCGCTACGTCGTCCGGCTTCATTTCCCTGCGTCTAACAACGTCGCCGAATACGAGGCACTCGTCACGGGGTTGAGAATCGCCATCGAGCTCGGGGTCCGACACCTCGACGTCCGAGGCGACTCCCAACTCGTGATCGATCAGGTGATGAAGAGCTTGAGCTGCCGCGACCCCAAGATGGAGGCCTATTGCCAAGAAGTACGGCGCCTCGAGGACAAGTTTCACGGCCTCGAGCTCAACCACATCGCACGCAGGTGTAATGAGGCCGCTGATGAACTGGCAAAAATCGCGTCCGGTCGAGCCACGGTTCCACCAGACGTCTTCGCGAAAGACCTTCAACATCCATCCGTCGACCTCAGGCTAGACGGGGGGGTCAACGGGGCGTCGCTCGACCCTCCACCTAAGGCAGAAGCCCCCTCGACCGGGGCTCAAGCCATGCAGGTGGGAGATTTGACGCCACCGTCTGACCTCGAACCTGATTGGCGCGTCCCGTACCTCGACTACCTCATCCAAGGGGACCTCCCCTCGGATAAGACTGAGGCTCGACGGATCGCACGCCGGGCCAAAACTTTTGTGATTATGGGCGACAGCAGGGAGCTCTACCGTCGTAGCCCTACCGGTATCCTCCAACGTTGCATCACGAAAGAGCAAGGCAGAGATCTGCTCGGCGATCTTCACTCGGGGCTTGCGGTCACCACGCTGCGCCTCGAACCCTCGTCGGAAACGCCTTTCGACAAGGATTCTATTGGCCGACCGCGGTCTCCGACGCTGTCAAGCTAGTACGCTCCTGCGAGGGTTGTCAGTACTATGCGAGACAGACTCATCTGCCGGCACATGCCCTACAAACTATCCCCATCACATGGCCGTTCGCCGTTTGGGGGCTCGACCTTGTCGGACCACTGAAAAGGACGACCGGTGGCTTCACCCACTTGCTCGTCGCAATCGACAAATTCTCCAAGTGGATCGAGGCCCGCCCTATCACCAGCATCAGGTTCGAACAAGCTGTACTCTTCTTCACTAACATTGTTCATCGCTTCGGGGTCCCCAACTGTATCATCACAAACAATGGCACCCAGTTCACTGGCAAAAAGTTTTTGGATTTCTGCGACAACCACCACATCCATGTGCTCTGGTCGGCCGTGGCTCATCCAAAAACAAACGGGCAAGTGGAACGTGCTAACGGCATGGTTCTACAAGGCCTGAAGCCCAGAATCTTTAACAAACTAAACAAACATGGAAAAAAATGGGCTGCCGAGCTACCCTCAGTCCTGTGGAGCCTAAGAACAACGCCGAGTCGAGCCACGGGGTTCACTCCGTTCTTCTTAGTCTACGGGTCTGAGGCTATGCTACCAACCGATATAGAATACGGATCCCCGAGGTTGAAGGCATACAACGAAGGACACAACGACGCCACAAGACAGGACGCCCTCGACCAGCTCGAGGAAGCCTGAGATGTGGCTCTGTTGCATTCTGCCAGGTACCAGCAGGGTCTCCGACGCTACCACGACAGATACGTCCACAAGCGTGACCTCAACGTTGGTGACTTGGTGCTATGGCGGAACCAAAACACCAAGGGACGGCACAAGCTCACACCACCATGGGAAGGGCCGTACATCATCGCAGAAGTACTAAAGCCGGGCACCTACAAGCTATCCAACGAGAAGGGCGAAATCCTCACCAACGCTTGGAACATTGAACAACTACGTCGCTTCTTTCCTTAAAAAGCCTCGAGGCTCTGTATTTCCTTTTTCGTCAATAAAGAATACAACGATATTCAAAATTTTTCGTTTCGTAATGAGGAAGGATCGACCCTGTACTCCCAGAGTCGACCCTCCCTCGAGGGCTACAAGGGGGGAACCCCCGGTCCCCGAAAAAACTTATGCTCTTTTTTAAATTTAAGAACCGCTTCTTAGATCGACTTCGCTGAAAGAGCACCCTAAGGTTCGAAGGGGCTCTCGAGAGTGGAGCATCACCTACGCCTCCGAGGCTACGGTACCTCCACTCAACCCTTACGCCTTTTAGTGGTATGCCTTCACGCTGAGAAGATCTAAACAACGGTTCCTAAAATCAAAAAAGAACATATCCTCTGTCGCTTAGATCAGGCTCTCACACGATTTACTAAGCCGCAACATCACCCTGAAGCTCGAGGGCAGTCGAGCCGCGAGATCACTTACGCCTCCGAGGCTACGGTACCTCCACTCGCTCCCTTACGCCAAAGGATGTAGCTGCGCGCTAAGTAAATCACGCGAGAACACGATCCGTGCGATGAAGGGAAGAAAAGCTCGAGTAAAACTGAATCAACCATGAACCGGTTTATGTTTCGAGTCTTTTAGGCCTCCGCGGCCACCACGACCAAAATTCGAAATACTAACTTATTACATGGGCCTTCATGCCCAGATTTGGCTCACAGGCCTTCGTCGTCGGCAGGAGGAACCACCTCGGCTTCAAAAAGCGAGGCCAGACGACTTCTAGGTTCTTCGGCGGCTTCGATCAGCTCCACGCAGGCATCCTCGTTCTCCTCGTCTGTCCGATCGGGGTCTGTGATGAAGCCCTCGGCGACGAGCCTCATGTCAAACACAAACCCCGAACGGATGACGGCCAGCGCCCTCTTCACGCCGTGATGGAGGCCGTTCCGTATCTTCTCCCGGGCAAGGCGGCCCAGCGCCACCATCCGTCGGACGAAGGAGTTCCCCGGAACATCTTCCCCGGTGTCGGCGTCGGGCTCGACCCCTAGGCCATCACACACGGTGGTGATTGCGCCCTAGAGAAGTTGGGTCCTCCGGACCTCGGCTTCGAAGAGGCTCTAGAAGGAGTTGGCACACGATTGGGCCTCTCGGTTCTCTTTCTCCAGCTCTGAAACACGACAAACAAATTAGTGCCCAACGCGGGGCCTTGAACGTCGTGACTATAACAACCACACTTACCCTTGATGTGGGTCTGCAGGCCCACGACCTCATCGCGGAGCCCCCCACACGTTCGCTCGAGCCCCAGGAAGGCGCTGTCCTTGTCACGGATGGCTGCCTTTAGCGCCTCGACCTCCTGCCGAGCAGACTCGAGAGCTGCGTCCTTCTCTTGGACGGCTCCCTGCAGCGTCGTGATCTCGGCGTGGAAGGCGTCGCGCTGAAGGCCAACCTGGGAGACATCCTCCTCGAGCTCCCTCACCCGCGCAGACAAGGGCTCGAGGTCCCTGCGCGCCTGGGCAGCCTCCTCCCGAGCCTTATCCAGGCTAGTGCGCATCACGGCCTCGGCCGCCCATGCCTGCGTCGCCTCTTCTTTCACCACGGCGTATGCGACGCGCAGCTCAGCCATCTCGGCGTTCCGATTGGATAGCTGTTTCTGGGCCTCCTCGACCAGGACCCGTTGCTGGGACAGCGCGCCCCACACGCCACTCTCGTCCCGGATGAAGAGCGACTTGCGGCGGGAGTACTCCTTCAGCTCCTGAATGCAATTCGAAAAGGTTACAAATCCGAGGAAAAAACACATCAAGAAAGCCGACGGGTCGATCATACCTCGGTGGCATCCCCCATACTCCGCACGGCACCGGACGCCACTCGGAGCAACCGGTCAAGGTGCTGGCGGACGCCCTCGAGGTATTCCCATCGGTGCACTTCATCTTTGTCGCTCAAGACAAAGATGGGCTCGGCGTCGGGGTTCGTAGCGTCCCTGAACTCAAGGGACGGCCCCCCCACCTCGGCAGCTCCGTCTCTGCCCGTGCTATCGCCAGCGCGGCGATGTCGGGCCACGACGAAGATGACCCGGCCAGGGCGTCTCCCGGTCCCGCGGAAGGACCGGCCTCGCCCGCGGTATCCACCTCTCCAACGGCCGTCGCGACACCGGCCTGGTCCGCGACCTCACCCCCCTCGACCCCCATCGCTTGTTTTCCCTTGTCCAGGGGGATGTTGTCGAGGGGAACAGGAGGACGGGCACTTACGACCGCCGGCGCTTCTGGAGCCGGCGCCTCAACCGACGACGGCGCCGGTGCCCGCGCCTCGACCATTGGCACCTCCGGAACCGGCGCTTCCTCTTCCGGTGCTCCGGATAGGGGCTCGACCGCCCCGACCTCCACCATGCCCGCTGGCTCTGCCAACGGGCCTTGTTGCGGCTGCGACCCCCTCGCCCGGGCCGTCTCTTGCCCTGACGCCGACGCGACCTCCTCCATGGTCACGTCAGCACCCGCCCGCTCCGCGTCGTGGACGGGTGCCTCACCCGTCGTGACCGCGACGGCAGCCTCGGCCGTCCCCGATGACCTGGGTCTCGCCTTGACTACGTCAAGCGCCGCCGCCTTTACCGGTTCGGACCCCTCGACGGCAAGCTCTGGGCCGGCAACCGCCACGGCGTCGGCTGACCCCTGCCATTGTCGCAGGCGCCCTTTCGCGGCCTCGACCTGACGGACCCAGGCCGCGTCCTGCTCCGCCGTCCGGTTGAGGACAATGGCACCGGCTCGCAGCGACTTCACAGGGGTAGGCCCCATCGGCTCCGCCTTCCGCTTCAGCCTGCGAAGTGAGAAGAATTGTCGGCCAACGGACTTTGGCAAAGGCAGGACAACCCAGCTGAGATACTTACCCGGAAATCGGCACCAAGTACCTCGACCCCGCGTGGCTCGAGCCTCCCGGGACGGCCGCTGGTGGCCTCGCGGCGGCCTCACCAGCAGGTCGAGCGCTCCTGGGAGCCCCGGCCGGTACACCGCCCTGCGCCCTCTGTGCTTCTGAGGCCAGCTGGCCTCGGGTCCTTACGCCCGCCGGCGCCGCCGCCGATGACGACGCCGGTACCGCCGCTTCCGCCCCTGCCGGAGCTTGCGAGGCCCTGGCTGGGGCGGGCGTCCCCGTCGACCCCTCTCGTCGGGACCAGGGTAAAATGGCCCCTCCCGTCGAGGGCCCGGCTTCCTTCCCCACCTTCTTCCCCTCGACCTCCTCGACCACGACGACCGAGGAGGACGCCCCCCCGATGGGTTCCAGCAGGGGGCGAATGTCGGGAAGGTCGCCCAGCCTGGTCGCAATCTCATACCGTGACAGGGCATCATCATCTTCATCGCTGCTGCCGTCGTCCTCCCCCGAGACCGTCTCGGAAGGCGACAGCGACAGGGACACTCCGTCCATGGTCGACCACATCAGCAAAATCCACAGAAAAACAAGAATAGCAATACCTCAGCCCCGAGATACGTACCACGGATTCGCACCCTTCGGTAGGCCTCATGGGAACCTGATTGGCCTCCTCCGCCTTGAAGTTCCCGACCATCCGGCGAGCCGCCGGAGGACCTCCTCAAGGGTAAGGGATTCGTGGGACATCCGGGTACCCTCCAGGTTCACCTCCGAGTCATCTGGTCCAGGCGGAGACGACGCCGGCACAACGGCATCACTCTGCGGCGATGGAAGGCCGCAGCCACCGCCGCAGCCGTTAGGCCCCGAAGGCAAAGCTGCTGCAGCGCCGCCAGTAGCGGATCCAAGCGCGTCTTCTCGGCCTCGGGCACTCCGTACGACCAATGCTCCTCTCGAGCAGTCAGCACGCGGCCGGTGTACCTCGGCAACTGATTTTTATCATTGCGGAGGTAGAACCAACCCTCGTGCCACCCACTGTTCGAGGAGATGAGGCGGGCCGGGATGTATAGATCCGTCCGACCCGATCTCACCTGTAGCACGCAGCTCCCAACTCGGGCCGCGCACAGGACGCCTTTCTCCCCTGCCCTCTTGGCGAAGAGCTCGGCCTTGAAAAGGTGAAGCCACAGGTTCCACTGCGGCTCCACCCCGAGGTAGCCCTCGCAGACCGCCGCGAAGATGGCGGCCTGCGCGACAGCGTTGGGGGAAAGGTGATGAAGTTCCACCCGGTAGTGGTGGAGGAGCGCACGCATGAAGACCGACGCCGGCACGCCGAACCCCCGCTCATGAAAGCTAACGAAGCTCACCACGTACCCTTCAGGGGGCGCTGGCTCCCGATGGGCAGGGGGCGGCGCCATCCACTCCGGCTGCAACAAGTTCATCCTCGGCCGTAGCAGCCCATCCTCGACCAACTCCTCCAACCTCCTCTCCGTCACCGAGGAGGCTGCCCAGTCGTCGGCGGGGAGGATCTGGCTCTTTCCTGCCATCGATGTCGTCGGAAGGGGGATGGAAGGAAAGGATGCGGTGGCTGCGGCGATACGGGCGGAGAACGCGATGTGGCAGGGGATGTCTAAGGCAAAGGATTGCAGGGACGCAAGCGATCGGTGGGAACGAAGACCCCTAGGCCTTAGCTTATATGCCCAGACGGAAGCCCAACGGCCGCGCGAGAAAGTAGGAACAGTTCCCGCATTAAATGCGCTCACCTAACCGTTTCCTTATATCTCGCAGGAAATGGGCACGTGGCCGCTCCCCACGTCGTAACCATATGCGCTACCGCGCCGATCTCGTCTCCCGAAAAAACGCGCTCGGCCAACGGAATATCCCCAGGTACGTGGTAAATGGGTGCGAAGCCCGCAATAAGTCTCGAGGGAGCGAAAGCTAGCCCTCGAAAGGGGTTCGACAGCTGCCCTCGAGCAACAGAGTTAGGGATGACCCGTGGTGCGCCTGTACATGGCCAAGGGCTCGAGCCACGCTCTCGAGGCACCCCAGGACGTATTCGAGGCCGAAGGAGAAGGTTGTGGTAGGAATCCCTCCGGGGGAGGCATCGAGCCCTCGAATCCTGACGAAGGGAATCGAGATCCACACGACCACTTCTTGGCATTTTTGAGGGCGCCTCCGGGCCACTAGCCGACCCCTAACGAACGGGGCACGGGTTCTCACTCGAATTCTCCCGTTAGCAGCTCACCGGAGATCGTCGGAACTCGGGCCCAACGAGGGTAGTACGACGTTCTCCACCCCTCCTCCTTTTCTCGAAAAAGGAGCATGAGGGTCGCAAAAGACGGCCGGGACTCTGATCGACCTCGTGCGTGCGAGGCTCGGGGTCCCGACCGCAAAAATGGGTGCGAAGCCCGCAATAAGTCTCGAGGGAGCGAAAGCTGGCCCTCGAACGGGGTTCGACAGCTGCCCTCGAGCAACAGAGTTAGGGACGACCCAGGGTGCGCCCGTACATGGCCAAGGGCTCGAGCCGCGCTCTCGAGGCACCCCAGGACGTATTCGAGGCCGAAGGAGAAGGTTGTGGTAGGAATCCCTCCGGGGGAGGCATCGAGCCCTCGAATCCTGTCGAAGGGAATCGAGATCCACACGACCACTTCTTGGCATTTTTGAGGGCGCCTTCGGGCCACTAGCCGACCCCTAACGAACGGGGCACGGGTTCTCACTCGAATTCCCTCGCTAGCAGCTCACCAGAGATCGTCGTAACTCGGGCCCAAACGAGGGTAGTACGACATTCTCCACCCCTCCTCCTTTTTTCGAAAAAGGAGCGCGAGGGTCGCACAGCGAAAGACGGCGGGACCCTGATCGACCTCGCGCGCGCGAGGCTCGGGGGCTTGACCGCAACGAAACGTTCCCAATCAAACGCGTACAAGACCTCGGAGGAGTCTCCATACTCCACCGAGGCCTCAGGGGCTACACCCGGCGGGTGCGCTCGCGCACCCCACCGGAAAAAATCACGACGCCACGACTCTAGTTCTGACCAACCTCTGGGAGAGTGATCACACACTCACCCAAAGGCTCGAGGGCTACTGTCGGTACCAACAGTACGGGGGTACCCACAGCTATCGCTAAAACACTAACATAACCGAAACCGCAATGAAAGATAGCCCACCTCGGCCGAGTATCACGCGGCCGCTCGACGGGGCACCTCGACCGCGCCCCGGCTCTGACTCGTACGAGGCCGCTCGACGGGGCACCTCGACCGCGCCTCGGCTCCGACTCGTACGAGGCCCGCTCGACGGGGCGCCTCGACCGCGCCCCGGCTCCGACTCGTACGAGGCCCGCTCGACGGGGCGCCTCGACCGCGCCCCGGCTCCGACTCGTACGAGGCCGCTCGACGGGCGCGCCTCGACCGCACCCCGGCTCGACTCGTACGAGGCCCGCGATGGGGCGCCTCGACCGTGCCCCGGCGACTTGTAACAGAACCGTCTAAATTATAAGAGCACAAGTATAAAACAATCACCGAAATGATCAAATTCTCACACTTGAGCCCATATAACTCCGTAGTCCAATGAAATCACGAGAGATTTCAAACCAACCGACATACAAGCCAAGATCGTAGTGATTCAACATAACAAGTCACATGTTATAACCATTTCACAAGTAATTCAATATACATCGGAGTTCAACATAGTTATTAAAACTTACATTGAAAACTAGCGGAAGCAAAGTAATTTGAAACTAACATTGATCTTATTTCAAATACATGCCAGTACCATGGTCGACTTCCAACAAAAGCATTAGAGATAAGGTAAATAAGGATCATGCCCGTGATCACACTCCGCCACTACGGCAGGAGTCAACCAACTCTTGCAGCCGCCATGATACATCACAACCTGCAACAAGTGTTGATAAAACCCTGAGTACGAGAAGGTACTCAGCTAGACTTACCCGTCAGAAACCAGAAAATAAGGTGACACCAAGGATCATGCAAGGCTGATATGAAGTGGGGCTAGCTTGACAACATTTTGCATAAAAGCTTAATATAGATGATCAATCATTAATGCTTAAGCATCAAGTTAATTATCATTAACCTATCATCTATATTAGAACCTGTACTAGAGCACTCACTTTATTAGGAGCAAACAATATTAACCATAGCAGGTATAAATTGAGGCAACCTTTTCATCGTGATCCAATTAACCATCCGTTCAATTTAATGGAATCTACGTTGCCGCTGCTCAAGTCAAGTGCTCACTAACCGGGAGCGACGGCGATTCGAATCGAATTCCTATCCAGCTGGAGGGGTATTTCTAACACTCACCGAGTCACGCCTGGCGAGGGCTGCTCAGGTCACCTTTGGTACAGTTTCAGGCCAGGGTCCGAATGATGTCGCGACCCCAAGGGCGACACTCTGCCAGGTGATAGGGACTCTAACCCCCCTTGGTCTCATGCCAATGTCCCAAGCACATCCTTTCTCTCCTCCAAGAAGCAACCTACCATTCGATTCCCGGCCTGAACTGTATTACTCGGATTCGCGGTCGGAACGACTTATCCGCCAACTAAGTGTTAGACTGCGTTCAACATGACTCAAGGACGTACAGCGAATCGGTCCTTAAACGACTCAGACAGGGATAGATTCACACCCAAGACCTCCATGCCTTGTTGCTTCACTATCGTCATCCCGGTCTCATTTCATTTTATTAACACATGGTTCCATTCCACGATAGCAAATATAGCCAACCGTGCCATATATGAATATCCCTATATCTCGCAGGTGACAGGAAATCACCTGACTTCTACCGCTTAAAGCAGGGCTAAGCATCTACTCGATCCTAGTCTATGTAGGATTCAAGGATTCATATATCTGGACAAGGAATGATATAATGCAGCAAGGTTTCAACCAACTCCTACCACTTAATGCAACAATACTTATAACATATATATAATTAATTGCTTTGAAGGTAGGAGGCTTATAATGCTCCGGGCTTGCCTGGGATCCGACTCAAGTTAGAGTATGTCAGATGAGTTCACTGGCGAGCATCTTCCAATCTATCACTTGTCCGGTCCTTCTATCTTCGGGATAGACCCACCAACTCCATCTTCGGTTTGGCTCCACCTAGATCCTTTACGCGTTCTGCTAGCGTACCTAATTGAGGTGCAACAATGCATATGTATGAATGCATAGAAGTGCAATAAACAAAGTAATCATGCAAGCATACCAAAGTTCTCCTAAACACCTAGAGCTAAATAACTTAATCCTCACTAAGGCATAACATAGAAGATTGCAAACACATCAATCAAGACACAAGTCTTATAAGATCCTAGGGTACCAAACCAAGTACCAACAATGACATGTGTCACACTTCAATACACAAGCATGACAAAGTTAAATCAAAGCACTAGAACTAGAAATTGCCACATTCTGGGCATCAGAACAGCAGCTAAGTAATTTAATCATAACTGGAGATCTAAAACTCCAAATTACTTGAAAGAAGACATTATGAAAAACTTATGAAATTATCTATATTTCATTTATAATCATCTAAACCTGATTCTAACATTTACTAGGTCGAAATACAGAAGTACAGAATCTGTCCTAGAAGGACAGAGAGCAACCTAAATCTGAACCCAACTTAGAACAGCTGTAGTTTCTAAACCATATGTCCAATTGCCACCAAAATTTAGCATTAGCTAGATCATGAAATTCACAACAACTTTGTTATAGCACACAAGACATGAAAACTCATATTGCATAGGGTAATTAACAATATTCTTAAATCTGTTCAGAAACCTCGTTTGCAAGAAATAATTATTAACTTATGTTGCAAACATATCATTGGACAAAATCAACTTATCCAACATGTCACACATGACTAATGAACACCAGAAAAATAGTGCCCAATACTAAATAATTTCTTTTAATATATTTTCTTAATTTATTTAGATAAGTAGGTGGAATTATGACCACATCATAAAGATGCTCAATAAATTCTACCAAAATTACAGGGGTCTACAAATGCTCTCAAAAGTCTACTGTCCAAATTTCAAGCTATTTAGACAAGTAGATCAACCTCTATGAAAAAGACAAATAGCTATAGCAATAAATCATGGAGAGCAAGTAAACCTAAAACTCAATATTTTCTGTGAACACATGGCCATAGAATGACCAACATCATAGAGCAACATCATAATAAGGTAATGGAACAACATTTTCTATTTTATCATTTATATATTATTTATAAGCTATTTATTAAGCCATAAACAAGTTAACTCAATAACTTGAGCATACAGTAAGCAATGGCCATGAAATTTATACCACAGTACATTTCATAGCATGGAAAGACTACATAAAATTTCACATCATTGGAGCAACACAACTCAAGATATAAAAATGACAAGCAATATAATGTAAATTCCTTATTTGTCAAGGTCAAACAAGCCTAAGAAAACAGTGAACAACTAGTGTGTTTAATATTTTCCTAGCAAGTACATCATTCACAAAATTAACACAAGAATCCATCATTTTTGGAGTTCTAAAACTCCAGATCTGCTCTGGTCAAGTTTATAAGCATTTTGGAACCTTTTTAAAGCTTAAATAAAGACATCAGAAAACTTCTACAAACATATAACATATTATGACTCCACTGCATAGATCTCTTCTCAAGTTTCCAAAAGTCCACATTTGCTATTTTTGGACTTATCTAGCATGAGATATGGTTTTAGAAGATTTCACAAAATTTTGAAATTTCAAAAACGAGATTACCCAAACTCTACTAAACTGCTAGACACACCCGATTCGGTACCCAAGCTCTGCCAAACTGAACCCGACATGTGGGACCGCTGCCCGGATGGGCCACCTGTCATACATGCACAGAGAGACAGAGAGAGGGGAGACATCGTCGTCTTCTTCCTTCTTCCGACGAACAGAGGAGGCGGTGGCCGGCCGCTCTCCGGCGATGGAGTCACCGGCGACGGTGGCTAAGGGCGGCACGAGGACAAGGGGACCTCCACGCCCTAACTGGTGCCCCTGGCTCGGCCCAAGGGGGCCGTGGTGTCGCAGCCACGAGAGCAGGCGATGGCGACGGCGGCGGCCGGTGGCAGCGGCCTCCGGCGACGGTCACGGCCGGAAAAAGGATGCGGCGCGCGCG
>CM036225.1:32808723-32833284 GCA_020631735.1 Saccharum officinarum | reverse complement strand
ATAGGTGCACGATTTGCGCCAAACGTACCATAGCCTTAGAATTCATTTTGAATGCACCCGATGGTACTCTTAGGTGACGAGGCTCAAGTGGATGCTCGTTTTGGTCCGTTTGGAGATAGTGCTAATCTTGGTGCAAGATTGGTCCATGGTTTTGTGCTGAACATACCACAGGCTCAAAAATCATTTTGGACACACACGATGTATTCCATGTGGAAATCTCATTTCGGTCCGTTTAGAGACAGTGTTAGGATCGGTGAAGATAGGTGCACGGTGGTCACCATGGTTTGCGAATCATTCCATAGCCTTAGAAATCGTTTTGACCGCACCCGATGGTACTCCTTGGTGACAAGGCTCAAGTGGATGCTCGTTTTGGTCTGTTTGGAGATAGTGCTATTCTTAACGCAAGATAGGTGCACTGTTTGCGCTGCACGCACCACAGGCTCAAAAATCGCTTTGGACAAACCCGATAGAACACATAGGTGACCTAGGTCATGTGGAATCTCATTTCGGTCCGTTTGGAGAGAGTCTTAGTATTGGAGCAAGATAGGTGCACGGCTTGCGCCGAGCGTACCATAGGCTTCAAAATCATTTTGGACACACCCGATGGAACACCTAGGTGCCATCGGTCATGTGGAATCTCATTTTAGTCCGTTTAGAGACCGTGTTAGTATTGGTGTAACATAGGTGCACGGTTTGCGCCAAACATACCATAGCCTCAGAAATCATTTTGAATGCACCCGATGGTACTCCTAGGTGACGAGGCTCAAGTGGATGCTCGTTTCGGTCCATTTGGAGATAATGCAAATCTTGACGCAAGATTGGTGCATGGTTTTGCGCTGAACATACCATAGCCTCAAAAATCATTTTGGACACACCGATAGAACACCTAAGTGACGTGGGTCATGTGGAATCTTATTTCGGTCCATTTACAAATATTGTTAGTATCGGTGTAAGATAGGTGCACGGTTTGCGCCAAACATACCATAGCCACAAAAATCTTTTTGAACGCACCTGATGGTACTAAAAGGAAGAGGCTCAAGTGGATGCTCATTTCGGTCCGTTTGAAGATAGTGCTATTCTTAACATAAGATAGGTGCACAATTTGCACTGAACCTACCACAGGCTCGAAAATCGCTTTGGACACACCCGATAGAACACCTAGGTGATCTAGATCATGTGGAATCTCATTTCGGTCCGCTTGGAGAGAGTCTTCGTATTGGAGCAAGATAGGTGCACGGCTTGCGCCGAGCGTACCATAGGCTTGAAAATCATTTTGGACACACCTGATAGAACACCTAGGTGATGTAGGTCATGTGGAATCTCATTTCGATCCATTTAGAGACAGTGTTAGTATTAGTGTAAGATTGGTGCACAGTTTTGCGCCAAACGTACCGTAGGCTCATAAATCATTTTGAACGCACCCGATCGTACTCCTACGTGATGAGGCTCAAATGGATGCTCATTTCGGTCCGTTTGCAGAGAGTGCTAATTTTGACGCAAGATAGGTGCATGGTTTTGCGCTGAACATACCACAGGCTCAAAAAACATTTTGGACACACCTGGTAGAACACCTAGGTGACATGGGTCATGTGAAATCTCATTTCGGTTCGTTTAAAGACTGTGTTAGTATCGGTGCAAGATAGGTCCACGGTTTGCGCCAAACATTCCATAGCCTTAGAAATCATTTTGACCGCACCCGATGGTACTCCTAGGTGACAAGGCTCAAGTGGATGCTCGTTTTCGTCCGTTTGGAGATAGTGCTATTCTTAACGCAAGATAGGTGCACGGTTTGCGCTGAACGCACCACAGGCTTAAAAATTGCATTGGACACAACCGATAGAACATGTAGGTGACGTGGGTCATGTGGAATCTCATTTGGTCCATTTAAAGGCAGTTTTAGTATCGGTGTAAGATAGGTGCATGGTTTGCGCCAAACATACCGTAGGCTCAGAAATCATTTTGAACCGCACCCGATGGTACTCCTAGGTGACGAGGCCCAAGTGGATGCTCGTTTCGGTCCATTTAGAGATAGTGGTAATCCTTACGCAAGATAGGTGCATGGTTTTGCGCTGAACAGACCACAGGCTCAAAAATCATTTTAGACACACCGGATAGAACACCTAGGTGACATGGCTCATGTTGAATATCATTTCGGTCTGTTTAGAGACAGTGTTAGTATCCGTGTAAGATATGTGCATGGTTTGCGCCAAACGTACCGTAGGCTCAGAAATCGTTTTGAAAGCACCCGATGGTACTCCTAGGTGATGAGGCTCAAGCGGATGCTTGTTTCGGTCTGTTTGGAGATAGTGCTAATGCTGACACAAGATAGGTGCATGGTTTTGCGGTCAACAAACCATAGGCTAAAAAATCATTTTGGACACGCCCGATAGAACACCTTGGTGACGTGGGTCATGTGGAATCTCATTTCGGTCCGTTTGGAGACAGTGTTAGTATCGGTGTAAGATAGGTGCACGGTTTGCGCCAAACATACCATAGGCTCAGCAATAATTTTGAACGCACCCGATGATACTTCTAGGTAACGAGGCTCAAGTGGATTCTCATGTCGGTCCGTTTGTAGGTAGTGCAAATCTTGACGCAAGATAGGTGCATGGTTTTGCGCTGAACATACCACAGGCTCAAAAATCATTTTGAACACACCCGATAGAACACCTAGGTGACGTGGGTCATGTGGGATCTCATTTTGGTATGTTTAGAGACAGTGTTAGTATCGGTGTAAGATAGGTGCACGGTTTGCGCCAAACGTACCGTAGGCTCAGAAATTATTTTGAGCACGCCTGATGGTACTCTTAGGTGACGAGTTTCAAGTGGATGCTCGTTTCGGTTAATTTGGATATAGTACTAATCTTGACGCAAGCTTGGTGCATGGTTTTGCGCTGAATATACCACAGGCTCAAAAATCATTTTGGACACATCCGATAGAACACCTAGGGGACGTGGGTCATGTGGAATCTCATTTCGGTCCGTTTAGAGACAGTGTTAGTATCGGTGCAAGATAGGTGCACGGTTTGCGCCAAACATACCATAGCCACAAATTCTTTTTGAACGCACCTGATGGTACTAAAAGGAAGAGGCTCAAGTGGATGCTCATTTCGGTCTGTTTGAAGATAGTGCTATTCTTAACGCAAGATAGGTGCACAATTTGCACCGAACCTACCACAGGCTCGAAAATCGCTTTGGACACACCCGATAGAACACCTAGGTGATCTGGGTCATGTGGAATCTCATTTTGGTCCGCTTGGAGAGAGTCTTCGTATTGGAGCAAGATAGGTGCATGGCTTGCGCCGAGCGTACCATAGGCTTGAAAATCATTTTGGACACACCTGATAGAACACCAACGTGACGTAGGTCATGTGGAATCTCATTTCTATCCATTTTGAGACAGTGTTAGTATTGGTGTAAGATAGATGCATGGTTTTGCGCCAAACGTACCGTAGGCTCATAAATCATTTTGAACACACCTGATCGTACTCCAACTTGATGAGGCTCAAATGGATGCTCCTTTCGGTCCGTTTGCAGAGAGTGCTAATCTTGACACAAGATAGGTGCATGGTTTTGCGCTGAACATACCACAGGCTCAAAAATCATTTTGGACACACCGATAGAACACCTAGGTGACATGGCTCATGTGGAATCTCATTTCGGTCCGTTTAGAGACAGTGTTAGTATCGGTGTAAGATATGTGCATGGTTTGCGCCAAACATACCGTAGGCTCAGAAATCGTTTTGAACGCACCCGATGGTACTCCTAGGTGATGAGGCTCAAGTGGATGCTCGTTTCGGTCTGTTTGGAGATAGTGCTAATGTTGACACAACATATGTGCATGGTTTTGCGTTGAACATAACATAGGCTCAAAAATCATTTTGGACACGCCCGATAGAACACGTAGGTGACGTGGGTCATGTGGAATCTCATTTCGGTCCGTTTAGAGACAGTGCTAGTATCGGTGTAAGATAGGTGCACGGTTTGCTCCAAACATACCATAGGCTCAGCAATCGTTTTGAACGCACCCGATGGTACTCCTAGGTAACGAGGCTCAAGTGGATTCTCATTTTGGTCCATTTGTAGGTAGTGCTAATCTTGACGCAAGATAGGTGCATGGTTTTGCGCTGAACATACCACGGGCTCAAAAATCATTTTGGAGACACCCGATAGAACACCTAGGTGACATGGGTCATGTGGGATCTCATTTCAGTATGTTTAGAGACAATGTTAGTATCGGTGTAAGATAGGTGCACGGTTTGCGCCAAACGTACTGTAGGCTCAGAAATTATTTTGAGCACGCCTGATGGTACTAAAAGGAAGAGGCTCAAGTGGATGCTCATTTCGGTCCGTTTAAAGATAGTGCTATTCTTAACACAAGATAGGTGCACAATTTGCACTGAACCTACCACAGGCTCGAAAATCGCTTTGGACACACCCGATAGAACACCTAGGTGATCTGGGTCATGTGGAATCTCATTTCGGTCCGCTTGGAGAGAGTCTTTGTATTGGAGCAAGATAGGTGCACGGCTTGCGCCGAGCGTACCACAGGCTTGAAAATCATTTTGGACACACCTGATAGAACACCTAGGTGACGTAGGTCATGTGGAACCTCATTTCGATCCATTTAGAGATACTGTTAGTATTGGTGTAAGATAGGTGCACGGTTTTGCGCCAAACGTACCGTAGGCTCATAAATCGTTTTCAACGCACCCGATCATACTCCTACTTGATGAGGCTCAAATGGATGCTCATTTCGGTCCGTTTGCAGAGGGTGCTAATCTTGATGCAAGATAGGTGCATGGTTTTGCGCGGAACATACCATAGGCTCAAAAATCAGTTTGGACACACCCGATAGAACACCTAGGTGACATGGGTCATCTAGAATCTCATTTCGGTCCGTTTAGAGACAATGTTAGTATCGGTGCAAGATAGGTCCACGGTTTGTGCCAAACATTCCATAGCCTTAGAAATCATTTTGACCGCATCCGATGGTACTCCTAGGTGACAAGGCTCAAGTGGATGCTCGTTTCGGTCCGTTTGGAGATAGTGCTATTCTTAACACAAGATAGGTGCATGGTTTGTGCTGAACGCACCACAGGCTCAAAATCACATTGGACACAACTGATAGAACACCTAGGTGACCTAGGTCATGTTGAATGTCATTTCGGTCCGTTTGGAGAGAGTCTTACTATTGGAGCAAGATAGGTGCACGGCTTTTGCCGAGCATACCATAGGCTCAAAAAGCGTTTTGGACACACCAGATAGAACATGTAGGTGACGTGGGTCATGTGGAATCTCATTTTGGTCCATTTAAAGGCAGTTTTAGTATCGGTGTAAGATAGGTGCACGGTTTGCGCCAAACGTACCGCAGGATCAGAAATCATTTTGAACCGCACCCGATGGTACTCCTAGGTGACGAGGCTCAAGTGGATGCTCGTTTCGGTCTGTTTGGAGATAGTGGTAATCTTGATGCAAGATAGGTGCATGGTTTTGCGCTGAACAGACCACAGGCTCAAAAATCATTTTGGACACACCGAATAGAACACCTAGGTGACATGGCTCATGTGGAATATCATTTTGGTCTGTTTAGAGACAGTGTTAGTATCCGTGTAAGATATGTGCATGGTTTGCGCCAAACGTACCGTAGGCTCAGAAATCGTTTTGAACGCACCCGATGGTACTCCTAGGTGACGAGGCTCAAGCGGATGCTCATTTCGGTCTGTTTAGAGATAGTGCTAATGTTGACACAAGATAGGTGCATGGTTTTGCGCTGAACATACCATAGGCTAAAAAATCATTTTGGACACGCCCGATAGAACACCTAGGTGACGTGGGTCATGTGGAATATCATTTTCGGTCTGTTTAGAGACAGTGTTAGTATCGGTGTAAGATAAGTGCACGGTTTGCGCCAAACGTACCATAGGCTCAGCAATCATTTTGAACGCACCCGATGGTACTCCTAGGTAACGAGGCTCAAGTGAATTCTCATTTCGGTCCGTTTGTAGGTAGTGCTAATCTTGACGCGAGATAGGTGCATGGTTTTGCGCTGAACATACCACAGGCTCAAAATATCATTTTCGGTCTGTTTAGAGACAGTGTTAGTATCGGTGTAAGATAAGTGCACGGTTTGCGCCAAATGTACCGTAGGCTTAGAAATTATTTTGAGCACGCCAGATGGTACTCTTAGGTGACGAGTTTCAAGTGGATGCTCGTTTCGGTCAATTTGGAGATAGTACTAATCTTGACGCAAGCTTGGTGCATGGTTTTGTGCTGAATATACCACAGGCTCAAATATCATTTTGGACACACCTGATAGAACACCTAGGTGACGTGGGTCATGTGGAATCTCATTTCGATCTGTTTAGAGATAGTGTTAGTATCGGTGTAAGATATGTGCATGGTTTGCGCCAAACATACCATAGGCTCAGAAAAATCGTTTTGAACGCACCCGATGGTACTCCTAGGTGACGAGGCTCAAGTGGATGCTCGTTTCGGTCTGTTTGGAGATAGTGCTAATGTTGACACAAGATAGGTGCATGGTTTTGCGCTGAACATACCACAGGCTCACAAATCATTTTGGACACGCCCGATAGAACACGTAGGTGACGTGAGTCATGCGGAATCTCATTTCGGTCCGTTTAGAGACAGTGCTAGTATCGGTGTAAGATAGGTGCACGGTTTGCGCCAAACGTACCATAGGCTCAGCAATCGTTTTGAATGCACCCGATGGTACTCCTAGGTAACGAGGCTCAAGTGGATTCTCATTTCGGTCCGTTTGTAGGTAGTGCTAATCTTGACGCAAGATAGGTGCATGGTTTTGCGCTGAACATACCACAGGCTCAAAAATCATTTTGGACACACCCGATAGAACACCTAGGTGACGTGGGTCATGTGGGATCTCATTTCGGTATGTTTAGAGACAGTGTTAGTATCGGTGTAAGATAGGTATATGGTTTGCGCCAAACGTACCGTAGGTTCATAAATTATTTTGAGCACGTCTGATGGTACTCTTAGGTGACGAGTTTCAAGTGGATGCTCGTTTCGGTCAATTTGGAGATAGTACTAATCTTGATGCAAGCTTGGTGCATGGTTTTGCGCTGAATATACCACAGGCTCAAAAATCATTTTGGACACACCCGATAGAACACCTAGGTGACGTGGGTCATGTGGAATCTCATTTCGGTCCGTTTAGAGACAGTGTTAGTATCGGTGCAAGATAGGTGCACGGTTTGCGCCAAACATACCATAGCCACAAAAATCTTTTTGAACACACCTGATGGTACTAAAAGGAAGAGGCTCAAGTGGATGCTCATTTCGGTCCGTTTGAAGATAGTGCTATTCTTAACACAAGATAGGTGCACAATTTGCACTGAACCTACCACAGGCTCGAAAATCGCTTTGGACACACCCGATAGAACACCTAGGTGATCTGGGTCATGTGGAATCTCATTTCGGTCTGCTTGGAGAGAGTCTTCGTATTGGAGCAAGATAGGTGCACAGCTTGCGCCGAGCGTACCACAGGCTTAAAAATCATTTTGGACACACCTGATAGAAAACCTAGGTGACGTAGGTCATGTGGAATCTCATTTCGGTATATTTAGAGACAATGTTAGTATTGGTGTAAGATAGGTGCACGGTTTTGTGCCAAATGTACCATAGGCTCATAAATCGTTTTGAACGCTCCCGATCGTACACCTACTTGATGAGGCTCAAATGGATGCTCGTTTCGGTCCGTTTGCAGAGAGTGCTAATCTTGATGCAAGATAGGTGCATGGTTTTGCGCGGAACATACCATAGGCTCAAAAATCATTTTGGACACACCCGATAGAACACCTAGGTGACATGGGTCATGTGGAACCTCATTTCGGTCCGTTTAGAGACAGTGTTAGTATCGGTGCAAGATAGGTCCACGGTTTGCGCCAAACATTCCATAGCCTTAGAAATCATTTTGACCGCATCCGATGGTATTCCTAGGTGACAAGGCTCAAGTGGATGCTCGTTTCGGTCCGCTTGGAGATAGTGCTATTCTTAACACAAGATAGGTGCATGGTTTGCGCTGAACGCACCACAGGCTCAAAATCGCATTGGACACAACTGATAGAACACCTAGGTGAGCTAGGTCATGTTGAATGTCATTTCGGTCCGTTTGGAGAGAGTCTTACTATTGGAGTAAGATAGGTGCACGACTTTTGCCGAGCGTACCATAGGCTCAAAAATTGTTTTGGACACACCAGATAGAACATGTAGGTGATGTGGGTCATGTGGAATCTCATTTTGGTCCATTTAAAGACAGTTTTAGTATCGGTGTAAGATAGGTGCACGGTTTGCGCCAAACATACCGTAGGCTCAGAAATCATTTTGAACTGCACCCGATGGTACTCCTAGGTTATAGTGGTAATCTTGACGCAAGATAGGTGCATGGTTTTGCGCTGAACAGACCACAGGCTTAAAAATCATTTTGGACACACCGGATAGAACACCTAGGTGACATGGCTCATGTGGAATATCATTTCGGTCTGTTTAGAGACAGTGTTAGTATCCGTGTAAGATATGTGCATGGTTTGCGCCAAACGTACCGTAGGCTCAGAAATCGTTTTGAACGCACCCGATGGTACTCCTAGGTGACGAGGCTCAAGCGGATGCTCGTTTCGGTCTGTTTGGAGATAGTGCTAATGTTGACACAAGATAGGTGCATGGTTTTGCGCTGAACATACCATAGGCTAAAAAATCATTTTGGACACGCCCGATAGAACACCTAGGTGACGTGGGTCATGTGGAATATCATTTCGGTCTGTTTAGAGACAGTGTTAGTATCGGTGTAAGATAAGTGCACGGTTTGCGCCAAACGTACCATAGGCCCAGCAATCATTTTGAATGCACCCGATGGTACTCCTAGGTAATGAGGCTCAAGTGGATTCTCATTTCGGTCCGTTTGTAGGTAGTGCTAATCTTGACGCAAGATAGGTGCATGGTTTTGCGCTGAACATACCACAGGCTCAAAATTCATTTTGGACGCACCTGATGGTACTAAAAGGAAGAGGCTCAAGTGGATGCTCATTTCGGTCCGTTTGAAATAGTGCTATTCTTAACACAAGATAGGTGCACAATTTGCACTGAACCTACCACAGGCTCAAAAATCGCTTTGGACACACCCGATAGAACACCTAGGTGATCTAGGTCATGTGGAATCTCATTTCGGTCCGCTTGGAGAGAGTCTTCGTATTGGAGCAAGATAGGTGCACGGCTTGCGCCGAGCGTACCACAAGCTTGAAAATCATTTTGGACACACCTGATAGAACACCTAGGTGACGTAGGTCATGTGGAATCTCATTTCGGTCCATTTAGAGATAGTGTTAGTATTGGTGTAAGATAGGTGCATGGTTTTGTGCCAAGCGTACCGTAGGCTCATAAATCATTTTGAACGCACCCGATCGTACTCCTACTTGATGAGGCTCAAATGGATGCTTGTTTTGGTCCGTTTGCAGAGAGTGCTAATCTTGACGCAAGATAGGTGCATGGTTTTGCGCGGAACACACCATAGGCTCAAAAATCATTTTGGACACACCCGATAGAACACCTAGGTGACATGGGTCATCTGGAATCTCATTTCGGTCCGTTTAGAGACAGTGTTAGTATCGGTGCAAGATAGGTCCACGGTTTGCGCCAAACATTCCATAGCCTTAGAAATCATTTTTACCGCATCCGATGGTACTCCTAGGTGAAAAGGCTCAAGTGGATGCTCGTTTCGGTCCGCTTGGAGATAGTGCTATTCTTAACACAAGATAGGTGCATGGTTTGCACTGAACGCACCACAGGCTCAAAATCGCATTGGACACAACCGATAGAACACCTAGGTGACCTAGGTCATGTTGAATGTCATTTCGGTCCGTTTGGAGAGAGTCTTACTATTGGAGCAAGATAGGTGCATGGCTTTTGCCGAGCGTACCATAGGCTTGAAAATCATTTTGGACACACCAAATAGAACATGTAGGTGACGTGGGTCATGTGGAATCTCATTTTGGTCCATTTAAAGGCAGTTTTAGTATCGGTGTAAGATAGGTGCATGGTTTGCGCCAAACATACCGTAGGCTCAGAAATCATTTTGTACCGCACCCGATGGTACTCCTAGGTGACAAGGCTCAAGTGGATGCTCGTTTCGGTCCGTTTGGAGATAGTGGTAATCTTGACGCAAGATAGGTGCATGATTTTCGCTGAATAGACCATAGGCTCAAAAATCATTTTGGACACACCGATAGAACACCTAGGTGACATGGCTCATGTGGAATATCATTTCGGTCTGTTTAGAGACAGTGTTAGTATCCGTGTAAGATATGTGCATGGTTTGCGCCAAACGTACCGTAGGCTCAGAAATCGTTTTGAACGCACCCGATGGTACTCCTAGGTGACAAGGCTCAAGCGGATGCTCGTTTTGGTCTGTTTGGAGATAGTGCTAATGTTGACACAAGATAGGTGCATGGTTTTGCGCTGAACATACCATAGGCTAAAAATCATTTTGGACACGCCCGATAGAACACCTAGGTGACGTGGGTCATGTGGAATATCATTTCGGTCTGTTTAGAGACAGTGTTAGTATCAGTGTAAGATAAGTGCACGGTTTGCGCCAAACGTACCATAGGCTCAGCAATCATTTTGAACGCACCCGATGGTACTCCTAGGTAACGAGGCTCAAGTGGATTCTCATTTCGGTCCGTTTGTAGGTAGTGCTAATCTTGACGCAAGATAGGTGCATGGTTTTGCGCTGAACATACCACAGGCTCAAAATTCATTTTGGACACACCCGATAGAACACCTAGGTGATGTGGGTCATGTGGGATCTCATTTCGGTATGTTTAGAGACAGTGTTAGTATCGGTGTAAGATAGGTGCACGGTTTGCACCAAATGTACCGTAGGCTTAGAAATTATTTTGAGCACGCCAGATGGTACTCTTAGGTGACGAGTTTCAAGTGGATGCTCGTTTCGGTCAATTTGGACATAGTACTAATCTTGACGCAAGCTTGGTGCATGGTTTTGTGCTGAATATACCACAGGCTCAAAAATCATTTTGGACACACCCGATAGAACACCTAGGTGACGTGGGTCATGTGGAATCTCATTTCGGTCCGTTTAGAGACAGTATTAGTATCGGTGTAAGATATGTGCATGGTTTGCGCCAAACGTACCGTAGGCTCAGAAATCGTTTTGAACGCACCCGATGGTACTCCTAGGTGACGAGGCTCAAGTGGATGCTCGTTTCGGTATGGTTGGAGATAGTGCTAATGTTGACACAAGATAGGTGCATGGTTTTGCGCTGAACATACCATAGGCTCAAAAATCATTTTGGACACGCCCGATAGAACACGTAGGTGACGTGGGTCATGCGGAATCTCATTTCGGTCCGTTTAGAGACAGTGCTAGCATCGGTGTAAGATAGGTGCACGGTTTGCGCCAAACGTACCACAGGCTCAGCAATCATTTTGAACGCACCCGATGGTACTCCTAGGTAATGAGGCTCCAGTGGATTCTCATTTCGGTCTGTTTGTAGGTAGTGCTAATCTTGACAAAAGATAGGTGTATCGTTTTGCGCTGAACATACCACAGGCTCAAAAATCATTTTCGACACACCCGATAGAACAACTAGGTGACGTGGGTCATGTGGGATCTCATTTTGGTATGTTTAGAGACAGTGTTTAGACACCAGCACCTATCGAAGCGTTGTCCTCCATCCATATCCATCGCCCTCCGTCAAGTTGAGTCGTCATCATCTTTCTCCGTACCACTGAGGCACTCCTCTGCCTTCCGTCGGAAGCCACAGCGCCCATCGGATGCCCTCACGTGACCGCAGCCATGAGCCCCGCCAAGCCACGTCTCGCGCCGCAAGTAGCGGAGAGCCCGAGCCCTACCTATTCCGCGTCGCGCTAGACCGCACCGCACATCCGAGCACTTCTTGAAGGTTCCCAGCCCAGCCACCTGCCCATGCTACGGATGAACGCCACGCGTATGTGGTGTGGACGCCGATGATCACCGTCGTCCCCTCAACGCTCCCCGCCTCACGAACCCTAGTCGCGCACCATAAAAGCCAGGCACAGCCCTCTCCCTCACCAGCTCCCTCTTCCAGCTGCCACCCTGCCTCTCCCATGTTCCTCTGCTTCCTCACTGCGACGCGCCAGAGCACGGCCTCTGCACTCGCCTTGTCAGAGCCGGCCGCACCGTGCACGACCTCGTCATCACCTTCACCGAAGACCTTGTCCTCATCGGGCCACGTGACGACGGCCACATCGTGAAGCGACATCTTCGACTCACCGGGGAGCAGTGCATGTCGCAGCCTCGACTCCATGTCTGGATGCAACCCACCAGAGCCGCTGACCTCTTTCGTGAAGCCATAGCCTCGCCAGCCGCGGCACCACCACGTTGAGCCCGTGGCACCACAACCACGGTCGCGTCATCAACCTCTACGCGGCGACCGTTGCCATCTAGCCGCGACACGTCCGTGACGACGCCAAGCCACGCACCACGATGGTGCCCCTGACCACCTTGCCGCCACCTTGACTTCTCAAGCCACCGAGGAGCCACACACCGATGACTTCACCGCGAGCCACTGCGGCCTCGTCACCAAGACACGCCGCTCGAGAATGTGGCCTCCCCTAAGCCACAGCCGCAACGCCGTCACCACCACGCTAGCATGCGCATTTCTGCCTACACCGAGCCCGACTAGCATCCCACGATCTCCTGGTGTCGAGCCCTTCGGTGAGCCATCCACCCCGGAAGCCTCTGCCTTTACTCGTGGGTCGTTGCTCCCTTGTCCATGCCTGTCCCGGTCTTTGACGCCGGCTCTGTTGCCATCCTTGCTCAGCACGGTGTCTCTGCCGCCGGTGACCACGCACGACCGCCACATGGCCGAAACGCCAACACACGCACCACACCGGTCCCATGCAGACCAAGGCGGTGCCCTTCATGGCTGCCACTATCGTGGCAACGTACCTGCATGCACTGCGCCGACTCTGGTGGACACAAGGTCCCAAGGCCATGCCTTCTCTCGCCATAGAAGGATTGTCGTTGGACGGCTGCTGTCCTTGTTGTATCCGTGTCATTGCACACACATAGCACAGCACGATCACAGCCCTACCCCAAAGCTTCAGCCTTGCATGTTCCTCTATTGCCCAGACCTATCCGACCGTCGAACCGCATCCTGTAAGCCACGACATGAACGCCATAGCCTAGAACGGCGAGGACGCGAGCATCGGTACATGCACGTGTCGACGCGACCTCGGCCACATGCATAGGCGCAGCTTAGCTGCCGCACCACTCACGGATGCCCAGCGCAAAGCCTTCATGGCCGGTCGCCGTTCTGGCACGCAGCCGCACGTCACTGGCACAACCGAGGCACTCATGGGAGCCCCATATTGACTCAGCGAGCCACACGACGTCGCCTATGCAACACGAACTGGCCGCCGTAGTCTCGCACGACACGGACACCGAGCACATGTCGTCTCCACACCCATGCCGACGCGCTGGGAGCCCTCACCACCGGCACCTGCACGGTGTAACACTTGCACTCACCACAGCGGGCTTGCGCTGAACCTCGTTGGAGCCAACGAAGTTTTCGCTGGCAAAGTTGCTGCCTTGCCCTCCCTTGCTCACAACACGTATCAACCCGAGGCCTCATGTTGCCACTGCCTCATTTGTTCGTGATGCATTTGTCAGTTGCCACAACTACAGACATGTGCCGCCACTATCCTACACACGCGTACTCACGTAGCGCAACCCCCGTGCATAGCCACACCTGCAGGTGACCTTGTTTCCGGCGTCGCCGTGTCACCGCCTGGAAGCCTTCCGTCGAGCACCTGCCGAGTGCTTGTTTCCCTTCCTTCTGTGTTGGGGCATGAAGCCCAGCAGCCAGGACCAGCCAATAGGCCGAGACCTCAAAGCCCACAGGTTGTGAGCCCATCCAACCCTTGCCCCTTTTTCTTTTTAGAAATCCGTTGCACCTTCTAAAATTCATATCAATTTCATCCCAGCTCCAAAAATTATGAAATCACTTTCATAATTTTTCAAAAATCTTTCTCTACCTCCTAGTACAATAGTTGAGTCTAGTTGAGTTAGGGTTTCACCGTGTTTTATTTTATTCTTATCACGGTCTTTTGTTTTCTTTCATGTAGCGACGACCCGAGTTCGTTGTTCGACAATGCGCCTGGAGGCGATGGAACCTGAAGGTGGACGACCATGACCGCTGGAGACGCGTACCACTACCTTCTCAACATCGCAGGTGTCATGGCAGCAGCACCTTACTCTTAGAGAACCTATTTAAGCATTGCAAGTAGAAATGCTAGCGCTTTATATTTATTCATTATGCTAGTATATGTGATGCATGCTTTTGTCTGAGCCTTTATTGCCTTGTTTGAAACCACTTCATCCTGATTACGCAGCTTCACGCTCGCACTTATATTTTGCCTACCTGCTTGCTTGCATTTTACTACCATCATTATTACATATTTTACCTTGTTATGTGATGTGATGGTGGGTTGGTGATGTGGTTAGTGGATTGGGGTTTGCCGTGAGGCTTTTCCCGTGAGGTGGATGATAGGTTGGCGTGACGGGAGCGTTGAATCCCGAGTGGGTGGTGGTGATGAGGAGTTCTAGAGATTTTCCTTGCTTTGACCTGTTTCTTGGAGATACCAACCAGAGTGAGGTTTTTACCCTGGAGGGGTGCACATTGGTGCGCGGAGTGCCCCAGTCTGGATTTGTTGGATATGATGGATATGTTGGAACAGGTGTATGGGGAGGTGGTTACCTAAGAGAGGTGGACCACATGGTGTATTGGTGGAAGGTGCTTGCTCTGGCCAATTAAGGACCATCGTGGGTTGATGCCTGGAACACGGGACTATGTTAGTGTGCACACCACAGGCCCTATTACAGGCGTGGCCTGTTCTGTTGAGTTAGTGTGGACTGAGCCAATTCTATGGGAGTAGAGGTGCATAGGGGTACCCCCTGCGAACACGGTGAGAAAGGATGCCGACGGGTTTTCCGGCTACCCTAATCATGATCCCAAGTGTATATGTTGTGCCGTATGCGACTCCACTTGGGGGAAGACTGGTGAGGAAGGTGCTAGTTCTTGAGCGGTGATCGCTTAGACCACGGCCATGGTCGATGATGGTGATCCTGATGGATTAAAGGTGTATAACCTCTACAGAGTTAAACCTATACGTATAGCCGCGATCTCGGTCATGATCACCCCTGTGAACTGTTTCATACCCGCTAGTCTTCGCTTGTGCTTTGCTTTTCTCCCCCGAAGCTAAGGTCCGGCTTGAGGCCATTGAGATGAGGGGCGTGCGGAGGCTGCCTCATCGTCTAGACTGAGAGTATGAGGATGTTGTGAGGGAAGATGAGAGTTGAGAGGTGAGATGTGAGACATGTTGTTGAGTTGAGGAGAGGTTGAGTTGAGATTGTGGGTTGGGTTATGAGAAGTTTACCTTATATTACTATACTTTTGTTGCTCCTACAAGCGCTAAGGATGCAAACCCCCAGCCAAACTAGTAGGATCGCCAGATCCCTTGATTTCTATTTTCCACTAAAGCTCATCGGTGCTGACCATGGCCTGCACACATCTGGCGGTGTGCAGATTCTTTGCCTGTAGAGATGTTGAGGTGGGTAGTTGGTTTGCGGACCACTCTCAAGGATGCCCGTGGACTGGAGTTTCACCAAGCTTCGCTGCTATGAGTAGAGCCTTGGTGTTTTGTTTGATCCAAACCTAGATGATGTAATAGGTTGAGTTTTAATCCCATTTTTGTAATCTGTGTTGTATGACTTTGTAATCAGCTGAAAAGTGGATGCTCGTGATAGCTGAGGTATCCTAGGACTCTCACAGAGGGGCAAAAGAGTCAGGAATTCAAGTTATGAATTCCTGGTTCGTTTCACTAGGTGATCTGGGTCATGTGGAATCTCATTTCGGTCCGTTTGGAGAGAGTCTTGGTATTGGACCAAGATGGGTGCACGGCTTGCGCCGAGCGTAACGTAGGCTTAAAAATCATTTTGGACACACCTAATAGAACACCTAGGTGACGTGGGTCACATGGAATCTCATTCCGGTCCGTTTAGAGACAGTGTTAGTATCGATGTAAGATAGGTGCACAGTTTGCGCCAAACATACCGTAGGCTCAGAAATCGTTTTCAACGCACTCGATGGTACTCCTAGGTGACAAGGCTCAAGTGGATGCTTGTTTTGGTCCGTTTGGAGATAGTACAAATCTTGACGCAAGATTGGTGCATGGTTTTGTGCTAAACAGACCACATGCTCAAAAATTATTTTGGACACACCCGATAGAACACCTAGGTGACGTGGGCCATGTGGAATCTCATTTTGATCCGTTTGGAGAGTCTTAGTATTGGAGCAAGATAGGTGCACGGCTTGCGCCGAGCGTACCATACGCTTAAAAATCATTTTGGACACACCTGATAGAACACCTAGGTGACGTGGGTCATGTGGAATCTCATTTCGGTCCGTTTAGAGATAGTGTTAGTGATAGAGATGGAGTGCCTGATCCTTCGTTGAGTGGAGGATAACTACGATTTGGTGGGTGTCGACCCTCGCGATCCGACTACGACGAACAAGTCCATGGTGCCTTAGCAATCGCTGAACCAACAACCGATGGTTATTGACCTTGCTGGTGCTAGATCAACCTGATCATGAAGATCAATTCCTGCTAGCAATCGAAGAACAAGCAAGAATTTGAGGTGAGCAACCCTGAATATTACTCAAAGGTTGGGTTCTGAATTACACGAAGACGAAGCTTCAGAAAGTAGCAATGGCTAACTTAAGCAAAACAAAACCCAAGCCAAAGAGGAGGCATAGCCCATGGCTAAATAGGGGGAGGAGGAAGGAAGGAGGACGCCTAGCCTGCCCACAAGGCAGGGAATAGACGCCCAAATAGCCACACACCATCTCCTTGATCCCCTTTCCTAATTTAGGTGGCGCAGTACCTTCCTGGTTATTCCTTGACAAAACTAAAAACACATAGGTGGCGCAACACCTAGACATTATTCTGGGTAGGTTAATCATGAGCATAGATGGCGCATGCACTTCGGAAACTTCTGGTCCTTCATTCTTCAAAATCATCACGAAGTTTAATTCACGTGCATGAGCTCGAGTGAGTGGTCCTGGTGGCGCCTGTGCTGGTTCAGTTGGAGTAGCCATTCCCGTGTCGGGGTTGATGTCCTCATCATCCTCCCCTTCTTGAATCGAAGTCTTCCTCGACGGCAGCTCCTCAACCTCGCCCGCATATGGTTTCAAATCTGCAACATTAAAACTAGAGGAAACACCATATTCTGCCGGCAGGTCAAGTATATAAGCATTATCATTAATTTTCGTTAACACCTTGAATGGACCAGCCGCACGGGGCATCATCTTAGATCTGCGCAAACTAGGAAAGCGATCCTTGCGCAAATGCAACCAAACCAAGTCACCAGGTTCAAAAGTAACAAGTTTACGTCCTTTACTACCAACAGCCTGATTTTTAGCATTAGTGTGCGCAATGTTCTGTTGTGTTTGCTCATGAATGTCCAACATTTGTTTAACACGTGCAACAGCATCTACATGTGGGGCGTCCAAAGGATCAAAGGACAGCAAGTCAATTGGCGCCCGTGGAATGTAACCATAGACAACCTGAAAAGGGCACATTTTTGTGGAGGAATGTGTAGCACGATTGTAAGCAAACTCGACATGGGGCAAACAATCCTCCCAAAGTTTCAGATTCTTGTCTAACACAGCCCTAAGCATGGTAGATAAGGTTCTGTTCACAACCTCAGTTTGCCCATCTATTTGTGGGTGACAAGTGGTGCTGAAAAGCAATTTAGTTCCTAGTTTATTCCAAAGAGATCTCCAAAAATGACTTAGGAACTTAGCATCGTGATCTGAGATGATTGTATTTGGAACACCATGTAAACGAATAATCTCGCGAAAGAACAACTCAGCAACGCTGCTAGCATCATCAGTTTTATGACATGGTATGAAGTGAGCCATTTTAGAGAATCAATCAACAACCACAAAGATACTATCACTCCCCTTCTTAGTTCGAGGTAAGCCCAAAACAAAATCCATAGAAATATCTAGCCAAGGAGAAGTAGGGACAGGTAACGGCATATACAAACCGTGGTTGTTCAGGTGTGACTTAGCTTTTTGGCACGTGGTGCAGCGTGCAACAAAACGCACCACGTCGCGGCGCATCTGGGGCCAAAAGAAGTGTGCGGCCAAAATCTCCTGTGTCTTGTAAACGCCAAAGTGTCCCATGAGGCCGCCACCATGCGCTTCCTGCAATAACAAAAGACGAACCGAGCTTGCGGGAATACATAGCTTGTTAGCGCGGAACAAGAACCCATCGGTTACATGGAATGTACCCCATGGTTTACCATCCTTGCAATGCAGCATGATGTCCTTTAAAGCCAGGATCATCGACGTATTGTTCTTTCACAGTTTGTAAACCAAAAATTTTAAAGTCTAACTGGGACAGCATGGTGTATCTACGCGACAAAGCATCAACAATAATGTTGTCTTTACCGTTCTTGTGTTTGATGATGTAAGGAAAAGACTCTATGAATTCGACCCACTTAGCATGCCGACGGTTCAGATTAGTTTGGCTACGAATATGTTTTAATGCCTCATGATCAGAATGAATTATAAACTCGCGAGGCCAAAGATAGTGCTGCCATGTTTGAAGTGTGCGAACCAAAGCGAAAAGCTCCTTATCATAAGTTGAATAATTCAAACAGCACCACTTAATTTTTCGCTAAAGTAAGCAACTGGCTTGCCCTCTTGCAGCAAAACACCGCCTAAGCCAATACCACTAGCATCGCATTCAAGTTCAAACATCTTATTGAAATTAGGTAGCTGTAGTAAGGGGCATGTGTCAACTTATCTTTTAGAATGGTGAATGCCTCGTCCTGTGCTGCACCCCAGGAGAAAGGAACGCCCTTCTTGGTGAGCTCATGCAACGGGGCGGCAATGGAGCTGAAGTCACGCACGAACCATCGGTAGAAACCTGCAAGCCCAAGAAAACTTCGAATCTGCATAACCGTCGTCGGCATGGGCCAGCTCTAGATGGCGTCAATCTTGCTGCTGTCCACTTCAATGCCCTACAGAGTAACAACATAGCCAAGAAACGAAACACGTTGTGTGCAGAAGTCGCACTTGTCCAAGTTACCAAACAAGCGGGCAGCGCGCAAAGCATCAAAAATAGCATGCAAATGTTCCAAATGCTCTTTCATAGACTTGCTATAAATTAGAATATCATCAAAATATACAACCACAAACAATCCTATGAAAGGCCCAAAACTTCATTCATTAAGCGCATAAATGTGCTGGGAGCATTAGTCAATCCAAACGGCATAACTAACCATTCATAAAGGGCAGACCCAGTGCCAGAGGCTCCCACACGAGTGGGGTCTGGGGAAGGGAATAACTGAAGTAAAGTCTTACCCCTGCAGAAATTCTGCAGAGAGATGGCTTCGAACCCAGAACCTGGTGACTCGGCGAGCTAGCACTCACCAACTGCATCATGCCTGCCCTTCATAACTAACCATTCATATAAGCCAAATTTTGTTTTAAAAGCCGTTTTCCATTCATCCCCAAGTTTCATTCAAATCTGATGGTACACGCTACGCAAATCTACCTTGGAGAATATAACAGCACCGCTAAGCTCGTCAAGCATATCATCAAGGCGAGGTATAGGATAACGATAACGAATTGTGATATTGTTAATCGTGCGACAATCTACACACATGCGCCAGGTACCATCTTTCTTTGGGACAAGTAGTATAGGAACAGAGCAAGGGCTAAGAGACTCACGAATGTAGCCCTTATCAAGTAGCGCTTGGACTTGGCGCTGAATCTCCTTTGTCTCATCGGGATTAGTATGGTACGAGGCGCGGTTGGGAAGCTAGGCGCCCGGGATGAGGTCGATCTGGTGCTCAATTCCACGAATGGGAGGAAGACCTGGTGGTAAGTCCTTCGGAAACACATCGGCAAAGTCCTGCAAAAGCTTAGTAACAGCAGGGGGTATATCCAAAGATGGTGCATCATCGAGTGAAACAAGCACATGAGAACATACAAGCGCATAGCAAGGAATATTATCAACATGTAGTTCATCAAAATCAGCACGTGTAGCAAGTAAAACAGGAGCATGTAGTTTAATCTCTTTAGATGTGGCTGGTTGTTGTTGGCATTGTTTTAATGCTTTAGTAGTCCGAGCAATGTCATCTTTCACAATCTGTTCAGGGGTCATTGGATGAAGAATAATTTTCTTGCCCTTAAACAGTAATGAATAATGATTTGTTCGACCATGATGTAAACAATCAGTATCATATTGCCATGGCCTACCAAGCAACAACGAACATGCCTCCATAGGAACAACATCGCAATCAGTATAATCAGAATAAGAACCCATGGAGAAGTGAACACGTACCGAGCGTGTTACCTTGAGTTTGCCACCCTGGTTGAGCCATTGCATGTGGTAGGGATGTGGATGTGGACGCATTTGGAGAGACAACTTCTCCACCAGATCCGAACTTGCCAAATTGTTGCAACTACCGCCGTCAATGATGATGTGAATGGATCGTTCGTGCACAACGCCTTTGGTGTGGAACAAAGTGTGGCGCTGGTTCTACTCAGGTTGTGCAACCTATGTATTGAGGACTCGCTGCACAACAAGACTCTCATACTTGTCAGCGTCAGTGGCAGCCACGTGTTCTTCCGCATGTCCTGAAATGTCAGCAGCAAGCATAGCATATATGGTTTCATCAGAATCACTAGCGGAAGAATACTCACCATCGTCATGTATAATCAACGTACGCTTGTTGGGGCAGTCCCGTATCACATGCCCATAACCTTTGCAATGATGGCATTGAATGTCCTTTGTGTGGCTAGTGGAAGAGGAGGCGCTCTTATTAGCTGAAAGGGGTGCTGGAGGTGGAGCTGCTGCCTTGTCACGTGACATACTGCTAGGTGGGGAGGGCATTGTAGGGGCTGAAGGGGTCAAAGTACTGCGACCTGCAAAAGAGTTAGAATGGGTCCTTGCTCGTCGTCCGTGCACTTCACGTTCCGCTTTGCAAGCAAATGCAAACAAAGTAGTAATATCATCATAGTGCTTATAATCAAGAATATCCTGAATTTCACGGTTTAAACCACCACGGAATCATGCCATCGCAGCATCATTAGTCTCAACTAAACCACAACGAATCATGTCGGTTTGCAATTCCTGATAATACTCTTCTACAAATTTGGTTCCTTGCTGAAAACACTGCATTTTATTAAGCAAGTCTCGTGCATAATAGGAAGGAACAAATCAGTGTCGCATGACAGTTTTTAATTGCTCCCAATTTGTGGGAATGTTATTAGGGTGTTTGCTACGATGCTCACGCCACCAAATGGATGCGAAATCTGTAAACTCACTAGTAGCAGCCCTAACTTGATATTGTGCAGGAACATCATGACAATGAAATTTCTGATCTACCGCAAGTTCCTAATCAAGATATGCACCCGGATCATATTTGCCATTAAATGAAGGAATCGTGAACTTAATCTTAGTAAATGAGTCGTTTCGATGACGTACCACGCGCTCACCATGGCGGTTGTGGTGGCGCCCTCCATGGCGGTCCTGGTTGTTGATCTCGGTATCGCCACCATAATCAAATTCTGCATGTTGATTAGCAAGTTGTTGTACCAACTCATCAAGGTGTGTAGTGAGCGTGGCAGGCTGGTGGCGTGGGAAGCTTGTGCTTGCTGCATCTCTGCGAGCGTAGAATTTGTGGCCATTTGAGTGTCCTGAAATTGACCCACTTGCTTGTTGGCAATCCTAATCTCCTCTGCCAAGCCCTCCACGTGCTCGTTCATCTTGCGATTGAAATGGTGAATGATGCCTTTAGTGCGTGGGGACTGAGGCATGGCGTCCTGATCAGCTGGCTCTCCTGTCATTGTTAGTGGAAAAACAACGAACACGAAAACAAGTATGGGCTCGAAAGCCTATAGGATGTGGTGCTGATCAAGGCACTCAAACTAAAGTTGTTATCAAACTCTTACCCGTTCTTACCAAGCTCGCAGGGGTGACTTGCAACCAGTGGTACAACCTTCCAAAGATTGAATGGAGCGATTGCCAGAGGACACAGAGCTTGATCGCTGTAGAAAATATATGGAGTTCTGGGAAGGCTGCACTCAATTGCAAGGGTTAGCACAATCAAACAGCAATGCAAGGTTGAATAATAGTGCTAAACACGTTGCTATGTTGCTGGAAACAAGTGTAAACGTGCAAAGGCAGCAAAGGTGGTGGCGCCCAAGGGGGGAGGCGCCCTGGTGTGTTCCTGTCTAGAGAGGAAGACCAGCGCCCAAATCAAGGTGGCTCACAACAACCGGAATTCTTCTTTCCAAAACTTGACAATCTGAAATAAGGAAGAATATTGCACCAAATCCCAAAACAGGGAAGGGGGGTGGCACCCAATAGGGGAAAAGACCTGCCCCCCAAATGTAATTCTGTTGCATTATATGGTGCGGCTTTTCCTTTCCTTCTTTTTTGTTTTGTTTTTAATATATTGGCACCTTGCCTTTTTTTTAATAGATTGGCACCTTGCCTTTTTTTCTTTTCTGGATAATTTCCCTTTGGCGCACAAATAAAACTTGTCGGAACCGAACTGAGGCAAACTTTCCAAAAACGTGGCAGGGGGGCGCAACAGGGAGGGGAAAAATGGTGAAAAGAGCGGCGTGGTGGTGGTGGACAGAAACGACGGTGAAAACAACAGCGATGAACACAAAGTGACCAGCAACTATTGATGCGAAAGCACACAAATTCAACAACGCAAAGTACTGAATGAAATGTGCAAGGCTCAAAAGGTGCTAGGACAAAGGAACGAACCTGAGTGTTGTTTGGGTTTTATGGACGATAGGATGTGAACAAACTGTAAGGTAAAGGATAAACTCGATAAAACTCACCGATCAACCTGAATTTTGATACCACTTGATAGAGCTGGAGTGCCCGATCCTTCGTTGAGTGGAGGATAACTACGATTTGGTGGGTGTCGACCCTCGTGATCTGACTACGACGAACAAGTCTGTGGCGCCTTAGCAATCGCTGAACCAACTCCTGATGGTTATTGACCTTGCTGGTGCTAGATCAACCTGATCACAAAGATCAATTCCTGCTGGCAATTGAAGAACAAGCAAGAATTTGAGGTTAGCAACCCTGAATATTACTCAAAGGTGGGGTTCTGAATTACATGAAGACAAAGCTTCAGAAAGTAGCAATGGCTAACTTAAGCAAAACAAAACCCAAGCCAAAGAGGGGCGTAGCCCATGGCTAAATAGGGGGAGGAGGGAGGAAGGAGGACGCCCAGCCTGCCCACAAGGCAGGGAATAGACGCCCAAACAGCCACACACCATCTCCTTGATCCCCTTTTCTGATTTAGGTGGCGCAGTACCTTCCTGGTTATTCCTTGACAAAACTAAAAACACATAGGTGGCGCAGCACCTAGACATTATTCTGGGCAGGTTCATCATGAGCATAGATGGCGCATGCACTTAGGAAACTTCTGGTCCTTCATTCTTCAAAATCATCACGAAGTTTAATTCACGTGCACAAGCTCGAGTGAGTGGTCCTGGTGGCGCCTATGCCAGTTCAATTGGAGTAGCCATTCCCGTGTTGGGGTTGATGTCCTCATCAGTTAGTATCGGTGTAAGATAGGTGCACGATTTGCGCCAAACGTACCATAGGCTTAGAAATCGTTTTGAACACACCCGATGGTACTCCTAGGTGACGAGGCTTAAGTGGATGCTCGTTTCGGTCTGTTTGGAGATAGTGCTAATCTTGAAGGAAGATTGGTGCATGGTTTTGCGCTGAATATACCATAGGCTCAAAAATCATTTTGGACACACCCGAAAGAACACCTATGTGACGTGGGTCATGTGGTATCTCATTTCGGTCCGTTTAGAGACAGTATTAGTATCGGTGCAAGATAGGTGCATGGTTTGCACCAAAAATAACATAGCCTCAGAAATTGTTTTCAACGCACTTGATGGTACTCCTTGGTGACGAAGCTCAAGTGGATGCTCGTTTCAGTCTGTTTGGAGATAGTGCTATCCTTAACGCAAGATAGGTGTATGGTTTGTGCTGAACGTACCATGGGCTCAAAAATCGCTTTGGACACACCCGATAGAACACCTTGGTGACCTAGGTCATGTGGAATCTCATTTTGGTCCGTCTGGAGAGAGTCTTAGTACTGGAGCAAGACAGGTGCACGGCTTGCGCCGAGCGTACAATAGGCTTGAAAATCGTTTTTGACACACCAGACGGAACACCTAGATGAATAGGGTCATGTGGAATCTGATTTCGATCCGTTTAGAGACAGTGTCAGTATCGGTTTAAGATAGGTGCACAGTTTGTGTCAAACGTACCATAGGCTCAGAAATCATTTTGAACCCACCCGATCGTACTCTTACGTGATGAGGCTCAAGTGGATACTCGCTTCGGTCCGTTTGCAGATAGTGTAATCCTGACGCAAGACAGGTGCATGGTTTTGCGCAGAAC
>CM036225.1:32726593-32808623 GCA_020631735.1 Saccharum officinarum | reverse complement strand
TACTCGGCCTTCCTGCATCAAAACACCTCCCAAACCTTTGCCTGAGGCATCACAGTAAACATCAAAAGGCTTCTCGATATCCGGTTGTGCCAAAACCGGAGCCGAGGTTAGGAGGGTTCGTAGTTGGTGAAAAGCCGCATCGCACTCAGGAGTCCAGACAAACCTGGTGTCCTTTTACAGCAACCGAGTCATGGGTTTGGCTATTTTGGAGAAATCCGGGATGAAGCGACGATAATAGCCAGCCAAACCAAGAAAACTTCGGACCTTGTGAACCGAGATAGGAGCCTTCCAGTTTAGTACTTCCTGTACCTTGGCGGGGTCCACCATAATTCCTCCATCGGACAACACATGCCCAAGGAAAGGTACTTCACGAAGCCAGAATTCGCACTTACTGAACTTCGCATAAAGTTGATGTTCACGCAGTCTTGTGAGGACTATACGCAGATGTTCAGCGTGATCCTCCTCATTCACAGAATATACCAAGATGTCATCAATAAATACCACCACAAACTTGTCCAATTCAGGCATAAACACCGAATTCATCAAGTACATGAAGTGTGAGGGGGCATTTGTCAAGCCGAAGGACATAACAAGATACTCATAAAGACCGTATCTGGTAGAAAAGGCTGTCTTTGGAACATCTTCCGGGCGGATTTTAATTTGATGGTAGCCCGATCTTAGATCGATCTTGGAGAAAACTTTAGCTTTAGACAACTGATCGAACAAGATGTCGATTCGCGTAGAGGGTACTTATTTTTGACAGTGACTGCATTGAGAGGTCTATAATCTACGCACATCCACAACGACTGATCCTTCTTCTTTACAAAGATAGCAGGACATCCCCACGGCGATGAACTAGGACGAATCAACCCCTTCTTCAAAAGTTCATTCAATTGCACCTTAAGTTCAGCTAACTCATTTGGAGGCATCCTATAGGGTCTCCTAGAGATGGGTGCGGTGCCAGGCAACAACTCGATTTTAAACTCCACATCCCGATCCGGAGGGAGTCCCGGCAATTCATCGGGAAAAACGTCCGGAAATTCATTTACTACGGAAATTTCAGCCAACGCCTTTGCTTGCACAGCATGAATTTCCCCCGACAATTCAACCTTTCTAGGAAGTTGTACTAGAAAACCCTTTTGATCTATAGGATCTCTGAGCATAACTACCCGAGCGGATGTGTCAATGAGTACCCCATTCTGACTCATCCAATTCATGCCCAAGATAACATCTATGTCTAAACCAGGTAAAACCAATAGGGCAAGCGAATAACTTCGCCCTTCTATCTCAAACTTAAGGTTCCCACTACTTTGTTTGTGGAAATATTCCCACTTGCAGCACTAATACAATAACCCACACCTTCAACAGTATGCAACTTGTGTGCAAATTTGGATGCAAACTTAGGACTGATAAAGGAATGCGAAGCACCTGAATCAAAAAGTACCACTGCGGGGTGTTGGTCAACTAGAAACTTACCAGCGGTGACCACCTCACCAGATGGAATTTCCTCAATGCTGTTATAATGGGCATGTCCCTGACGACTACCTTGGTTGACATTTTTCTTAGGGTACGGACAGTTCCGGGCCCAATGACCTGGCTTGTTGCAATTCCAGCAAGGCATATTGCTAGGAGGAACACTAGAGCTGCTCTGTCCAGAAGTCCCCTTTGGCAGAGCGACGGTATAAGCCTTACAGACCCCCGTTTTTGCAGCAGGCTTCTTCTGCGGTGGACGGAACTTTGTATTCTGAGCAGGTGGGCGAGGGGAAGACCTCGGTGCCGCTGAGGCCCTTGACTGAGAAGCACTTGCCTCAAGGGCCCTTTTACGGCTCTTAGAGGCAGAATAAATAGTATTGTTGTTCTCCTGGGTCAAAGCATCGCTGATAAAATCATTGAAAGTAGTACATTTGCTAGTGCCCATAGTTTTCATCAGTTTTGGGCCGAGGCCCCTTTTGAAGCTAGCAATCTTTTTGGCATCGGTATCCACAAACTCTGTGGCATACCTTGCCAGGTTGTTGAAGGACTGCAAGTATTCAGTCAGGCTTTTGTTTCCTTGCGACAGCCTCATAAACTCTGTGTGCTTGATTGCCATAAGACCGGGAGGGATATAATTTTCCCGGAATGCCGCCTTAAACTGATCCCAAGCAATCGGGACATTGGCAGGCAGTGTGGAACGATAGTGGCTCCACCAAATGCCCGCTGGACCATGCAACTGATGGGAAGCATACTCAGTTTTCAGCTCATCAGTTAGGCGTAGCAGACGAAACTTTTGTTCAATGGTATTCAACCACTCGTCAGCCTGCAGTGGTTCTTCCGCTTCCTTGAAGAGCAGGGGCTTTGTATCTAGAAAGTCCTTGAAATCGCTGTACTGATTTGGCTCTGGGCCCTGGCGGCCAGGACGAGCTTCCCGGTTAGCCAGCTGGCGCATAGCATCTGCCAACATGCGCTGCCCTTCGACCACTGTCTGCATCAGCTCAGCCGGGGTAGGTGGTGGCGGAGGGGGTGGCTGTTCCTCATCCTCATTGCCCCGACCCCGACGAAGATTGTACGACATCTGTAAAATGCATAGCCAATGAGCACTGACGATGTGGGAAATTTGTAGATGAATTATTGTAAATATGTCAAACTGACTTCATGAAATAGACTTCTCAAAATACTCTTGGCACAATAATTCATCACAACCGCACAATCCATTCAAGCGGATCAAATGGCACAATCATACGAGAGAATCCAACAAGATGTTCTTTGATAAAGGCTCACACACAGGGAGCACAACGGTTACCGGACCGTTTACGTTGCTATCTACGTGATTTTTGACCTTTTGCACGGTACTTGGATTCGATCTCAAGATTTTTAGTTGACTGTGAAAGGCTACTTCAAACTGACCATAAAGAGACTTCTCAATGAAGAGTTCCATGGTGGATCATGACTAGCCACCTCGATACCTGCGCGTGCCAAGCAGCACAGCCTTATGTCGCGCGCCATAGGAGGCCCTCGGTTTCGTCGCGGCACCGAAGGGTGCTAATCGTGACACCATCATCGAACGCAACATAATAAGACATCAAGTTGTGATCGAAATTAACAGGTTCAAACTACATTCAGGAAACATACGGTTCAACCTTACATCCCAAAGTCAAGTTATTACAAGGCCTCACTCCTTCACAAGGAGGGCACAAAAGACGATCCTAACATTATAGGCACGTGATGACTACTCTAAGCATCATCCTCCGAGTCAGTGTCAAGGATCTCCCCGCCGTCCTCATCACTGACAGGCTCTAACTCCTCGTCTTCTTCTTCTTCTGGCTCTTCCTCTGGTGCTTCTGCAGGTGGGGCATCCTGTGGCCCATCAACCTCCACTTCATCATCATCCTCAGCCATGAAGATTCCTGATCCCATATCTTCATCTACATTGTTGTTTCTAGGCAGCAGGGGATTAAGCTCGTTGTTCAGGCGGTGCACTTCTTCATGAAGATTATCATTGTATTCTTCAGCGTTCTCCAACTGTTGCTCGAGCTCAAACTGACGAGCTCTCAGAACGTTCTCCTCGTGCCAGGCTTCATCCCTCTGTTCCATCACACGGACCAACATGCGTTGACAGTTGCGATTTGCCACTGTCAACCTCTGGACTGCAAGCGTCTCTTGATCACGATCATGAATCACTTGTTCCAGTTGTTGCCGTGCTGCATTCCTGGCAGCAGTCACTTCAGCCAACTCTGCCCTCAGCCTTTCCACCTCAGTAGGCTCAGGGCGGGGCTCACGTGGAGCGAGCTGGTGACGCGGTGCCCTACCCCCAGTGGACTTACGAGCGGTCCTCTTGGTACGTGCCATCTGTAGCAACAAGATAAGATACGACTTAAAGTGAGGATCATTTAGGGGATACGAAATTTACTTTAGTCGGGAGTACATAAATTTTTAAGGAGGGAGTAAATGATATGTATGATATAATTAAACATGATGCATGCACGTTCCGTACGCCCTCTCACCTTAGTAGAAACCTAAAGTTCTAACGCTAGGCGGTGGCATACATACGTTCCCTCATATAAGCGAAACTATCGGTCTACTCGTTACGCTGTTAGTGTACCTGTAGAAAACCTCATTTCAGCCCAACAGTTTCCCAATATATGCACACAAGAAAGCAGTAAATTAAATACTTTCCATATACACATCCCCAGATGTATATACTTCAGTATCAAAGCTACCCGATAATAAGGTTCCCACAATTAAGTGCTTACGTAATTACATGGTTTAAACATGTAAGTATGCAAGTCACCAAAACTACTCTCCCCTAGATCGCCGGTTGGACGATCATGCTCTCACAACTCACACTTACCAAAGCGTCGAGGCACTTGATCCATACATTACCACCCAAGTGGATGGCATCCATACAATATCACGCCGTATGGACGACGAAACAAAAACAAACAAGGCCCCCAAGTTAGTCTTTATAATAAGCCACCTAAGAGTCCTTATTTGGGCTAAGGGTTGTGATCACTGGCATACCAAAAATAATAATTTTTATAGTTTTTAACCCTTTTTATAAACAAATACTTTTGTTTTTAATTACCCGTAAGATGTGTTTAATGTTGAATTATGCTCCGATACCAGCTGTAACAGAACCGACCAAATTATAAGAGCACAAGTACGAAAACAAGCACCGAAGCGCTCAAATTTTCAAACTTGAGCCCATATAATCCCGGTAGTCAATCGAAATCACGAAGGATTTCAAACCAAACTGCTTACAACCAGGATCGCATCATTCAACATACAACATCATACGTTACATTTCACAAGTAGTTCCGAAATAAGTTTACACACACACGGAGTCGCAATTATTACAAACCAAGTTTATAAAGTAGCGAAAGCATAACACACACCAGTTGTTAACTACTGCCAGTCTGGATGATCAACAACCCGCAAAAGCATGAGGAAAGTACATAAAAAGATGATCACGCCCAAGTGATCTAGTCTTCTTCACCCGCAGGGTGGAGACAAGTTTTGCAGAAGCCTTGATAGAGCATATCATCTGCAACAGGAGGGAATAAACCCTGAGTACTGGAATGTACTCAGCTAGACTTACCCGTCGAAAACCAGAAATAAGATGACACCAAGGATTATGCAAGGCTTTCACAAGAGGCTAGCTGACATAACATTTTTGCATAAAGGCATAAGTAATTGAAACTCTTATAACCTGTACTAGCAGTTATTTTTAGCATTTACCTGTCATCTATCTTAGCACCTGTACTAAACATGCACTTGATTATAATCAAACAATTATCATCATTATATCCAGAGCAGGTATGAATTGTGGCAACATTGTATCATTCCCTTAACCACCGGTTCATTTAATGAGATCTACGTTGCCGCTGCTCAAGTCAAGTGCTCACTAACCGGGAGCGACGGCGATTCGAATCGAATTCCTATCCAGCTGGAGGGGTATTTCTAACACTCACCGAGTCACGCCTGGCGAAGGCTGCTCAGGTCATCTTTTGTATAGTTCAGGAATCGCGGGCCCGAATAATGTCGCGTCCCCAAGGGCGACACTCTGCCAGGTGATAGGGACTCTAACCCCCCCTTGGTCTCACGCTAATGTCCCCAAGCACATCCTTTCTCTCCTCCAAGATGCAACCTACCATTCGATTCCCGGCCTGAACTATACTACTCGACTTCGCGGTCGGAACGACTTATCCGGCCAACTAAGTGTTAGACTGCGTTCAACATGACTCAAGGACGTAAAGCGAATCGGTCCTTAAACGACTCAGACGGGCATAGCTCCACACCCAAGACGTGAAGTGTCTTGCGGCTGTACTATCGAACTCCCGCCCGGTCTCAAATTTCATTTTAAGGCATGGTTCCATCCACGATAGCCATAAAGCCACTCGTGACTCCTTCCTACATCTCGCGGATGACCGAAAATCACCCGACTTCTACCGAACTAAGCAGGGCTAAGCATTGACACGTGCCTAAACCTAATATAGGATTAAGTATGATATCTGGACAAGGACAGGTATAATGCAACAAGTGTTTTCATATAACTCCTACAACTTAATGCAGTAAACAATTAAAAGTACTCAAGATTAATTTATAAAACAGTAGGTTCAGCATGCACCGGGGCTTGCCTTTGAGAAAAGTTGAAGGCCGGTGGTCAGGGCACTCCGGCAAGTCTTCAGCGGCGTCTCCTTCGCCTGCTGGCTCCTCGGGCTCCTGCTGCTCCTGGTTCTCCTCCGGAATTACAGGCTCGAATTCGAGGAGAGTTACTCCCTCCGGTACACCTATTGCATGAATGCACAATAAATACCATGGATGCATAAATGGGTGCAACATGCTCGGAATGAAATGCATTTCAGAAATAAAATACTCTATTCAAGTTATTTTATTAGTACGTGCAAATCTCTTCTCCGGTGGAGAAGTACTTACCTAATCTACCCAACCTAAGATATAGTTGTTCTTCTTCGGTTAAGGCCCTAACACCTAATAAACACAAGAGTAACATTATTTAGGTTACCACAGTAAGTTATTCTGGACAGCAGCTCAAAGATTCTAACATAACTGGGGATTCCTAACTCCAAAAGATATGATTTAAGACAATCTGGAAAGCTTATGAAATGCACCACAAAATGTTTTCAGACCACAGCACTTAATTCCAAAGTTTACCTAATCGAAATTCCAAAGTTCCAGAATCTGTTCTCTCTAAACAGAGAGCAGTCAATTCTGGACTGGCACTTTAAACAGCACTAACTCTCAAACTACTAAGCCAAATGCTCCCAAATTTTGACACAAGCTCATTTACAAATTTTACCACAACTTTGGTATTTACAAGTTTTCCAGCAACCACCTTTATCCAAGGTCAAGCCTAGAAATACTATCAGCTGTCCAGAAACCTAAAATTGCAAAGATTAAATATTTATTGATGTGGCAAACATTCTCTAAGACCAAACTAATACTACTACAAGTTCACAAATGTCACAAAAACACCAGAAAGTAAGGTGTGCCCACCTAGAATATTTATTTAAACCCATTTCTTAATTTACTTAAGTAATTAAGTGGAATTTTAAACATATATGTAAACTGCTCCAAAAATTCTACAAAAATTACAGGGGACTCTCTGACCCAAAAAGAGACTACTGTAAAAATTTGAACTCAATTTATTCACAGAAACTCTCTGAACAAAATTCACAAGCCCAAAAGGCTGATTTTTGTATAAATAACAAAGCATAGTAAAAAGTGTCAAACAACAGATTTCTTAATTTTCTTGGACACTCTAGGGTACCAAGACATTCTCCAAAAAGTTATATGAACATTGCACATGTAGAAAAATTACAAAAATTCATTTAATTATTTCCTAGAATAACAAGATAACATTATAACTTGAAAAGTACTTAAGCACTGATGCCCAAATTTTTACCAGAGCTAGGGCTAGCACAGGGTAACCTACCCACCAAATTTCATGATTTATGGAACACTACAGCTCAAGTTATAAATTTAACAAATTTGCATGCATTCCAAAACACATTTAAAAGATCTATTAAATTCTTACAGAATTTAAACATCTCATGCTAGATCCATAATTTTCTAAAATACTACACATCATGTAGACCCTAACAAAATTTATCTCATGATTTTTGGATCATTAAAACCCTAGATCTATATTTTTCCAACTTGTACAAAAATCAGTGACAAAATAATAAAAATGAATTTCATTTCGGATGAACTGGGCCGGCCCGGAAAACTCGGCCCACACACTCGCGCGCGCGGCCCGCTCAGCGCTCCCGCCCGCGCGCGACACTGACGGGCGGGCCCCCGCGGTCAGTGACCGGAGACAGGGGAGGCGGAGGCCCGCGAGCTCCGACGAGCTCGAGCTCGCCGGAGAAGAGCTCGCTCGGCCAATTGAGCACCGCCTCGTGTTCTCCGTCACCCGGTGCGTCGATTGATGCTCGTGGAATGGATGGGGATGGGGTGGAAGGGGCTTGTCACCGCGAGCGGCGGCCGGTGATGTCCGGTGGCGGCGCACCGTCGCCGGTGAGGATGTACGGTGCGGTCTAGGCTCGGTACGAGCTTCACCGAAGCTAGGCGGATCCATTTTGATAGGAAGGGAGGATGGAGAGAGACCCGAAGCACCCCGACCACGGTGAGGTCCCATGGCGGGCTCCGGCGACCTCTCGGAGACGGGGAAGAAAGCAATGCGGCTCACCTTGAGTCAAATCGCGGGCTTCGGTGGGTCAAGGGGATGGAGGGTGGTGAGGCGGAGGGAGTGGCGAGGTCTGGCGGCCGGTGATGCGGTGTAGCTCGCGCTTGAGCTCGCCGGAGAAGAAAGGCAATGGCGGCTCGGTTTCGGTGTTTTTGCAACTGGAAGAGAGGGGGCGGAGGAATGGAGGCCGGCTCGCGCGTCGTGGCGTCTTGAAGGCGTCGCGGCCTGACTGGTGGGGCCAGGGTCGGCGTACGGGCGCCACCGCGCCTCCACGCGTCGGCGTTGCCCTGTGGCCGGTCGGCCACTGACGAAACTGAATCGCCGTTCATTGACGCCATCGGTAGTGACTGACAGAGTGATTTCGAACGTGATTAACTTCTAAACCAGCCTGTTTCAGTCCAAGGTGGCAACATCAAGTTTGTAGAGCTACGTTAGGTCAACAACTTTGTCAATTGGTGTTTGGGCTGGTTCAGCCTATATTTCAAACTACATGGCCTCAAAGTGGTGCTTGATGAAACTGAAACCGGGGTTCAGTTAACGATGCCGACTGACAGCCTAAGTTCATGACACGATATCTCTTGAACCATTGAGAACCAGGCTTGGGTGATGTTGACAAAGTTGTAGGGTTACATGTGATCTACAAGTTTGTCAATATGAGTGAAAGCTGGTTTGGCCTGGTTTGCAAACTACAAGCTCCTAAAGTAGGCATCAGTAAAACTGTAGGGTCAGATTCCAGACTTAGAAAAATTCTAAGTCTTGGAGCTACCTCTCTAACTGACTTGTGGGCCACTTTTGAGCATGTTAGGGTCAATTTCATGAGATGGTCATATTGAGACTTTTGTTCCCCATGAATTTCTTTACAACTTTGCTTAAGGGTGCTCTTCCATGCAAGGTCTCTAAATTAGACTTTTTAATTGGTCAAACTAGAGCCTTCTAGGGTCAAATGGTGGTCAAACTTCTCTTGGAGGGCAAATTTGTAATTTTGGTCAACATGAACCTTGTTCCAAATGTTACCCTAATTATAACTGAGGTGTTGTAGGTCATGATTAGCTACCTTACCTTTTTGTTACACCAACTATCAAATACTTCATGAAATAAATCAAACAAACCCTAGAGCAATCACATGTGTTGCATCACATAAAATAACAAACATGAATGATGCATGCTTATGCTTATGCAAATGCAAATGCAATGCAATTAAGGACTAAACACTTGAAGTGTTACACACGGTTTGCGCCAAACATACCATAGCCACAAAAATCTTTTTGAACGCACCTGATGGTACTAAAAGGAAGAGGCTCAAGTGGATGCTCATTTCGGTCCGTTTGAAGATAGTGCTATTCTTAACACAAGATAGGTGCACAATTTGCACTGAACCTACCACAGGCTCGAAAATCGCTTTGGACACACCCGATAGAACACCTAGGTGATTTGGGTCATGTGGAATCTCATTTCGGTCCGCTTGGAGAGACTCTTCGTATTGGAGCAAGATAGGTGCACGGCTTGCGCCGAGCGTACCACAGGCTTGAAAATCATTTTGGACACACCTGATAGAACACCTAGGTGACGTAGGTCATGTGGAATCTCATTTCAGTCCATTTAGAGACAGTGTTAGTATTGGTGTAAGATAGATGCACGGTTTTGTGCCAAACGTACCGTAGGCTCATAAATCGTTTTGAACGCACCCGATCGTACTCCTAGGTGACGAGGCTCAAGCGGATGCTCGTTTCGGTCTGTTTGGAGATAGTGCTAATGTTGACACAAGATAGATGCATGGTTTTGCGCTGAACATACCATAGGCTAAAAAATCATTTTGGACACGACCGATAGAACACCTAGGTGACGTGGGTCATGTGGAATCTCATTTTGGTCCGTTTAGAGACAATGTTAGTATCAGTGTAAGATAGGTGCACGGTTTGCACCAAACGTACCATAGGCTTAGCAATCATTTTGAACGCACCCGATGGTACTGCTAGGCAATGAGGCTCAAGTGGATTCTCATTTCGGTCTGTTTGTAGGTAGTGCTAATCTTGACGCAAGATAGGTGCATGGTTTTGCGCTGAACATACCACAGGCTCAAAAATCATTTTGGACACACCCGATAGAACACCTAGGTGACGTGGGTCATGTGGGATCTCATTTCGGTATGTTTAGAGATAGTGTTTGTATCGGTGTAAGATATGTGCATGGTTTGCGCCAAACGTACCGTAGGCTCAGAAATCGTTTTGAATGCACCCGATGGTACTCCTAGGTGACGAGGCTCAAGTGGATGCTCGTTTTTTTTTTGACTGATAAGTGGATGCTCGTTTCGGTCTATTTGGAAATAGTGCTAATGTTGACACAAGATAGGTGCATGGTTTTGCGCTGAACATACCATAGGCTCAAAATTCATTTTGGACACGCTTGATAGAACACATAGGTCACGTGGGTCATGTGGAATCTCATTTCGGTCCGTTTAGAGACAGTGCTAGTATCGGTGTAAGATAGGTGCACGGTTTGCGCCAAACGTACCATAGGCTCAGCAATCATTTTGAACGCACCCGATGGTACTCCTAGGTAACGAGGCTCAAGTGGATTCTCATTTTGGTCCGTTTGTAGGTAGTGCTAATCTTGACGCGAGATAGGTGCATGGTTTTACGCTGAACATACCACAAGCTCAAAAATCATTTTGGACACATCCGATAGAACACCTAGGTGACGTAGGTCATGTGGAATCTCATTTCGGTCCATTTAGAGACAGTGTTAGTATTGGTGTAAGATAGATGCACGGTTTTGTGCCAAACGTACCGTAGGCTCATAAATCGTTTTGAACGCACCCGATCGTACTCCTACTTGATGAGGCTCAAATGGATGCTCGTTTCGGTCCGTTTGCAGAGAGTGCTAATCTTGACGCAAGATAGGTGCATGGTTTTGCGCGGAACATACCATAGGCTCAAAAATCATTTTGGACACACCCGATAGAACACCTAGGTGACATGGGTCATGTGGAATCTCATTTCGGTCCGTTTAGAGACAGTGTTAGTATCGATGCAAGATAGGTCCACGGTTTGCGCCAAACATTCCATAGCCTTAGAAATCATTTTGACCGCATCCGATGGTACTCCTAGGTGACAAGGCTCAAGTGGATGCTCGTTTCGGTCCGCTTGGAGATAGTGATATTCTTAACACAAGATAGGTGCATGGTTTGCGCTGAACGCACCACAGGCTCAAAATCGCATTGGACACAACCGATAGAACACCTAGGTGACCTAGGTCATGTTGAATGTCATTTCGGTCCGTTTGGAGAGAGTCTTACTGTTGGAGCAAGATAGGTGCACGGCTTTTGCCGAGCGTACCATAGGCTCGAAAATCGTTTTGGACACACCAGATAGAACATGTAGGTGACGTGGGTCATGTGGAATCTCATTTTGGTCCATTTAAAGGCAGTTTTAGTATCGGTGTAAGATAGGTGCACGGTTTGCGCCAAACGTACCGTAGGCTCAGAAATCATTTTGAACCGCACCTGATGGTACTCCTAGGTGACGAGGCTCAAGTGGATGCTCGTTTCAGTCCGTTTGGAGATAGTGGTAATCTTGACGCAAGATAGGTGCATGGTTTTGCGCTGAACAGACCACAGGCTCAAAAATCATTTTGGACACACCGGATAGAACACCTAGGTGACATGGCTCATGTGGAATATCATTTCAGTCTGTTTAGAGACTTTGTTAGTATCCGTGTAAGATATGTACATGGTTTGCGCCAAACGTACCGTAGGCTCAGAAATCATTTTGAACGCACCCGATGGTACTCCTAGGTGACGAGGCTCAAGCGGATGCTCGTTTCGGTCTGTTTGGAGATAGTGCTAATGTTGACACAAGATAGATGCATGGTTTTGCGCTGAACATACCATAGGCTAAAAAATCATTTTGGACACGACCGATAGAACACCTAGGTGATGTGGGTCATGTGGAATCTCATTTCGGTCCGTTTAGAGACAGTGTTAGTATCAGTGTAAGATAGGTGCACGGTTTGCACCAAACATACCATAGGCTCAGCAATCATTTTGAACGCACCCGATGGTACTGCTAGGTAACGAGGCTCAAGTGGATTCTCATTTTGGTCCGTTTGTAGGTAGTGCTAATCTTGACGCAAGATAGGTGCATGGTTTTGCGCTGAACATACCACAGGCTCAAAAATCATTTTGGACACACCCGATAGAACACCTAGGTGACGTGGGTCATGTGGGATCTCATTTCGGTATATTTAGAGATAGTGTTAGTATCGGTGTAAGATAGGTGCACGGTTTGCGCTAAATGTACCGTATGCTCAGAAATTATTTTGAGCACGCCAGATGGTACTCTTAGGTGACGAGTTTCAAGTGGATGCTCGTTTCGGTCAATTTGGAGATAGTACTAATCTTGACGCAAGCTTGGTGCATGGTTTTGTGCTGAATATACCACAGGCTCAAAAATCATTTTGGACACACCCGATAGAACACCTAGGTGACGTGGGTCATGTGGAATCTTATTTCGGTCCATTTAGAGACAGTGTTAGTATCGATGTAAGATATGTGCATGGTTTGCGCCAAACATACCGTAGGCTCAGAAATCGTTTTGAACGCACCCGATGGAACTCCTAGGTGACGAGGCTCAAGTGGATGCTCGTTTCGGTCTGTTTGGAAATAGTGCTAATGTTGACACAAGATAGGTGCATGGTTTTGCGCTGAACATACCATAGGCTCAAAATTCATTTTGGACATGCTCGATAGAACACATAGGTCACGTGGGTCATGTGGAATCTCATTTCGGTCCGTTTAGAGACAGTGCTAGTATCGGTGTAAGATAGGTGCACGGTTTGCGCCAAACGTACCATAGGCTCAGCAATCGTTTTGAACGCACCCGATGGTACTCCTAGGTAACGAGGCTCAAGTGGATTCTCATTTCGGTCCGTTTGTAGGTAGTGCTAATCTTGACGCAAGATAGGTGCATGGTTTTGCGCTGAACATACCACAGGCTCAAAAATCATTTTGGACACACCCGATAGAACACCTAGGTGACGTGGGTCATGTGGGATCTCATTTCGGTATGTTTAGAGACAGTGTTAGTATCGGTATAACATAGGTGCACGGTTTACGCCAAACGTACCGTAGGCTCAGAAATTATTTTGAGCACGCCTGATGGTACACTTAGGTGACGAGTTTCAAGTGGATGCTCGTTTCGGTCAATTTGGAGATAGTACTAATCTTGATGCAAGCTTGGTGCATGGTTTTGCGCTGAATATACCACAGGCTCAAAAATCATTTTGGACACACCCGATGGAATCTCATTTCGGTCCGTTTGGAGAGAGTATTAGTATTGGAGCAAGATAGGTGCACAATTTGCGCTGAACGTACCACAGGCTCGAAATTCGCTTCGGACACACCCGATAGAACACCTAGGTGACCTTAGTCATGTGGAATCTCATTTTGGTCCGTTTGGAGAGAGTCTTAGTATTGGAGCAAGATTGGTGCATGGCTTGCACCGAGCATACAATAGGCTCAAAAATCATTTTGGACACACCAGATAGAACACCTAGGTGACGAGGGTCATGTGGAATCTCATTTCGGTCCATTTAGAGACAGTGTTAGTATCGGTGTAAGATAGGTGCACGGTTTGCACCAAACGTATCGTAGGCTCAGAAATTGTTTTGAACGCACCCGATGGTACGCCTCGGTAATGAGGCTCAATTGGATGCTGGTTTCGGTCCATTTGGAGATAGTGCTAACCTTGACGCAAGATTGGTGCATGGTTTTGCGTTGAACATACCAATGGCTCAAAAATCATTTTGGACACACCCGATAGAACACCTAAGTGACGTGGGTCATGTGGAATCTCATTTCGGTCCGTTTAGAGATAGTGCTAGTATCGGTGCAAGATAGGTGCATGGTTTGCGCCAAACATACCATAGCCTCATAAATCGTTTTGAATGCACCTGATAGTACGCCTAGGTGACGAGGCTCAATTGGATGCTGGTTTCGGTCCGTTTAGAGATAGTACTAATTTTAACGCAGGATTGGTGCATGGTTTTGCGCTGAACATACCACATGCTCAAAAATCATTTTGGACACATCCGATAGAACACCTAGGTGACGCGGGTCATGTTGAATCTCATTTCGGTCCATTTAGAGATAGTGTTAGTATCGGTGCAAGATAGGTGCAACGTTTGCGCCAAACATACCATAGCCTCAGAAATAATTTTGAACGCACCCGATGGTACTCCTAGGTGACGAGGCTCAAGTGGATGCCCGTTTCGGTCCGTTTGGAGATAGTGCTATTCTTAATGCAAGATAGGTGCACGGTTTGCGCTGAACATTCCACAGGGTCCAAAATCGCTTTGGACACACCCGATAGAACATCTAGGTGATCTGGGTCATGTGGAATCTCATTTCGTTCCGTTTGGAGAGAGTCTTAGTATTGGAGCAAGATAGGTGCACGGCTTGCGCTGAGCGTACCATAGGATTGAAAATCATTTTGGACACACCTGATAGAACACCTAGGTGACGTGGGTAATGTGAAATCTCATTTCGGTCCATTGAGAGACAGTGTTAGTATCGGTGTAAGATAGGTGCACGATTTGCGCCAAACGTACCGTAGCCTTAGAAATCATTTTGAATGCACCCGATGGTACTCTTAGGTGACGAGGCTCAAGTGGATGCTCGTTTCGGTCCGTTTGGAGATAGTGCTAATCTTGGCGCAAGATTGGTCCATGGTTTTATGCTGAACATACCACAGGCTCAAAAATCATTTTGGACACACACGATAGAACACCTTGGTGATGTATTCATGTGGAATCTCATTTTGGTCTGTTTAGAGACAGTGTTAGTATCGGTGCAAGATAGGTGCACGGTTTGCGCCAATCATTCCATAGCCTTAGAAATCGTTTTGACCGCACCCGATGGTACTCCTTGGTGACAAGGCTCAAGTGGATGCTCGTTTCGGTCTGTTTGGAGATAGTGCTATTCTTAACGCAAGATAGGTGCACGGTTTGCGCTGCACGCACCACAGGCTCAAAAATCGCTTTGGACAAACCCGATAGAACACCTAGGTGACCTGGGTCATGTGGAATGTCATTTCGGTCCGTTTCGAGAGAGTCTTAGTATTGGAGCAAGATAGGTGCACGGCTTGCGCCGAGCATACCATAGGCTTCAAAATCATTTTGGACACACCCGATAGAACACCTAGGTGCCGTCGGTCATGTGGAATCTCATTTCAGTCCATTTAGAGACAGTGTTAGTATTGGTGCAACATAGGTGCACGGTTTGCGCCAAACATACCATAGCCTCATAAATCATTTTGAATGCACCCGATGGAACTCCTAGGTGACGAGGCTCAAGTGGATGCTTGTTTCGATCTGTTTGGAGATAGTGCTAATCTTGACGCAAGATTGGTGCATGGTTTTGCGCTGAACATACCACAGGCTCAAAAATCATTTTGGACACAGGTGACGTGGGTCATGTGGAATCTCATTTTGGTCCATTTAAAGGTAGTTTTAGTATCGGTGTAAGATAGGTGCATGGTTTGCGCCAAACGTACCATAGCCTCAGAAATCATTTTGAACCGCACCCGACGGTACTCCTAGGTGACGAGGCTCAAGTGGATGCTCGTTTCGGTTCGTTTGGAGATAGTGGTAATCTTGACGCAAGATAGGTGCATGGTTTTGCGCTGAATATACCACAGGCTCAAAAATCATTTTGGACACACCGGATAGAACACCTAGGTGACATGGCTCATGTGGAATATCATTTCGGTCTGTTTAGAGACAGTGTTAGTATCCGTGTAAGATATGTGCATGGTTTGCGCCAAACGTACCGTAGGCTCAGAAATCGTTTTGAACGCACCCGATGGTACTCCTAGGTGACGAGGCTCAAGCGGATGCTCATTTCGGTCTGTTTGGAGATAGTGCTAATGTTGACACAAGATAGGTGCATGGTTTTGCGCTGAACATACCATAGGCTCAAAAATCATTTTGGACACGCCCGATAGAACACGTAGGTGACGTGGGTCATGTGAATCTCATTTCGGTCCATTTAGAGACAGTGCAAGTATCGGTGTAAGATAGGTGCACGGTTTGCGCCAAACGTACCATAGGCTCAGCAATCATTTTGAACGCACCCGATGGTACTCCTAGGTAATGAGGCTCAAGTGGATTCTCATTTCGGTCCGTTTGTAGGTAGTGCTAATCTTGACGCAAGATAGGTGCATGGTTTTGCGCTGAACATACCATAGGCTCAAAAATCATTATGGACACACCCGATCGAACACCTAGGTGACGTGGGTCATGTGGGATCTCATTTCGGTATGTTTAGAGACAGTGTTAGTATCGGTGTAAGATAGGTGCACGGTTTGCGCCAAACGTACCGTAGGCTCAGAAATTATTTTGAGCACGCCTGATGGTACTCTTAGGTGACGAGTTTCAAGTGGATGCTCGTTTCGGTCAATTTGGAGATAGTACTAATCTTGAAGCAAGCTTGGTGCATGGTTTTGCGCTGAATATACCACAGGCTCAAAAATCATTTTGGACACACCCGATAGAACACCTAGGTGATGTGGGTCATGTGGAATCTCATTTCGGTCCGTTTAGAGACAGTGTTAGTATCGGTTCAAGATAGGTGCACGGTTTGCGCCAAACATACCATAGCCACAAAAATCTTTTTGAACGCACCTGATGGTACTAAAAGGAAGAGGCTCAAGTGGATGCTCATTTCGGTCCGTTTGAAATAGTGCTATTCTTAACACAAGATAGGTGCACAATTTGCACTGAACCTACCATAGGCTCGAAAATCGCTTTGGACACACCCGACAGAACACCTAGGTGATCTGGGTCATGTGGAATCTCATTTTGGTCCGCTTGGTGAGAGTCTTCGTATTGGAGCAAGATAGGTGCACGGCTTGCGCCGAGCGTACCACAAGCTTGAAAATCATTTTGGACACACCTGATAGAACACCTAGGTGACATAGGTCATGTGGAATCTCATTTTGGTCCATTTAGAGACAGTGTTAGTATTGGTGTAAGATAGGTGCACGGTTTTGTGCCAAACGTACCATAGGCTCATAAATCGTTTTGAACGCACCCGATCGTACTCCTACTTGATGAGGCTCAAATGGATGCTCGTTTCGGTCCGTTTGCAGAGAGTGCTAATCTTGACACAAGATAGGTGCATGGTTTTGCGCGGAACACACCATAGGCTCAGAAATCATTTTGGACACACCCGATAGAACACCTAGGTGACATGGGTCATGTGGAATCTCATTTCGGTCCGTTTAGAGACAGTGTTAGTATCGGTGCAAGATAGGTCCACGGTTTGCGCCAAACATTCCATAGCCTTAGAAATCATTTTGACCGCATGTGATGGTACTCCTAGGTGACAAGGCTCAAATGGATGCTCGTTTCGGTCCGCTTGGAGATAGTGCTATTCTTAACACAAGATAGGTGCATGGTTTGCGCTGAACGCACCACAGGCTCAAAATCGCATTGGACACAACTGATAGAACACCTAGGTGACCTAGGTCATGTTGAATGTCATTTCGGTCCGTTTGGAGAGAGTCTTACTATTGGAGCAAGATAGGTGCATGGCTTTTGCCGAGCATACCATAGGCTTGAAAATCATTTTGGACACACAAGATAGAACATGTAGGTGACGTGGGTCATGTGGAATCTCATTTTGGTCCATTTAAAGGCAGTTTTAGTATCGGTGTAAGATAGGTGCACGGTTTGCGCCAAACGTACCGTAGGCTCAGAAATCATTTTGAACCGCACCCGATGGTACTCCTAGGTGACGAGGCTCAAGTGGATGCTCATTTTGGTCCGTTTGGAGATAGTGGTAATCTTGACGCAAGATAGGTGCATGGTTTTGCGCTGAGCATACCATAGGCTCAAAAATCATTTTGGACACACCGGATAGAACACCTAGGTGACATGGCTCATGTGGAATATCATTTCGGTCTGTTTAGAGACAGTGTTAGTATCCGTGTAAGATATGTGCATGGTTTGCGCCAAACGTACCATTGGCTCAGAAATCGTTTTGAACGCACCCGATGGTACTCCTAGGTGACGACGCTCAAGCAGATGCTCGTTTCGGTCTGTTTGGAGATAGTGCTAATGTTGACACAAGATAGGTGCATGGTTTTGCGCTGAACATACCATGGGCTAAAAAATCATTTTGGACACGCCCGATAGAACACCTAGGTGACGTGGGTCATGTGGAATCTCATTTCGGTCCGTTTAGAGACAGTGTTAGTATCAGTGTAAGATAGGTGCACGGTTTGCGCCAAACGTACCATAGGCTCAGCAATCATTTTGAACGCACCCGATGGTACTCCTAGGTAACGAGGCTCAAGTGGATTCTCATTTCGGTCCGTTTGTAGGTAGTGCTAATCTTGACGCAAGATAGGTGCATGGTTTTACGGTGAACATACCATAGGCTCAAAATTTATTTTGGACACACCCAATAGAACACCTAGGTGACGTGGGTCATGTGGGATCTCATTTCGGTATGTTTAGAGACAGTGTTAGTATCGGTGTAAGATAGTTGCACGGTTTGCGCCAAACGTACCGTAGGCTTAGAAATTATTTTGAGCACACCTGATGGTACTCTTAGGTGACGAGTTTCAAGTGGATGCTCGTTTCGGTCAATTTGGAGATAGTACTAATCTTGATGCAAGCTTGGTGCATGGTTTTGCGCTGAATATACCATAGGCTCAAAAATCATTTTGGACACACCCGATAGAACACCTAGGTGACGTGGGTCATGTGGAATCTCATTTCGGTCCGTTTAGAGACAGTGTTAGTATCTATGCAAGATAGGTGCACGGTTTGCGCCAAACATACCGTAGGCTCAGAAATCGTTTTGAACGCACCCGATGGTACTCCTAGGTGACGAGGCTCAAGTGGATGCTCGTTTCGGTCCGTTTGGAGATAGTGCTAATCTTAACATAGGATAGGTGCATGGTTTTGCGCTAAACATACCACACGCTCAAAAATCATTTTGGACACTCCAGGTAGAACACCTCGGTGACGTGGGTCATGTGGAATCTCATTTCGGTCCGTTTACACATAGTGCTAGTCTCGGTGCAAGATAGGTGCACGGTTTGCGCCAAACATACCATAGCCTTAGAAATCATTTTGAATGCACCCGATGGTACTCCTAGGTGACGTGGCTCAAGTGGATGCTCATTTCATTAAATTTGGAGATAGTACTAATCTTAACGCAAGATTGGTGCATGGTTTTGCGCCGAACATACCACACGCTCAAAAATCGATTTGAACACACCAGATAGAACACCTATGTGACTAGGGTCATGTGGAATCTCATTTTGGTCCGTTTAGAGACAGTGTTAGTATCGGTGTAAGATAGGTGCACGGTTTGCGCCAAATGTACCGTAGGCTCAGAAATCGTTTTGAACGCACCGGAAGGTACTCATAGGTGACGAGGCTCAAGTGGATGCTCGTTTTGGTAAGTTTGGAGATAGTACTAATCTTAACGCAAGATTGGTGCATGGTTTTGCGCTGAACTTACCACATGCTCAAAAATCATTTTGGACACACCCAATATAACATCTAGGTGATGTGGGTCATATGGAATCTCATTTCTGTCTATTTAGAGACAGTGTTAGTATCGGTGCAAGATAGGTGCACGGTTTGCGCCAAACATAACATAGCCTCAAAAATCATTTTGAACGCACCCGATGGTACTCCTAGGTGACGAGGCTCAAGTGGATGCTCATTTCGGTCCATTTTAAGATAGTGCTATTCTTAACGCAAGATAGGTGCACGGTTTGTGCTGAACGCACCATAGGCTCAAAAATCGCTTTGGACACACCCGATAGAACACCTAGGTGACCTAGGTCATGTGAAATCTCATTTCGGTCCGTTTGGAGAGAGTATTAGTATTGGAGCAAGATAGGTGCACAATTTGTGCTGAACGTACTACAGGCTTGAAATTCGCTTTGGACACACCCGATAGAACACCTAGGTGACCTTAGTTATGTGGAATCTCATTTTGGTCCGTTTGGAGAGAGTCTTAGTATTGGAGCAAGATTGGTGCATGGCTTGCACCGAGCATACAATAGGCTTGAAAATCATTTTGGACACACCAGATAGAACACCTAGGTGACGTGGGTCATGTGGAATCTCATTTCGGTCCATTTAGAGACAGTGTTAGTATCGGTGTAAGATAGGTGCACGGTTTGCGCCAAACGTACCGTAGGCTCAGAAATTGTTTTGAACGCACCCGATGGTACGCCTCGGTAATGAGGCTCAATTGGATGCTGGTTTCGGTCCATTTGGAGATAGTGCTAACCTTGACGCAAGATTGGTGCATGGTTTTGCGCTGAACATACCAATGGCTCAAAAATCATTTTGGACACACCCGATAGAACACCTAAGTGACGTGGGTCATGTGGAATCTCATTTCGGTCCGTTTAGAGATAGTGCTAGTATCGGTACAAGATAGGTGCACGGTTTGCGCCAAACATACCATAGCCTCATAAATCGTTTTGAATGCACCCGATAGTACGCCTAGGTGACGAGGCTCAATTGGATGCTGGTTTCGGTCCGTTTAGAGATAGTACTAATCTTAATGCAGGATTGGTGCATGGTTTTGCGCTGAACATACCACATGCTCAAAAATCATTTTGGACACATCCGATAGAACACCTAGGTGACGTGGGTCATGTTGAATCTCATTTCGGTCCATTTAGAGACAGTGTTAGTATCGGTGCAAGATAGGTGCAACGTTTGCGCCAAACATACCATAGCCTCAGAAATAATTTTGAACGCACCCGATGGTACTCCTAGGTGACGAGGCTCAAGTGGATGCCCGTTTCGGTCCGTTTGGAGATAGTGCTATTCTTAACGCAAGATAGGTGCACGGTTTGCGCTGAACATTCCACAGGGTCCAAAATCGCTTTAGACACACCCGATAGAACATCTAGGTGATCTGGGTCATGTGGAATCTCATTTCGTTCTGTTTGGAGAGAGTCTTAGTATTGGAGCAAGATAGGTGCACGGCTTGCGCTGAGCGTACCATAGGATTGAAAATCATTTTGGACACACCTGATAGAACACCTAGGTGACGTGGGTAATGTGAAATCTCATTTCGGTCCATTGAGAGACAGTGTTAGTATCGGTGTAAGATAGGTGCACGATTTGCGCCAAACATACCGTAGCCTTAGAAATCATTTTGAACGCACCCGATGGTACTCTTAGGTGACGAGGCTCAAGTGGATGCTCGTTTCGGTCCGTTTGGAGATAGTGCTAATCTTGGCGCAAGATTGGTCCATGGTTTTATGCTGAACATACCACAGGCTCACAAATCATTTTGGACACACACGATAGAACACCTTGGTGATGTATTCATGTGGAATCTCATTTCGGTCCGTTTAGAGATAGTGTTAGTATCGGTGCAAGATAGGTGCACGGTTTGCGCCAATCATTCCATAGCCTTAGAAATCGTTTTGACCGCACCCGATGGTACTCCTTGGTGACAAGGCTCAAGTGGATGCTCGTTTCGGTCTGTTTGGAGATAGTGCTATTCTTAACGCAAGATAGGTGCACGGTTTGCGCTGCACGCACCACAGGCTCAAAAATCGCTTTGTACAAACCCGATAGAACACCTAGGTGACCTAGGTCATGTGGAATGTCATTTCGGTCCGTTTGGAGAGAGTCTTAGTATTGGAGCAAGATAGGTGCACGGCTTGCGCCGAGCATACCATAGGCTTCAAAATCATTTTGGACACACCCGATAGGACACCTAGGTGTCGTCGGTCATGTGGAATCTCATTTCAGTCCGTTTAGAGACAGTGTTAGTATTGTTGCAACATAGGTGCACGGTTTGCGCCAAACATACCATAGCCTCAGAAATCATTTTGAATGCACCCGATGGTACTCCTAGGTGACGAGGCTCAAGTGGATGCTTGTTTCGATCCGTTTGGAGATAGTGCTAATCTTGACGCAAGATTGGTGCATGGTTTTACGCTGAACATACCACAGGCTCAAAAATCATTTTGGACACACCCGATAGAACACCTAAGTGACGTGGGTCATGTGGAATCTTATTTCGGTCCATTTAGATATAGTGTTAGTATCGGTGTAAGATAGGTGCACGGTTTGCGCCCCATAGCCACAAAAATCTATTTGAACGCACCTGATGGTACTAAAAGGAAGAGGCTCAAGTGGATGCTCATTTCGGTCCGTTTGAAGATAGTGCTATTCTTAACGCAAGGTAGGTGCACAATTTGCACTAAACCTACCACAGGCTCGAAAATCGCTTTGGACACACCCGATAGAACACCTAGGTGATCTGGGTCATGTGGAATCTCATTTCGGTCCGCTTGGAGAGAGTCTTCGTATTGGAGCAAGATAGGTGCATGGCTTGCGCTGAGCGTACCACAGGCTTGAAAATCATTTTGGACACACCTGATAGAACACCTAGGTGACGTAGGTCATGTGGAATCTCATTTCGATCCATTTAGAGACAGTGTTAGTATTGGTGTAAGATAGGTGCACGGTTTTGCGCCAAATGTACCGTAGGCTCATAAATCATTTTGAACGCACCCGATTGTACTCCTACGTGATGAGGCTCAAATGGATGCTCATTTCGGTCCGTTTGCAGAGAGTGCTAATCTTGACGCAAGATAGGTGCATGGTTTTGCGTTGAACATACCACAAGCTCAAAAATCATTTTGGACACACCTGATAGAACACCTAGGTGACATGGGTCATGTGGAATCTCATTTCGGTCCGTTTAGAGACAGTGTTAGTATCGGTGCAAGATAGGTCTACGGTTTGCGCCAAACATTCCATAGCCTTAGAAATCATTTTGACCGCACCCGATGGTACTCCTAGGTGATGAGGCTCAAGTGGATACTCGTTTCCGTCTGATTGGAGATAGTGCTATTCTTAACGCAAGATAGGTGCATGGTTTGCGCTGAACGCACCACAGGCTCAAAAATCATTTTGGACACAACCGATAGAACACCTAGGTGACCTAGGTCATGTTGAATGTCATTTCGGTCCGTTTAGAGACAGTGCTAGTATCGGTGTAAGATAGGTGCATAGTTTGCGCCAAACGTACCATACGCCCAGCAATCATTTTGAACGCACCCGATGGTACTCCTAGGTAACGAGGCTCAAGTGGATTCTCATTTCGGTCTGTTTGTAGGTAGTGCTAATCTTGACGCAAGATAGGTGCATGGTTTTGCGCTGAACATACCACAGGCTCAAAAATCATTTTGGACACACCCGATAGAACACATAGGTGACGTGGGTCATGTGGGATCTCATTTCGGTATGTTTAGAGATAGTGTTAGTATTGGTGTAAGATAGGTGCATGGTTTGCGCCAAACGTACCGTAGGCTAAGAAATTATTTTGAGCACGCCTGATGGTACTCTTAGGTGACGAGTTTCAAGTGGATGCTCATTTCGGTCAATTTGGAGATAGTACTAATCTTGACGCAAGCTTAGTGCATGGTTTTGCGCTGAATATACCACAGGCTCAAAAATCATTTTGGACACACCTGATAGAACACCTAGGTGACGTGGGTCATGTGGAATCTCATTTCGGTCCGTTTAGTGACAGTGTTAGTATCGGTGCAAGATAGGTGCATGGTTTGTGCCAAACATACCATAACCACAAAAATCTTTTTGAACGCACCTGATGGTACTAAAAGGAAGAGGCTCAAGTGGATGCTCATTTCGGTCCGTTTGAAGATAGTGCTATTCTTAATGCAAGATAGGTGCACAATTTGCACTGAACCTACCACAGGCTCGAAAATCTCTTTGGACACACCCGATAGAACACCTAGGTGATCTGGGTCATGTGGAATCTCATTTCGGTCCGCTTGGAGAGAGTCTTCGTATTGGAGCAAGATAGGTGCACGGCTTGCGCCGAGCGTACCACAGGCTTGAAAATCATTTTGGACACACCTAATAGAACACCTAGGTGACGTGGGTCATGTGGAATCTCATTTCTGTCCATTTAGAGACAGTGTTAGTATCGGTGCAAGATAGGTGCACGGTTTGCGCCAAACATAACATAGCCTCAGAAATCGTTTTGAACGCACCCGATGGTACTCCTAGGTGACGAGGCTCAAGTGGATGCTCATTTCGGTCTGTTTTAAGATAGTGCTATTCTTAACGCAAGATAGGTGCACAATTTGCGCTGAGCGCACCATAGGCTCAAAAATCGCTTTGGACACACCCGATAGAACACCTAGGTGACCCGGGTCATGTTGAATGTCATTTCGGTCCATTTGGAGAGAGTCTTACTATTGGAGCAAGATAGGTGCACGGCTTGCGCCGTGGGTACCATAGGCTTGAAAATCATTTTGGACACACCAGATAGAACACGTAGGTGACGTGGGTCATGTGGAATCTCATTTCGGTCCGTTGAGAGACAGTGTTAGTATCGGTGTAAGATAGGTGCATAGTTTGCGTCAAATGTACCGTAGGCTCAGAAATCATTTTGTACGCACCTGATAGTACTCCTAGGTGACGAGGCTCAAGTAGATGCTCGTTTCGGTCCATTTGGAGATAGTGCTAATCTTGACGCAGGATAGGTGCATGGTTTTGCGCTGAACATACCACACGCTCAAAAATCATTTTGGACACTCCTGATAGAACACCTCGGTGATGTAGGTCATGTGGAATCTCATTTCGGTCCGTTTAGAGACAGTGTTAGTATCGGTGTAAGATAGCTGCACAGTTTACGCCAAACGTACCGTAGGCTCAGCAATCGTTTTGAACGCACCCGATGGTACTCCTAGGTAACGAGGCTCATGTGGATTCTCATTTCGGTCTGTTTGGAGATAGTGCTAATCTTGACGCAAGATAGGTGCATGGTTTTGCGCTGAGCATACCACAGGCTCAAAAATCATTTTGGACACACCCGATAGAACACCTAGGTGACGTGGGTCATGTGGGATCTCATTTTGGTCTGTTTAGAGACAGTGTCAGTATCGGTGTAAGATAGGTGCACGGTTTGCGCCAAACGTACCGTAGGCTCAGAAATTGTTTTGAATGCACCTAATGAGTTTCAAGAGGATGCTCGTTTCGGTCAATTTGGAGATAGTACTATTCTTGACGCAAGCTTGGTGCTTGGTTTTGCGTTGAATACACCACAGACTCAAAAATAATTTTGAACACACCCGATAGAACACCTAGGTGACGTGGGTCAAGTGGAATCTCATTTCGGTCCGTTTAGAGACAGTGTAAGTATCGGTGCAAGATAGGTGCACGGTTTGCGCCAAACATACCATAGCCTCAAAAATCTTTTTGAACACACCCGATGGTACTCCTAGGTGACGAGGCTCAAGTGGGTGGTCGTTTCGGTCCGTTTGGAGATAGTGCTATTCCTAACGCAAGATAGGTGCACGGTTTGCGCTGAACGTACCACAGGCTCGAAAATCGATTTGGACACATCCGATAGGACACCTAGGTGACCTAGGTCATGTGGAATCTCATTTTGGTCAGTTTGGAGAGAGTATTAGTATTGGAGCAAGATAGGTGCACAATTTGCGCTGAACGTACCACAGGCTCAAAATTCACTTTGGACACACCCCATAGAACACCTAGGTGACCTTAGTCATGTGGAATCTCATTTTGGTCCGTTTGGAGAGAGTCTTAGTATTGAAGCAAGATTGGTGCATGGCTTGCACCGAGCATACAATTGGCTCAAAAATCATTTTGGACACACCAGATAGAACACCTAGGTGACGTGGGTCATGTGGAATCTCATTTCGGTCCATTTAGAGACAGTGTTAGTATCGGTGTAAGATAGGTGCACGGTTTGCGCCAAACGTACCGTAGGGTTAGAAATTGTTTTGAACGCACCTGATGGTACGCCTCGGTGACGAGGCTCAATTGGATGCTGGTTTCGGTCCATTTGGAGATAGTGCTAACCTTGACGCAAGATTGGTGCATGGTTTTGCGTTGAACATACCACTTGCTGAAAAATCATTTTGGACACACCCGATAGAACACCTAGGTGACGTGGGTCATGATACATCTGGCCCAGGTGGAGTTGGCTGAGGCCCAATAAATTAAGGTTGCTCGGACCCCAATAGTTCTTATGCACACCCACTCGGAGAAAGGCCTAATGTCCCTAAAAGACTAGTCCGATAGAGGAAGGGTGACTCTCTCTTTTAAGGTGGCTTCCTCCTCCCAAGCTAAGCAAGGTGGGATTATTCAGAGGCTCACACGATCACCGCCCGACTACAACTAGGCCACTTGGCCCTTTTTTTGTTGTGTCTTTGCCAGCGGGTAATAGTGGAGGATGTCCTTATCATTCCCAACCTCTTAAACAAGGGCCCAACTCAAATACCAAATGATACATCCGGCCCAGGTGGAGTTGGCCGAGGCCCAATAAATTAAGGTTGCTCGGACCCCAATAGTTTTTATGCACACCCACTCGGAGAAAGACCTAATGTCCCTAAAAGACTAGTCTGATAGAGGAAGGGTGACTCTCTCTTTTAAGGTGGCTTCCTCCTCCCAAGCTAAGCAAGGTGGGATTATTCAGAGGCTCACACAGTCACCGCCTGACTACAACTAGGCCACTTGGCCCTTTTTTTGTTGCGTCTTTGCCAGCGGGTAATAGTGGAGGATGTCCTCATTAATGTGGAATCTCATTTCGGTCCGTTTAGAGATAGTGCTACTATCGGTGCAAGATAGGTGCACGGTTTGCGCCAAACATACCATAGCCTCATAAATCATTTTGAATGCACCCGATAGTACGCCTAGGTGACGAGGCTCAATTGAATGCTGGTTTCGGACCGTTTGGAGATAGTACTAATCTTAATGCAGGATTGGTGCATGGTTTTGCGCTGAACATACCACATGCTCAAAAATCATTTTGGACACATCCGATAGAACACCTAGGTGACGTGGGTCATGTTGAATCTCATTTCGGTCCATTTAGAGACAGTGTTAGTATCGGTGCAAGATAGGTGCAACGTTTGCGCCAAACATACCATAGTCTCAGAAATATTTTTGAACGCACCCGATGGTACACCTAGGTGACAAGGCTCAAGTGGATGCCCATTTCAGTCCGTTTGGAGATAGTGCTATTCTTAACACAAGATAGGTGCACGGTTTGCGCTGAACATTCCATAGGGTCCAAAATCGCTTTGGACACACCCGATAGAACATCTAGGCGATCTGGGTCATGTGGAATCTCATTTCGGTCCGTTTGGAGAGAGTCTTAGTATTGGAGCAAGATAGGCGCATGGCTTGCGCTGAGCGTACCATAGGATTGAAAATCATTTTGGACACACCTGATAGAACACCTAGGTGACGTGGGTAATGTGAAATCTCATTTCGGTCCATTGAGAGACAGTGTTAGTATCGGTGTAAGATAGGTGCACGATTTGCGCCAAACGTACCATAGCCTTAGAAATCATTTTGAATGCACCCGATGGTACTCTTAGGTGACGAGGCTCAAGTGGATGCTCGTTTTGGTCCGTTTGGAGATAGTGCTAATCTTGGTGCAAGATTGGTCCATGGTTTTGTGCTGAACATACCACAGGCTCAAAAATCATTTTGGACACACACGATGTATTCATGTGGAATCTCATTTCGGTCCGTTTAGAGACAGTGTTAGGATCGGTGCAAGATAGGTGCACGGTTTGCGCCAATCATTCCATAGCCTTAGAAATCGTTTTGACCGCACCCGATGGTACTCCTTGGTGACAAGGCTCAAGTGGATGCTCGTTTTGGTCTGTTTGGAGATAGTGCTATTCTTAACGCAAGATAGGTGCACTGTTTGCGCTGCACGCACCACAGGCTCAAAAATCGCTTTGGACAAACCCGATAGAACACATAGGTGACCTGGGTCATGTGGAATCTCATTTCGGTCCGTTTGGAGAGAGTCTTAGTATTGGAGCAAGATAGGTGCACGGCTTGCGCCGAGCGTACCATAGGCTTCAAAATCATTTTGGACACACCCGATGGAACACCTAGGTGCCATCGGTCATGTGGAATCTCATTTTAGTCCGTTTAGAGACCGTGTTAGTATTGGTGTAACATAGGTGCACGGTTTGCGCCAAACATACCATAGCCTCAGAAATCATTTTGAATGCACCCGATGGTACTCCTAGGTGACGAGGCTCAAGTGGATGCTCGTTTCGGTCCATTTGGAGATAATGCAAATCTTGACGCAAGATTGGTGCATGGTTTTGCGCTGAACATACCATAGCCTCAAAAATCATTTTGGACACACCGATAGAACACCTAAGTGACGTGGGTCATGTGGAATCTTATTTCGGTCCATTTACAAATATTGTTAGTATCGGTGTAAGATAGGTGCACGGTTTGCGCCAAACATACCATAGCCACAAAAATCTTTTTGAACGCACCTGATGGTACTAAAAGGAAGAGGCTCAAGTGGATGCTCATTTCGGTCCGTTTGAAGATAGTGCTATTCTTAACATAAGATAGGTGCACAATTTGCACTGAACCTACCACAGGCTCGAAAATCGCTTTGGACACACCCGATAGAACACCTAGGTGATCTAGATCATGTGGAATCTCATTTCGGTCCGCTTGGAGAGAGTCTTCGTATTGGAGCAAGATAGGTGCACGGCTTGCGCCGAGCGTACCACAGGCTTGAAAATCATTTTGGACACACCTGATAGAACACCTAGGTGACGTAGGTCATGTGGAATCTCATTTCGATCCATTTAGAGACAGTGTTAGTATTAGTGTAAGATTGGTGCACGGTTTTGCGCCAAACGTACCGTAGGCTCATAAATCATTTTGAACGCACCCGATCGTACTCCTACGTGATGAGGCTCAAATGGATGCTCATTTCGGTCCGTTTGCAGAGAGTGCTAATTTTGACGCAAGATAGGTGCATGGTTTTGCGCTGAACATACCACAGGCTCAAAAAACATTTTGGACACACCTGGTAGAACACCTAGGTGACATGGGTCATGTGAAATCTCATTTCGGTTCGTTTAAAGACAGTGTTAGTATCGGTGCAAGATAGGTCCACGGTTTGCGCCAAACATTCCATAGCCTTAGAAATCATTTTGACCGCACCCGATGGTACTCCTAGGTGACAAGGCTCAAGTGGATGCTCGTTTTCGTCCGTTTGGAGATAGTGCTATTCTTAACGCAAGATAGGTGCACGGTTTGCGCTGAACGCACCACAGGCTCAAAAATTGCATTGGACACAACCGATAGAACACCTAGGTGACCTAGGTCATGTTGAATGTCATTTCGGTCCGTTTGGAGAGAGTCTTTCTATTGGAGCAAGATAGGTGCACGACTTTTGCCGAGCGTACCATAGGCTTGAAAATCATTTTGGACACACCAGATAGAACATGTAGGTGACGTGGGTCATGTGGAATCTCATTTGGTCCATTTAAAGGCAGTTTTAGTATCGGTGTAAGATAGGTGCATGGTTTGCGCCAAACATACCGTAGGCTCAGAAATCATTTTGAACCGCACCCGATGGTACTCCTAGGTGACGAGGCCCAAGTGGATGCTCGTTTCGGTCCATTTAGAGATAGTGGTAATCCTTACGCAAGATAGGTGCATGGTTTTGCGCTGAACAGACCACAGGCTCAAAAATCATTTTAGACACACCGGATAGAACACCTAGGTGACATGGCTCATGTTGAATATCATTTCGGTCTGTTTAGAGACAGTGTTAGTATCCGTGTAAGATATGTGCATGGTTTGCGCCAAACGTACCGTAGGCTCAGAAATCGTTTTGAATGCACCCGATGGTACTCCTAGGTGATGAGGCTCAAGCGGATGCTTGTTTCGGTCTGTTTGGAGATAGTGCTAATGCTGACACAAGATAGGTGCATGGTTTTGCGCTCAACAAACCATAGGCTAAAAAATCATTTTGGACACGCCCGATAGAACACCTTGGTGACGTGGGTCATGTGGAATCTCATTTCGGTCCGTTTGGAGACAGTGTTAGTATCGGTGTAAGATAGGTGCACGGTTTGCGCCAAACATACCATAGGCTCAGCAATAATTTTGAACGCACCCGATGATACTTCTAGGTAACGAGGCTCAAGTGGATTCTCATGTCGGTCCATTTGTAGGTAGTGCAAATCTTGACGCAAGATAGGTGCATGGTTTTGCGCTGAACATACCACAGGCTCAAAAATCATTTTGAACACACCCGATAGAACACCTAGGTGACGTGGGTCATGTGGGATCTCATTTCGGTATGTTTAGAGACAGTGTTAGTATCGGTGTAAGATAGGTGCACGGTTTGCGCCAAACGTACCGTAGGCTCAGAAATTATTTTGAGCACGCCTGATGGTACTCTTAGGTGACGAGTTTCAAGTGGATGCTCGTTTCGGTTAATTTGGATATAGTACTAATCTTGACGCAAGCTTGGTGCATGGTTTTGCGCTGAATATACCACAGGCTCAAAAATCATTTTGGACACATCCGATAGAACACCTAGGGGACGTGGGTCATGTGGAATCTCATTTCGGTCCGTTTAGAGACAGTGTTAGTATCGGTGCAAGATAGGTGCACGGTTTGCGCCAAACATACCATAGCCACAAAATTCTTTTTGAACGCACCTGATGGTACTAAAAGGAAGAGGCTCAAGTGGATGCTCATTTCGGTCTGTTTGAAGATAGTGCTATTCTTAACGCAAGATAGGTGCACAATTTGCACCGAACCTACCACAGGCTCGAAAATCGCTTTGGACACACCCGATAGAACACCTAGGTGATCTGGGTCATGTGGAATCTCATTTTGGTCCGCTTGGAGAGAGTCTTCGTATTGGAGCAAGATAGGTGCACGGCTTGCGCCGAGCGTACCATAGGCTTGAAAATCATTTTGGACACACCTGATAGAACACCAACGTGACGTAGGTCATGTGGAATCTCATTTCTATCCATTTTGAGACAGTGTTAGTATTGGTGTAAGATAGATGCATGGTTTTGCGCCAAACGTACCGTAGGCTCATAAATCATTTTGAACGCACCTGATCGTACTCCAACTTGATGAGGCTCAAATGGATGCTCCTTTCGGTCCGTTTGCAGAGAGTGCTAATCTTGACACAAGATAGGTGCATGGTTTTGCGCTGAACATACCACAGGCTCAAAAATCATTTTGGACACACCCGATAGAACACCTAGGTGACATGGCTCATGTGGAATCTCATTTCGGTCCGTTTAGAGACAGTGTTAGTATCGGTGTAAGATATGTGCATGGTTTGCGCCAAACATACCGTAGGCTCAGAAATCGTTTTGAACGCACCCGATGGTACTCCTAGGTGACGAGGCTCAAGTGGATGCTCGTTTCGGTCTGTTTGGAGATAGTGCTAATGTTGACACAACATATGTGCATGGTTTTGCGTTGAACATAACATAGGCTCAAAAATCATTTTGGACACGCCCGATAGAACACGTAGGTGACGTGGGTCATGTGGAATCTCATTTCGGTCCGTTTAGAGACAGTGCTAGTATCGGTGTAAGATAGGTGCACGGTTTGCTCCAAACATACCATAGGCTCAGCAATCGTTTTGAACGCACCCGATGGTACTCCTAGGTAACGAGGCTCAAGTGGATTCTCATTTTGGTCCATTTGTAGGTAGTGCTAATCTTGACGCAAGATAGGTGCATGGTTTTGCGCTGAACATACCACAGGCTCAAAAATCATTTTGGAGACACCCGATAGAACACCTAGGTGACATGGGTCATGTGGGATCTCATTTCAGTATGTTTAGAGACAATGTTAGTATCGGTGTAAGATAGGTGCACGGTTTGCGCCAAACGTACTGTAGGCTCAGAAATTATTTTGAGCACGCCTGATGGTACTAAAAGGAAGAGGCTCAAGTGGATGCTCATTTCGGTCCGTTTAAAGATAGTGCTATTCTTAACACAAGATAGGTGCACAATTTGCACTGAACCTACCACAGGCTCGAAAATCGCTTTGGACACACCCGATAGAACACCTAGGTGATCTGGGTCATGTGGAATCTCATTTCGGTCCGCTTGGAGAGAGTCTTTGTATTGGAGCAAGATAGGTGCACGGCTTGCGCCGAGCGTACCACAGGCTTGAAAATCATTTTGGACACACCTGATAGAACACCTAGGTGACGTAGGTCATGTGGAACCTCATTTCGATCCATTTAGAGATACTGTTAGTATTGGTGTAAGATAGGTGCACGGTTTTGCGCCAAACGTACCGTAGGCTCATAAATCGTTTTCAACGCACCCGATCATACTCCTACTTGATGAGGCTCAAATGGATGCTCGTTTCGGTCCGTTTGCAGAGGGTGCTAATCTTGATGCAAGATAGGTGCATGGTTTTGCGCGGAACATACCATAGGCTCAAAAATCAGTTTGGACACACCCGATAGAACACCTAGGTGACATGGGTCATCTAGAATCTCATTTCGGTCCGTTTAGAGACAGTGTTAGTATCGGTGCAAGATAGGTCCACGGTTTGTGCCAAACATTCCATAGCCTTAGAAATCATTTTGACCGCATCCGATGGTACTCCTAGGTGACAAGGCTCAAGTGGATGCTCGTTTCGGTCCGTTTGGAGATAGTGCTATTCTTAACACAAGATAGGTGCATGGTTTGTGCTGAACGCACCACAGGCTCAAAATCACATTGGACACAACTGATAGAACACCTAGGTGACCTAGGTCATGTTGAATGTCATTTCGGTCCGTTTGGAGAGAGTCTTACTATTGGAGCAAGATAGGTGCACGGCTTTTGCCGAGCATACCATAGGCTCAAAAAGCGTTTTGGACACACCAGATAGAACATGTAGGTGACGTGGGTCATGTGGAATCTCATTTTGGTCCATTTAAAGGCAGTTTTAGTATCGGTGTAAGATAGGTGCACGGTTTGCGCCAAACGTACCGCAGGCTCAGAAATCATTTTGAACCGCACCCGATGGTACTCCTAGGTGACGAGGCTCAAGTGGATGCTCGTTTCGGTCTGTTTGGAGATAGTGGTAATCTTGATGCAAGATAGGTGCATGGTTTTGCGCTGAACAGACCACAGGCTCAAAAATCATTTTGGACACACCGGATAGAACACCTAGGTGACATGGCTCATGTGGAATATCATTTTGGTCTGTTTAGAGACAGTGTTAGTATCCGTGTAAGATATGTGCATGGTTTGCGCCAAACGTACCGTAGGCTCAGAAATCGTTTTGAACGCACCCGATGGTACTCCTAGGTGACGAGGCTCAAGCGGATGCTCATTTCGGTCTGTTTAGAGATAGTGCTAATGTTGACACAAGATAGGTGCATGGTTTTGCGCTGAACATACCATAGGCTAAAAAATCATTTTGGACACGCCCGATAGAACACCTAGGTGACGTGGGTCATGTGGAATATCATTTTCGGTCTGTTTAGAGACAGTGTTAGTATCGGTGTAAGATAAGTGCACGGTTTGCGCCAAACGTACCATAGGCTCAGCAATCATTTTGAACGCACCCGATGGTACTCCTAGGTAACGAGGCTCAAGTGAATTCTCATTTCGGTCCGTTTGTAGGTAGTGCTAATCTTGACGCGAGATAGGTGCATGGTTTTGCGCTGAACATACCACAGGCTCAAAATTCATTTTGGACACACCCGATAGAACACCTCGGTGACTTGGGTCATGTGGGATCTCATTTTAGTATGTTTAGAGACAGTGTTAGTATCGGTGTAAGATAGGTGCACGGTTTGCGCCAAATGTACCGTAGGCTCAGAAATTATTTTGAGCACGCCAGATGGTACTCTTAGGTGACGAGTTTCAAGTGGATGCTCGTTTCGGTCAATTTGGAGATAGTACTAATCTTGACGCAAGCTTGGTGCATGGTTTTGTGCTGAATATACCACAGGCTCAAATATCATTTTGGACACACCTGATAGAACACCTAGGTGACGTGGGTCATGTGGAATCTCATTTCGATCTGTTTAGAGATAGTGTTAGTATCGGTGTAAGATATGTGCATGGTTTGCGCCAAACATACCATAGGCTCAGAAAAATCGTTTTGAACGCACCCGATGGTACTCCTAGGTGACGAGGCTCAAGTGGATGCTCGTTTCGGTCTGTTTGGAGATAGTGCTAATGTTGACACAAGATAGGTGCATGGTTTTGCGCTGAACATACCATAGGCTCAAAAATCATTTTGGACACGCCCGATAGAACACGTAGGTGACGTGGGTCATGTGGAATCTCATTTCGGTCCGTTTAGAGACAGTGCTAGTATCGGTGTAAGATAGGTGCACGGTTTGCGCCAAACGTACCATAGGCTCAGCAATCGTTTTGAACGCACCCGATGGTACTCCTAGGTAACGAGGCTCTAGTGGATTCTCATTTCGGTCCGTTTGTAGGTAGTGCTAATCTTGACGCAAGATAGGTGTATGGTTTTGCGCTGAACATACCACAGGCTCAAAAATCATTTTGGACACACCCGATAGAACACCTAGGTGACGTGGGTCATGTGGGATCTCATTTCGGTATGTTTAGAGACAGTGTTAGTATCGGTGTAAGATAGGTGCACGGTTTGCGCCAAACGTACCGTAGGCTCAGAAATTATTTTGAGCACGCCTGATGGTACTCTTAGGTGACGAGTTTCAAGTGGATGCTCGTTTCGGTCAATTTGGAGATAGTACTAATCTTGATGCAAGCTTGGTGCATGGTTTTGCGCTGAATATACCACAGGCTCAAAAATCATTTTGGACACACCCGATAGAACACCTAGGTGACGTGGGTCATGTGGAATCTCATTTCGGTCCGTTTAGAGACAGTGTTAGTATCGGTGCAAGATAGGTGCACGGTTTGCGCCAAACATACCATAGCCACAAAAATCTTTTTGAACACACCTGATGGTACTAAAAGGAAGAGGCTCAAGTGGATGCTCATTTCGGTCCGTTTGAAGATAGTGCTATTCTTAACACAAGATAGGTGCACAATTTGCACTGAACCTACCACAGGCTCGAAAATCGCTTTGGACACACCCGATAGAACACCTAGGTGATCTGGGTCATGTGGAATCTCATTTCGGTCCGCTTGGAGAGAGTCTTCGTATTGGAGCAAGATAGGTGCACAGCTTGCGCCGAGCGTACCACAGGCTTTAAAATCATTTTGGACACACCTGATAGAAAACCTAGGTGACGTAGGTCATGTGGAATCTCATTTCGGTATATTTAGAGACAGTGTTAGTATTGGTGTAAGATAGGTGCACGGTTTTGTGCCAAACGTACCATAGGCTCATAAATCGTTTTGAACGCACCCGATCGTACACCTACTTGATGAGGCTCAAATGGATGCTCGTTTCGGTCCGTTTGCAGAGAGTGCTAATCTTGATGCAAGATAGGTGCATGGTTTTGCGCGGAACATACCATAGGCTCAAAAATCATTTTGGACACACCCGATAGAACACCTAGGTGACATGGGTCATGTGGAATCTCATTTCGGTCCGTTTAGAGACAGTGTTAGTATCGGTGCAAGATAGGTCCACGGTTTGCGCCAAACATTCCATAGCCTTAGAAATCATTTTGACCGCATCCGATGGTACTCCTAGGTGACAAGGCTCAAGTGGATGCTCGTTTCGGTCCGCTTGGAGATAGTGCTATTCTTAACACAAGATAGGTGCATGGTTTGCGCTGAACGCACCACAGGCTCAAAATCGCATTGGACACAACTGATAGAACACCTAGGTGAGCTAGGTCATGTTGAATGTCATTTCGGTCCGTTTGGAGAGAGTCTTACTATTGGAGTAAGATAGGTGCACGACTTTTGCCGAGCGTACCATAGGCTCAAAAATTGTTTTGGACACACCAGATAGAACATGTAGGTGACGTGGGTCATGTGGAATCTCATTTTGGTCCATTTAAAGACAGTTTTAGTATCGGTGTAAGATAGGTGCACGGTTTGCGCCAAACATACCGTAGGCTCAGAAATCATTTTGAACTGCACCCGATGGTACTCCTAGGTGATAGTGGTAATCTTGACGCAAGATAGGTGCATGGTTTTGCGCTGAACAGACCACAGGCTTAAAAATCATTTTGGACACACCGGATAGAACACCTAGGTGACATGGCTCATGTGGAATATCATTTCGGTCTGTTTAGAGACAGTGTTAGTATCCGTGTAAGATATGTGCATGGTTTGCGCCAAACGTACCGTAGGCTCAGAAATCGTTTTGAACGCACCCGATGGTACTCCTAGGTGACGAGGCTCAAGCGGATGCTCGTTTCGGTCTGTTTGGAGATAGTGCTAATGTTGACACAAGATAGGTGCATGGTTTTGCGCTGAACATACCATAGGCTAAAAAATCATTTTGGACACGCCTGATAGAACACCTAGGTGACGTGGGTCATGTGGAATATCATTTCGGTCTGTTTAGAGACAGTGTTAGTATCGGTGTAAGATAAGTGCACGGTTTGCGCCAAACGTACCATAGGCTCAGCAATCATTTTGAACGCACCCGATGGTACTCCTAGGTAATGAGGCTCAAGTGGATTCTCATTTCGGTCCGTTTGTAGGTAGTGCTAATCTTGACGCAAGATAGGTGCATGGTTTTGCGCTGAACATACCACAGGCTCAAAATTCATTTTGGACACACCCGATAGAACACCTAGGTGACGTGGGTCATGTGGGATCTCATTTCGGTATGTTTAGAGACAGTGTTAGTATCGGTGTAAGATAGGTGCACGGTTTGCACCAAATGTACCGTAGGCTCAGAAATTATTTTGAGCACGCCAGATGGTACTCTTAGGTGACGAGTTTCAAGTGGATGCTCGTTTCGGTCAATTTGGAGATAGTACTAATCTTGACGCAAGCTTGGTGCATGGTTTTGTGCTGAATATACCACAGGCTCAAAAATCATTTTGGACACACCCGATAGAACACCTAGGTGACGTGGGTCATGTGGAATCTCATTTCGGTCCGTTTAGGGACAGTATTAGTATCGGTGTAAGATATGTGCATGGTTTGCGCCAAACGTACCGTAGGCTCAGAAATCGTTTTGAACGCACCCGATGGTACTCCTAGGTGACGAGGCTCAAGTGGATGCTCGTTTCGGTATGGTTGGAGATAGTGCTAATGTTGACACAAGATAGGTGCATGGTTTTGCGCTGAACATACCATAGGCTCAAAAATCATTTTGGACACGCCCGATAGAACACCTAGGTGACGTGGGTCATGTGGAATCTCATTTCGGTCCGTTTAGAGACAGTGCTAGTATCGGTGTAAGATAGGTGCACGGTTTGCGCCAAACGTACCATAGGCTCAGCAATCGTTTTGAACGCACCCGATGGTACTCCTAGATAACGAGGCTCCAGTGGATTCTCATTTCGGTCTGTTTGTAGGTAGTGCTAATCTTGATAAAAGATAGGTGTATGGTTTTGCGCTGAACATACCACAGGCTCAAAAATCATTTTGGACACACCCGATAGAACAACTAGGTGACGTGGGTCATGTGGGATCTCATTTCGGTATGTTTAGAGATAGTGTTAGTATCGGTGTAAGATAGGTGCACGGTTTGCGCCAAACGTACGTAGGCTCAGAAATTATTTTGAGCATGCCTGATGGTACTCTTAGGTGATAAGTTTCGAGTGGATGCTCGTTTCGGTCAATTTGGAGATAGTAATAATCTTGATGCAAGCTTGGTGCATGGTTTTGCGCTGAATATACCACAAGCTCAAAAATCATTTTGGACACACCCGATAGAACACCTAGGTGACGTGGGTCATGTGGAATCTCATTTCGGTGCGTTTAGAGACAGTGTTAGTATCGGTGCAAGATAGGTGCACGGTTTGCGCCAAACATACCATAGCCACAAAAATCTTTTTGAACGCACCTGATGGTACTAAAAGGAAGAGGCTCAAGTGGATGCTCATTTCGGTCCGTTTGAAATAGTGCTATTCTTAACACAAGATAGGTGCACAATTTGCACTGAACCTACCACAGGCTCGAAAATCGCTTTGGACACACCCGATAGAACACCTAGGTGATCTAGGTCATGTGGAATCTCATTTCGGTCCGCTTGGAGAGAGTCTTCGTATTGGAGCAAGATAGGTGCACGGCTTGCGCCGAGCGTACCACAAGCTTGAAAATCATTTTGGACACACCTGATAGAACACCTAGGTGACGTAGGTCATGTGGAATCTCATTTCGGTCCATTTAGAGATAGTGTTAGTATTGGTGTAAGATAGGTGCATGGTTTTGTGCCAAACATACCGAAGGCTCATAAATCATTTTGAACGCACCCGATCGTACTCCTACTTGATGAGGCTCAAATGGATGCTTGTTTCGGTCCGTTTGCAGAGAGTGCTAATCTTGACGCAAGATAGGTGCATGGTTTTGCGCGGAACACACCATAGGCTCAAAAATCATTTTGGACACACCCGATAGAACACCTAGGTGACATGGGTCATGTGGAATCTCATTTCGGTCCGTTTAGAGACAGTGTTAGTATCGGTGCAAGATAGGTCCACGGTTTGCGCCAAACATTCCATAGCCTTAGAAATCATTTTTACCGCATCCGATGGTACTCCTAGGTGACAAGGCTCAAGTGGATGCTCGTTTCGGTCCGCTTGGAGATAGTGCTATTCTTAACACAAGATAGGTGCATGGTTTGCGCTGAACGCACCACAGGCTCAAAATCGCATTGGACACAACCGATAGAACACCTAGGTGACCTAGGTCATGTTGAATGTCATTTCGGTCCGTTTGGAGAGAGTCTTACTATTGGAGCAAGATAGGTGCATGGCTTTTGCCGAGCGTACCATAGGCTTGAAAATCATTTTGGACACACCAATAGAACATGTAGGTGACGTGGGTCATGTGGAATCTCATTTTGGTCCATTTAAAGGCAGTTTTAGTATCGGTGTAAGATAGGTGCACGGTTTGCGCCAAACGTACCGTAGGCTCAGAAATCATTTTGAACCGCACCCGATGGTACTCCTAGGTGACGAGGCTCAAGTGGATGCTCGTTTCGGTCCGTTTGGAGATAGTGGTAATCTTGACGCAAGATAGGTGCATGATTTTTCGCTGAACAGACCATAGGCTCAAAAATCATTTTGGACACACCGGATAGAACACCTAGGTGACATGGCTCATGTGGAATATCATTTCGGTCTGTTTAGAGACAGTGTTAGTATCCGTGTAAGATATGTGCATGGTTTGCACCAAACGTACCGTAGGCTCAGAAATCGTTTTGAACGCACCCGATGGTACTCCTAGGTGACGAGGCTCAAGCGGATGCTCGTTTCGGTCTGTTTGTGGATAGTGCTAATGTTGACACAAGATAGGTGCATGGTTTTGCGCTGAACATACCATAGGCTAAAAAATCATTTTGGACACGCTCGATAGAACACCTAGGTGACGTGGGTCATGTGGAATATCATTTCGGTCTGTTTAGAGACAGTGTAGTATCGGTGTAAGATAAGTGCACGGTTTGCGCCAAACGTACCATAGGCTCAGCAATCATTTTGAACGCACCCGATGGTACTCCTAGGTAACGAGGCTCAAGTGGATTCTCATTTCGGTCCGTTTGTAGGTAGTGCTAATCTTGACGCAAGATAGGTGCATGGTTTTGCGCTGAACATACCACAGGCTCAAAATTCATTTTGGACACACCCGATAGAACACCTAGGTGACGTGGGTCATGTGGGATCTCATTTCGGTATGTTTAGAGACAGTGTTAGTATCGGTGTAAGATAGGTGCACGGTTTGCACCAAATGTACCGTAGGCTCAGAAATTATTTTGAGCACGCCAGATGGTACTCTTAGGTGACGAGTTTCAAGTGGATGCTCGTTTCGGTCAATTTGGAGATAGTACTAATCTTGACGCAAGCTTGGTGCATGGTTTTGTGCTGAATATACCACAGGCTCAAAAATCATTTTGGACACACCCGATAGAACACCTAGGTGACGTGGGTCATGTGGAATCTCATTTCGGTCCGTTTAGAGACAGTATTAGTATCGGTGTAAGATATGTGCATGGTTTGCGCCAAACGTACCGTAGGCTCAGAAATCGTTTTGAACGCACCCGATGGTACTCCTAGGTGACGAGGCTCAAGTGGATGCTCGTTTCGGTATGGTTGGAGATAGTGCTAATGTTGACACAAGATAGGTGCATGGTTTTGCGCTGAACATACCATAGGCTCAAAAATCATTTTGGACACGCCCGATAGAACACGTAGGTGACGTGGGTCATGTGGAATCTCATTTCGGTCCGTTTAGAGACAGTGCTAGTATCGGTGTAAGATAGGTGCACGGTTTGCGCCAAACGTACCATAGGCTCAGCAATCGTTTTGAACGCACCCGATGGTACTCCTAGGTAACGAGGCTCCAGTGGATTCTCATTTCGGTCTGTTTGTAGGTAGTGCTAATCTTGACAAAAGATAGGTGTATCGTTTTGCGCTGAACATACCACAGGCTCAAAAATCATTTTCGACACACCCGATAGAACAACTAGGTGACGTGGGTCATGTGGGATCTCATTTCGGTATGTTTAGAGACAGTGTTAGTATCGGTGTAAGTTAGGTGCACGGTTTGCGCCAAACGTACCGTAGGCTCAGAAATTATTTTGAGCATGCCTGATGGTACTCTTAGGTGACAAGTTTTGAGTGGATGCTCGTTTCGGTCAATTTGGAGATAGTAATAATCTTGATGCAAGCTTGGTGCATGGTTTTGCGCTGAATATACCACAAGCTCAAAAATCATTTTGGACACACCCGATAGAACACCTAGGTGACGTGGGTCATGTGGAATCTCATTTCGGTCCGTTTAGAGACAGTGTTAGTATCGGTGCAAGATAGGTGCACGGTTTGCGCCAAACATACCATAGCCACAAAAATCTTTTTGAACGCACCTGATGGTACTAAAAGGAAGAGGCTCAAGTGGATGCTCATTTCGGTCCGTTTGAAATAGTGCTATTCTTAACACAAGATAGGTGCACAATTTGCACTGAACCTACCACAGGCTCGAAAATCGCTTTGGACACACCCGATAGAACACCTAGGTGATCTAGGTCATGTGGAATCTCATTTCGGTCCGCTTGGAGAGAGTCTTCGTATTGGAGCAAGATAGGTGCACGGCTTGCGCCGAGCGTACCACAAGCTTGAAAATCATTTTGGACACACCTGATAGAACACCTAGGTGACGTAGGTCATATGGAATCTCATTTCGGTCCATTTAGAGACAGTGTTAGTATTGGTGTAAGATAGGTGCACGGTTTTGTGCCAAACGTACCGTAGGCTCATAAATCGTTTTGAACGCACCCGATCGTACTCCTACTTGATGAGGCTCAAATGGATGCTTGTTTCGGTCCGTTTGCAGAGAGTGCTAATCTTGATGCAAGATAGGTGCATGGTTTTGCGCGGAACACACCATAGGCTCAAAAATCATTTTGGACACACCCGATAGAACACCTAGGTGACATGGGTCATGTGGAATCTCATTTCGGTCCGTTTAGAGACAGTGTTAGTATCGGTGCAAGATAGGTCCACGGTTTGCGCCAAACATTCCATAGCCTTAGAAATCATTTTTACCGCATCCGATGGTACTCCTAGGTGACAAGGCTCAAGTGGATGCTCGTTTCGGTCCGCTTGGAGATAGTGCTATTCTTAACACAAGATAGGTGCATGGTTTGCGCTGAACGCACCACAGGCTCAAAATCGCATTGGACACAACCGATAGAACACCTAGGTGACCTAGGTCATGTTGAATGTCATTTCGGTCCGTTTGGAGAGAGTCTTACTATTGGAGCAAGATAGGTGCACGGCTTTTGCCGAGCGTACCATAGGCTTGAAAATCGTTTTGGACACACCAGATAGAACATGTAGGTGCGTGGGTCATGTGGAATCTCATTTTGGTCCATTTAAAGGCAGTTTTAGTATCGGTGTAAGATAGGTGCACGGTTTGCGCCAAACGTACCGTAGGCTCAGAAATCATTTTGAACCGCACCCGATGGTACTCCTAGGTGACGAGGCTCAAGTGGATGCTCGTTTCGGTATGGTTGGAGATAGTGCTAATGTTGACACAAGATAGGTGCATGGTTTTGCGCTGAACATACCATAGGCTCAAAAATCATTTTGGACACGCCCGATAGAACACGTAGGTGACGTGGGTCATGTTGAATCTCATTTCGGTCCGTTTAGAGACAGTGCTAGTATCGGTGTAAGATAGGTGCACGGTTTGCGCCAAACGTACCATAGGCTCAGCAATCGTTTTGAACGCACCCGATGGTACTCCTAGGTAACGAGGCTCCAGTGGATTCTCATTTCGGTCTGTTTGTAGGTAGTGCTAATCTTGATAAAAGATAGGTGTATGGTTTTGCGCTGAACATACCACAGGCCCAAAAATCATTTTGGACACACCCGATAGAACAACTAGGTGACGTGGGTCATGTGGGATCTCATTTCGGTATGTTTAGAGACAGTGTTAGTATCGGTGTAAGATAGGTGCACGGTTTGCGCCAAACGTACCGTAGGCTCAGAAATTATTTTGAGCATGCCTGATAGTACTCTTAGGTGATAAGTTTCGAGTGGATGCTCGTTTCGGTCAATTTGGAGATAGTAATAATCTTGATGCAAGCTTGGTGCATGGTTTTGCGCTGAATATACCACAAGCTCAAAAATCATTTTGGACACACCCGATAGAACACCTAGGTGATGTGGGTCATGTGGAATCTCATTTCGGTGCGTTTAGAGACAGTGTTAGTATCGGTGCAAGATAGGAGCACGGTTTGCGCCAAACATACCATAGCCACAAAAATCTTTTTGAACGCACCTGATGGTACTAAAAGGAAGAGGCTCAAGTGGATGCTCATTTCGGTCCGTTTGAAATAGTGCTATTCTTAACACAAGATAGGTGCACAATTTGCACTGAACCTACCACAGGCTCGAAAATCGCTTTGGACACACCCGATAGAACACCTAGGTGATCTAGGTCATGTGGAATCTCATTTCGGTCCGCTTGGAGAGAGTCTTCGTATTGGAGCAAGATAGGTGCACGGCTTGCGCCGAGCGTACCACAAGCTTGAAAATCATTTTGGACACACCTGATAGAACACCTAGGTGACGTAGGTCATGTGGAATCTCATTTCGGTCCATTTAGAGATAGTGTTAGTATTGGTGTAAGATAGGTGCATGGTTTTGTGCCAAACGTACCGTAGGCTCATAAATCATTTTGAACGCACCCGATCGTACTCCTACTTGATGAGGCTCAAATGGATGCTTGTTTCGGTCCGTTTGCAGAGAGTGCTAATCTTGACGCAAGATAGGTGCATGGTTTTGCGCGGAACACACCATAGGCTCAAAAATCATTTTGGACACACCCGATAGAACACCTAGGTGACATGGGTCATCTGGAATCTCATTTCGGTCCGTTTAGAGACAGTGTTAGTATCGGTGCAAGATAGGTCCACGGTTTGCGCCAAACATTCCATAGCCTTAGAAATCATTTTTACCGCATCCGATGGTACTCCTAGGTGAAAAGGCTCAAGTGGATGCTCGTTTCGGTCCGCTTGGAGATAGTGCTATTCTTAACACAAGATAGGTGCATGGTTTGCACTGAACGCACCACAGGCTCAAAATCGCATTGGACACAACCGATAGAACACCTAGGTGACCTAGGTCATGTTGAATGTCATTTCGGTCCGTTTGGAGAGAGTCTTACTATTGGAGCAAGATAGGTGCATGGCTTTTGCCGAGCGTACCATAGGCTTGAAAATCATTTTGGACACACCAAATAGAACATGTAGGTGACGTGGGTCATGTGGAATCTCATTTTGGTCCATTTAAAGGCAGTTTTAGTATCGGTGTAAGATAGGTGCACGGTTTGCGCCAAACGTACCGTAGGCTCAGAAATCATTTTGAACCGCACCCGATGGTACTCCTAGGTGACAAGGCTCAAGTGGATGCTCGTTTCGGTCCGTTTGGAGATAGTGGTAATCTTGACGCAAGATAGGTGCATGATTTTTCGCTGAATAGACCATAGGCTCAAAAATCATTTTGGACACACCGGATAGAACACCTAGGTGACATGGCTCATGTGGAATATCATTTCGGTCTGTTTAGAGACAGTGTTAGTATCCGTGTAAGATATGTGCATGGTTTGCGCCAAACGTACCGTAGGCTCAGAAATCGTTTTGAACGCACCCGATGGTACTCCTAGGTGACGAGGCTCAAGCGGATGCTCGTTTTGGTCTGTTTGGAGATAGTGCTAATGTTGACACAAGATAGGTGCATGGTTTTGCGCTGAACATACCATAGGCTAAAAAATCATTTTGGACACGCCCGATAGAACACCTAGGTGACGTGGGTCATGTGGAATATCATTTCGGTCTGTTTAGAGACAGTGTTAGTATCGGTGTAAGATAAGTGCACGGTTTGCGCCAAACGTACCATAGGCTCAGCAATCATTTTGAACGCACCCGATGGTACTCCTAGGTAACGAGGCTCAAGTGGATTCTCATTTCGGTCCGTTTGTAGGTAGTGCTAATCTTGACGCAAGATAGGTGCATGGTTTTGCGCTGAACATACCACAGGCTCAAAATTCATTTTGGACACACCCGATAGAACACCTAGGTGATGTGGGTCATGTGGGATCTCATTTCGGTATGTTTAGAGACAGTGTTAGTATCGGTGTAAGATAGGTGCACGGTTTGCACCAAATGTACCGTAGGCTCAGAAATTATTTTGAGCACGCCAGATGGTACTCTTAGGTGACGAGTTTCAAGTGGATGCTCGTTTCGGTCAATTTGGACATAGTACTAATCTTGACGCAAGCTTGGTGCATGGTTTTGTGCTGAATATACCACAGGCTCAAAAATCATTTTGGACACACCCGATAGAACACCTAGGTGACGTGGGTCATGTGGAATCTCATTTCGGTCCGTTTAGAGACAGTATTAGTATCGGTGTAAGATATGTGCATGGTTTGCGCCAAACATACCGTAGGCTCAGAAATCGTTTTGAACGCACCCGATGGTACTCCTAGGTGACGAGGCTCAAGTGGATGCTCGTTTCGGTATGGTTGGAGATAGTGCTAATGTTGACACAAGATAGGTGCATGGTTTTGCGCTGAACATACCATAGGCTCAAAAATCATTTTGGACACGCCCGATAGAACACGTAGGTGACGTGGGTCATGTGGAATCTCATTTCGGTCCGTTTAGAGACAGTGCTAGTATCGGTGTAAGATAGGTGCACGGTTTGCGCCAAACGTACCATAGGCTCAGCAATCGTTTTGAACGCACCCGATGGTACTCCTAGGTAACGAGGCTCCAGTGGATTCTCATTTCGGTCTGTTTGTAGGTAGTGCTAATCTGGACAAAAGATAGGTGTATGGTTTTGCGCTGAACATACCACAGGCTCAAAAATCATTTTGGACACACCCGATAGAACAACTAGGTGACGTGGGTCATGTGGGATCTCATTTCGGTATGTTTAGAGACAATGTTAGTATCGGTGTAAGATAGGTGCACGGTTTGCGCCAAACGTACCGTAGGCTCAGAAATTATTTTGAGCATGCCTGATGGTACTCTTAGGTGACAAGTTTCGAGTGGATGCTCGTTTCGGTCAATTTGGAGATAGTAATAATCTTGATGCAAGCTTGGTGCATGGTTTTGCGCTGAATATACCACAAGCTCAAAAATCATTTTGGACACACCCGATAGAACACCTAGGTGACGTGGGTCATGTGGAATCTCATTTCGGTCCGTTTAGAGACAGTGTTAGTATCGGTGCAAGATAGGTGCACGGTTTGCGCCAAACATACCATAGCCACAAAAATCTTTTTGAACGCACCTGATGGTACTAAAAGGAAGAGGCTCAAGTGGATGCTCATTTCGGTCCGTTTGAAATAGTGCTATTCTTAACACAAGATAGGTGCACAATTTGCACTGAACCTACCACAGGCTCGAAAATCGCTTTGGACACACCCGATAGAACACCTAGGTGATCTAGGTCATGTGGAATCTCATTTCGGTCCGCTTGGAGAGAGTCTTCGTATTGGAGCAAGATAGGTGCACGGCTTGCGCCGAGCGTACCACAAGCTTGAAAATCATTTTGGACACACCTGATAGAACACCTAGGTGACGTAGGTCATGTGGAATCTCATTTCGGTCCATTTAGAGACAGTGTTAGTATTGGTGTAAGATAGGTGCACGGTTTTGTGCCAAACGTACCGTAGGCTCATAAATCGTTTTGAACGCACCCGATCGTACTCCTACTTGATGAGGCTCAAATGGATGCTTGTTTCGGTCCGTTTGCAGAGAGTGCTAATCTTGATGCAAGATAGGTGCATGGTTTTGCGCGGAACACACCATAGGCTCAAAAATCATTTTGGACACACCCGATAGAACACCTAGGTGACATGGGTCATGTGGAATCTCATTTCGGTCCGTTTAGAGACAGTGTTAGTATCGGTGCAAGATAGGTCCACGGTTTGCGCCAAACATTCCATAGCCTTAGAAATCATTTTTACCGCATCCGATGGTACTCCTAGGTGACAAGGCTCAAGTGGATGCTCGTTTCGGTCCGCTTGGAGATAGTGCTATTCTTAACACAAGATAGGTGCATGGTTTGCGCTGAACGCACCACAGGCTCAAAATCGCATTGGACACAACCGATAGAACACCTAGGTGACCTAGGTCATGTTGAATGTCATTTCGGTCCGTTTGGAGAGAGTCTTACTATTGGAGCAAGATAGGTGCACGGCTTTTGCCGAGCGTACCATAGGCTTGAAAATCGTTTTGGACACACCAGATAGAACATGTAGGTGACGTGGGTCATGTGGAATCTCATTTTGGTCCATTTAAAGGCAGTTTTAGTATCGGTGTAAGATAGGTGCACGGTTTGCGCCAAACGTACCGTAGGCTCAGAAATCATTTTGAACCGCACCCGATGGTACTCCTAGGTGACGAGGCTCAAGTGGATGCTCGTTTCGGTCCGTTTGGAGATAGTGCTAATCTTGACGCAAGATAGGTGCATGGTTTTGCGCTGAACAGACCATAGGCTCAAAAATCATTTTGGACACACCGGATAGAACACCTAGGTGACATGGCTCATGTGGAATATCATTTCGGTCTGTTTAGAGACAGTGTTAGTATCGGTGTAAGATATGTGCATGGTTTGCGCCAAACGTACCGTAGGCTCAGAAATCATTTTGAACGCACCCGATGGTACTCCTAGGTGACGAGGCTCAAGCGGATGCTCGTTTCGGTCTGTTTGGAGATAGTGCTAATGTTGACACAAGATAGGTGCATGGTTTTGCGCTGAACATACCATAGGCTCAAAAATCATTTTGGACACGCCCGATAGAACACCTAGGTGACGTGGGTCATGTGGAATATCATTTCGGTCTGTTTAGAGACAGTGTTAGTATCGGTGTAAGATAAGTGCACGGTTTGCGCCAAACGTACCATAGGCTCAGCAATCATTTTGAACGCACCCGATGGTACTCCTAGGTAACGAGGCTCAAGTGGATTCTCATTTCGGTCCGTTTGTAGGTAGTGCTAATCTTGACGCAAGATAGGTGCATGGTTTTGCGCTGAACATACCACAGGCTCAAAATCATTTTGGACACACCCGATAGAACACCTAGGTGACGTGGGTCATGTGGGATCTCATTTCGGTATGTTTAGAGACAGTGTTAGTATCGGTGTAAGATAGGTGCACGGTTTGCGCCAAATGTACCGTAGGCTCAGAAATTATTTTGAGCACGCCAGATGGTACTCTTAGGTGACGAGTTTCAAGTGGATGCTCGTTTCGGTCAATTTGGAGATAGTACTAATCTTGACGCAAGCTTGGTGCATGGTTTTGTGCTGAATATACCACAGGCTCAAAAATCATTTTGGACACACCCGATAGAACACCTAGGTGACGTGGGTCATGTGGAATCTCATTTCGGTCCGTTTAGAGACAGTATTAGTATCGGTGTAAGATATGTGCATGGTTTGCGCCAAACGTACCGTAGGCTCAGAAATCGTTTTGAACGCACCCGATGGTACTCCTAGGTGACGAGGCTCAAGTGGATGCTCGTTTCGGTATGGTTGGAGATAGTGCTAATGTTGACACAAGATAGGTGCATGGTTTTGCGCTGAACATACCATAGGCTCAAAAATCATTTTGGACACGCCCGATAGAACACGTAGGTGACGTGGGTCATGTGGAATCTCATTTCGGTCTGTTTAGAGACAGTGCTAGTATCGGTGTAAGATAGGTGCACGGTTTGCGCCAAACGTACCATAGGCTCAGCAATCGTTTTGAACGCACCCGATGGTACTCCTAGGTAACGAGGCTCCAGTGGATTCTCATTTCGGTCTGTTTGTAGGTAGTGCTAATCTGGACAAAAGATAGGTGCATGGTTTTGCGCTGAACATACCACAGGCTCAAAAATCATTTTGGACACACCCGATAGAACAACTAGGTGACGTGGGTCATGTGGGATCTCATTTCGGTATGTTTAGAGACAATGTTAGTATCGGTGTAAGATAGGTGCACGGTTTGCGCCAAACGTACCGTAGGCTCAGAAATTATTTTGAGCATGCCTGATGGTACTCTTAGGTGACAAGTTTCGAGTGGATGCTCATTTCGGTCAATTTGGAGATAGTAATAATCTTGATGCAAGCTTGGTGCATGGTTTGCGCTGAATATACCACAAGCTCAAAAATCATTTTGGACACACCCGATAGAACACCTAGGTGACGTGGGTCATGTGGAATCTCATTTCGGTCCGTTTAGAGACAGTGTTAGTATCGGTGCAAGATAGGTGCACGGTTTGCGCCAAACATACCATAGCCACAAAAATCTTTTTGAACGCACCTGATGGTACTAAAAGGAAGAGGCTCAAGTGGATGCTCATTTCGGTCCGTTTGAAATAGTGCTATTCTTAACACAAGATAGGTGCACAATTTGCACTGAACCTACCACAGGCTCGAAAATCGCTTTGGACACACCCGATAGAACACCTAGGTGATCTAGGTCATGTGGAATCTCATTTCGGTCCGCTTGGAGAGAGTCTTCGTATTGGAGCAAGATAGGTGCACGGCTTGCGCCGAGCGTACCACAAGCTTGAAAATCATTTTGGACACACCTGATAGAACACCTAGGTGACGTAGGTCATGTGGAATCTCATTTCGGTCCATTTAGAGACAGTGTTAGTATTGGTGTAAGATAGGTGCACGGTTTTGTGCCAAACGTACCGTAGGCTCATAAATCGTTTTGAACGCACCCGATCGTACTCCTACTTGATGAGGCTCAAATGGATGCTTGTTTCGGTCCGTTTGCAGAGAGTGCTAATCTTGATGCAAGATAGGTGCATGGTTTTGCGTTGAACACACCATAGGCTCAAAAATCATTTTGGACACACCCGATAGAACACCTAGGTGACATGGGTCATGTGGAATCTCATTTCGGTCCGTTTAGAGACAGTGTTAGTATCGGTGCAAGATAGGTCCACGGTTTGCGCCAAACATTCCATAGCCTTAGAAATCATTTTTACCGCATCCGATGGTACTCCTAGGTGACAAGGCTCAAGTGGATGCTCGTTTCGGTCCGCTTGGAGATAGTGCTATTCTTAACACAAGATAGGTGCATGGTTTGCGCTGAACGCACCACAGGCTCAAAATCGCATTGGACACAACCGATAGAACACCTAGGTGACCTAGGTCATGTTGAATGTCATTTCGGTCCGTTTGGAGAGAGTCTTACTATTGGAGCAAGATAGGTGCACGGCTTTTGCCGAGCGTACCATAGGCTTGAAAATCGTTTTGGACACACCAGATAGAACATGTAGGTGACGTGGGTCATGTGGAATCTCATTTTGGTCCATTTAAAGGCAGTTTTAGTATCGGTGTAAGATAGGTGCACGGTTTGCGCCAAACGTACCGTAGGCTCAGAAATCATTTTGAACCGCACCCGATGGTACTCCTAGGTGACGAGGCTCAAGTGGATGCTCGTTTCAGGTCGTTTGGAGATAGTGGTAATCTTGACGCAAGATAGGTGCATGGTTTTTCGCTGAACAGACCATAGGCTCAAAAATCATTTTGGACACACCGGATAGAACACCTAGGTGACATGGCTCATGTGGAATATCATTTCGGTCTGTTTAGAGACAGTGTTAGTATCCGTGTAAGATATGTGCATGGTTTGCGCCAAACGTACCGTAGGCTCAGAAATCATTTTGAACGCACCCGATGGTACTCCTAGGTGACGAGGCTCAAGCGGATGCTCGTTTCGGTCTGTTTGGAGGTAGTGCTAATCTTGACGCAAGATAGGTGCATGGTTTTGCGCTGAACATACCACAGGCTCAAAATTCATTTTGGACACACCCGATAGAACACCTAGGTGACGTGGGTCATGTGGGATCTCATTTCGGTATGTTTAGACACAGTGTTAGTATCGGTGTAAGATAGGTGCATGGTTTGCACCAAATGTACCGTAGGCTCAGAAATTATTTTGAGCACGCCAGATGGTACTCTTAGGTGACGAGTTTCAAGTGGATGCTCGTTTCGGTCAATTTGGAGATAGTACTAATCTTGACGCAAGCTTGGTGCATGGTTTTGTGCTGAATATACCACAGGCTCAAAAATCATTTTGGACACACCCGATAGAACACCTAGGTGACGTGGGTCATGTGGAATCTCATTTCGGTCTGTTTAGAGACAGTATTAGTATCGGTGTAAGATATGTGCATGGTTTGCGCCAAACGTACCGTAGGCTCAGAAATCGTTTTGAACGCACCCGATGGTACTCCTAGGTGACGAGGCTCAAGTGGATGCTCGTTTCGGTATGGTTGGAGATAGTGCTAATGTTGACACAAGATAGGTGCATGGTTTTGCGCTGAACATACCATAGGTTCAAAAATCATTTTGGACACGCCCGATAGAACACGTAGGTGACGTGGGTAATGTGGAATCTCATTTCGGTCCGTTTAGAGACAGTGCTAGTATCGGTGTAGGATAGGTGCACGGTTTGCGCCAAACGTACCATAGGCTCAGCAATCGTTTTGAATGCACCCGATGGTACTCCTAGGTAACGAGGCTCCAGTGGATTCTCATTTCGGTCTGTTTGTAGGTAGTGCTAATCTTGACAAAAGATAGGTGTATGGTTTTGCACTGAACATACCACAGGCTCAAAAATCATTTTGGACACACCCGATAGAACAACTAGGTGACGTGGGTCATGTGGGATCTCATTTCGGTATGTTTAGAGACAGTGTTAGTATCGGTGTAAGATAGGTGCACGGTTTGCGCCAAACGTACCGTAGGCTCAGAAATTATATTGAGCATGCCTGATGGTACTCTTAGGTGACAAGTTTCGAGTGGATGCTCGTTTCGGTCAGTTTGGAGATAGTAATAATCTTGATGCAAGCTTGGTGCATGGTTTTGCGCTGAATATACCACAAGCTCAAAAATCATTTTGGACACACCCAATAGAACACCTAGGTGACGTGGGTCATGTGGAATCTCATTTCGGTCCGTTTAGAGACAGTGTTAGTATCGGTGCAAGATAGGTGCACGGTTTGCGCCAAACATACCATAGCCACAAAAATCTTTTTGAACGCACCTGATGGTACTAAAAGGAAGAGGCTCAAGTGGATGCTCATTTCGGTCCATTTGAAATAGTGCTATTCTTAACACAAGATAGGTGCACAATTTGCACTGAACCTACCACAGGCTCGAAAATCGCTTTGGACACACCCGATAGAACACCTAGGTGATCTAGGTCATGTGGAATCTCATTTCGGTCCGCTTGGAGAGAGTCTTCGTATTGGAACAAGATAGGTGCACGGCTTGCGCCGAGCGTACCACAAGCTTGAAAATCATTTTGGACACACCTGATAGAACACCTAGGTGACGTAGGTCATGTGGAATCTCATTTCGGTCCATTTAGAGACAGTGTTAGTATTGGTGTAAGATAGCTGCACGGTTTTGTGCCAAACGTACCGTAGGCTCATAAATCGTTTTGAACGCACCCGATCGTACTCCTACTTGATGAGGCTTAAATGGATGCTTGTTTCGGTCTGTTTGCAGAGAGTGCTAATCTTGATGCAAGATAGGTGCATGGTTTTGCGCGGAACACACCATAGGCTCAAAAATCATTTTGGACACACCCGATAGAACACCTAGGTGACATGGGTCATGTGGAATCTTATTTCAGTCCGTTTAGAGACAGTGTTAGTATCGGTGCAAGATAGGTCCACGGTTTGCGCCAAACATTCCATAGCCTTAGAAATCATTTTGACCGCATCCGATGGTACTCCTAGGTGACAAGGCTCAAGTGGATGCTCGTTTCGGTCCGCTTGGAGATAGTGCTATTCTTAACACAAGATAGGTGCATGGTTTGCGCTGAACGCACCACAGGCTCAAAATCGCATTGGACACAACCGATAGAACACCTAGGTGACCTAGGTCATGTTGAATGTCATTTCGGTCCGTTTGGAGAGAGTCTTACTATTGGAGCAAGATAGGTGCACGGCTTTTGCCAAGCGTACCATAGGCTTGAAAATCATTTTGGACACACCAGATAGAACATGTAGGTGACGTGGGTCATGTGGAATCTCATTTTGGTCCATTTAAAGGCAGTTTTAGTATCGGTGTAAGATAGGTGCATGGTTTGCGCCAAACGTACCGTAGGCTCTGAAATCATTTTGAACCGCACCCGATGGTACTCCTAGGTGACGAGGCTCAAGTGGATGCTCGTTTCGGTCCGTTTGGAGATAGTGGTAATCTTGATGCAAGATAGGTGCATGGATTTTCGCTGAACAGACCATAGGCTCAAAAATCATTTTGGACACACCGGATAGAACACCTAGGTGACATGGCTCATGTGGAATATCATTTCGGTCTGTTTAGAGACAGTGTTAGTATCCGTGTAAGATATGTGCATGGTTTGCGCCAAACGTACCGTAGGCTCAGAAATCGTTTTGAACGCACCCGATGGTACTCCTAGGTGACGAGGCTCAAGCGGATGCTCGTTTCGGTCTGTTTGGAGATAGTGCTAATGTTGACACAAGATAGGTGCATGGTTTTGCGCTGAACATACCATAGGCTAAAAAATCATTTTGGACACGCCCGATAGAACACCTAGGTGACGTGGGTCATGTGGAATATCATTTCGGTCTGTTTAGAGACAGTGTTAGTATCGGTGTAAGATAAGTGCACGGTTTGCGCCAAACGTACCATAGGCTCAGCAATCATTTTGAACGCACCCGATGGTACTCCTAGGTAACGAGGCTCAAGTGGATTCTCATTTCGGTCCGTTTGTAGGTAGTGCTAATCTTGACGCAAGATAGGTGCATGGTTTTGCGCTGAACATACCACAGGCTCAAAATTCATTTTGGACACACCCGATAGAACACCTAGGTGACGTGGGTCATGTGGGATCTCATTTCGGTATGTTTAGAGACAGTGTTAGTATCGGTGTAAGACAGGTGCACGGTTTGCACCAAATGTACCATAGGCTCAGAAATTATTTTGAGCACGCCAGATGGTACTCTTAGGTGACGAGTTTCAAGTGGATGCTCATTTCGGTCAATTTGGAGATAGTACTAATCTTGACGCAAGCTTTGTGCATGGTTTTGTGCTGAATATACCATAGGCTCAAAAATCATTTTGGACACACCCGATAGAACACCTAGGTGACGTGGGTCATGTGGAATCTCATTTCGGTCCGTTTAGAGACAGTATTAGTATCGGTGTAAGATATGTGCATGGTTTGCGCCAAACGTACCGTAGGCTCAGAAATCGTTTTGAACGCACCCGATGGTACTCCTAGGTGACGAGGCTCAAGTGGATGCTCGTTTCGGTATGGTTGGAGATAGTGCTAATGTTGACACAAGATAGGTGCATGGTTTTGCGCTGAACATACCATAGGCTCAAAAATCATTTTGGACACGCCCGATAGAACACGTAGGTGACGTGGGTCATGTGGAATCTTATTTCGGTCCGTTTAGAGACAGTGCTAGTATCGGTGTAAGATAGGTGCACGGTTTGCGCCAAACGTACCATAGGCTCAGCAATCGTTTTGAATGCACCCGATGGTACTCCTAGCTAACGAGGCTCAAGTGGATTCTCATTTTGGTCCGTTTGTAGGTAGTGCTAATCTTGACGCAAGATAGGAGCATGGTTTTGCGCTGAACATACCACTGGCTCAAAAATCATTTTGGACACACCCGATAGAACACCTAGGTTACGTGGGTCATGTGGGATCTCATTTCGGTATGTTTAGAGACAGTGTTAGTATCGGTGTAAGATAGGTGCACGGTTTGTGCCAAACGTACCGTAGGCTCAGAAATTATTTTGTGCACGCCTGATGGTACTCTTAGGTGATGAGTTTCAAGTGGATGCTCGTTTCGGTCAATTTGGAGATAGTACTAATCTTGACACAAGCTTGGTGCATGGTTTTGCGCTGAATATACCACAAGCTCAAAAATCATTTTGGACACACCCGATAGAACACCTAGGTGACGTGGGTCATGTGGAATCTCATTTCGGTCCGTTTAGAGACAGTGTTAGTATCGGTGCAAGATAGGTGCATGGTTTGCGCCAAACATACCATAGCCTCAGAAATCGTTTTGAATGAACCTGATGGTACTCCTAGGTGACGAGGCCTAAGTGGATGCTCGTTTCGGTCCGTTTGGAGATAGTGCTATTCTTAACGCAAGATAGGTGCACGGTTTGCGTTGAACGTACCACAGGCTCAAAAATCACTTTAGACACACCCTATAGAAGACCTAGGTGTAACATCCCATGTTTCCATGTAATATAAAAATCCTGACTTTCAAAATTTTTTGTTGCAATGTGTCTTGCATACTTCTGAAGCCAACTTAAGACAACCTTTTCTTCGACTGACCCTAATATCTTTCTCTCTCTCGTTCAAACTGAATTTACAAAAATAACCCTGTGCACCATATAGTGTAGATGCATGTGTGTTTGTTTCTTGTCTTGGTTGTGCTAGAGGTAGCCCTTCTCGTAAAATCCTAGAGCTTAATAGGAAGACCTATCTCCTCAATTGATCCCTTGGCCAGCAGGATGCACAGGTGTGCATACTCCTGTGTCCCATTTGCTAGTTGCATGAAGCACATGAGGACTAACAAGCAGCAGCACATAATCATGACCGTGCATGCTCCTGTGCCCAAGTGTATACGTGTATGTATTGTATACGTATATGTACTAATGCCCCAACTGCAAGCATGATCACAACAGCACGCTGGCCTTGTTTGGCCCAGGCCCAAAACGGGTGGAGCAGCCCGGCAGCTGCGGCCTGTGCCTCCACCAGCACAGCACATGCATAGGTGGAGCGCACTGGCACCGCCCAGCAGCCACCTCCACTCATGTGAGCAGCATGCATAGCGCCGGCACCTGGTTCCCTTGGATACCCCATCCGTTAATGCGACCGCACGCTTGCGGATCCAAGCCGTCCGTCGCAAGGGCCCGTAGGGCAGACACCAGCACCTATCGAAGCGTTGTCCTCCATCCATATCCATCGCCCTCCGTCAAGTTGAGTCGTCATCATCTTTCTCCGTACCACTGAGGCACTCCTCTGCCTTCCGTCGGAAGCCACAGCGCCCATCGGATGCCCTCACGTGACCGCAGCCATGAGCCCCGCCAAGCCACGTCTCGCGCCGCAAGTAGCGGAGAGCCCGAGCCCTACCTATTCCGCGTCGCGCTAGACCGCACCGCACATCCGAGCACTTCTTGAAGGTTCCCAGCCCAGCCACCTGCCCATGCTACGGATGAACGCCACGCGTATGTGGTGTGGACGCCGATGATCACCGTCGTCCCCTCAACGCTCCCCGCCTCGCGAACCCTAGTCGCGCACCATAAAAGCCAGGCACAGCCCTCTCCCTCACCAGCTCCCTCTTCCAGCTGCCACCCTGCCTCTCCCATGTTCCTCTGCTTCCTCACTGCGACGCGCCAGAGCACGGCCTCTGCACTCGCCTTGTCAGAGCCGGCCGCACCGTGCACGACCTCGTCATCACCTTCACCGAAGACCTTGTCCTCATCGGGCCACGTGACGACGGCCACATCGTGAAGCGACATCTTCGACTCACCGGGGAGCAGTGCATGTCGCAGCCTCGACTCCATGTCTGGATGCAACCCACCAGAGCCGCTGACCTCTTTCGTGAAGCCATAGCCTCGCCAGCCGCGGCACCACCACGTTGAGCCCGTGGCACCACAACCTCGGTCGCGTCATCAACCTCTACGCGGCGACCGTTGCCATCTAGCCGCGACACGTCCGTGACGACGCCAAGCCACGCACCACGATGGTGCCCCTGACCACCTTGCCGCCACCTTGACTTCTCAAGCCACCGAGGAGCCACACACCGATGACTTCACCGCGAGCCACTGCGGCCTCGTCACCAAGACACGCCGCTCGAGAATGTGGCCTCCCCTAAGCCACAGCCGCAACGCCGTCACCACCACGCTAGCATGCGCATTTCTGCCTACACCGAGCCCGACTAGCATCCCACGATCTCCTGGTGTCGAGCCCTTCGGTGAGCCATCCACCCCGGAAGCCTCTGCCTTTACTCGTGGGTCGTTGCTCCCTTGTCCATGCCTGTCCCGGTCTTTGACGCCGGCTCTGTTGCCATCCTTGCTCAGCACGGTGTCTCTGCCGCCGGTGACCACGCACGACCGCCACATGGCCGGAACGCCAACACACGCACCACACCGGTCCCATGCAGACCAAGGCGGTGCCCTTCATGGCTGCCACTATCGTGGCAACGTACCTGCATGCACTGCGCCGACTCTGGTGGACACAAGGTCCCAAGGCCATGCCTTCTCTCGCCATAGAAGGATTGTCGTTGGACGGCTGCTGTCCTTGTTGTATCCGTGTCATTGCACACACATAGCACAGCACGATCACAGCCCTACCCCAAAGCTTCAGCCTTGCATGTTCCTCTATTGCCCAGACCTATCCGACCGTCGAACCGCATCCTGTAAGCCACGACATGAACGCCATAGCCTAGAACGGCGAGGACGCGAGCATCGGTACATGCACGTGTCGACGCGACCTCGGCCACATGCATAGGCGCAGCTTAGCTGCCGCACCACTCACGGATGCCCAGCGCAAAGCCTTCATGGCCGGTCGCCGTTCTGGCACGCAGCCGCACGTCACTGGCACAACCGAGGCACTCATGGGAGCCCCATATTGACTCAGCGAGCCACACGACGTCGCCTATGCAACACGAACTGGCCGCCGTAGTCTCGCACGACACGGACACCGAGCACATGTCGTCTCCACACCCATGCCGACGCGCTGGGAGCCCTCACCACCGGCACCTGCACGGTGTAACACTTGCACTCACCACAGCGGGCTTGCGCTGAACCTCGTTGGAGCCAACGAAGTTTTCGCTGGCAAAGTTGCTGCCTTGCCCTCCCTTGCTCACAACACGTATCAACCCGAGGCCTCATGTTGCCACTGCCTCATTTGTTCGTGATGCATTTGTCAGTTGCCACAACTACAGACATGTGCCGCCACTATCCTACACACGCGTACTCACGTAGCGCAACCCCCGTGCATAGCCACACCTGCAGGTGACCTTGTTTCCGGCGTCGCCGTGTCACCGCCTGGAAGCCTTCCGTCGAGCACCTGCCGAGTGCTTGTTTCCCTTCCTTCTGTGTTGGGGCATGAAGCCCAGCAGCCAGGACCAGCCAATAGGCCGAGACCTCAAAGCCCACAGGTTGTGAGCCCATCCAACCCTTGCCCCTTTTTCTTTTTAGAAATCCGTTCCACCTTCTAAAATTCATATCAATTTCATCCCAGCTCCAAAAATTATGAAATCACTTTCATAATTTTTCAAAAATCTTTCTCTACCTCCTAGTACAATAGTTGAGTCTAGTTGAGTTAGGGTTTCACCGTGTTTTATTTTATTCTTATCACGGTCTTTTGTTTTCTTTCATGTAGCGACGACCCGAGTTCGTTGTTCGACAATGCGCCTGGAGGCGATGGAACCTGAAGGTGGACGACCATGACCGCTGGAGACGCGTACCACTACCTTCTCAACATCGCAGGTGTCATGGCAGCAGCACCTTACTCTTAGAGAACCTATTTAAGCATTGCAAGTAGAAATGCTAGCGCTTTATATTTATTCATTATGCTAGTATATGTGATGCATGCTTTTGTCTGAGCCTTTATTGCCTTGTTTGAAACCACTTCATCCTGATTACGCAGCTTCACGCTCGCACTTATATTTTGCCTACCTGCTTGCTTGCATTTTACTACCATCATTATTACATATTTTACCTTGTTATGTGATGTGATGGTGGGTTGGTGATGTGGTTAGTGGATTGGGGTTTGCCGTGAGGCTTTTCCCGTGAGGTGGATGATAGGTTGGCGTGACGGGAGCGTTGAATCCCGAGTGGGTGGTGGTGATGAGGAGTTCTAGAGATTTTCCTTGCTTTGACCTGTTTCTTGGAGATACCAACCAGAGTGAGGTTTTTACCCTGGAGGGGTGCACATTGGTGCGCGGAGTGCCCCAGTCTGGATTTGTTGGATATGATGGATATGTTGGAACAGGTGTATGGGGAGGTGGTTACCTAAGAGAGGTGGACCACATGGTGTATTGGTGGAAGGTGCTTGCTCTGGCCAATTAAGGACCATCGTGGGTTGATGCCTGGAACACGGGACTATGTTAGTGTGCACACCACAGGCCCTATTACAGGCGTGGCCTGTTCTGTTGAGTTAGTGTGGACTGAGCCAATTCTATGGGAGTAGAGGTGCATAGGGGTACCCCCTGCGAACACGGTGAGAAAGGATGCCGACGGGTTTTCCGGCTACCCTAATCATGATCCCAAGTGTATATGTTGTGCCGTATGCGACTCCACTTGGGGGAAGACTGGTGAGGAAGGTGCTAGTTCTTGAGCGGTGATCGCTTAGACCACGGCCATGGTCGATGATGGTGATCCTGATGGATTAAAGGTGTATAACCTCTACAGAGTTAAACCTATACGTATAGCCGCGATCTCGGTCATGATCACCCCTGTGAACTGTTTCATACCCGCTAGTCTTCGCTTGTGCTTTGCTTTTCTCCCCCGAAGCTAAGGTCCGGCTTGAGGCCATTGAGATGAGGGGCGTGCGGAGGCTGCCTCATCGTCTAGACTGAGAGTATGAGGATGTTGTGAGGGAAGATGAGAGTTGAGAGGTGAGATGTGAGACATGTTGTTGAGTTGAGGAGAGGTTGAGTTGAGATTGTGGGTTGGGTTATGAGAAGTTTACCTTATATTACTATACTTTTGTTGCTCCTACAAGCGCTAAGGATGCAAACCCCCAGCCAAACTAGTAGGATCGCCAGATCCCTTGATTTCTATTTTCCACTAAAGCTCATCGGTGCTGACCATGGCCTGCACACATCTGGCGGTGTGCAGATTCTTTGCCTGTAGAGATGTTGAGGTGGGTAGTTGGTTTGCGGACCACTCTCAAGGATGCCCGTGGACTGGAGTTTCACCAAGCTTCGCTGCTATGAGTAGAGCCTTGGTGTTTTGTTTGATCCAAACCTAGATGATGTAATAGGTTGAGTTTTAATCCCATTTTTGTAATCTGTGTTGTATGACTTTGTAATCAGCTGAAAAGTGGATGCTCGTGATAGCTGAGGTATCCTAGGACTCTCACAGAGGGGCAAAAGAGTCAGGAATTCAAGTTATGAATTCCTGGTTCGTTTCACTAGGTGATCTGGGTCATGTGGAATCTCATTTCGGTCCGTTTGGAGAGAGTCTTGGTATTGGACCAAGATGGGTGCACGGCTTGCGCCGAGCGTAACGTAGGCTTAAAAATCATTTTGGACACACCTAATAGAACACCTAGGTGACGTGGGTCACATGGAATCTCATTCCGGTCCATTTAGAGACAGTGTTAGTATCGATGTAAGATAGGTGCACAGTTTGCGCCAAACATACCGTAGGCTCAGAAATCGTTTTCAACGCACTCGATGGTACTCCTAGGTGACAAGGCTCAAGTGGATGCTTGTTTTGGTCCGTTTGGAGATAGTACAAATCTTGACGCAAGATTGGTGCATGGTTTTGTGCTAAACAGACCACATGCTCAAAAATTATTTTGGACACACCCGATAGAACACCTAGGTGACGTGGGCCATGTGGAATCTCATTTTGATCCGTTTGGAGAGTCTTAGTATTGGAGCAAGATAGGTGCACGGCTTGCGCCGAGCGTACCATACGCTTAAAAATCATTTTGGACACACCTGATAGAACACCTAGGTGACGTGGGTCATGTGGAATCTCATTTCGGTCCGTTTAGAGATAGTGTTAGTGATAGAGATGGAGTGCCTGATCCTTCGTTGAGTGGAGGATAACTACGATTTGGTGGGTGTCGACCCTCGCGATCCGACTACGACGAACAAGTCCATGGTGCCTTAGCAATCGCTGAACCAACAACCGATGGTTATTGACCTTGCTGGTGCTAGATCAACCTGATCATGAAGATCAATTCCTGCTAGCAATCGAAGAACAAGCAAGAATTTGAGGTGAGCAACCCTGAATATTACTCAAAGGTTGGGTTCTGAATTACACGAAGACGAAGCTTCAGAAAGTAGCAATGGCTAACTTAAGCAAAACAAAACCCAAGCCAAAGAGGAGGCATAGCCCATGGCTAAATAGGGGGAGGAGGAAGGAAGGAGGACGCCTAGCCTGCCCACAAGGCAGGGAATAGACGCCCAAATAGCCACACACCATCTCCTTGATCCCCTTTCCTAATTTAGGTGGCGCAGTACCTTCCTGGTTATTCCTTGACAAAACTAAAAACACATAGGTGGCGCAACACCTAGACATTATTCTGGGTAGGTTAATCATGAGCATAGATGGCGCATGCACTTCGGAAACTTCTGGTCCTTCATTCTTCAAAATCATCACGAAGTTTAATTCACGTGCATGAGCTCGAGTGAGTGGTCCTGGTGGCGCCTGTGCTGGTTCAGTTGGAGTAGCCATTCCCGTGTCGGGGTTGATGTCCTCATCATCCTCCCCTTCTTGAATCGAAGTCTTCCTCGACGGCAGCTCCTCAACCTCGCCCGCATATGGTTTCAAATCTGCAACATTAAAACTAGAGGAAACACCATATTCTGCCGGCAGGTCAAGTATATAAGCATTATCATTAATTTTCGTTAACACCTTGAATGGACCAGCCGCACGGGGCATCATCTTAGATCTGCGCAAACTAGGAAAGCGATCCTTGCGCAAATGCAACCAAACCAAGTCACCAGGTTCAAAAGTAACAAGTTTACGTCCTTTACTACCAACAGCCTGATTTTTAGCATTAGTGTGCGCAATGTTCTGTTGTGTTTGCTCATGAATGTCCAACATTTGTTTAACACGTGCAACAGCATCTACATGTGGGGCGTCCAAAGGATCAAAGGACAGCAAGTCAATTGGCGCCCGTGGAATGTAACCATAGACAACCTGAAAAGGGCACATTTTTGTGGAGGAATGTGTAGCACGATTGTAAGCAAACTCGACATGGGGCAAACAATCCTCCCAAAGTTTCAGATTCTTGTCTAACACAGCCCTAAGCATGGTAGATAAGGTTCTGTTCACAACCTCAGTTTGCCCATCTATTTGTGGGTGACAAGTGGTGCTGAAAAGCAATTTAGTTCCTAGTTTATTCCAAAGAGATCTCCAAAAATGACTTAGGAACTTAGCATCGTGATCTGAGATGATTGTATTTGGAACACCATGTAAACGAATAATCTCGCGAAAGAACAACTCAGCAACGCTGCTAGCATCATCAGTTTTATGACATGGTATGAAGTGAGCCATTTTAGAGAATCAATCAACAACCACAAAGATACTATCACTCCCCTTCTTAGTTCGAGGTAAGCCCAAAACAAAATCCATAGAAATATCTAGCCAAGGAGAAGTAGGGACAGGTAACGGCATATACAAACCGTGGTTGTTCAGGTGTGACTTAGCTTTTTGGCACGTGGTGCAGCGTGCAACAAAACGCACCACGTCGCGGCGCATCTGGGGCCAAAAGAAGTGTGCGGCCAAAATCTCCTGTGTCTTGTAAACGCCAAAGTGTCCCATGAGGCCGCCACCATGCGCTTCCTGCAATAACAAAAGACGAACCGAGCTTGCGGGAATACATAGCTTGTTAGCGCGGAACAAGAACCCATCGGTTACATGGAATGTACCCCATGGTTTACCATCCTTGCAATGCAGCATGATGTCCTTTAAAGCCAGGATCATCGACGTATTGTTCTTTCACAGTTTGTAAACCAAAAATTTTAAAGTCTAACTGGGACAGCATGGTGTATCTACGCGACAAAGCATCAACAATAATGTTGTCTTTACCGTTCTTGTGTTTGATGATGTAAGGAAAAGACTCTATGAATTCGACCCACTTAGCATGCCGACGGTTCAGATTAGTTTGGCTACGAATATGTTTTAATGCCTCATGATCAGAATGAATTATAAACTCGCGAGGCCAAAGATAGTGCTGCCATGTTTGAAGTGTGCGAACCAAAGCGAAAAGCTCCTTATCATAAGTTGAATAATTCAAACAGCACCACTTAATTTTTCGCTAAAGTAAGCAACTGGCTTGCCCTCTTGCAGCAAAACACCGCCTAAGCCAATACCACTAGCATCGCATTCAAGTTCAAACATCTTATTGAAATTAGGTAGCTGTAGTAAGGGGGCATGTGTCAACTTATCTTTTAGAATGGTGAATGCCTCGTCCTGTGCTGCACCCCAGGAGAAAGGAACGCCCTTCTTGGTGAGCTCATGCAACGGGGCGGCAATGGAGCTGAAGTCACGCACGAACCATCGGTAGAAACCTGCAAGCCCAAGAAAACTTCGAATCTGCATAACCGTCGTCGGCATGGGCCAGCTCTAGATGGCGTCAATCTTGCTGCTGTCCACTTCAATGCCCTACAGAGTAACAACATAGCCAAGAAACGAAACACGTTGTGTGCAGAAGTCGCACTTGTCCAAGTTACCAAACAAGCGGGCAGCGCGCAAAGCATCAAAAATAGCATGCAAATGTTCCAAATGCTCTTTCATAGACTTGCTATAAATTAGAATATCATCAAAATATACAACCACAAACAATCCTATGAAAGGCCCCAAAACTTCATTCATTAAGCGCATAAATGTGCTGGGAGCATTAGTCAATCCAAACGGCATAACTAACCATTCATAAAGGGCAGACCCAGTGCCAGAGGCTCCCACACGAGTGGGGTCTGGGGAAGGGAATAACTGAAGTAAAGTCTTACCCCTGCAGAAATTCTGCAGAGAGATGGCTTCGAACCCAGAACCTGGTGACTCGGCGAGCTAGCACTCACCAACTGCATCATGCCTGCCCTTCATAACTAACCATTCATATAAGCCAAATTTTGTTTTAAAAGCCGTTTTCCATTCATCCCCAAGTTTCATTCAAATCTGATGGTACACGCTACGCAAATCTACCTTGGAGAATATAACAGCACCGCTAAGCTCGTCAAGCATATCATCAAGGCGAGGTATAGGATAACGATAACGAATTGTGATATTGTTAATCGTGCGACAATCTACACACATGCGCCAGGTACCATCTTTCTTTGGGACAAGTAGTATAGGAACAGAGCAAGGGCTAAGAGACTCACGAATGTAGCCCTTATCAAGTAGCGCTTGGACTTGGCGCTGAATCTCCTTTGTCTCATCGGGATTAGTATGGTACGAGGCGCGGTTGGGAAGCTAGGCGCCCGGGATGAGGTCGATCTGGTGCTCAATTCCACGAATGGGAGGAAGACCTGGTGGTAAGTCCTTCGGAAACACATCGGCAAAGTCCTGCAAAAGCTTAGTAACAGCAGGGGGTATATCCAAAGATGGTGCATCATCGAGTGAAACAAGCACATGAGAACATACAAGCGCATAGCAAGGAATATTATCAACATGTAGTTCATCAAAATCAGCACGTGTAGCAAGTAAAACAGGAGCATGTAGTTTAATCTCTTTAGATGTGGCTGGTTGTTGTTGGCATTGTTTTAATGCTTTAGTAGTCCGAGCAATGTCATCTTTCACAATCTGTTCAGGGGTCATTGGATGAAGAATAATTTTCTTGCCCTTAAACAGTAATGAATAATGATTTGTTCGACCATGATGTAAACAATCAGTATCATATTGCCATGGCCTACCAAGCAACAACGAACATGCCTCCATAGGAACAACATCGCAATCAGTATAATCAGAATAAGAACCCATGGAGAAGTGAACACGTACCGAGCGTGTTACCTTGAGTTTGCCACCCTGGTTGAGCCATTGCATGTGGTAGGGATGTGGATGTGGACGCATTTGGAGAGACAACTTCTCCACCAGATCCGAACTTGCCAAATTGTTGCAACTACCGCCGTCAATGATGATGTGAATGGATCGTTCGTGCACAACGCCTTTGGTGTGGAACAAAGTGTGGCGCTGGTTCTACTCAGGTTGTGCAACCTATGTATTGAGGACTCGCTGCACAACAAGACTCTCATACTTGTCAGCGTCAGTGGCAGCCACGTGTTCTTCCGCATGTCCTGAAATGTCAGCAGCAAGCATAGCATATATGGTTTCATCAGAATCACTAGCGGAAGAATACTCACCATCGTCATGTATAATCAACGTACGCTTGTTGGGGCAGTCCCGTATCACATGCCCATAACCTTTGCAATGATGGCATTGAATGTCCTTTGTGTGGCTAGTGGAAGAGGAGGCGCTCTTATTAGCTGAAAGGGGTGCTGGAGGTGGAGCTGCTGCCTTGTCACGTGACATACTGCTAGGTGGGGAGGGCATTGTAGGGGCTGAAGGGGTCAAAGTACTGCGACCTGCAAAAGAGTTAGAATGGGTCCTTGCTCGTCGTCCGTGCACTTCACGTTCCGCTTTGCAAGCAAATGCAAACAAAGTAGTAATATCATCATAGTGCTTATAATCAAGAATATCCTGAATTTCACGGTTTAAACCACCACGGAATCATGCCATCGCAGCATCATTAGTCTCAACTAAACCACAACGAATCATGTCGGTTTGCAATTCCTGATAATACTCTTCTACAAATTTGGTTCCTTGCTGAAAACACTGCATTTTATTAAGCAAGTCTCGTGCATAATAGGAAGGAACAAATCAGTGTCGCATGACAGTTTTTAATTGCTCCCAATTTGTGGGAATGTTATTAGGGTGTTTGCTACGATGCTCACGCCACCAAATGGATGCGAAATCTGTAAACTCACTAGTAGCAGCCCTAACTTGATATTGTGCAGGAACATCATGACAATGAAATTTCTGATCTACCGCAAGTTCCTAATCAAGATATGCACCCGGATCATATTTGCCATTAAATGAAGGAATCGTGAACTTAATCTTAGTAAATGAGTCGTTTCGATGACGTACCACGCGCTCACCATGGCGGTTGTGGTGGCGCCCTCCATGGCGGTCCTGGTTGTTGATCTCGGTATCGCCACCATAATCAAATTCTGCATGTTGATTAGCAAGTTGTTGTACCAACTCATCAAGGTGTGTAGTGAGCGTGGCAGGCTGGTGGCGTGGGAAGCTTGTGCTTGCTGCATCTCTGCGAGCGTAGAATTTGTGGCCATTTGAGTGTCCTGAAATTGACCCACTTGCTTGTTGGCAATCCTAATCTCCTCTGCCAAGCCCTCCACGTGCTCGTTCATCTTGCGATTGAAATGGTGAATGATGCCTTTAGTGCGTGGGGACTGAGGCATGGCGTCCTGATCAGCTGGCTCTCCTGTCATTGTTAGTGGAAAAACAACGAACACGAAAACAAGTATGGGCTCGAAAGCCTATAGGATGTGGTGCTGATCAAGGCACTCAAACTAAAGTTGTTATCAAACTCTTACCCGTTCTTACCAAGCTCGCAGGGGTGACTTGCAACCAGTGGTACAACCTTCCAAAGATTGAATGGAGCGATTGCCAGAGGACACAGAGCTTGATCGCTGTAGAAAATATATGGAGTTCTGGGAAGGCTGCACTCAATTGCAAGGGTTAGCACAATCAAACAGCAATGCAAGGTTGAATAATAGTGCTAAACACGTTGCTATGTTGCTGGAAACAAGTGTAAACGTGCAAAGGCAGCAAAGGTGGTGGCGCCCAAGGGGGGAGGCGCCCTGGTGTGTTCCTGTCTAGAGAGGAAGACCAGCGCCCAAATCAAGGTGGCTCACAACAACCGGAATTCTTCTTTCCAAAACTTGACAATCTGAAATAAGGAAGAATATTGCACCAAATCCCAAAACAGGGAAGGGGGTGGCACCCAATAGGGGAAAAGACCTGCCCCCTAAATGTAATTCTGTTGCATTATATGGTGCGGCTTTTCCTTTCCTTCTTTTTTGTTTTGTTTTTAATATATTGGCACCTTGCCTTTTTTTTAATAGATTGGCACCTTGCCTTTTTTTCTTTTCTGGATAATTTCCCTTTGGCGCACAAATAAAACTTGTCGGAACCGAACTGAGGCAAACTTTCCAAAAACGTGGCAGGGGGGCGCAACAGGGAGGGGAAAAATGGTGAAAAGAGCGGCGTGGTGGTGGTGGACAGAAACGACGGTGAAAACAACAGCGATGAACACAAAGTGACCAGCAACTATTGATGCGAAAGCACACAAATTCAACAACGCAAAGTACTGAATGAAATGTGCAAGGCTCAAAAGGTGCTAGGACAAAGGAACGAACCTGAGTGTTGTTTGGGTTTTATGGACGATAGGATGATGAACAAACTGTAAGCTAAAGGATAAACTCGATAAAACTCACCGATCAACCTGAATTTTGATACCACTTGATAGAGCTGGAGTGCCCGATCCTTCGTTGAGTGGAGGATAACTACGATTTGGTGGGTGTCGACCCTCGTGATCCGACTACGACGAACAAGTCTGTGGCGCCTTAGCAATCGCTGAACCAACTCCTGATGGTTATTGACCTTGCTGGTGCTAGATCAACCTGATCACAAAGATCAATTCCTGCTGGCAATTGAAGAACAAGCAAGAATTTGAGGTTAGCAACCCTGAATATTACTCAAAGGTGGGGTTCTGAATTACATGAAGACAAAGCTTCAGAAAGTAGCAATGGCTAACTTAAGCAAAACAAAACCCAAGCCAAAGAGGGGGCGTAGCCCATGGCTAAATAGGGGGAGGAGGGAGGAAGGAGGACGCCCAGCCTGCCCACAAGGCAGGGAATAGACGCCCAAACAGCCACACACCATCTCCTTGATCCCCTTTTCTGATTTAGGTGGCGCAGTACCTTCCTGGTTATTCCTTGACAAAACTAAAAACACATAGGTGGCGCAGCACCTAGACATTATTCTGGGCAGGTTCATCATGAGCATAGATGGCGCATGCACTTAGGAAACTTCTGGTCCTTCATTCTTCAAAATCATCACGAAGTTTAATTCACGTGCACAAGCTCGAGTGAGTGGTCCTGGTGGCGCCTATGCCAGTTCAATTGGAGTAGCCATTCCCGTGTTGGGGTTGATGTCCTCATCAGTTAGTATCGGTGTAAGATAGGTGCACGATTTGCGCCAAACGTACCATAGGCTTAGAAATCGTTTTGAACACACCCGATGGTACTCCTAGGTGACGAGGCTTAAGTGGATGCTCGTTTCGGTCTGTTTGGAGATAGTGCTAATCTTGAAGGAAGATTGGTGCATGGTTTTGCGCTGAATATACCATAGGCTCAAAAATCATTTTGGACACACCCGAAAGAACACCTATGTGACGTGGGTCATGTGGTATCTCATTTCGGTCCGTTTAGAGACAGTATTAGTATCGGTGCAAGATAGGTGCATGGTTTGCACCAAAAATAACATAGCCTCAGAAATTGTTTTCAACGCACTTGATGGTACTCCTTGGTGACGAAGCTCAAGTGGATGCTCGTTTCAGTCTGTTTGGAGATAGTGCTATCCTTAACGCAAGATAGGTGTATGGTTTGTGCTGAACGTACCATGGGCTCAAAAATCGCTTTGGACACACCCGATAGAACACCTTGGTGACCTAGGTCATGTGGAATCTCATTTTGGTCCGTCTGGAGAGAGTCTTAGTACTGGAGCAAGACAGGTGCACGGCTTGCGCCGAGCGTACAATAGGCTTGAAAATCGTTTTGGACACACCAGACGGAACACCTAGATGAATAGGGTCATGTGGAATCTGATTTCGATCCGTTTAGAGACAGTGTCAGTATCGGTTTAAGATAGGTGCACATTTTGAACCCACCCGATCGTACTCTTACGTGATGAGGCTCAAGTGGATACTCGCTTCGGTCCGTTTGCAGATAGTGCTAATCCTGACGCAAGACAGGTGCATGGTTTTGCGCAGAACATACCACAGGCTCAAAAATCATTTTGGACACACCCGATAGAACACCTAGGTGACGTGGGTCATGTGGAATCTCATTTTGGTCCATTTAGAGACAGTGTTAGTATCGGTGCAAGATAGGTGCATGGTTTGCGCCACACATACCATAGCCACAGAAATCTTTTTGAGCGCACCCGATGGTACTTCTAGGTGACGAGGCTCAAGTGGATGCTCGTTTTGGTCCGTTTGGAGATAGTGATATTCTTAACGCAAGATAGGTGCACAATTTGCGCTAAACGTACTACAGGCTTGGAAATCGTTTTGGACACACCTGATAGAACACCTAGGTGACGTGGGTCATGTAGAATCTCATTTCGGTCTGTTTAGAGACAGTGTTAGTATCGGTGTACTTTGGTGCACGGTTTGCGCCAAACATACCATAGGCTCATAAATCGTTTTTCAACGCACCCAATGGTACACCTAGGTGACGAGGCTCAACTGGATGCTCGTTTCGGTCCTTCTGGATATAGTGCTAATCTTGACGCAAGATTGGTGCATGGTTCTGTGCTGAACATACCACAGGCTCAAAAATCATTTTGGACACACCAGATGGAACACCTAGGTGACCTGGGTCATGTCGAATCTCATTTCGGTCCATTTGGAGAGAGTCTTAGTATTGGAGCAAGAAGGGTGCATGGCTTGCGCCAAGCGTACCATAGGCTTGAAAATTGTTTTGGACACACCAGATAGAACACCTAGGTGACGTGGGTCATGTGGAATCTCATTTTTGGCCATTTAGAGACTATGTCAGTATTACGATAGGTGCACGGTTTGCGCCAAACATACCATAGCCTCAGAAATCATTTTGAATGCACCCGATGGTACTCCTAGGTGATGAGGCTCAAGTGGATGCTCGTTTTGGTAAGTTTGGAGAGAGTACTAATCTTGACGCAAGATTGGTGCATGGTTTTTGCGCTGAACATACCATATGCTCAAAAATCATTTTGGACACACCCGATAGAACACCTAGGTGACGTGGGTCATGTGGAATCTCATTTCGGTCCATTTAGAGACAGTGTTAGTATCAGTGCAAGATAGGTGCACGGTTTGCGCCAAACATACCATAGCCTCAGAAATTGTTTTGAACGCACTCGATGGTACTCCTAGGTGATGAGGCTCAAGTGGATGCTCGTTTCGGTCCGTTTGGAGATAGTGCTATTCTTAACGCAAGATACATGCACGGTTTGCGCTGAACGTACCACAGGCTCCAAAATCGCTTTTGACACACCCAATAGAACACCTAAGTGACCTGGGTCATGTGGAATCTCATTTCGGTCCGTTTGGAGAATCTTAGTATTGGAGCAAGATTGGTGCTTGGCTTGCACCGAGCGTACAATAGGCTTGAAAATTGTGTTGGAAACACCAGATAGAACACCTAGGTGACGTGGGTCATGTGGAATCTCATTTCGGTCCGTTTAGAGACATTGTTAGTATTGGTGTAAGATAGGTGCATGGTTTGCGCCAAACGTACCGTAGGTTCAGAAATCGTTTTGAACGCACCCGATGCTACTCCTAGGTGACGAGGCTCAAGTGGATGCTGGTTTTGGTCCATTTAGAGATAATGCTAATCTTGACCAAGATTGGTGCATGGTTTTGCGATGAACATACCACTGGCTCAAAAATCAATTTGGACACACCCGATAGAACACCTTGGTGACATGGGTCATGTGGAATCTCATTTCGGTCCGTTTAGAGACAGGGTTAGTATCGGTGCAAGGTAGGTGCACGGTTTGCGCCAAACATACCATAGCCTTAGAAATCATTTTGAACACACCCGATGGTACTTGATGAGGACATCCCTTCCATTGACACAACCACACCTGCTGCACAACAAGGTCCGATGACAAGAGCTCGAGCACGACAACTTAATTATCAGGTAAAGTCGTTCCTCGTTGTTCATACAAACTCGTCTCAGAATTGGATGCTACTAAATCTTGGTGATGATTGTCTTATTCTTAGGAATGTTGGTCAAGACTCCATTGCCTCATGTTTAGACCCCATGATGAGGATGGAGCAGCCGAACAAGTGGGAATCATCATTAATGGGGCGCACAGCTCATCTCGAGACAGCAGGGGACACTCCATCAAAAGTACCATAACTCCTTGATACGAGATCCAATGAAGCTGGTTTTTGACTTGTTGGAAAGAGCGTGTTGTCCTCTTTCACATGGGTCCAACCCCACTATCAGAATCTACCAAAGCTGTGTGCAGCAAGCCAAAGGATGTAGAGACCTACAGCTTGGGCCTGGGCCTTATACTAACTATAACCCTTTGAAGGATGCCCAGATTAGGGTTTCCCACTGCCCCTTGTGCTCTCCTCCTTATAAATAGAGCCAGCAGCCATCAGAATGAGGGTGGGTTTTGTTTAGATGCAAGATAGCTGCTGCTTCTTCCTTGTAAACGCGTGTGTCAGCTAGACCACCCGATTTGCTTGTTTCAAGACCCCAACTTGTGATTCAGATTCAGCCTTTGGCTTAAATCCGTGAGTTATTTGCTTGTTCATCTTGTTCTTGCTTGTTCTCGGTTGCTTGCAGGTTCTTGGTGTTCTTGGCACGGCAAGAACATCACAATCGGAGCCGGTGTACCTGTTGCTAAGGCGTAGCAACCTTGTGGTCGTTGTAGTCGGACAGCCAACGTCGAATCCACCACAAATCGAGTTTACCCACACTCACCAAAAGATCAGGAACAACCTCTAGTCTCATCATGTGGTAATCAGAGCAAGGTTCTTTGGTGAGTGATTTACTGTTCATTACTTTACCTATATTCCAGAAATATAAAAATAGGATAGAACTGAAATTCCAAACACAAGTTTAAGCCTTGCTGATCTGCTTAGTTATTTGCTTGTTGAGTTTGTGCTTTACATCGTGGTGTCAAGTGTTGGTTCTTAGGTTCTAATCCTTTAGAGTTTCGAGTTCTTGTCACGTTTTAGTCACCACACAATCCGTTGTTGCCTCCCCCCCCACTTCAGCCGCTGCAATCTCCACCAATACCACCACCACCACCACCAAAAGCACCGCTGCTCTCTCCACCTTTTCGCTGAAACCCTCACCACCATCACCTTTAGCCACGCCTACACAAACACTACCTTATGCACCTATCCTTTTGGTGCAAATCTGAGTACACTCAGTTCTAAAAATAAGAGAGTTCAAATTGCATATTTGTACTACTTGTTGCAATCCTTATCCCTAGTAAAAGAAAGTCTATGCTACTTGCTGCATTCTTGTTATAATCATATTGCAAAAGTTCAGTTTGTGCGCTACTTGTCAAAAAGAAAAGAAAAGAAAAGAAAATAGAAAAGAAAAAGAAAGGAAAAGGAGGAAAGAAAGAAAGAAAGAAAGAAAAAGGGTTAAGTTGATGCTATTTACTCTCATCATTTCCATTGTTTGCTACTATCCGGTGACAACATTTGTGTCTAGGCTCGTGTCTCTAGCACGGGTTAGCCTAGGACCAGCACGATACTATCTTTGAACACTTATTCAACTTGCATTGACTAACGTGGTTCCAGTTGTACCTTGATTTTTTAAGCCACCTACAGCTCCACAAATTATCTACAACGTCACAGGGTTCTCCTTGCTACTACTTGTGTTGTTCTTGTCGTCGCCAACACCATCTGCATAGCAAGGTAAGGACATGTAAGAACTCGGTTGCACATGCTGAGAGAATGAAAATTGTTGCCACCTAATTCAGTTAGTTGGTAGGACATATTTTCTTGTGATTCCCTTGCTACATACTAACCATGGTAGGAGAAGGTGAAAGGACCCCTCCACAATCACCTCGATCAAAAGCCTTGCTACAACACTTTGAACGCAAAGTGAGGATCCATGCTGAACACCTTGATGAGGATGTTCGTGTCACCAATGAGCGCCTTGGTCAATTGGAGACGGCTCAGATTGAGACCAACACCAAGTTGGCTTCCTTGGAAGGCACTCTTGGCTCTGTTAATACATCTCTTGTAGGTGTCTTGGAGCGATTGGAGAGGATGGAACAGAATCGCTGTGTTGGTTTCGAACGACGCAATCACAACAACAACAACACCATGGGCAGTGCTGCTAGTCATGATGAAGAAGAATATGCAGCGGACACTTGAAAGGTCCTAGATGGCTAGAGGGGGTGAATAGCCTATAAAAATATCTACAAAAACCACTAAGCAAACTTGTTAGAATAACAAACGGCGCAAAGCGAGTTTTGCTTAGCCTACGGTTGTGATGCAAGCCTCCTATCCACAAGTCTAGTAGATTATGATCTCTAGTTCACACAAGGGCTATGTCACTAATTTTACACTAGTGAGCAAGCTAACAACTACTAGCAAAAAGCTACCACTAGAGCTACACAAGATAATCTAGTAAATGTAAATGCAAGAGATAGGATTGTGAATCTTATACCGATGGTGGAGTGAAGATGTTGCCAATCACCAAGATGATATACAACCAATCAATATTGACAACAACACAATATGAAGACCAATCACCGGGAGACAAGAAACATAATACTTTTGTTCACCCGGTGTTCACTTGTGCACCGACAAGCTACGTCACCGGTTATGTCGACCAACACTTAGATGGTTCCTCAGTGTGACCCTCAAGTCACTTGCCCCTCAAGGCACGCCCCGCAAGGCACCGCAAGACACCACTCTCAAGTGAGGTAACTCAATGACACGCGCAATGTAATAGAGTTGCTTTTGGCGTCCCGCCGAGGAAAGCACAAGAACCTCTTACAATCAACCGGAGGTGGCCAAGAACAATCACCTTCTCTTGCCAACGCCTCCAACAATCTCCAAGCCGGCTAGGAGCGGTACTCTCCAAGAGTAACACGAAATCCACCGGCTAAACCACCCACAAGTGCCACTAGATGCCCTCAAGCTATGCAATGCACTTTGGGATCACTCAATCTCACTTTTGATTTGCAATCAAGCAAGAGAGATGAGTGGGAGGAGATGCTCTAGCTCAAAGGATGCACAAGTATGTTAGAAATCACGAGAGACCTCCCCAAGGGCCGGCCAACAAGTATTTATAAGCATCCCATCCAAATAGAGCCGTTATACCCCTTCACTGTTTATTTTCGGGATGACCGGACGCGCCGGTCAAAACTGACCGGACGCTCTCAACCGCGTCCGATTCTCCAACGGTCACTGAGCCAACAGTCAAATCCTATGACCGGACGCGCTTCTCAGAACGACCGGACGCGCCGATCGCACTAACTCGCGCGCCCGCGAAGTAATGACCGGACGCGCCCCTCGTAACGACCGGACGCGCCCCGCGCAACGACAGGACGCGACAGTGCCCGCGTCCGGTTAGAGTCCAGTAAGCACCTTCAACGATCAGACGCGTCCGATCATGTGTGACCGGACGCGCCTCGCGTCCTATCGTCCTCGTGAACCACAGTTCCCTCTGGGCGACTGACCGGACGAGCCGGTCCCGCGAGTGACCGGACGCGCCAGTTGCAAACCCTAGCTCCGCGTCTGCGCTGTACTGACCGGACACATCCGGTCATACCATGACCGCGTCTGGTGCAGCGTCCGGACACCTCTGTGACCTCCGTTCGCCTCTGTTTCTTTTCCGACTTCCGGCGTAGTGGAAAATAGGCATTTCAAGTTCCCAAAAACGCCTGAATCCCGCGCTCGCAAGCTCGGCGGGAGGGAGAGAGAGACCCAAACCCTCTCTACCGCTCAAACTTCATTGCCTTCGCAAATGTGCCAACACCAACAAGTGATCACCACCTTGTGCACGTGTGTTAGCCTTTTTCATAAACATTTTCGAAGGTTTTCTAGTTAGCTCACTAGGCCCTACATGCAATGCATTTCATGAATTCACCTAGTGGCACCCGTGCATCGAATAACCGATAAGACTTCCCCTCTTAATAGTTCGGCTATCGATCCTAAACCACTCACACCCTCTATGGTGTCTTGAGTGCAAAACAAAATGGCCCTATGGTTATACCTTTTCCTTGAGCCCATTTTGTTTCTCCAAAAGATATGATCCACTTCATATCATCACATGACCGTCTCGATCCATCGACCTTGACTTCACTTGCTCTTCACCGTTGCATCGGTCCATCGGCGCCAAGTCTTGCTCAAGCTTCACCATCGCATGGTCCTTCGCTTCGAAGCCTCGACTTGCCCTTCACCTTCACAACCGGTCCATCGAGCCAAGCATCATCTTGGTCTTCATCATCTTGGTCACATGAGTCAATGTCATGTCTCATATTCAATGACCACCTTTATCTAAATCATCCACTTAGATACAAAGGTTAGTCCTAGGTTTCATCAATTAGCCAAAACCAAACTAGGGACTTTCAATCTCCCCCTTTTTGGTAATTGATGACAACCCTCACAAAGATGATTTTGATAATAAAAGTTTTGAACTTGTCATATTTGTCCAATCATTTTGCTCATAAGTAAAGTTTGGACAATTATCACAAGCTCGGTTTTGGTAGCATTAGCTCTCCCTACATATGTGCATAGAGTTTGGATTGAAAGCTTTGCACATATGCATTGATAGAAGTGTTGAGAGAGTAATTCTACCAAAATGATGCTAAGGTGTAAGAAATGGACCTTTGAAGCGTGATACCAATCGGAGTTGCCTTTTACACCATCCTTAGCATCATGAAGTAACTAGACATCCATCACAACTCAAGAACCCCGTGAGATCAACATTATAGTAAAGGTTCTTGGACCACTTGTAAAGATTAAGGCATGTCTAGATACCACAAGTAAACTATTCCTATGCATGCTAGTAGATCATTTCATCATTCAAGTTCTATACTAGCATTGCACCACACAAGCATGTATATTGAATTTAAATACATGTGCAATGAGCAAGTCATATGAGAATGCACAAACAAATGCAACAACTTAGTTTATGAGCTTGCTCCCCCTACTTGTGTGCATCAAAAATTTTATTTACCCCTTTATCATGTTGAATCATCTTTTTCTCTCCCCCTTTGTCAACAACTTACCCAAAAATGGGATCAAATTGAAGCAATGTTTGATGGAGTAGGTTAGAATTTATCAAATTTGGTTCAACCTAGAATACTTGCCAAAGAGATTTAATTCGATTTGAACCAAAGACAAGCTTCTTCACTCCTCATAATAAGGGTTATCTTGCCTATGTTGAATTAAACACTTGTAGCAAATCTTCTAGATTCAACACTAGGTTTGTAAGCTCACAAACATGTCATATGCCACCACTAGATCAAAATAAGCATAGAAGCAATAGTGGTAACATATATCCATCAAATTCATTTGATTTATCATGAATGCTCATGCATACCACTTATTATGTCTACATGCTCTAGCAAGTCCTTAGCATAGGATGAATGACATGTCAATCAACTTTACCTTGCAATGTCGAAGGAGAGGCATGTCAATAAGTGGGTGGGGTGCATTCAACTCATGTTTGAGAAATCAAGAATGTTCAATTCATTCCTTAGCTTGCAAAACCTCTTTTCATCAAGTGGCTTAGTGAGAATATCGGCAAGTTGATCATCGGTGCCAACACTTTCAATGGCAATATCTCCCTTTTGTTGATGATCTCTAATGAAATGATGCCTTATGTCAATATGCTTTGTTCTTTCATGTTGAACCGGGTTTTGTATCATCTTGATTGCACTTTCATTATCACATAGCAATGGCACATTCTTGAAGTTGAGACCATAATCCTTCAAAGTTGATTTCATCCATAGCAATTGTGCACAACAACTCCCCGCACTCACATATTTGGCTTCGGTGGTAGAGATTGCCACACTATTTTGTTTCTTTGAGGACCATGACACAAGTGATCTTCCAAGTAATTGACATGTGCCACTTGTGCTCTTTTGTATTGATCTTGCAACCCCCATAGTCGGAGTCCGAATATCCAATCAATTCAAACTTTGACCCCTTGGGATACCATAGTCGAACATCTCTTGTTTGCTTCAAGTACCTCAATATTCTCTTTGCGGCCGTGAGATGACTCTCTCTAGGTGAGGCTTGATATCTAGCACACATACAAACACTAAACATGACATCCGGCCTTGACGCGGTGACATAGAGTAGACTTCCAATCAAAGACCGATATTCCTTTTGATTCACCATTTTGCCATTAAGATCACTATCCAAATTGCCATTTGTACCCATTGGAGTTGAAATTGGCTTTGCATCTTGCATTCCAAACTTCTTCAACATGTCTCTTATGTATTTCCCTTGACTCACAAATGTCCCATTCTTCAATTGCTTGACTTGGAGACCAAGGAAGTAGCTAAGTTCACCAATCATAGACATTTCAAACTCTTTGGCCATCATAGCACCAAATTCTTCACAATAAGCTTGATCGGTTGATCCAAAGATGATGTCATCAACATATATTTGCACTATGAATAGATCGTTCCCAATCTTCTTGGTGAATAGAGTTGTATCAACCTTACTCATCTTGAATCCTTTAGAGAGAAGGAAATCCCTTAGCCTCTCATACCATGCTCTAGGTGCTTGCTTTAAGCCATGTAAAGCCTTCTTCAACTTGTATACATGGTTGGGTTTCTTGTCATCTTCAAATCCGGGAGGTTGCTCTACAAAAACTAACTCATTGATGATTCCATTGAGAAATGCACTTTTGACATCCATTTGATATAGTTTGATATTGTGTGCACAAGCATAAGCCAATAGAATCCTTATTGCCTCCAATCTTGCCACGGGAGCATATGTCTCATCATAGTCAAGACCTTCTACTTGAGTGTAACCTTGAGCAACTAGTCTTGCTTTGTTTCTCACCACAATGCCATCTTGATCTTGCTTGTTTTTGAACACCCATTTGGTTCCAATCACATTGTAGTCATTTGGCCTTTCTATCAATTCCCAAACATTATTTCTTGTGAAATTATTGAGTTCTTCTTGCATAGCCATAATCCAATCGGCATCCTTCAAAGCTTCTTCTATTTTCTTTGGTTCTATGGTTGACACAAATGATGCATGCTCACAAAACATAGCCAACCTTGATCTTGTTTGCACACCACTTCTAATATCACCAATAACACTATCAATGGGGTGATCTCTTGCAACATGTTGTGGTTGGAGTACTTGCACTTGATTGCTTGAGCTTGGTTGATCACTTGATGTATCTTGATGAGATGAACTAGCACCATGATCTTGCACTTGAGAGTTACTAGCTAGCTTGAATGGAGAATTGAGCACTTGATCTTTATCATCATCTTGAATATCAATTACTTGCTTTGCTCTAATGTCCCCAATGTCCATGTTCTTCATGGCTTCCACCAATTGAGTTCCACCAACATCATCTAGATTCTCTTCTTCATCTTGTGATCCATTGGTTTCATCAAATTGCACATCATGGACTTCTTCTAGAATGCCACTTGAGTTGTTCCAAACTCTATAAGCTTTGCTTGTAGTTGAATAACCAAGTAGGAACCCCTCATCACATCTCTTGTCAAACTTTCCCAATCTAGTGCCCTTCTTCAAGATATAACATTTGCAACCAAACACTCTAAAGTAAGAAATATTGGGCTTTCTTCCATAAAGTAGCTCATATGGGGTCTTCTCTAGCAATGGATGACAATATAGTCTATTGATGTAGTAGCAAGCGGTATTGATTGCTTCATCCCAAAAAGATTGACTCACATTGTACTCATGAAGCATTGATCTAGCCATATCAAGCAATGTTCTATTCTTTCTTTCAACTAGGCCATTTGATTGTGGAGTGTACTTGGCCGAGAATTGATGTCCAATGCCATAGTGATCACAAAGTTCTTCAATTCTTGTATTCTTGAACTCACTTCCATTGTCACTTCTCACTTTCTTGATTCTAATCTCAAACTCATTGTGAACTCTAATGATAAATGTCTTGAAGGTGTCAAACACTTCACTTTTGTCACTAAGAAAGAATACCCATGTGAATCTTGTGAAGTCATCCACTATGACAAAGCCATACTTGTTGCCGCCTATGCTTATGTATGTTGTTGGGACAAATAGATCCATGTGCATCAAATCAAATACTTTGCATGTGCTCATTGTACTCTTCTTTGGATGTGAGCTTCCAACTTGCTTCCCAGCTTAACATGCACTACAAAGCTTATTTTTCTCAAATTCAACATCTTTCAAACCATTGACAAGATTGTGAGTTGTAAGCTTCTTCAATTGTTTCATGCCAACATGACCAAGCCTTCTATGCCAAAGCCAACCCATGCTTGATTTGGAGATTAAGCAAGTTATCAAAGAAGTTTCTCTAGCATTGAAGTCAACTAGGTAGAGATTCTCATATCTAAAACCTTTGAATGCCACATTTGAACCATCAACACTAATAACTTCCACATCATCAACCCCAAAGATGCATTTGTAGCCTAGATCACATATTTGTGCCACGGATATAAGATTGAAATCCAAGATTTCAACTAGCAACACATTGGAGATACTCAAGTCATTTGATATTGCAATCTTGCCCAAGCCAATAACCTTGCCTTTCTTGTTATTGCCAAATGTGATAGAATCAACACCACTATGATTGTCATTGATTGAGTCAAACATTCTTGATGTACCGGTCATGTGTTGAGTGCACCCACTATCAATAATCCAATGCCTTCCTCCGGCTTTGTAATTGACCTACAAGCAAATCAATGAAGCTTAGGTACCCATTTTTGCTTGGGTCCTTGTAGGTTAGTAACTAAGCTCTTTGGTACCCAAATAGTCTTCTTCTTTGGGCCAACAATGGGTGTACCAATAAACTTAGCTTGCACACCCTTCACACCTTTGGTAAGCACATAGCAAGAATCAAAAGGTATAGCATTAACAAATTTCTTGCTTTGGTTCTTTTTATTACAATTATGCTCTAAGTGCCCAACTTGCTTGCATCTATTGCAAAACCGACCATTGCTCTTCACAAAGCTAGGCTTTGGAGTTGCAAAGGCCGACTTGCCTTTCTTGGGGGTGTAGCCCAATCCCTCTTTGTTAAGAGAGAACCTTTGGCTACCCAAGCACTTAAGCAAGCGGGCCTCACCACCATAGGCCTTGCCTAGGGCGTGAGTGAGCTCATCCACCTCTCTCTTGAGAGTCTCATTCTCAACCATTAGTGAGGTATCACAAGTGAAACCATCACTAGTAGTAGAGGTAGAGTTGGTGGTGGTGGATGAAGAGCTACAAGAAGGGTTAGCATTTGACATGATGATAGGTTCATTAGAGGATTCATCAATTATATCACATGTAACACCTATATCACATGATACAACAACCTCCTTCTTTGCTTGTTGCTCAAGTAGCAATGAGTGAGCTTTTTCAAGCTTAGAATGAGCCTTTCATGGTCTTCCACTAGACTCTCATGAGTTGTCTTAAGCTCACTAAGAACTTTCTCAAGTATTGCTACTTTCATTGAAAGCTTCTTACACTCCTTGTCCTTGGCAATAGCTATGTCTCTAGTTTGTTTGATCAAGTCATGTATTTGTTTTTTAGTTGGTTCATCATCATCATTTTCATTATCTTATCATTATCACTATCATGAGCATATTCCATTTCACTTTCATCATCACTCTCATCATATAATACCTTAGCTTCTTTGGCCATGAAGCACGAAGAGGATGAATCAAATAGTGAAGGCTTCTTGTTGATAGCAATGGAAGCAAAAGCCTTGTTGGATGATTCTTCTTCTTCATCATCATCACTTTCCCAAGTGACCACATAGGCCCATTTTTGCCCTTCTTGAATGTCATCTTGGCCTCTCTCTTCTTCTTCTCAAACTTGCCCCTCTTGTTGTTCTTCTTCTTGTCATAGGGACAATCGGCTTGAAGATGTTTGGTGCTATCACAATTGAAACACCTCCTTTGTTGCTCATTGCTCTTGAAGTTGTCAATTCTCTTTTTGAAGCCTCTTCTCTTAATGAACATGTGACCCATTCTCTTGACTACAAGAGCAAGTGCCTCATCATCAATTTCAAAATCTTCATCTTCATTATTGTCTTCTTCTTCTTCTATGATGATAGATTTGCCTTTGGAGGAGGTGGCCTTGAATGCCACGGTCTTCTTCTCTTTCTTCTTCCTTCTTCTCCTTCTCATCGGCATCTTGATCATACTTGTCATATGTCAAGACTTCACCAAGCAAATCATTGGGTTTCATTGTTTCAAGCCCATCTCTTTGTAGCATCATGATCAACATTTTGAATTTTCTTGGTAAACTCAACAAGAACTTGTGGCAAAAATCTTGTCTTGTGTCTTGTGCCCTAAGCTCTTGAGATCATTCACAATTACTTGCAATCTATGAAACATCTCTAAGATTGTTTCTTCTTCTTTTATCTTGAAGTTCTCAAACTCACTCTTGAGCCCATATAGCTTGGCACTCTTCACAACCTTAGTGCCCTCATATGTTTCACTCAACCTTGTCCATACTTCATATGCCAATTCTAAATCCTTGATGCCCTCAAATACTTTGGTGTCAATACCATTATAAGAGTATTTAGAGCCATTCTATTGCATGTTCTATTTGCTCTATCTTCATCGGTGAGATGATCGGGATCAATGATAGCAAAGTCATTCTCGGTGACTTGCAAAACTCTCTCATGAATAGACCAAGGTACATTGTCATCTTTCTCTTCCAATGAGCAAAAGAACTAACACCATCAAAGAACGGTGGCTTGCCCCCAACATGATTGAACACAATTTGAGTCATTTTTCACACCGAAGGATGTTAAGCCTTGATTAAAACGGTGACCACGGCTCCGATACCACTTGAAAAGGTCCTAGATGGCTAGAGGGGGTGAATAGCCTATAAAAAATATCTACAAGAACCACTAAGCAAACTTGTTAGAATAACAAACGGCGCAAAGCGAGTTTTGCTTAGCCTACGGTTGTGATACAAGCCTCCTATCCACAAGTCTTGTAGATTATGATCTCTAGTTCACACAAGGGCTATGTCACTAATTTTACACTAGTGAGCAAGCTAACAACTACTAGCAAAAGCTACCACTAGAGCTACACAAGATAATCTAGTAAATGTAAATGCAAGAGATAGGATTGTGAATCTTATACCGACGGTGGAGTGAAGATGTTGCCAATCACCAAGATGATATACAACCAATCAATATTGACAACAACACAATATGAAGACCAATCACCGGGAGACAAGAAACACAATATTTTTGTTCACCCGGTATTCACTTGTGCACCGACAAGCTACGTCACCGGTTGTGTCGACCAATACTTAGATGGTTCCTCGGTGTGACCCTCAAGTCACTTGCCCCTCAAGGCACGCCCCGCAAGGCACCACAAGACACCACTCTCAAGTGAGGTAACTCAATGACACGTGCAATGTAATAGAGTTGCTTTTAGCGCTCCCGCCGAGGAAAGCACAAGAACCTCTTACAATCAACCGGAGGTGGCCAAGAACAATCACCTTCTCTTGCCAACGCCTCCAACAATCTCCAAGCCGGCTAGGAGCGGTACTCTCCAAGAGTAACAAGAAATCCACCGGCTAAACCACCCACAAGTGCCACTAGATGCCCTCAAGCTATGCAATGCACTTTGGGATCACTCAATCTCACTTTTGATTTGCAATCAAGCAAGAGAGATGAGTGGGAGGAGAAGCTCTAGCTCAAAGGATGCACAAGA
>CM036225.1:32702376-32726493 GCA_020631735.1 Saccharum officinarum | reverse complement strand
GTGGAATCTCATTTCGGTCCGTTTAGAGACAGTGTTAGTATCGGTGTAAGATAGGTGCACGGTTCGCGGCAAACGTACCGTAGGCTCAGAATCGTTTTGAATGCACCAGATGGTACTCCTATGTGATGAGGCTCAAGTGGATGCTCGTTTCGGTCCATTTGGAGATGGTGCTAATCTTGACGCAAGATAGGTGCATGGATTTGCGCTGAACTTACCATAGGCCCAAAAATCATTTTGGACACAACACCGATAGAATACCTAGGTGACGTGGGTCATGTAAAATCTCATTTCGGTCCGTTTAGAGACAATGTTAGTATTAGTGCACGGTTTTCGCCAAACATACCATAGCAGAAATCATTTTGAACGCACCGGATGGTACTCCTAGGTGACGAGGCTCAAGTGGATGCGCGTTTCGGTTCATTTGGAGATAGTGCTATTCTTAACGCAAGATAAGTGCATGTTTGCGCTGAATGTACACAGTCTCAAAAATCGCTTTGGACACACCCGATAGAACACCAAGGTGACCTGGGTCATGTGGAATCTCATTTCGGTCCGTTTGGAGATAGTGCTAATCTTGACGTAGATTGATGCTTGGTTTTGCGCTGAACATACCACACGCTCAAAAATCATTTTGGACACACCGATAGAACACCTAGGTGACGTGGGTCATGTGGAATCTCATTTTGGTCGTTTAGAGACAGTGTTAGTATTGGTGTAAGATAGTTGCATGATTTGCACAAACGTACTGTAGGCTCAAAAATCGTTTTGAACGCACCGGATGGTACTCCTAGGTGACGAGGCTTAAGTGTATGCTCGTTCGGTCCATTTGGAGATATTGCTATTCTTAACGCAAAATAGAACACCAAGGTGACTTAAGTCATGTGGAATCTCATTTCAGTCCGTTTGGAGAGAGTCTTATTATTGGAGCAAGATAGGTGCACCGCTTGCGCTGAGCTTACCATAGGCTTGAAAATCATTTTGGACACACCTGATAGAACACATAGGTGATGTGGGTCAAATGGATGCTCGTTTGGGTCCGTTTGAGATAGTGTTATTCTTAAAGCAAGATAAGTGCACGGTTTGCGCTGAATGTACCACAGGTTTGAAAATCGCTTTGGACACACCCGATAGAACACCTAGGTGACCTGGGTCATGTGGAATCTTATTTTGGTCCGTTTGGAGAGTCTTAGTATTGGAGCAAGATAGGTGCACGGCTTGCGCCAAGCTTACCATAGGTTTGAAAATCGTTTTGGACACCCCTGATAGAACACATAGGTGACGTGGGTCAAGTGGATGCTCGTTTCAGTCTGTTTTGAGATAGTGTTATTCTTAACGCAAGATAAGTGCACGGTTTGCGCTGAACGTACCACAGGCTCGAAAATCGCTTTGGACACACCCGATAGAACACCTTGGTGACCTGGGTCATGTGGAATCTTATTTTGGTCCGTTTGGAGAGAGTCTTAGTATTGGAGCAAGATAGGTGCATGGCTTGCGCCGAGCTTACCATAGGCTTGAAAATCGTTTTGGACACACTTGATAGAACACCTAGGTGACTTGGGTCAAGTGGATGCTCGTTGCGCTGAACGTACCACAAGCTCGAAAAAATCGCTTTGGACATACCTGATAAAACACCTAGGTGACCTGGGTCATGTGGAATCTCATTTCGGTCCATTTGGAGAGTCTTAATATTGGAGAAAGATTGGTGCATGGTTTTGCACTGAACATACCACAGGCACAAAAATCATTTTGGACACACCCAATAGAACACCTAGGTGACGTGGGTCATGTGAAATCTCATTTCGGACCGTTTAGAGACAGTATTTGTATCGGTGCAAGATAGGTGCACGGTTTGCGTCAAACATACCAAAGCCTCAGAAATCATTTTGAACGCACCAGATGGTACTCCTAGGTGATGATGCTCAAGTGGATGCTCATTTTGGTCCGTTTGAAGATAGTGGTATTCTTTACGCAAGATATGAGCACGGTTTGCGCTGAACGTACCACAAGCTCGAAAATCACTTTGGACACACCCGATAGAACACCTAGGATGACCTGGGTCATGTGGAATGTCATTTCGGTCTGTTTGGAGAGAGTCTAAGCATTGGAGCAAGATAGGTGCACGGCTAACGACGAGTGTACCATAGGCTTGAAAATTGTTTTGGACACACATGATAGAACACCTAGGTGACGTGGGTCAAGTGGAATCTCATTTCGGTCCGTTTACAGACAATGTTACTATCGGTGTAAGATAGGTGCACGGTTTGCACCAAACATACCATAGGCTCAGATATCGTTTTGAACGCACCCGATGGTACTCCTAGATGACGAGGCTCAAGTGGATGCTCGTTTCGGTCCGTTTGGAGATAATGCTAATCTTGATGCCAGATAGGTGCATGGTTTTGCACTGAACATACCACATGCTCAAAAATCATTTTGGACACACCCGACAGAACACCTTGGTGATGTGGGTCATGTAAAATCTCATTTTGGTCCGTTTAGAGATAGTGTTAGTATCGGTGCAAGATAGGTGCACGGTTTACGCGAAACATACCACATCCTCAGAAATCATTTTCAACGCACCCGATGGTACTCCTAGATGAAGAGGCTCAAGTGGATGCTCGTTTCGGTCCGTTTGGAGATAGTGCTATTCTAAACGCAAGATAAGTGCACGGTTTGCGTAAATGTACCACAGGCTCGAAAATCGCTTTGGACACACTCGATAGAACACCTAGGTGATCTGGGTCATGTGGAATCTCATTTCGGTCCGTTTGGAGAGTCTTAGTATTGGAGCAAGATAGGATCACAGCTTGCGTCGAGCTTACCATAGGCTTGCCAATCGTTTTGGACACTCCTGATAGAACAGCTAGGTGACGTGGGTCAAGTGGAATCTCATTTCAGTCCGTTGAGAGACAGTGTTAGTATCGATGTAAGATAGGTGCACGGTTTGCACCAAACGTACTATAGGCTCAGAAATCGTTTTGAACACACTCGATGGTACTCCTAGGTGATGAAGCTCAAGTGGATGCTTGTTTCGGTCTGTTTGGAAATAGTACTAATCTTGACGCAAGATAGGTGCATGGTTTTACGCTGAACATACCACAGGATCGAAAATCGCTTTGGACACACCCGATAGAACACCTAGGTGACCTGGGTCATGTGGAATCTCATTTCGGTCCATTTGGAGATAGTCTTTCTGTTAGAGCAAATTAGGTGCACGGTTTGCGCCGAGCTTACCATTGGCTTGAAATCATTTTGGACACACCTGATAGAACACCTAGGTGACGTGGGTCAAGTGGATGCTCGTTTCGGTCTGTTTGGAGATAGTGATATTCTTAACGCAAGATAAGTGCACGGTTTGCGCCGAACATACCACATGCTCAAAAATCGCTTTGGAAACACCTGATAGAACACCTAGGTGACCTAGGTCGTGTGGAATCTCATTTCGGTCCGTTTGGAGGGTCTTATTATTGGAGCAAGATTGGTGCATGGTTTTGCGCTGAACATACCATAGGCTCAAAAATCATTTTGGATACACCCGATGGAACACCTAGGTGACGTGGGTCTTGTAAAATCTCATTTCGGTCCGGTTAGAGACAGAGTTAGTATCAGTGCAAGATAGGTGCACAGTTTGCGCCAAACATACCATAACCTCAGAAATCATTTTGAACGCACCAGATGGTACTCCTAGGTGACGAGGCTCAAGTGGATGCTCATTTCGGTCCGTTTGGAGATAGTGCTATTCTTAACGCAAGATAAGTGCACGGTTTGCGCTGAACGTACCACATGCTTGAAAATCACTTTGGACACACCGATAGAACACCTAGGTGACCTGAGTCATGTGGGTCATTTCTGTCCGTTTGGAGAGAGTCTTAGTATTGGAGCAAGATAGGTGTACGGCTTGCGCCGAGCACACCATAGGCTTGAAAATCGTTTTGGACACACCTGATAGAACACCTAGGTGACGTGGGTCATGTGGAATCTCATTTCGGTTCGTTAAGAGACAGTATTTGTATCGGTGTAAGATAGGTGCACGGTTTGCACCAAACATACCGTAGGCTCAGAAATCGTTTTTGAACGCACCCGATGGTACTCCTACGTGATGAGGCCCAAGTGGATGCTCCTTTCGGTCCATTTGGAGATAGTGCTAATCTTGACGCAAGATAGGTGCATGGTTTTCCACTGAATAAACCATAAGCTCAAAAATCATTTTGGACACACCTAATAGAACACCTAGGTGACCTAGGTCATGTGGAATCTCATTTTGGTCCATTTGGAGAGAGTCTTAGTATTGGAGCAATATAGGTGCACGGCTTGCGTCGAATGCACTATAGGCTCGAAAAATCGTTTTGGACACAACTGATAGAACACCTGGGTGACGTGGGTCATGTGGTATCTCATTTCGGTCTATTAAGAGACAGTGTTAGTATCGGTGTAAGATAGGTGCATGGTTTGCGCCAAACGTACCGTAGGCTCAGAAATCATTTTTGAACGCACCCAATGCTACACCTACGTGATGAGGCCCAAGTGGATGCTCCTTTTGGTCCATTTGGAGATAGTGCTAATCTTGACGCAATATAGGTGCATGGTTTTGCGCTGAACATACCACAGGCTCAAAAATTATTTTTGACACACCCGATAGAACACCTATGTGACGTGGGTCATGTAAAATCTCATTTCGGTCTGTTTAGAGACAGTGTTAGTATTGGTGCAAGATAGGTGCACGGTTTGTGCCAAACATACCATAGCCTCAGTAATCATTTTGAACGCGTCCAATGGTACTCCTAGGTGACGAGGCTCAAGTGGATGCTCGTTTCGGTCCGTTTAGAGATTGTCCTATTCTTAACGCAAGATAAGTGCACGGTTTGCGCTAAACGTACCACAGGCACAAAAATCACTTTAGACACACCTGATAGAACACCTAGGTGACCTGGGTCATGTGGAATCTCATTTCGGTCCGTTTGGAGAGAGTCTTAGTATTGGAGCAAGATAGGTGCACGGCTTGCGCCGAGCGTACCATAGGCTCGAAAATCATTTTAGACACACCTGATAGAACACCTAGGTGACGTGGGTCAAGTGGAATCTCATTTTAGTCCATTTAGAGACAGTGTTAGTATCGGGGTAAGATAGGTGCACGGTTTGCGCCAAACGTACCGTAGGCTCAAAAATAGTTTTGAACGCACTCGAGGGTATTCCTAGGTGATGAAGGTCAAGTGGATGCTCGTTTCAGTCTGTTTGGAGATAGTACTAATCTTGGCGTAAGATAGGTGCATGGTTTTAAGCTGAATGTACCATAGGCTCAAAAATCGCTTTGGACACACCGATAGAACACCTAGGTGACCTAAGTCATGTGGAATCTCATTTTGGTCCGTTTGGAGATAGAGCTAATCTTGATGCAAGATAGGTGCATGGTTTTGCGTTGAACTTACCACAGGCTCAAAATCATTTTGGACACACCCGATAGAACACCTAGGTGACGTGGGTCATGTAAAATCTCATTTCGATCCGTTTAGAGACCAAGTTTGTATCAGTGCAAGATAGGGCATGGTTTGCGCCAAACATACCACATTCTCAGAAATCATTTTGAAGGCACCCGATGGTAGTTCTAGGTGACGAGGCTCATGTGGATGCTCGTTTCGGTCCGTTTGGAGATATTGCTATTCTTAAAGCAAGATAATGCACAGTTTGCGCTGAACATACCACAGGCTCATGTGGATGCTCGTTTCGGTCCGTTTGGAGATAGTGCTAATCTTGATGCAAGATAGGTGCATGATTTTACGTTGAACATACCACAGGCTCAAAAATCATTTTGGACACACCCGATCGAACACCTAGGTGACGTGGGTCATGTAAAATCTCATTTCGGTCCGTTTAGAGACAGTGTTAGTAATGGTGCAAGATAGGTGCACGGTTTGTGCCAAACATACCATAGCCTCAGAAATCGTTTTGAACACACCCGATGGTAGTCCTAGGTGACGAGGCTCAAGTGGATGCTCATTTCGGTCCGTTTGGAGATTGTGCTAATCTTAACGCAAGATTGGTGCATGGTTTTGTGTTGAACATACCACATGCTCAAAAATCATTTTGGACACACCCGATAGAACACCTAGGTAATGTGGGTCATGTGGTATCTCGTTTCGGTCCGTTTAGAGACAGTGTTAGTATCGGTGTAATATAGGTGCACGGTTTGCGCCAAACGTACCGTAGGCTCAGAAATCGATTTGAATGCACTCGATTGTACTCCTAGGTGATGAGGCTCAAGTGGATGCTTGTTTCGGTCCGTTTGGAGATAGTGCTAATCTTGATGCAAGATAGGTGCATGGTTTTGCGCTGAACATACCACATGCTCAAAAATCATTTTGGACACACCCGATAGAACACCTAGGTGACATGGGTCATGTAAAAATCTAATTTTGGTCCGTTTAGAAACAGTGTTAGTATTGGTGCAAGATAGGTGCACGGTTTGCGCCAAATATACCATAGCCTCAGAAATCATTTTGAACACACCAGATGGTACTCCTTGGTGACGAGGCTCAAGTGGATACTCGTTTCGGTCCGTTTGGAGATAGTGCTAATCTTAACGCAAGATATGTGCACGGTAAGCATTGAACGTACCACATGCTCGAAAATCGCTTTGGACACAACCGATAGAGCACCTAGGTGACATGGATCATGTAAAATCTCATTTTGATCCGTTTAGAGACAAAGTTTGTATCAGTGCAAGATAGGTGCATGGTTTGTGCCAAACATACCACATCCTCAGAAATCGTTTTGAAGGCACCCGATGGTAGTTCTAGGTGACGAGGCTCATGTGGATGCTCGTTTCGTTCCGTTTGGAGATATTGCTATTCTTAAAGCAAGATAATGCACAGTTTGCGCTGAACGTACCATAGGCTCATGTGGATGCTCGTTTCGGTCCGTTTGGAGATAGTGCTAATCTTGATGCAAGATAGGTGCATGATTTTGTGCTGAACATACCACAGGCTCAAAAATCATTTTGGACACACCCGATCAAACACCTAGGTGACGTGGGTCATGTAAAATCTCATTTCGGTCCGTTTAGAGACAGTGTTAGTAATGGTGCAAGATAGGTGCACGGTTTGTGCCAAACATACCATAGCCTCAGAAATCGTTTTGAACACACCCGATGGTAGTCCTAGGTGACGAGGCTCAAGTGGATGCTTGTTTCGGTCCGTTTGGAGATTGTGCTAATCTTAACGCAAGATTGGTGCATGGTTTTGTGTTGAACATACCACATGCTCAAAAATCATTTTGGACACACCCGATAGAACACCTAGGTAACGTGGGTCATGTGGTATCTCGTTTCGGTCCGTTTAGAGACAGTGTTAGTATCGGTGTAAGATAGGTGCACGGTTTGCGCCAAACGTACCGTAGGCTCAGAAATCGATTTGAATGCACTCGATTGTACTCCTAGGTGATGAGGCTCAAGTGGATGCTTGTTTCGGTCCGTTTGGAGATAGTGCTAATCTTGACGCAATATAGGTGCATGGTTTTGCGCTGAACATACCACAGGCTCAAAAAATATTATGGACACACCCGATAGAACACCTAGGTGACGTGGGTCATATAAAATCTAATTTTGGTCCGTTTAGAGACAGTGTTAGTATTGGTGCAAGATAGGTGCACAGTTTGCGCCAAACATACCATAGCCTCAGAAATCATTTTGAACACTCCAGATGGTACTCCTAGGTGACGAGGCTCAAGTGGATACTCGTTTCGGTCCGTTTGGAGATAGTACAAATCTTAACGCAAGATATGTGCACGATTTGCGCTGAACGTACCACATGCTCGAAAATTGCTTTGGACACAACCGATAGAACACCTAGGTGACCTGGGTCATGTGGAATCTCATTTCGGTCTATTTGGAGAGAGTCTTCGCATTGGAGCAAGATAGGTGCACGGTTTTATGCCAAGCGTACCGTAGGCTCAGAAATTGTTTTGAATGCCCCCGATGGTACTCCTACGTGATGAGGCTCAAGTGGATGCTCGTTTCGGTCCGTTTGGAGATAGTGCATGGTTTATGCCAAACGTACCGCATGGTTTTGCGCTGAACATACCATAGGCTCAAAATTCATTTTGGACACACCCGATAGAACACCTTGGTGACGTGGATGATGTAAAATCTTATTTTGGTCCATTTAGAGACAGTGTTAGTATCGGTGCAAGATAGGTGCACGGTTTGCGCCAAACATACCACATCCTCAGAAATCGTTTTCAATGCACCCGATGGTACTCCTAGGTGACAAGGCTGAAGTGCATGCTCATTTCGGTCCGTTTGGAGATAGTTCTATTCTAAACGCAAGATAAGTGCACGGTTTGCGCTGAACGTAGTATTTGGAGGGAGTCTTAGTATTGGAGCAAGATAAGTGCACGGCTTGCGCCGAGCGTACCATAGGCTTGAAAATTGTTTTGGACACACCTGATAGAACTCCTAGGTGACGTGGGTCAAGTGGAATCTCATTTTGGTCCGTTGAGAGACAGTGTTAGTATCGGTGTAAGATAGGTGCACGGTTTGCACCAAACGTACTGTAGGCTCAGAAATCATTTTGAACGCACTTGATGGTACTCCTAGGTGATGAAGCTCAAGTGGATGCTTGTTTCGGTCTATTTGGAGATAGTACTAATCTTGACGCAAGATAGGTGCATGGTTTTGCGCTGAACGTACCACAGGCTCAAAAATCGCTTTAGACACACCCGATAGAACACCTAGGTGACCCGGGTCATGTGGAATCTTATTTCGGTCCGTTTGGAGAGAGTCTTAGTATTGGAGCAAGATAGGTGCACAGTTTGCGCCGAGCTTACCATTGGCTTGAAAATCATTTTGGACACACCTGATAGAACACCTAGGTGACGTGGGTCAAGTGGATGCTCGTTTCGGTCTGTTCGAAGATAGTGCTATTCTTAACGCAAGATAAGTGCACAGTTTGCGCTGAACGTACCATAGGCTCGAAAATCGCTTTGGACACACCTGATACAACACCTAGGTGACCTATGTCATGTGGAATCTCATTTTGGTCCATTTGGAGAGTCTTAGTATTGGAGCAAGATTGGTGCATGGTTTTGCGCTGAACATACCATAGGCTCAAAAATCATTTTGGATACACCCGATGGAACACCTAGGTGACGTGGGTCATGTAAAATCTCATTTCGGTCCGTTTAGAGACAGAGTTAGTATCGGTGCAAGATAGGTGCACGGTTTGCGCCAAACATACCATAGCCTCAGAAATCATTTTGAACGCACCAGATGGTACTCCTAGGCAACGAGGCTCAACTGGATGCTCGTTTCAGTCCGTTTGGAGATAGTGCTATTCTTAACACAAGATATGTGCATGGTTTGCGCTGAACGTACCATAGGCTCGAAAATCACTTTGGACACACCCGATAGAACACTTAGGTGACCTGAGTCATGTGGAATCTCATTTTGGTCCGTTTGTAGAGAGTCTTAGTATTGGAGCAAGATAGGTGCACGGCTTGCGCCGAGCGCACCATAGGCTTGAAAATCGTTTTGGACACACCTGATAGAACACCTAGGTGACGTGGGTCATGTGGAATCTCATTTTGGTTCGTTAAGAGACTGTGTTAGTATCAGTGTAAGATAGGTGCACGGTTTGCGCCAAACGTACCGTAGGCTCAGAAATCGTTTTTGAACGCACCCGATGGTACTCCTACATGTTGAGGCCCAAGTGGATGCTCCTTTCGGTCCATTTGGGGATAGTGTTATTCTTGATGCAAGATAGGTGCATGGTTTTGCGTTGAACATACCACAATCTTAAATATCATTTTGGACACACCAGGTAGAACACCTAGGTGACGTGGGTCATGTAAAATCTCATTTCGGTCCGTTTAGAGACAGTGTTAGTATTGGTGCAAGATAGGTGCACGGTTTGCGCCAAACATACCATAGCCTTAGAAATCATTTTGAACGCACCAGATGGTACTCCTAGGCGACGAGGCTCAAGTGGATGCTCGTTTCGATCTGTTTAGAGATAGTGCTATTCTTAACGCAAGATAAGTGCACGGTTTGCGCTGAACGTACCACAGGCTCGAAAATCCCTTTGGACACACCTGATAGAACACCTAGGTGACCTAGGTCATGTGGAATCTCATTTCGATGCATTTGGAGAGAGTCTTAGTATTGGAACAAGATAGTTGCACGGCTTGCGCCGAGCACACCATAGGCTTGAAAAACATTTTGGACACACCTGATCGAACACCTAGGTGACGTAGGTCATGTGGAATCTCATTTCGGTCCGTTTAGAGACAATGTTAGTATCGGTGTAAGATAGGTGCACGGTTTGCACCAAACGTACTGTAGGCTTAGAAATTGTTTTGAATTCACACGACGGTACTCCTATGTGATGAGGCTCAACTGGATGCTCATTTCGGTCCGTTTGGAGATAGTGCTATTCTTAACGCAAGATAGGTGCATGGTTTTCCGCTGAATATACCATAGGCTCAAAAATTATTTTGGACACACCCGATAGAACACCTAGGTGACCTGGGTCATGTGGTATTTCATTTTGGTCCATTTGGAGAGAGTCTTAGTATTGGAGCAATATAGGTGCACGGCTTGCATCGAATGCACTATAGGCTTGAAAATCATTTTGGACACACCTGATAGAACACCTAGATGATGTGGGTCATGTGGAATCTCATTTCGGTCCGTTAAGAGACAACATTAGTATCGGTGTAAGATAGGTGCACGGTTTGCACCAAATGTACCGTAGGCTCAGAAATCATTTTTGAACGCACCCAATGCTACTCCTACATGATGAGGCCCAAGTGGATGCTCCTTTCGGTCCATTTGGAGATAGTGCTAATCTTGACGCAAGTTTTTCATCTCCATATTTGCAATTGAGTTGCTTGTTCTACTTGTTCTTGCTTGTTCCTCGATTGCTTGCAGGAATTACCCTAGTGGTTTGGTTGATCGTGCTCCACAAGATCACGACGGCTGTTGGAGGTGGTGTATCGGTTGCTAAGGCACAGCTTGGAAGGCTGTAGTCAGGCCGTGAACGTCATCTCCATCCACCAATCGAGTTATCTCACGCTTCTCATCGAAAGATCGACCACAAACCCTTGCGGGTTCATATCAGTTGGTAATCAGAGCAAGGTTTATCGGTGAGAGACTTCCAATTCTTCGCTGTTTTAATTTTCCTATAGTCCAGAAAAGCCAAAAAAAATAGTAGATTAGTTTACCCGCACTCCTATAAACCCTTTGAGTCTTTGCTAGCACTGCTTAGTTAGGGCTTGTTGAGTTTTTGGTTGTGTCGAGTTGCTGGTCTTAGTGTCTATTCCTTTAGAGTTTTGAGTTCTATCATGTTTTGGTCACCACGAGATCCACCATCACCATATACATCGTTGCTGCGTTTCTACCACCACGGATCCATATGATGTCTGATTTGGGAGTTTAAATACAATCTGGAAACTTGAAGTTGTATTCTTTCCAACGGATCTAACCTTACAGCAAAATTCGATCTGAGCACTCCACAATCATCTTAGAGATTTCCGCATCTACGGTATTAACAAGAGTTGTTAAATCTGACTTCGAAGAGGCTGTGTGCAATAGCCTTATTGTTTGGGTTGTCATAGTACCAAATAAAACATTTAGGCCTCTGCAAAAAAAGAAAGAAAAAGAATAAGAAAAAGACAAGAGAAGGAGAAGAAACAAGGGGCTAAATCTGTTGTTTTCTTCATGCTGTGCTAGTTGTTCTTTTTCAGTGACTACCTTTGTGTCTAGGCTCACGTCTCTAGCATGGTTTAGCCTAGAACTAGCACAGTACCTCCATTGAACAATTATTTAGCTTGCTTTTTGTGACTAACGTGGTGCTCGTACTTCCTTGCTTTAGCCCACCTATAGCTCCACATATTTCAACTACAGCTTGACAGGTGTTGTTGTTGCGGCATCGATACACTTCACTCCACGGTTGTAGACTTGTTGGTTGCCATCACCTCCTGTTTGGTTTGGTAAGAACTTATAAGGGCTTGTTTTAACAAGTTGAGTTTGAGAGAGTTACAACCGACACATCCTAGTAGTTGATAGGAGGATACATATTTTTTTGTGTTTCTTGTTTTCTACTAATCATGGTAGGTGATATGGAGATTTTTGAGCTGTTGAAACTAGACCCTCATATTCAGGATGTCATTCAAGACTTGCCGTTATATGATGGTAAGTTTGATCCTCAAGCTTACATTGATTGGGAGTTAAAAGTAGACAATGAATTTGATGAGCATGACCTGTCCGAGAAACAAAAGATTTGTATTACCTCTAATATTTTGATTGAAAATGCTTTGCTAGAATGGAAACACATTTGTAGGCACAACAAAGTTCCAGAATCTTGGAAAGACTTCAAATTTCTTTTTAGAGATGCATTCGTTCCTGCATATTATGTTGATTATTTGCTTGCAAAATTAGACAACTTGAAGCAGGGTAGTAAGACTATGAAACAATACTACCATAATTTTAAGATTTGTATCATGTTTGGTGGACTGGATGAATGCATGGAAGATGTTATGAGTAGATTCATGAGAGGGCTCAATTCTAAAATTCAAACCTTGTTAATTAGCAAATCATATTGCCATATTGGTCAATTATTTTGTCTGGCTCTTAATGCTGAAAAAGAGATTCTATTATCTATGAATACTTGCCAGAATGATGTGACCCATAATGTCCAAAATTTGTCCACTCTGCATCCTAATGAAGAGCAACAAATAGTGGAACCCACTACTGATTTTCCTTTGTCACAAAATGAATTACTCGCTGTTCCTTGTGATAAAGAGGAGTTGTGTGCTGATGATTCTTTTACTCCTATGCCATAAGTAGTGAATAAGTGTGATACTTTTGGTTTGGAACCATACAAATGTGTTGAAGATAAGCTTTTTCATCCTATTACATGTGCACAAGATGAACTGAATTTACTGTCCTCTTTAAATACTTTGGGTTATATTGAATTTGATATTCTGTGTAATCTAAATTGTCTAAAAGAGAAACTTAAATTTGATTCTGGTTTGCCGAGTTTTAATCATTGTTCGCTTCATGCAATTGGCAAATATGATAGCAAAGGAGAATATTTGGTGCATAAAGTTTATATTTGTTCTAATATGAAATATCCTTTTGGGCCACAATACCATGGTCAAATTGAGGGCTGCACTAACACTAATGATGTCTTGCAAAGTTTTTCTAGTTTTCCCCATATGCAATAGGATAATTATCAAGAAGGGGAGCACGGTTCTCTTTTACCTACAACACATACTCCAACAAAGATCAAACCGAGGACGGTTTGCTGTCAAGAAGGGGAGAATGATGAGGACATCATTGGCTCAAAGATGACCATGCCAACCACTTATATACCAAAGGTGCAACCATTCTATATGAGGCTTATCATTGATGCATTTGATGAATTGATGCTGCACCATGATGTGTGTTCATTCTCATTTTCAGAATTACTTACATGGATCAAGGGAAGGTTTGATTGCATATGGAAAGCATGGAAGGTTAATGAAGTTGATTGGGGACCAAATCCAAGTATTCCTAACGTCCTCTGCTAGGCCACCATGTCACTTTGGTTCCAAGGATAGAAAGAGTCCAAGTCCAACACGTTTTAGAAGTTGAATTCGGACTGCAAAATAGTCCTAAATTGCGACGGTCACCACGACTTCATACGGACTCTGATTGGGACGTTATAGCACTTTTTAGAAAGCTTATCAAGTCTATTTTCCAACGGATCTGGACTCATGGCTATATCTTATCCGATGCTTCCGCAATCATCGTTTCAACGCCAGGACCTTTTCTGCCTTTGGTGCTGCGACACCCTATTTTGGGCCGATGGTCCATGTATCAATTTGGGTCCATTAAGGACGTGTCCTAGGGTTGGAGAACGACCCCAACACCCCCCTGGTCATTCCCCTAGGTATTAATAAGGATTAGAGCCGCCACAAACAGATTAGATTTTGTTTTGTTGAAAGTTTAGCCATTGCTACTTCCTTGTAGACGCGTGTGTTGACTAGACCATCCGTTCTACTTGATTCAGAACCCGAACTTTGTGAGTTTAGATTGGTTTTTCATCTCCATATTTGCAATTGAGTTGCTTGTTCTACTTGTTCTTGCTTGTTCCTCGATTGCTTGTAGGAATTACCCTAGTGGTTTGGTTGATCGTGTAACATCCCGGCCTAGGGCTTAACAGGATTAATAGGATACTCATACCAACAAGTTATAACTTCTTTTCCGGAAGCCCATCTTGAAAGAACTCCAAAGTTAAGCCTGCTTGGCCTGGAGCGATGGGTGACCGACCGGGAAGTTCTTTCCGGGTGCGCACGAGTGAGGACAAAGTGCGTAGAAAAGACTTGTGCTGGTCTGTGAGGGCAGTCTATGTCCTAGAAAGCGGCCAGATGTAAGCGGGCTCGGTCTCGAGGAGGCGAGACGTTACAGAATGGTATCAGAGCCGACTTTCACGGTTTCACGGGCGCGTGTTTCGCAGTTGCGCAGGCATGGTGCCCATGGCTAGTGTGGACCCAGAGTGGTCACACAGCATGACACATGCGCTGGCACTGGACACACGGACGTGGCCAAGAGAGGACGTTCCTGGCTTGGGATTGACCGACGAGGACGTCGGTCTCTTAAAGGGGTGAGGATGTAACATCCCGGCCTAGGGCTTAACAGGATTAATAGGATACTCATACCAACAAGTTGCAACTTCTTTTATGGAAGCCCATCTCGAAAGAACTCCAAAGTTAAGCGTGCTTGGCCTGGAGCGATGGGTGACCGACCGGGAAGTTCTTTCCGGGTGCGCACGAGTGAGGACAAAGTGCGTAGAAAAGACTTGTGTTGGTCTGTGAGGGCAGTCTATGTCCTAGAAAGCGGCCAGATGTAAGCGGGCTCGGTCTCGAGGAGGCGAGACATTACAGATCGTGCTCCACAAGATCATGACGGCTGTTGGAGGTGGTGTATCGGTTGCTAAGGCACAGCTTGGAAGGCTATAGTCGGGCCGTGAACGTCATCTCCATCCACCAATCGAGTTATCTCCCGCTTCTCATCGAAAGATCGACCACAAACCCTTGCAGGTTCATATCAGTTTGCGCCAAACATCGCTCAGAAATCGTTTTGGACGCATCCGATGGTACTCCTAGGTGACGAGGCTCAAGTGGATGCTCGTTTTGGTCTGTTTGGAGATAGTGCCAACCTTGATGCGAGATTGGTGCACGGTTTGCGTCGAACATACCATAGACTGGGAAATCATTTTGGACTCGCTCGATGGTAATCCTAGGTGACGAGGCTCAAGTGGATGCTCGTTTTGGTCTTTTAGAGATAGTGTTAACCTTGACGCAAGGTAGGTGCACGGTTTGCGCTGAATGTATTATAGGCTCAGAAATCGTTTTGGATGGTCCCGATGGATCTCCTATGTGACTTTGGTCATGTGGAATCTCGTTTCAATCCATTTGGTGGCTATGGCAGTGTTAGTGAAAGTTACGTGCACGGTTTGAGGCCGACCCAAACTGGGCTTTGCCCTGTTTGGTTTCGTCAAAATTGCCAAAAAAAATCAGGAAAATAAAGAAAAAAAAATGTCAACATTTTTGCACGCTTTTCAGAGAACTTGCTGTATTTCTATAGACCACATCCCACCTCAGTTGTAGGTGCTAATTTTTGTGGTTACATCTTTTGTGATCCTTGTTCAGAGAAAAATATAAAAAAATAGCAAAAAATAAAAAAGTTTGATTCCTACTAGTGCCTTTTGGGAAATTCCGGGAAAAATTCAGGAAAAAGGAAAATTCGGGTTATTTTGCCAGCATCGCAGCCCTCCTTACATCATCAGGCGAATACCTACTCCTATTAGTCATAGGAACCATCTTGTGATCGGTGTTGGAGTTTAGGGACGTTTTGCCCTATCTGTCGTATTGTGCCTTCCGGAAAACATAACTTGAGATACATTCGGTAAAACAGGCATAACTTTTCGCTCGTTTATCAGAAAAATCTGAAATTTTTTGAGCAGCTTCTTGACACCATTTGAGGCCGACCCAAACTGGGCTTCGCCCTGTTTGGTTTCGTCAAAATTGCCAAAAAAAAATCAGGAAAATAAAGAAAAAAAAATGTCAACGTTTTTGCACGCTTTTCAGAGAACTTGCTGTATTTCTATAGACCACATCCCACCTCAGTTGTAGGTGCTAATTTTTGTGGTTACATCTTTTGTGATCCTTGTTCAGAGAAAAATATAAAAAAATAGCAAAAAATAAAAAAGTTTGATTCCTACTAGTGCCTTTTGGGAAATTCCGGGAAAAATTCAGGAAAAAGGAAAATTCGGGTTATTTTGCCTGCATCGCAGCCCTCCTTACATCATCAGGCGAATACCTACTCCTATTAGTCACAGGAACCATCTTGTGATCGGTGTTGGAGTTTAGGGACGTTTTGCCCTAACTGTCGTATTGTGCCTTCCGGAAAACATAACTTGAGATACATTCGGTAAAACAGGCATAACTTTTCGCTCGTTTATCAGAAAAATCTGAAATTTTTTGAGCAGCTTCTTGACACCATTTGAGGCCGACCCAAACTGGGCTTCGCCCTGTTTGGTTTCGTCAAAATTGCCAAAAAAAATCAGGAAAATAAAGAAAAAAAATGTCAACGTTTTTGCACGCTTTTCAGAGAACTTGCTGTATTTCTATAGACCACATCCCACCTCAGTTGTAGGTGCTAATTTTTGTGGTTACATCTTTTGTGATCCTTGTTCAGAGAAAAATATAAAAAAATAGCAAAAAATAAAAAAGTTTGATTCCTACTAGTGCCTTTTGGGAAATTCCGGGAAAAATTCAGGAAAAAGGAAAATTCGGGTTATTTTGCCTGCATCGCAGCCCTCCTTACATCATCAGGCGAATACCTACTCCTATTAGTCATAGGAACCATCTTGTGATCGGTGTTGGAGTTTAGGGACGTTTTGCCCTAACTGTCGTATTGTGCCTTCCGGAAAACATAACTTGAGATACATTCGGTAAAACAGGCATAACTTTTCGCTCGTTTATCAGAAAAATCTGAAATTTTTTGAGCAGCTTCTTGACACCATTTGAGGCCGACCCAAACTGGGCTTTGCCCTGTTTGGTTTCGTCAAAATTGCCAAAAAAAATCAGGAAAATAAAGAAAAAAAATGTCAACGTTTTTGCACGCTTTTCAGAGAACTTGCTGTATTTCTATAGACCACATCCCACCTCAGTTGTAGGTGCTAATTTTTGTGGTTACATCTTTTGTGATCCTTGTTCAGAGAAAAATATAAAAAAATAGCAAAAAATAAAAAAGTTTGATTCCTACTAGTGCCTTTTGGGAAATTCCGGGAAAAATTCAGGAAAAAGGAAAATTCGGGTTATTTTGCCTGCATCGCAGCCCTCCTTACATCATCAGGCGAATACCTACTCCTATTAGTCATAGGAACCATCTTGTGATCGGTGTTGGAGTTTAGGGACGTTTTGCCCTAACTGTCGTATTGTGCCTTCCGGAAAACATAACTTGAGATACATTCGGTAAAACAGGCATAACTTTTCGCTCGTTTATCAGAAAAATCTGAAATTTTTTGAGCAGCTTCTTGACACCATTTGAGGCCGACCCAAACTGGGCTTCGCCCTGTTTGGTTTCGTCAAAATTGCCAAAAAAAATCAGGAAAATAAAGAAAAAAAATGTCAACGTTTTTGCACGCTTTTCAGAGAACTTGCTGTATTTCTATAGACCACATCCCACCTCAGTTGTAGGTGCTAATTTTTGTGGTTACATCTTTTGTGATCCTTGTTCAGAGAAAAATATAAAAAAATAGCAAAAAATAAAAAAGTTTGATTCCTACTAGTGCCTTTTGGGAAATTCCGGGAAAAATTCAGGAAAAAGGAAAATTCGGGTTATTTTGCCTGCATCGCAGCCCTCCTTACATCATCAGGCGAATACCTACTCCTATTAGTCATAGGAACCATCTTGTGATCGGTGTTGGAGTTTAGGGACGTTTTGCCCTAACTGTCGTATTGTGCCTTCCGGAAAACATAACTTGAGATACATTCGGTAAAACAGGCATAACTTTTCGCTCGTTTATCAGAAAAATCTGAAATTTTTTGAGCAGCTTCTTGACACCATTTGAGGCCGACCCAAACTGGGCTTCGCCCTGTTTGGTTTCGTCAAAATTGCCAAAAAAAATCAGGAAAATAAAGAAAAAAAATGTCAACGTTTTTGCACGCTTTTCAGAGAACTTGCTGTATTTCTATAGACCACATCCCACCTCAGTTGTAGGTGCTAATTTTTGTGGTTACATCTTTTGTGATCCTTGTTCAGAGAAAAATATAAAAAAATAGCAAAAAATAAAAAAGTTTGATTCCTACTAGTGCCTTTTGGGAAATTCCGGGAAAAATTCAGGAAAAAGGAAAATTCGGGTTATTTTGCCTGCATCGCAGCCCTCCTTACATCATCAGGCGAATACCTACTCCTATTAGTCATAGGAACCATCTTGTGATCGGTGTTGGAGTTTAGGGACGTTTTGCCCTAACTGTCGTATTGTGCCTTCCGGAAAACATAACTTGAGATACATTCGGTAAAACAGGCATAACTTTTCGCTCGTTTATCAGAAAAATCTGAAATTTTTTGAGCAGCTTCTTGACACCATTTGAGGCCGACCCAAACTGGGCTTTGCCCTGTTTGGTTTCGTCAAAATTGCCAAAAAAAATCAGGAAAATAAAGAAAAAAAAATGTCAACGTTTTTGCACGCTTTTCAGAGAACTTGCTGTATTTCTATAGACCACATCCCACCTCAGTTGTAGGTGCTAATTTTTGTGGTTACATCTTTTGTGATCCTTGTTCAGAGAAAAATATAAAAAAAATAGCAAAAAATAAAAAAGTTTGATTCCTACTAGTGCCTTTTGGGAAATTCCGGGAAAAATTCAGGAAAAAGGAAAATTCGGGTTATTTTGCCTGCATCGCAGCCCTCCTTACATCATCAGGCGAATACCTACTCCTATTAGTCATAGGAACCATCTTGTGATCGGTGTTGGAGTTTAGGGACGTTTTGCCCTAACTGTCGTATTGTGCCTTCCGGAAAACATAACTTGAGATACATTCGGTAAAACAGGCATAACTTTTCGCTCGTTTATCAGAAAAATCTGAAATTTTTTGAGCAGCTTCTTGACACCATTTGAGGCCGACCCAAACTGGGCTTTGCCCTGTTTGGTTTCGTCAAAATTGCCAAAAAAAATCAGGAAAATAAAGAAAAAAAATGTCAACGTTTTTGCACGCTTTTCAGAGAACTTGCTGTATTTCTATAGACCACATCCCACCTCAGTTGTAGGTGCTAATTTTTGTGGTTACATCTTTTGTGATCCTTGTTCAGAGAAAAATATAAAAAATAGCAAAAAATAAAAAAGTTTGATTCCTACTAGTGCCTTTTGGGAAATTCCGGGAAAAATTCAGGAAAAAGGAAAATTCGGGTTATTTTGCCTGCATCGCAGCCCTCCTTACATCATCAGGCGAATACCTACTCCTATTAGTCATAGGAACCATCTTGTGATCGGTGTTGGAGTTTAGGGACGTTTTGCCCTAACTGTCGTATTGTGCCTTCCGGAAAACATAACTTGAGATACATTCGGTAAAACAGGCATAACTTTTCGCTCGTTTATCAGAAAAATCTGAAATTTTTTGAGCAGCTTCTTGACACCATTTGAGGCCGACCCAAACTGGGCTTCGCCCTGTTTGGTTTCGTCAAAATTGCCAAAAAAAATCAGGAAAATAAAGAAAAAAAATGTCAACGTTTTTGCACGCTTTTCAGAGAACTTGCTGTATTTCTATAGACCACATCCCACCTCAGTTGTAGGTGCTAATTTTTGTGGTTACATCTTTTGTGATCCTTGTTCAGAGAAAAATATAAAAAAATAGCAAAAAATAAAAAAGTTTGATTCCTACTAGTGCCTTTTGGGAAATTCCGGGAAAAATTCAGGAAAAAGGAAAATTCGGGTTATTTTGCCTGCATCGCAGCCCTCCTTACATCATCAGGCGAATACCTACTCCTATTAGTCATAGGAACCATCTTGTGATCGGTGTTGGAGTTTAGGGACGTTTTGCCCTAACTGTCGTATTGTGCCTTCCGGAAAACATAACTTGAGATACATTCGGTAAAACAGGCATAACTTTTCGCTCGTTTATCAGAAAAATCTGAAATTTTTTGAGCAGCTTCTTGACACCATTTGAGGCCGACCCAAACTGGGCTTTGCCCTGTTTGGTTTCGTCAAAATTGCCAAAAAAAATCAGGAAAATAAAGAAAAAAAATGTCAACGTTTTTGCACGCTTTTCAGAGAACTTGCTGTATTTCTATAGACCACATCCCACCTCAGTTGTAGGTGCTAATTTTTGTGGTTACATCTTTTGTGATCCTTGTTCAGAGAAAAATATAAAAAAATAGCAAAAAATAAAAAAGTTTGATTCCTACTAGTGCCTTTTGGGAAATTCCGGGAAAAATTCAGGAAAAAGGAAAATTCGGGTTATTTTGCCTGCATCGCAGCCCTCCTTACATCATCAGGCGAATACCTACTCCTATTAGTCATAGGAACCATCTTGTGATCGGTGTTGGAGTTTAGGGACGTTTTGCCCTAACTGTCGTATTGTGCCTTCCGGAAAACATAACTTGAGATACATTCGGTAAAACAGGCATAACTTTTCGCTCGTTTATCAGAAAAATCTGAAATTTTTTGAGCAGCTTCTTGACACCATTTGAGGCCGACCCAAACTGGGCTTTGCCCTGTTTGGTTTCGTCAAAATTGCCAAAAAAAATCAGGAAAATAAAGAAAAAAAAATGTCAACGTTTTTGCACGCTTTTCAGAGAACTTGCTGTATTTCTATAGACCACATCCCACCTCAGTTGTAGGTGCTAATTTTTGTGGTTACATCTTTTGTGATCCTTGTTCAGAGAAAAATATAAAAAAATAGCAAAAAATAAAAAAGTTTGATTCCTACTAGTGCCTTTTGGGAAATTCCGGGAAAAATTCAGGAAAAAGGAAAATTCGGGTTATTTTGCCTGCATCGCAGCCCTCCTTACATCATCAGGCGAATACCTACTCCTATTAGTCATAGGAACCATCTTGTGATCGGTGTTGGAGTTTAGGGACGTTTTGCCCTAACTGTCGTATTGTGCCTTCCGGAAAACATAACTTGAGATACATTCGGTAAAACAGGCATAACTTTTCGCTCGTTTATCAGAAAAATCTGAAATTTTTTGAGCAGCTTCTTGACACCATTTGAGGCCGACCCAAACTGGGCTTTGCCCTGTTTGGTTTCGTCAAAATTGCCAAAAAAAATCAGGAAAATAAAGAAAAAAAATGTCAACGTTTTTGCACGCTTTTCAGAGAACTTGCTGTATTTCTATAGACCACATCCCACCTCAGTTGTAGGTGCTAATTTTTGTGGTTACATCTTTTGTGATCCTTGTTCAGAGAAAAATATAAAAAAATAGCAAAAAATAAAAAAGTTTGATTCCTACTAGTGCCTTTTGGGAAATTCCGGGAAAAATTCAGGAAAAAGGAAAATTCGGGTTATTTTGCCTGCATCGCAGCCCTCCTTACATCATCAGGCGAATACCTACTCCTATTAGTCATAGGAACCATCTTGTGATCGGTGTTGGAGTTTAGGGACGTTTTGCCCTAACTGTCGTATTGTGCCTTCCGGAAAACATAACTTGAGATACATTCGGTAAAACAGGCATAACTTTTCGCTCGTTTATCAGAAAAATCTGAAATTTTTTGAGCAGCTTCTTGACACCATTTGAGGCCGACCCAAACTGGGCTTTGCCCTGTTTGGTTTCGTCAAAATTGCCAAAAAAAATCAGGAAAATAAAGAAAAAAAATGTCAACGTTTTTGCACGCTTTTCAGAGAACTTGCTGTATTTCTATAGACCACATCCCACCTCAGTTGTAGGTGCTAATTTTTGTGGTTACATCTTTTGTGATCCTTGTTCAGAGAAAAATATAAAAAAATAGCAAAAAATAAAAAAGTTTGATTCCTACTAGTGCCTTTTGGGAAATTCCGGGAAAAATTCAGGAAAAAGGAAAATTCGGGTTATTTTGCCTGCATCGCAGCCCTCCTTACATCATCAGGCGAATACCTACTCCTATTAGTCATAGGAACCATCTTGTGATCGGTGTTGGAGTTTAGGGACGTTTTGCCCTAACTGTCGTATTGTGCCTTCCGGAAAACATAACTTGAGATACATTCGGTAAAACAGGCATAACTTTTCGCTCGTTTATCAGAAAAATCTGAAATTTTTTGAGCAGCTTCTTGACACCATTTGAGGCCGACCCAAACTGGGCTTTGCCCTGTTTGGTTTCGTCAAAATTGCCAAAAAAAATCAGGAAAATAAAGAAAAAAAAATGTCAACGTTTTTGCACGCTTTTCAGAGAACTTGCTGTATTTCTATAGACCACATCCCACCTCAGTTGTAGGTGCTAATTTTTGTGGTTACATCTTTTGTGATCCTTGTTCAGAGAAAAATATAAAAAAAATAGCAAAAAATAAAAAAGTTTGATTCCTACTAGTGCCTTTTGGGAAATTCCGGGAAAAATTCAGGAAAAAGGAAAATTCGGGTTATTTTGCCTGCATCGCAGCCCTCCTTACATCATCAGGCGAATACCTACTCCTATTAGTCATAGGAACCATCTTGTGATCGGTGTTGGAGTTTAGGGACGTTTTGCCCTAACTGTCGTATTGTGCCTTCCGGAAAACATAACTTGAGATACATTCGGTAAAACAGGCATAACTTTTCGCTCGTTTATCAGAAAAATCTGAAATTTTTTGAGCAGCTTCTTGACACCATTTGAGGCCGACCCAAACTGGGCTTCGCCCTGTTTGGTTTCGTCAAAATTGCCAAAAAAAATCAGGAAAATAAAGAAAAAAAATGTCAACGTTTTTGCACGCTTTTCAGAGAACTTGCTGTATTTCTATAGACCACATCCCACCTCAGTTGTAGGTGCTAATTTTGTGGTTACATCTTTTGTGATCCTTGTTCAGAGAAAAATATAAAAAAATAGCAAAAAATAAAAAAGTTTGATTCCTACTAGTGCCTTTTGGAAATTCCGGGAAAAATTCAGGAAAAAGGAAAATTCGGGTTATTTTGCCTGCATCGCAGCCCTCCTTACATCATCAGGCGAATACCTACTCCATTAGTCACAGAACCATCTTGTGATCGGTGTTGGAGTTTAGGACGTTTTGCCCTAACTGTCGTTTGTGCCTTCCGAAAACATAACTTGAGATACATTCGTATAAACAGCAAAACTTTTCGCTCGTTTATCAGAAAAATCTAAATTTTTGAGCAGCTTCTTGACACCATTTGAGCCGACCCAAACTGGCTTCGCCCTGTTTCGTTTCGTCAAAATTGCCAAAAAAAATCAGGAAAATAAAGAAAAAAAATGTCAACGTTTTGCACGCTTTTCAGAGAACTTGCTGTATTTCTATAGACCACATCCCACCTCAGTGTAGGTGCTAATTTTGTGGTTACATCTTTTGTGATCTTGTTCAGAGAAAATATAAAAAAATAGCAAAAAATAAAAAGTTTGATTCCTACTAGTGCCTTTTGGAAAATTCCGGGAAAAATTCAGAAAAAGAAAATTCGGTATTTGCCTGCATCGCAGCCCTCCCTTACATCATCAGGCGAATACCTACTCCTATTAGTCACAGAACCATCTTGTGATCGGTTGGAGTTTAGGGACGTTTGCCCTAACTGTCGATATTGTGCCTTCCCGAAAACATAACTTGAATACATCGGTAAAACAGCATAACTTTTCGCTCGTTTATCAGAAAAATCTGAAATTTTTTGAGCAGCTTCTTGACACCATTTGAGGCCGACCCACTGGGCTCGCCCTGTTGGTTTCGTCAAAATGCCAAAAAAATCAGAAAAAAAGAAAAAAAAAAATGTCAACGTTTGCACGCTTTCAGAGACTTGCTGTATTTCTATAGACCACATCCCACCTCAGTTGTAGGTGCTAATTTTGTGTTACATCTTTTGTGATCCTTGTTCAGAGAAAAAATATAAAAAAATAGCAAAAAATAAAAAGTTTGTTCCTACTAGTGCCTTTGGAAATTCCGGGAAAAAATTCAGGAAAAAGAAAATTCGG
>CM036225.1:32614222-32702276 GCA_020631735.1 Saccharum officinarum | reverse complement strand
GAGCCGACCCAAACTGGGCTTTGCCCTGTTTGTTTCATCAAAATTGCCAAAAAAAATCAGGAAAATAAAGAGAAAAAAATGTCAACGTTTTGCACGCTTTTCAGAGAACTTGCTGTATTTCTATAGACACATCCCACCTCAGTTGTAGGTGCTAATTTTTGTGGTTACATCTTTTGTGATCTTTGTTCAGAGAAAAATATAAAAAAAAGCAAAAAAATAAAAGTTTGATTCCTACTAGTGCCTTTTGGGAAATTCCGGGGAAAAATTCAGGAAAAAAGGAAAATTCGGGTTATTTTGCTGCACGCAGCCCTCCTTACATCATCAGGCGAATACCTACTGCTATTAGTCACAGGAACCATCTTGTGATCGGTGTTGGAGTTTAGGGACGTTTTGCCCTAACTGCCGTATTGTGCCTTCCGGAAAACATAACTTGAGATACATTCGGTAAAACAGGCATAACTTTTCGCTCGTTTATCAGAAAAATCTGAAATTTTTTGAGCAGCTTCTTGACACCATTTGAGGCCGACCCAAACTGGGCTTTGCCCTGTTTGGTTTCATCAAAATTGCCAAAAAAATCAGGAAAATAAAGAAAAAAAATGTCAACGTTTTTGCACGCTTTTCAGAGAACTTGCTGTATTTCTATAGACCACATCCCACCTCAGTTGTAGGTGCTAATTTTGTGGTTACATCTTTTGTGATCCTTGTTCAGAGAAAAATATAAAAAAATAGCAAAAAATAAAAAAGTTTGATTCCTACTAGTGCCTTTTGGGAAATTCCGGGAAAAATTCAGGAAAAAGGAAAATTCGGGTTATTTTGCCTGCATCGCAGCCCTCCTTACATCATCAGGCGAATACCTACTGCTATTAGTCACAGGAACCATCTTGTGATCGGTGTTGGAGTTTAGGGACGTTTTGCCCTAACTGCCGTATTGTGCCTTCCGGAAAACATAACTTGAGATACATTCGGTAAAACAGGCATAACTTTTCGCTCGTTTATCAGAAAAATCTGAAATTTTTGAGCAGCTTCTTGACACCATTTGAGGCCGACCCAAACTGGGCTTGCCCTGTTTGGTTTCATCAAAATTGCCAAAAAAACAGGAAAATAAAGAAAAAAAATGTCAACGTAATTGCACGCTTTTCAGAGAACTTGCTGTATTTCTATAGACCACATCCCACCTCAGTTGTAGGTGCTAATTTTTGTGGTTACATCTTTTGTGATCCTTGTTCAGAGAAAAATATAAAAAAAATAGCAAAAAATAAAAAGTTTGATTCCTGCTAGTGCCTTTTGGGAAATTCCGGGAAAAATTCAGGAAAAAGGAAAATTCGGGTTATTTTGCCTGCATCGCAGCCCTCCTTACATCATCAGGCGAATACCTACTGCTATTAGTCACAGGAACCATCTTGTGATCGGTGTTGGAGTTTAGGGACGTTTTGCCCTAACTGCCGTATTGTGCCTTCCGGAAAACATAACTTGAGATACATTCGGTAAAACAGGCATAACTTTTCGCTCGTTTATCAGAAAAATCTGAAATTTTTTGAGCAGCTTCTTGACACCATTTGAGGCCGACCCCTGTTTGGTTTCATCAAAATTGCCAAAAAAATCAGGAAAATAAAGAAAAAAAATGTCAACGTTTTTGCACGCTTTTCAGAGAACTTGCTGTATTTCTATAGACCACATCCCACCTCAGTTGTAGGTGCTAATTTTTGTGGTTACATCTTTGTGATCCTTGTTCAGAGAAAAATATAAAAAAAATAGCAAAAAATAAAAAAGTTTGATTCCTACTAGTGCCTTTTGGGAAATTCCGGGAAAAATTCAGGAAAAAGGAAAATTCGGGTTATTTTGCCTGCATCGCAGCCCTCCTTACATCATCAGGCGAATACCTACTGCTATTAGTCACAGGAACCATCTTGTGATCGGTGTTGGAGTTTAGGGACGTTTTGCCCTAACTGCCGTATTGTGCCTTCCGGAAAACATAACTTGAGATACATTCGGTAAAACAGGCATAACTTTTCGCTCGTTTATCAGAAAAATCTGAAATTTTTGAGCAGCTTCTTGACACCATTTGAGGCCGACCCAAACTGGGCTTTGCCCTGTTTGGTTTCATCAAAATTGCCAAAAAAATCAGGAAAATAAAGAAAAAAAATGTCAACGTAATTGCACGCTTTTCAGAGAACTTGCTGTATTTCTATAGACCACATCCCACCTCAGTTGTAGGTGCTAATTTTTGTGGTTACATCTTTTGTGATCCTTGTTCAGAGAAAAATATAAAAAAAATAGCAAAAAAATAAAAAAGTTTGATTCCTGCTAGTGCCTTTTGGGAAATTCCGGGAAAAATTCAGGAAAAAGGAAAATTCGGGTTATTTTGCCTGCATCGCAGCCCTCCTTACATCATCAGGCGAATACCTACTGCTATTAGTCACAGGAACCATCTTGTGATCGGTGTTGGAGTTTAGGGACGTTTTGCCCTAACTGCCGTATTGTGCCTTCCGGAAAACATAACTTGAGATACATTCGGTAAAACAGGCATAACTTTTCGCTCGTTTATCAGAAAAATCTGAAATTTTTGAGCAGCTTCTTGACACCATTTGAGGCCGACCCAAACTGGGCTCTGCCCTGTTTGGTTTCATCAAAATTGCCAAAAAAAATCAGGAAAATAAAGAAAAAAAATGTCAACGTTTTTGCACGCTTTTCAGAGAACTTGCTGTATTTCTATAGACCACATCCCACCTCAGTTGTAGGTGCTAATTTTTGTGGTTACATCTTTTGTGATCCTTGTTCAGAGAAAAATATAAAAAATAGCAAAAAATAAAAAAGTTTGATTCCTACTAGTGCCTTTTGGGAAATTCCGGGAAAAATTCAGGAAAAAGGAAAATTCGGGTTATTTTGCCTGCATCGCAGCCCTCCTTACATCATCAGGCGAATACCTACTGCTATTAGTCACAGGAACCATCTTGTGATCGGTGTTGGAGTTTAGGGACGTTTTGCCCTAACTGCCGTATTGTGCCTTCCGGAAAACATAACTTGAGATACATTCGGTAAAACAGGCATAACTTTTCGCTCGTTTATCAGAAAAATCTGAAATTTTTTGAGCAGCTTCTTGACACCATTTGAGGCCGACCCAAACTGGGCTTTGCCCTGTTTGGTTTCATCAAAATTGCCAAAAAAAATCAGGAAAATAAAGAAAAAAAATGTCAACGTTTTTGCACGCTTTTCAGAGAACTTGCTGTATTTCTATAGACCACATCCCACCTCAGTTGTAGGTGCTAATTTTGTGGTTACATCTTTTGTGATCCTTGTTCAGAGAAAAATATAAAAAAAATAGCAAAAAATAAAAAAGTTTGATTCCTACTAGTGCCTTTTGGGAAATTCCGGGAAAAATTCAGGAAAAAGGAAAATTCGGGTTATTTTGCCTGCATCGCAGCCCTCCTTACATCATCAGGCGAATACCTACTGCTATTAGTCACAGGAACCATCTTGTGATCGGTGTTGGAGTTTAGGGACGTTTTGCCCTAACTGCCGTATTGTGCCTTCCGGAAAACATAACTTGAGATACATTCGGTAAAACAGGCATAACTTTTCGCTCGTTTATCAGAAAAATCTGAAATTTTTTGAGCAGCTTCTTGACACCATTTGAGGCCGACCCAAACTGGGCTTTGCCCTGTTTGGTTTCATCAAAATTGCCAAAAAAAATCAGGAAAATAAAGAAAAAAAATGTCAACGTTTTTGCACGCTTTTCAGAGAACTTGCTGTATTTCTATAGACCACATCCCACCTCAGTTGTAGGTGCTAATTTTTGTGGTTACATCTTTTGTGATCCTTGTTCAGAGAAAAATATAAAAAAAATAGCAAAAAATAAAAAAGTTTGATTCCTACTAGTGCCTTTTGGGAAATTCCGGGAAAAATTCAGGAAAAAGGAAAATTCGGGTTATTTTGCCTGCATCGCAGCCCTCCTTACATCATCAGGCGAATACCTACTGCTATTAGTCACAGGAACCATCTTGTGATCGGTGTTGGAGTTTAGGGACGTTTTGCCCTAACTGCCGTATTGTGCCTTCCGGAAAACATAACTTGAGATACATTCGGTAAAACAGGCATAACTTTTCGCTCGTTTATCAGAAAAATCTGAAATTTTTTGAGCAGCTTCTTGACACCATTTGAGGCCGACCCAAACTGGGCTTTGCCCTGTTTGGTTTCATCAAAATTGCCAAAAAAAATCAGGAAAATAAAGAAAAAAAATGTCAACGTTTTTGCACGCTTTTCAGAGAACTTGCTGTATTTCTATAGACCACATCCCACCTCAGTTGTAGGTGCTAATTTTTGTGGTTACATCTTTTGTGATCCTTGTTCAGAGAAAAATATAAAAAAAATAGCAAAAAATAAAAAAGTTTGATTCCTACTAGTGCCTTTTGGGAAATTCCGGGAAAAATTCAGGAAAAAGGAAAATTCGGGTTATTTTGCCTGCATCGCAGCCCTCCTTACATCATCAGGCGAATACCTACTGCTATTAGTCACAGGAACCATCTTGTGATCGGTGTTGGAGTTTAGGGACGTTTTGCCCTAACTGCCGTATTGTGCCTTCCGGAAAACATAACTTGAGATACATTCGGTAAAACAGGCATAACTTTTCGCTCGTTTATCAGAAAAATCTGAAATTTTTTGAGCAGCTTCTTGACACCATTTGAGGCCGACCCAAACTGGGCTTTGCCCTGTTTGGTTTCATCAAAATTGCCAAAAAAATCAGGAAAATAAAGAAAAAAATGTCAACGTTTTTGCACGCTTTTCAGAGAACTTGCTGTATTTCTATAGACCACATCCCACCTCAGTTGTAGGTGCTAATTTTTGTGGTTACATCTTTTGTGATCCTTGTTCAGAGAAAAATATAAAAAAAAATAGCAAAAAATAAAAAAGTTTGATTCCTACTAGTGCCTTTTGGGAAATTCCGGGAAAAATTCAGGAAAAAGGAAAATTCGGGTTATTTTGCCTGCATCGCAGCCCTCCTTACATCATCAGGCGAATACCTACTGCTATTAGTCACAGGAACCATCTTGTGATCGGTGTTGGAGTTTAGGGACGTTTTGCCCTAACTGCCGTATTGTGCCTTCCGGAAAACATAACTTGAGATACATTCGGTAAAACAGGCATAACTTTTCGCTCGTTTATCAGAAAAATCTGAAATTTTTTGAGCAGCTTCTTGACACCATTTGAGGCCGACCCAAACTGGGCTTTGCCCTGTTTGGTTTCATCAAAATTGCCAAAAAAATCAGGAAAATAAAGAAAAAAAATGTCAACGTTTTTGCACGCTTTTCAGAGAACTTGCTGTATTTCTATAGACCACATCCCACCTCAGTTGTAGGTGCTAATTTTTGTGGTTACATCTTTTGTGATCCTTGTTCAGAGAAAAATATAAAAAAAATAGCAAAAAATAAAAAAGTTTGATTCCTACTAGTGCCTTTTGGGAAATTCCGGGAAAAATTCAGGAAAAAGGAAAATTCGGGTTATTTTGCCTGCATCGCAGCCCTCCTTACATCATCAGGCGAATACCTACTGCTATTAGTCACAGGAACCATCTTGTGATCGGTGTTGGAGTTTAGGGACGTTTTGCCCTAACTGCCGTATTGTGCCTTCCGGAAAACATAACTTGAGATACATTCGGTAAAACAGGCATAACTTTTCGCTCGTTTATCAGAAAAATCTGAAATTTTTTGAGCAGCTTCTTGACACCATTTGAGGCCGACCCAAACTGGGCTTTGCCCTGTTTGGTTTCATCAAAATTGCCAAAAAAAATCAGGAAAATAAAGAAAAAAAATGTCAACGTTTTTGCACGCTTTTCAGAGAACTTGCTGTATTTCTATAGACCACATCCCACCTCAGTTGTAGGTGCTAATTTTTGTGGTTACATCTTTTGTGATCCTTGTTCAGAGAAAAATATAAAAAAATAGCAAAAAATAAAAAAGTTTGATTCCTACTAGTGCCTTTTGGGAAATTCCGGGAAAAATTCAGGAAAAAGGAAAATTCGGGTTATTTTGCCTGCATCGCAGCCCTCCTTACATCATCAGGCGAATACCTACTGCTATTAGTCACAGGAACCATCTTGTGATCGGTGTTGGAGTTTAGGGACGTTTTGCCCTAACTGCCGTATTGTGCCTTCCGGAAAACATAACTTGAGATACATTCGGTAAAACAGGCATAACTTTTCGCTCGTTTATCAGAAAAATCTGAAATTTTTTGAGCAGCTTCTTGACACCATTTGAGGCCGACCCAAACTGGGCTTTGCCCTGTTTGGTTTCATCAAAATTGCCAAAAAAATCAGGAAAATAAAGAAAAAAAATGTCAACGTTTTTGCACGCTTTTCAGAGAACTTGCTGTATTTCTATAGACCACATCCCACCTCAGTTGTAGGTGCTAATTTTTGTGGTTACATCTTTTGTGATCCTTGTTCAGAGAAAAATATAAAAAAAATAGCAAAAAATAAAAAAGTTTGATTCCTACTAGTGCCTTTTGGGAAATTCCGGGAAAAATTCAGGAAAAAGGAAAATTCGGGTTATTTTGCCTGCATCGCAGCCCTCCTTACATCATCAGGCGAATACCTACTGCTATTAGTCACAGGAACCATCTTGTGATCGGTGTTGGAGTTTAGGGACGTTTTGCCCTAACTGCCGTATTGTGCCTTCCGGAAAACATAACTTGAGATACATTCGGTAAAACAGGCATAACTTTTCGCTCGTTTATCAGAAAAATCTGAAATTTTTTGAGCAGCTTCTTGACACCATTTGAGGCCGACCCAAACTGGGCTTTGCCCTGTTTGGTTTCATCAAAATTGCCAAAAAAAATCAGGAAAATAAAGAAAAAAAATGTCAACGTTTTTGCACGCTTTTCAGAGAACTTGCTGTATTTCTATAGACCACATCCCACCTCAGTTGTAGGTGCTAATTTTTGTGGTTACATCTTTTGTGATCCTTGTTCAGAGAAAAATATAAAAAAAATAGCAAAAAATAAAAAAGTTTGATTCCTACTAGTGCCTTTTGGGAAATTCCGGGAAAAATTCAGGAAAAAGGAAAATTCGGGTTATTTTGCCTGCATCGCAGCCCTCCTTACATCATCAGGCGAATACCTACTGCTATTAGTCACAGGAACCATCTTGTGATCGGTGTTGGAGTTTAGGGACGTTTTGCCCTAACTGCCGTATTGTGCCTTCCGGAAAACATAACTTGAGATACATTCGGTAAAACAGGCATAACTTTTCGCTCGTTTATCAGAAAAATCTGAAATTTTTTGAGCAGCTTCTTGACACCATTTGAGGCCGACCCAAACTGGGCTTTGCCCTGTTTGGTTTCATCAAAATTGCCAAAAAAAATCAGGAAAATAAAGAAAAAAAATGTCAACGTTTTTGCACGCTTTTCAGAGAACTTGCTGTATTTCTATAGACCACATCCCACCTCAGTTGTAGGTGCTAATTTTTGTGGTTACATCTTTTGTGATCCTTGTTCAGAGAAAAATATAAAAAAATAGCAAAAAATAAAAAAGTTTGATTCCTACTAGTGCCTTTTGGGAAATTCCGGGAAAAATTCAGGAAAAAGGAAAATTCGGGTTATTTTGCCTGCATCGCAGCCCTCCTTACATCATCAGGCGAATACCTACTGCTATTAGTCACAGGAACCATCTTGTGATCGGTGTTGGAGTTTAGGGACGTTTTGCCCTAACTGCCGTATTGTGCCTTCCGGAAAACATAACTTGAGATACATTCGGTAAAACAGGCATAACTTTTCGCTCGTTTATCAGAAAAATCTGAAATTTTTTGAGCAGCTTCTTGACACCATTTGAGGCCGACCCAAACTGGGCTTTGCCCTGTTTGGTTTCATCAAAATTGCCAAAAAAAATCAGGAAAATAAAGAAAAAAAATGTCAACGTTTTTGCACGCTTTTCAGAGAACTTGCTGTATTTCTATAGACCACATCCCACCTCAGTTGTAGGTGCTAATTTTTGTGGTTACATCTTTTGTGATCCTTGTTCAGAGAAAAATATAAAAAAAATAGCAAAAAATAAAAAAGTTTGATTCCTACTAGTGCCTTTTGGGAAATTCCGGGAAAAATTCAGGAAAAAGGAAAATTCGGGTTATTTTGCCTGCATCGCAGCCCTCCTTACATCATCAGGCGAATACCTACTGCTATTAGTCACAGGAACCATCTTGTGATCGGTGTTGGAGTTTAGGGACGTTTTGCCCTAACTGCCGTATTGTGCCTTCCGGAAAACATAACTTGAGATACATTCGGTAAAACAGGCATAACTTTTCGCTCGTTTATCAGAAAAATCTGAAATTTTTTGAGCAGCTTCTTGACACCATTTGAGGCCGACCCAAACTGGGCTTTGCCCTGTTTGGTTTCATCAAAATTGCCAAAAAAAATCAGGAAAATAAAGAAAAAAAATGTCAACGTTTTTGCACGCTTTTCAGAGAACTTGCTGTATTTCTATAGACCACATCCCACCTCAGTTGTAGGTGCTAATTTTTGTGGTTACATCTTTTGTGATCCTTGTTCAGAGAAAAATATAAAAAAAATAGCAAAAAATAAAAAAGTTTGATTCCTACTAGTGCCTTTTGGGAAATTCCGGGAAAAATTCAGGAAAAAGGAAAATTCGGGTTATTTTGCCTGCATCGCAGCCCTCCTTACATCATCAGGCGAATACCTACTGCTATTAGTCACAGGAACCATCTTGTGATCGGTGTTGGAGTTTAGGGACGTTTTGCCCTAACTGCCGTATTGTGCCTTCCGGAAAACATAACTTGAGATACATTCGGTAAAACAGGCATAACTTTTCGCTCGTTTATCAGAAAAATCTGAAATTTTTTGAGCAGCTTCTTGACACCATTTGAGGCCGACCCAAACTGGGCTCTGCCCTGTTTGGTTTCATCAAAATTGCCAAAAAAAATCAGGAAAATAAAGAAAAAAAATGTCAACGTTTTTGCACGCTTTTCAGAGAACTTGCTGTATTTCTATAGACCACATCCCACCTCAGTTGTAGGTGCTAATTTTTGTGGTTACATCTTTTGTGATCCTTGTTCAGAGAAAAATATAAAAAAATAGCAAAAAATAAAAAAGTTTGATTCCTACTAGTGCCTTTTGGGAAATTCCGGGAAAAATTCAGGAAAAAGGAAAATTCGGGTTATTTTGCCTGCATCGCAGCCCTCCTTACATCATCAGGCGAATACCTACTGCTATTAGTCACAGGAACCATCTTGTGATCGGTGTTGGAGTTTAGGGACGTTTTGCCCTAACTGCCGTATTGTGCCTTCCGGAAAACATAACTTGAGATACATTCGGTAAAACAGGCATAACTTTTCGCTCGTTTATCAGAAAAATCTGAAATTTTTTGAGCAGCTTCTTGACACCATTTGAGGCCGACCCAAACTGGGCTCTGCCCTGTTTGGTTTCATCAAAATTGCCAAAAAAAATCAGGAAAATAAAGAAAAAAAATGTCAACGTTTTTGCACGCTTTTCAGAGAACTTGCTGTATTTCTATAGACCACATCCCACCTCAGTTGTAGGTGCTAATTTTTGTGGTTACATCTTTTGTGATCCTTGTTCAGAGAAAAATATAAAAAAAATAGCAAAAAATAAAAAAGTTTGATTCCTACTAGTGCCTTTTGGGAAATTCCGGGAAAAATTCAGGAAAAAGGAAAATTCGGGTTATTTTGCCTGCATCGCAGCCCTCCTTACATCATCAGGCGAATACCTACTGCTATTAGTCACAGGAACCATCTTGTGATCGGTGTTGGAGTTTAGGGACGTTTTGCCCTAACTGCCGTATTGTGCCTTCCGGAAAACATAACTTGAGATACATTCGGTAAAACAGGCATAACTTTTCGCTCGTTTATCAGAAAAATCTGAAATTTTTTGAGCAGCTTCTTGACACCATTTGAGGCCGACCCAAACTGGGCTTTGCCCTGTTTGGTTTCATCAAAATTGCCAAAAAAAATCAGGAAAATAAAGAAAAAAAATGTCAACGTTTTTGCACGCTTTTCAGAGAACTTGCTGTATTTCTATAGACCACATCCCACCTCAGTTGTAGGTGCTAATTTTTGTGGTTACATCTTTTGTGATCCTTGTTCAGAGAAAAATATAAAAAAAATAGCAAAAAATAAAAAAGTTTGATTCCTACTAGTGCCTTTTGGGAAATTCCGGGAAAAATTCAGGAAAAAGGAAAATTCGGGTTATTTTGCCTGCATCGCAGCCCTCCTTACATCATCAGGCGAATACCTACTGCTATTAGTCACAGGAACCATCTTGTGATCGGTGTTGGAGTTTAGGGACGTTTTGCCCTAACTGCCGTATTGTGCCTTCCGGAAAACATAACTTGAGATACATTCGGTAAAACAGGCATAACTTTTCGCTCGTTTATCAGAAAAATCTGAAATTTTTTGAGCAGCTTCTTGACACCATTTGAGGCCGACCCCTGTTTGGTTTCATCAAAATTGCCAAAAAAATCAGGAAAATAAAGAAAAAAAATGTCAACGTTTTTGCACGCTTTTCAGAGAACTTGCTGTATTTCTATAGACCACATCCCACCTCAGTTGTAGGTGCTAATTTTTGTGGTTACATCTTTTGTGATCCTTGTTCAGAGAAAAATATAAAAAAAATAGCAAAAAATAAAAAAGTTTGATTCCTACTAGTGCCTTTTGGGAAATTCCGGGAAAAATTCAGGAAAAAGGAAAATTCGGGTTATTTTGCCTGCATCGCAGCCCTCCTTACATCATCAGGCGAATACCTACTGCTATTAGTCACAGGAACCATCTTGTGATCGGTGTTGGAGTTTAGGGACGTTTTGCCCTAACTGCCGTATTGTGCCTTCCGGAAAACATAACTTGAGATACATTCGGTAAAACAGGCATAACTTTTCGCTCGTTTATCAGAAAAATCTGAAATTTTTTGAGCAGCTTCTTGACACCATTTGAGGCCGACCCAAACTGGGCTCTGCCCTGTTTGGTTTCATCAAAATTGCCAAAAAAAATCAGGAAAATAAAGAAAAAAAATGTCAACGTTTTTGCACGCTTTTCAGAGAACTTGCTGTATTTCTATAGACCACATCCCACCTCAGTTGTAGGTGCTAATTTTTGTGGTTACATCTTTTGTGATCCTTGTTCAGAGAAAAATATAAAAAAAATAGCAAAAAATAAAAAAGTTTGATTCCTACTAGTGCCTTTTGGGAAATTCCGGGAAAAATTCAGGAAAAAGGAAAATTCGGGTTATTTTGCCTGCATCGCAGCCCTCCTTACATCATCAGGCGAATACCTACTGCTATTAGTCACAGGAACCATCTTGTGATCGGTGTTGGAGTTTAGGGACGTTTTGCCCTAACTGCCGTATTGTGCCTTCCGGAAAACATAACTTGAGATACATTCGGTAAAACAGGCATAACTTTTCGCTCGTTTATCAGAAAAATCTGAAATTTTTTGAGCAGCTTCTTGACACCATTTGAGGCCGACCCAAACTGGGCTTTGCCCTGTTTGGTTTCATCAAAATTGCCAAAAAAATCAGGAAAATAAAGAAAAAAAATGTCAACGTTTTTGCACGCTTTTCAGAGAACTTGCTGTATTTCTATAGACCACATCCCACCTCAGTTGTAGGTGCTAATTTTTGTGGTTACATCTTTTGTGATCCTTGTTCAGAGAAAAATATAAAAAAAATAGCAAAAAATAAAAAAGTTTGATTCCTACTAGTGCCTTTTGGGAAATTCCGGGAAAAATTCAGGAAAAAGGAAAATTCGGGTTATTTTGCCTGCATCGCAGCCCTCCTTACATCATCAGGCGAATACCTACTGCTATTAGTCACAGGAACCATCTTGTGATCGGTGTTGGAGTTTAGGGACGTTTTGCCCTAACTGCCGTATTGTGCCTTCCGGAAAACATAACTTGAGATACATTCGGTAAAACAGGCATAACTTTTCGCTCGTTTATCAGAAAAATCTGAAATTTTTTGAGCAGCTTCTTGACACCATTTGAGGCCGACCCAAACTGGGCTCTGCCCTGTTTGGTTTCATCAAAATTGCCAAAAAAAATCAGGAAAATAAAGAAAAAAAATGTCAACGTTTTTGCACGCTTTTCAGAGAACTTGCTGTATTTCTATAGACCACATCCCACCTCAGTTGTAGGTGCTAATTTTTGTGGTTACATCTTTTGTGATCCTTGTTCAGAGAAAAATATAAAAAAAATAGCAAAAAATAAAAAAGTTTGATTCCTACTAGTGCCTTTTGGGAAATTCCGGGAAAAATTCAGGAAAAAGGAAAATTCGGGTTATTTTGCCTGCATCGCAGCCCTCCTTACATCATCAGGCGAATACCTACTGCTATTAGTCACAGGAACCATCTTGTGATCGGTGTTGGAGTTTAGGGACGTTTTGCCCTAACTGCCGTATTGTGCCTTCCGGAAAACATAACTTGAGATACATTCGGTAAAACAGGCATAACTTTTCGCTCGTTTATCAGAAAAATCTGAAATTTTTTGAGCAGCTTCTTGACACCATTTGAGGCCGACCCAAACATTCATCAAAATTGCCAAAAAAAATCAGGAAAATAAAGAAAAAAATGTCAACGTTTTTGCACGCTTTTCAGAGAACTTGCTGTATTTCTATAGACCACATCCCACCTCAGTTGTAGGTGCTAATTTTTGTGGTTACATCTTTTGTGATCCTTGTTCAGAGAAAAATAAAAAAAATAGCAAAAAATAAAAAAGTTTGATTCCTACTAGTGCCTTTTGGGAAATTCCGGGAAAAATTCAGGAAAAAGGAAAATTCGGGTTATTTTGCCTGCATCGCAGCCCTCCTTACATCATCAGGCGAATACCTACTGCTATTAGTCACAGGAACCATCTTGTGATCGGTGTTGGAGTTTAGGGACGTTTTGCCCTAACTGCCGTATTGTGCCTTCCGGAAAACATAACTTGAGATACATTCGGTAAAACAGGCATAACTTTTCGCTCGTTTATCAGAAAAATCTGAAATTTTTTGAGCAGCTTCTTGACACCATTTGAGGCCGACCCAAACTGGGCTCTGCCCTGTTTGGTTTCATCAAAATTGCCAAAAAAATCAGGAAAATAAAGAAAAAAAATGTCAACGTTTTTGCACGCTTTTCAGAGAACTTGCTGTATTTCTATAGACCACATCCCACCTCAGTTGTAGGTGCTAATTTTTGTGGTTACATCTTTTGTGATCCTTGTTCAGAGAAAAATATAAAAAAAATAGCAAAAAATAAAAAAGTTTGATTCCTACTAGTGCCTTTTGGGAAATTCCGGGAAAAATTCAGGAAAAAGGAAAATTCGGGTTATTTTGCCTGCATCGCAGCCCTCCTTACATCATCAGGCGAATACCTACTGCTATTAGTCACAGGAACCATCTTGTGATCGGTGTTGGAGTTTAGGGACGTTTTGCCCTAACTGCCGTATTGTGCCTTCCGGAAAACATAACTTGAGATACATTCGGTAAAACAGGCATAACTTTTCGCTCGTTTATCAGAAAAATCTGAAATTTTTTGAGCAGCTTCTTGACACCATTTGAGGCCGACCCCTGTTTGGTTTCATCAAAATTGCCAAAAAAAATCAGGAAAATAAAGAAAAAAAATGTCAACGTTTTTGCACGCTTTTCAGAGAACTTGCTGTATTTCTATAGACCACATCCCACCTCAGTTGTAGGTGCTAATTTTTGTGGTTACATCTTTTGTGATCCTTGTTCAGAGAAAAATATAAAAAAAATAGCAAAAAATAAAAAAGTTTGATTCCTACTAGTGCCTTTTGGGAAATTCCGGGAAAAATTCAGGAAAAAGGAAAATTCGGGTTATTTTGCCTGCATCGCAGCCCTCCTTACATCATCAGGCGAATACCTACTGCTATTAGTCACAGGAACCATCTTGTGATCGGTGTTGGAGTTTAGGGACGTTTTGCCCTAACTGCCGTATTGTGCCTTCCGGAAAACATAACTTGAGATACATTCGGTAAAACAGGCATAACTTTTCGCTCGTTTATCAGAAAAATCTGAAATTTTTTGAGCAGCTTCTTGACACCATTTGAGGCCGACCCAAACTGGGCTCTGCCCTGTTTGGTTTCATCAAAATTGCCAAAAAAAATCAGGAAAATAAAGAAAAAAAATGTCAACGTTTTTGCACGCTTTTCAGAGAACTTGCTGTATTTCTATAGACCACATCCCACCTCAGTTGTAGGTGCTAATTTTTGTGGTTACATCTTTTGTGATCCTTGTTCAGAGAAAAATATAAAAAAAATAGCAAAAAATAAAAAAGTTTGATTCCTACTAGTGCCTTTTGGGAAATTCCGGGAAAAATTCAGGAAAAAGGAAAATTCGGGTTATTTTGCCTGCATCGCAGCCCTCCTTACATCATCAGGCGAATACCTACTGCTATTAGTCACAGGAACCATCTTGTGATCGGTGTTGGAGTTTAGGGACGTTTTGCCCTAACTGCCGTATTGTGCCTTCCGGAAAACATAACTTGAGATACATTCGGTAAAACAGGCATAACTTTTCGCTCGTTTATCAGAAAAATCTGAAATTTTTTGAGCAGCTTCTTGACACCATTTGAGGCCGACCCAAACTGGGCTCTGCCCTGTTTGGTTTCATCAAAATTGCCAAAAAAAATCAGGAAAATAAAGAAAAAAAATGTCAACGTTTTTGCACGCTTTTCAGAGAACTTGCTGTATTTCTATAGACCACATCCCACCTCAGTTGTAGGTGCTAATTTTTGTGGTTACATCTTTTGTGATCCTTGTTCAGAGAAAAATATAAAAAAATAGCAAAAAATAAAAAAGTTTGATTCCTACTAGTGCCTTTTGGGAAATTCCGGGAAAAATTCAGGAAAAAGGAAAATTCGGGTTATTTTGCCTGCATCGCAGCCCTCCTTACATCATCAGGCGAATACCTACTGCTATTAGTCACAGGAACCATCTTGTGATCGGTGTTGGAGTTTAGGGACGTTTTGCCCTAACTGCCGTATTGTGCCTTCCGGAAAACATAACTTGAGATACATTCGGTAAAACAGGCATAACTTTTCGCTCGTTTATCAGAAAAATCTGAAATTTTTTGAGCAGCTTCTTGACACCATTTGAGGCCGACCCAAACTGGGCTTTGCCCTGTTTGGTTTCATCAAAATTGCCAAAAAAAATCAGGAAAATAAAGAAAAAAAATGTCAACGTTTTTGCACGCTTTTCAGAGAACTTGCTGTATTTCTATAGACCACATCCCACCTCAGTTGTAGGTGCTAATTTTTGTGGTTACATCTTTTGTGATCCTTGTTCAGAGAAAAATATAAAAAAAATAGCAAAAAATAAAAAAGTTTGATTCCTACTAGTGCCTTTTGGGAAATTCCGGGAAAAATTCAGGAAAAAGGAAAATTCGGGTTATTTTGCCTGCATCGCAGCCCTCCTTACATCATCAGGCGAATACCTACTGCTATTAGTCACAGGAACCATCTTGTGATCGGTGTTGGAGTTTAGGGACGTTTTGCCCTAACTGCCGTATTGTGCCTTCCGGAAAACATAACTTGAGATACATTCGGTAAAACAGGCATAACTTTTCGCTCGTTTATCAGAAAAATCTGAAATTTTTTGAGCAGCTTCTTGACACCATTTGAGGCCGACCCAAACTGGGCTTTGCCCTGTTTGGTTTCATCAAAATTGCCAAAAAAATCAGGAAAATAAAGAAAAAAAATGTCAACGTTTTTGCACGCTTTTCAGAGAACTTGCTGTATTTCTATAGACCACATCCCACCTCAGTTGTAGGTGCTAATTTTTGTGGTTACATCTTTTGTGATCCTTGTTCAGAGAAAAATATAAAAAAAATAGCAAAAAATAAAAAAGTTTGATTCCTACTAGTGCCTTTTGGGAAATTCCGGGAAAAATTCAGGAAAAAGGAAAATTCGGGTTATTTTGCCTGCATCGCAGCCCTCCTTACATCATCAGGCGAATACCTACTGCTATTAGTCACAGGAACCATCTTGTGATCGGTGTTGGAGTTTAGGGACGTTTTGCCCTAACTGCCGTATTGTGCCTTCCGGAAAACATAACTTGAGATACATTCGGTAAAACAGGCATAACTTTTCGCTCGTTTATCAGAAAAATCTGAAATTTTTTGAGCAGCTTCTTGACACCATTTGAGGCCGACCCAAACTGGGCTTTGCCCTGTTTGGTTTCATCAAAATTGCCAAAAAAAATCAGGAAAATAAAGAAAAAAAATGTCAACGTTTTTGCACGCTTTTCAGAGAACTTGCTGTATTTCTATAGACCACATCCCACCTCAGTTGTAGGTGCTAATTTTTGTGGTTACATCTTTTGTGATCCTTGTTCAGAGAAAAATATAAAAAAAATAGCAAAAAATAAAAAAGTTTGATTCCTACTAGTGCCTTTTGGGAAATTCCGGGAAAAATTCAGGAAAAAGGAAAATTCGGGTTATTTTGCCTGCATCGCAGCCCTCCTTACATCATCAGGCGAATACCTACTGCTATTAGTCACAGGAACCATCTTGTGATCGGTGTTGGAGTTTAGGGACGTTTTGCCCTAACTGCCGTATTGTGCCTTCCGGAAAACATAACTTGAGATACATTCGGTAAAACAGGCATAACTTTTCGCTCGTTTATCAGAAAAATCTGAAATTTTTTGAGCAGCTTCTTGACACCATTTGAGGCCGACCCAAACTGGGCTTTGCCCTGTTTGGTTTCATCAAAATTGCCAAAAAAATCAGGAAAATAAAGAAAAAAAATGTCAACGTTTTTGCACGCTTTTCAGAGAACTTGCTGTATTTCTATAGACCACATCCCACCTCAGTTGTAGGTGCTAATTTTTGTGGTTACATCTTTTGTGATCCTTGTTCAGAGAAAAATATAAAAAAAATAGCAAAAAATAAAAAAGTTTGATTCCTACTAGTGCCTTTTGGGAAATTCCGGGAAAAATTCAGGAAAAAGGAAAATTCGGGTTATTTTGCCTGCATCGCAGCCCTCCTTACATCATCAGGCGAATACCTACTGCTATTAGTCACAGGAACCATCTTGTGATCGGTGTTGGAGTTTAGGGACGTTTTGCCCTAACTGCCGTATTGTGCCTTCCGGAAAACATAACTTGAGATACATTCGGTAAAACAGGCATAACTTTTCGCTCGTTTATCAGAAAAATCTGAAATTTTTTGAGCAGCTTCTTGACACCATTTGAGGCCGACCCAAACTGGGCTTTGCCCTGTTTGGTTTCATCAAAATTGCCAAAAAAAATCAGGAAAATAAAGAAAAAAAATGTCAACGTTTTTGCACGCTTTTCAGAGAACTTGCTGTATTTCTATAGACCACATCCCACCTCAGTTGTAGGTGCTAATTTTTGTGGTTACATCTTTTGTGATCCTTGTTCAGAGAAAAATATAAAAAAATAGCAAAAAATAAAAAAGTTTGATTCCTACTAGTGCCTTTTGGGAAATTCCGGGAAAAATTCAGGAAAAAGGAAAATTCGGGTTATTTTGCCTGCATCGCAGCCCTCCTTACATCATCAGGCGAATACCTACTGCTATTAGTCACAGGAACCATCTTGTGATCGGTGTTGGAGTTTAGGGACGTTTTGCCCTAACTGCCGTATTGTGCCTTCCGGAAAACATAACTTGAGATACATTCGGTAAAACAGGCATAACTTTTCGCTCGTTTATCAGAAAAATCTGAAATTTTTTGAGCAGCTTCTTGACACCATTTGAGGCCGACCCAAACTGGGCTTTGCCCTGTTTGGTTTCATCAAAATTGCCAAAAAAATCAGGAAAATAAAGAAAAAAAATGTCAACGTTTTTGCACGCTTTTCAGAGAACTTGCTGTATTTCTATAGACCACATCCCACCTCAGTTGTAGGTGCTAATTTTTGTGGTTACATCTTTTGTGATCCTTGTTCAGAGAAAAATATAAAAAAAATAGCAAAAAATAAAAAAGTTTGATTCCTACTAGTGCCTTTTGGGAAATTCCGGGAAAAATTCAGGAAAAAGGAAAATTCGGGTTATTTTGCCTGCATCGCAGCCCTCCTTACATCATCAGGCGAATACCTACTGCTATTAGTCACAGGAACCATCTTGTGATCGGTGTTGGAGTTTAGGGACGTTTTGCCCTAACTGCCGTATTGTGCCTTCCGGAAAACATAACTTGAGATACATTCGGTAAAACAGGCATAACTTTTCGCTCGTTTATCAGAAAAATCTGAAATTTTTTGAGCAGCTTCTTGACACCATTTGAGGCCGACCCAAACTGGGCTTTGCCCTGTTTGGTTTCATCAAAATTGCCAAAAAAAATCAGGAAAATAAAGAAAAAAAATGTCAACGTTTTTGCACGCTTTTCAGAGAACTTGCTGTATTTCTATAGACCACATCCCACCTCAGTTGTAGGTGCTAATTTTTGTGGTTACATCTTTTGTGATCCTTGTTCAGAGAAAAATATAAAAAAAATAGCAAAAAATAAAAAAGTTTGATTCCTACTAGTGCCTTTTGGGAAATTCCGGGAAAAATTCAGGAAAAAGGAAAATTCGGGTTATTTTGCCTGCATCGCAGCCCTCCTTACATCATCAGGCGAATACCTACTGCTATTAGTCACAGGAACCATCTTGTGATCGGTGTTGGAGTTTAGGGACGTTTTGCCCTAACTGCCGTATTGTGCCTTCCGGAAAACATAACTTGAGATACATTCGGTAAAACAGGCATAACTTTTCGCTCGTTTATCAGAAAAATCTGAAATTTTTTGAGCAGCTTCTTGACACCATTTGAGGCCGACCCAAACTGGGCTTTGCCCTGTTTGGTTTCATCAAAATTGCCAAAAAAATCAGGAAAATAAAGAAAAAAAATGTCAACGTTTTTGCACGCTTTTCAGAGAACTTGCTGTATTTCTATAGACCACATCCCACCTCAGTTGTAGGTGCTAATTTTTGTGGTTACATCTTTTGTGATCCTTGTTCAGAGAAAAATATAAAAAAAATAGCAAAAAATAAAAAAGTTTGATTCCTACTAGTGCCTTTTGGGAAATTCCGGGAAAAATTCAGGAAAAAGGAAAATTCGGGTTATTTTGCCTGCATCGCAGCCCTCCTTACATCATCAGGCGAATACCTACTGCTATTAGTCACAGGAACCATCTTGTGATCGGTGTTGGAGTTTAGGGACGTTTTGCCCTAACTGCCGTATTGTGCCTTCCGGAAAACATAACTTGAGATACATTCGGTAAAACAGGCATAACTTTTCGCTCGTTTATCAGAAAAATCTGAAATTTTTTGAGCAGCTTCTTGACACCATTTGAGGCCGACCCAAACTGGGCTTTGCCCTGTTTGGTTTCATCAAAATTGCCAAAAAAAATCAGGAAAATAAAGAAAAAAAATGTCAACGTTTTTGCACGCTTTTCAGAGAACTTGCTGTATTTCTATAGACCACATCCCACCTCAGTTGTAGGTGCTAATTTTTGTGGTTACATCTTTTGTGATCCTTGTTCAGAGAAAAATATAAAAAAAATAGCAAAAAATAAAAAAGTTTGATTCCTACTAGTGCCTTTTGGGAAATTCCGGGAAAAATTCAGGAAAAAGGAAAATTCGGGTTATTTTGCCTGCATCGCAGCCCTCCTTACATCATCAGGCGAATACCTACTGCTATTAGTCACAGGAACCATCTTGTGATCGGTGTTGGAGTTTAGGGACGTTTTGCCCTAACTGCCGTATTGTGCCTTCCGGAAAACATAACTTGAGATACATTCGGTAAAACAGGCATAACTTTTCGCTCGTTTATCAGAAAAATCTGAAATTTTTTGAGCAGCTTCTTGACACCATTTGAGGCCGACCCAAACTGGGCTTTGCCCTGTTTGGTTTCATCAAAATTGCCAAAAAAAATCAGGAAAATAAAGAAAAAAAATGTCAACGTTTTTGCACGCTTTTCAGAGAACTTGCTGTATTTCTATAGACCACATCCCACCTCAGTTGTAGGTGCTAATTTTTGTGGTTACATCTTTTGTGATCCTTGTTCAGAGAAAAATATAAAAAAAATAGCAAAAAATAAAAAAGTTTGATTCCTACTAGTGCCTTTTGGGAAATTCCGGGAAAAATTCAGGAAAAAGGAAAATTCGGGTTATTTTGCCTGCATCGCAGCCCTCCTTACATCATCAGGCGAATACCTACTGCTATTAGTCACAGGAACCATCTTGTGATCGGTGTTGGAGTTTAGGGACGTTTTGCCCTAACTGCCGTATTGTGCCTTCCGGAAAACATAACTTGAGATACATTCGGTAAAACAGGCATAACTTTTCGCTCGTTTATCAGAAAAATCTGAAATTTTTTGAGCAGCTTCTTGACACCATTTGAGGCCGACCCCTGTTTGGTTTCATCAAAATTGCCAAAAAAATCAGGAAAATAAAGAAAAAAAATGTCAACGTTTTTGCACGCTTTTCAGAGAACTTGCTGTATTTCTATAGACCACATCCCACCTCAGTTGTAGGTGCTAATTTTTGTGGTTACATCTTTTGTGATCCTTGTTCAGAGAAAAATATAAAAAAAATAGCAAAAAATAAAAAAGTTTGATTCCTACTAGTGCCTTTTGGGAAATTCCGGGAAAAATTCAGGAAAAAGGAAAATTCGGGTTATTTTGCCTGCATCGCAGCCCTCCTTACATCATCAGGCGAATACCTACTGCTATTAGTCACAGGAACCATCTTGTGATCGGTGTTGGAGTTTAGGGACGTTTTGCCCTAACTGCCGTATTGTGCCTTCCGGAAAACATAACTTGAGATACATTCGGTAAAACAGGCATAACTTTTCGCTCGTTTATCAGAAAAATCTGAAATTTTTTGAGCAGCTTCTTGACACCATTTGAGGCCGACCCAAACTGGGCTTTGCCCTGTTTGGTTTCATCAAAATTGCCAAAAAAAATCAGGAAAATAAAGAAAAAAAATGTCAACGTTTTTGCACGCTTTTCAGAGAACTTGCTGTATTTCTATAGACCACATCCCACCTCAGTTGTAGGTGCTAATTTTTGTGGTTACATCTTTTGTGATCCTTGTTCAGAGAAAAATATAAAAAAAATAGCAAAAAATAAAAAAGTTTGATTCCTACTAGTGCCTTTTGGGAAATTCCGGGAAAAATTCAGGAAAAAGGAAAATTCGGGTTATTTTGCCTGCATCGCAGCCCTCCTTACATCATCAGGCGAATACCTACTGCTATTAGTCACAGGAACCATCTTGTGATCGGTGTTGGAGTTTAGGGACGTTTTGCCCTAACTGCCGTATTGTGCCTTCCGGAAAACATAACTTGAGATACATTCGGTAAAACAGGCATAACTTTTCGCTCGTTTATCAGAAAAATCTGAAATTTTTTGAGCAGCTTCTTGACACCATTTGAGGCCGACCCAAACTGGGCTTTGCCCTGTTTGGTTTCATCAAAATTGCCAAAAAAATCAGGAAAATAAAGAAAAAAAATGTCAACGTTTTTGCACGCTTTTCAGAGAACTTGCTGTATTTCTATAGACCACATCCCACCTCAGTTGTAGGTGCTAATTTTTGTGGTTACATCTTTTGTGATCCTTGTTCAGAGAAAAATATAAAAAAAATAGCAAAAAATAAAAAAGTTTGATTCCTACTAGTGCCTTTTGGGAAATTCCGGGAAAAATTCAGGAAAAAGGAAAATTCGGGTTATTTTGCCTGCATCGCAGCCCTCCTTACATCATCAGGCGAATACCTACTGCTATTAGTCACAGGAACCATCTTGTGATCGGTGTTGGAGTTTAGGGACGTTTTGCCCTAACTGCCGTATTGTGCCTTCCGGAAAACATAACTTGAGATACATTCGGTAAAACAGGCATAACTTTTCGCTCGTTTATCAGAAAAATCTGAAATTTTTTGAGCAGCTTCTTGACACCATTTGAGGCCGACCCAAACTGGGCTTTGCCCTGTTTGGTTTCATCAAAATTGCCAAAAAAAATCAGGAAAATAAAGAAAAAAAATGTCAACGTTTTTGCACGCTTTTCAGAGAACTTGCTGTATTTCTATAGACCACATCCCACCTCAGTTGTAGGTGCTAATTTTTGTGGTTACATCTTTTGTGATCCTTGTTCAGAGAAAAATATAAAAAAAATAGCAAAAAATAAAAAAGTTTGATTCCTACTAGTGCCTTTTGGGAAATTCCGGGAAAAATTCAGGAAAAAGGAAAATTCGGGTTATTTTGCCTGCATCGCAGCCCTCCTTACATCATCAGGCGAATACCTACTGCTATTAGTCACAGGAACCATCTTGTGATCGGTGTTGGAGTTTAGGGACGTTTTGCCCTAACTGCCGTATTGTGCCTTCCGGAAAACATAACTTGAGATACATTCGGTAAAACAGGCATAACTTTTCGCTCGTTTATCAGAAAAATCTGAAATTTTTTGAGCAGCTTCTTGACACCATTTGAGGCCGACCCAAACTGGGCTTTGCCCTGTTTGGTTTCATCAAAATTGCCAAAAAAAATCAGGAAAATAAAGAAAAAAAATGTCAACGTTTTTGCACGCTTTTCAGAGAACTTGCTGTATTTCTATAGACCACATCCCACCTCAGTTGTAGGTGCTAATTTTTGTGGTTACATCTTTTGTGATCCTTGTTCAGAGAAAAATATAAAAAAAATAGCAAAAAATAAAAAAGTTTGATTCCTACTAGTGCCTTTTGGGAAATTCCGGGAAAAATTCAGGAAAAAGGAAAATTCGGGTTATTTTGCCTGCATCGCAGCCCTCCTTACATCATCAGGCGAATACCTACTGCTATTAGTCACAGGAACCATCTTGTGATCGGTGTTGGAGTTTAGGGACGTTTTGCCCTAACTGCCGTATTGTGCCTTCCGGAAAACATAACTTGAGATACATTCGGTAAAACAGGCATAACTTTTCGCTCGTTTATCAGAAAAATCTGAAATTTTTTGAGCAGCTTCTTGACACCATTTGAGGCCGACCCAAACTGGGCTTTGCCCTGTTTGGTTTCATCAAAATTGCCAAAAAAAATCAGGAAAATAAAGAAAAAAAATGTCAACGTTTTTGCACGCTTTTCAGAGAACTTGCTGTATTTCTATAGACCACATCCCACCTCAGTTGTAGGTGCTAATTTTTGTGGTTACATCTTTTGTGATCCTTGTTCAGAGAAAAATATAAAAAAAATAGCAAAAAATAAAAAAGTTTGATTCCTACTAGTGCCTTTTGGGAAATTCCGGGAAAAATTCAGGAAAAAGGAAAATTCGGGTTATTTTGCCTGCATCGCAGCCCTCCTTACATCATCAGGCGAATACCTACTGCTATTAGTCACAGGAACCATCTTGTGATCGGTGTTGGAGTTTAGGGACGTTTTGCCCTAACTGCCGTATTGTGCCTTCCGGAAAACATAACTTGAGATACATTCGGTAAAACAGGCATAACTTTTCGCTCGTTTATCAGAAAAATCTGAAATTTTTTGAGCAGCTTCTTGACACCATTTGAGGCCGACCCAAACTGGGCTTTGCCCTGTTTGGTTTCATCAAAATTGCCAAAAAAATCAGGAAAATAAAGAAAAAAAATGTCAACGTTTTTGCACGCTTTTCAGAGAACTTGCTGTATTTCTATAGACCACATCCCACCTCAGTTGTAGGTGCTAATTTTTGTGGTTACATCTTTTGTGATCCTTGTTCAGAGAAAAATATAAAAAAAATAGCAAAAAATAAAAAAGTTTGATTCCTACTAGTGCCTTTTGGGAAATTCCGGGAAAAATTCAGGAAAAAGGAAAATTCGGGTTATTTTGCCTGCATCGCAGCCCTCCTTACATCATCAGGCGAATACCTACTGCTATTAGTCACAGGAACCATCTTGTGATCGGTGTTGGAGTTTAGGGACGTTTTGCCCTAACTGCCGTATTGTGCCTTCCGGAAAACATAACTTGAGATACATTCGGTAAAACAGGCATAACTTTTCGCTCGTTTATCAGAAAAATCTGAAATTTTTTGAGCAGCTTCTTGACACCATTTGAGGCCGACCCAAACTGGGCTTTGCCCTGTTTGGTTTCATCAAAATTGCCAAAAAAAATCAGGAAAATAAAGAAAAAAAATGTCAACGTTTTTGCACGCTTTTCAGAGAACTTGCTGTATTTCTATAGACCACATCCCACCTCAGTTGTAGGTGCTAATTTTTGTGGTTACATCTTTTGTGATCCTTGTTCAGAGAAAAATATAAAAAAAATAGCAAAAAATAAAAAAGTTTGATTCCTACTAGTGCCTTTTGGGAAATTCCGGGAAAAATTCAGGAAAAAGGAAAATTCGGGTTATTTTGCCTGCATCGCAGCCCTCCTTACATCATCAGGCGAATACCTACTGCTATTAGTCACAGGAACCATCTTGTGATCGGTGTTGGAGTTTAGGGACGTTTTGCCCTAACTGCCGTATTGTGCCTTCCGGAAAACATAACTTGAGATACATTCGGTAAAACAGGCATAACTTTTCGCTCGTTTATCAGAAAAATCTGAAATTTTTTGAGCAGCTTCTTGACACCATTTGAGGCCGACCCAAACTGGGCTTTGCCCTGTTTGGTTTCATCAAAATTGCCAAAAAAATCAGGAAAATAAAGAAAAAAAATGTCAACGTTTTTGCACGCTTTTCAGAGAACTTGCTGTATTTCTATAGACCACATCCCACCTCAGTTGTAGGTGCTAATTTTTGTGGTTACATCTTTTGTGATCCTTGTTCAGAGAAAAATATAAAAAAAATAGCAAAAAATAAAAAAGTTTGATTCCTACTAGTGCCTTTTGGGAAATTCCGGGAAAAATTCAGGAAAAAGGAAAATTCGGGTTATTTTGCCTGCATCGCAGCCCTCCTTACATCATCAGGCGAATACCTACTGCTATTAGTCACAGGAACCATCTTGTGATCGGTGTTGGAGTTTAGGGACGTTTTGCCCTAACTGCCGTATTGTGCCTTCCGGAAAACATAACTTGAGATACATTCGGTAAAACAGGCATAACTTTTCGCTCGTTTATCAGAAAAATCTGAAATTTTTTGAGCAGCTTCTTGACACCATTTGAGGCCGACCCAAACTGGGCTTTGCCCTGTTTGGTTTCATCAAAATTGCCAAAAAAAATCAGGAAAATAAAGAAAAAAAATGTCAACGTTTTTGCACGCTTTTCAGAGAACTTGCTGTATTTCTATAGACCACATCCCACCTCAGTTGTAGGTGCTAATTTTTGTGGTTACATCTTTTGTGATCCTTGTTCAGAGAAAAATATAAAAAAAATAGCAAAAAATAAAAAAGTTTGATTCCTACTAGTGCCTTTTGGGAAATTCCGGGAAAAATTCAGGAAAAAGGAAAATTCGGGTTATTTTGCCTGCATCGCAGCCCTCCTTACATCATCAGGCGAATACCTACTGCTATTAGTCACAGGAACCATCTTGTGATCGGTGTTGGAGTTTAGGGACGTTTTGCCCTAACTGCCGTATTGTGCCTTCCGGAAAACATAACTTGAGATACATTCGGTAAAACAGGCATAACTTTTCGCTCGTTTATCAGAAAAATCTGAAATTTTTTGAGCAGCTTCTTGACACCATTTGAGGCCGACCCAAACTGGGCTTTGCCCTGTTTGGTTTCATCAAAATTGCCAAAAAAATCAGGAAAATAAAGAAAAAAAATGTCAACGTTTTTGCACGCTTTTCAGAGAACTTGCTGTATTTCTATAGACCACATCCCACCTCAGTTGTAGGTGCTAATTTTTGTGGTTACATCTTTTGTGATCCTTGTTCAGAGAAAAATATAAAAAAAATAGCAAAAAATAAAAAAGTTTGATTCCTACTAGTGCCTTTTGGGAAATTCCGGGAAAAATTCAGGAAAAAGGAAAATTCGGGTTATTTTGCCTGCATCGCAGCCCTCCTTACATCATCAGGCGAATACCTACTGCTATTAGTCACAGGAACCATCTTGTGATCGGTGTTGGAGTTTAGGGACGTTTTGCCCTAACTGCCGTATTGTGCCTTCCGGAAAACATAACTTGAGATACATTCGGTAAAACAGGCATAACTTTTCGCTCGTTTATCAGAAAAATCTGAAATTTTTTGAGCAGCTTCTTGACACCATTTGAGGCCGACCCAAACTGGGCTTTGCCCTGTTTGGTTTCATCAAAATTGCCAAAAAAAATCAGGAAAATAAAGAAAAAAAATGTCAACGTTTTTGCACGCTTTTCAGAGAACTTGCTGTATTTCTATAGACCACATCCCACCTCAGTTGTAGGTGCTAATTTTTGTGGTTACATCTTTTGTGATCCTTGTTCAGAGAAAAATATAAAAAAAATAGCAAAAAATAAAAAAGTTTGATTCCTACTAGTGCCTTTTGGGAAATTCCGGGAAAAATTCAGGAAAAAGGAAAATTCGGGTTATTTTGCCTGCATCGCAGCCCTCCTTACATCATCAGGCGAATACCTACTGCTATTAGTCACAGGAACCATCTTGTGATCGGTGTTGGAGTTTAGGGACGTTTTGCCCTAACTGCCGTATTGTGCCTTCCGGAAAACATAACTTGAGATACATTCGGTAAAACAGGCATAACTTTTCGCTCGTTTATCAGAAAAATCTGAAATTTTTTGAGCAGCTTCTTGACACCATTTGAGGCCGACCCAAACTGGGCTTTGCCCTGTTTGGTTTCATCAAAATTGCCAAAAAAAATCAGGAAAATAAAGAAAAAAAATGTCAACGTTTTTGCACGCTTTTCAGAGAACTTGCTGTATTTCTATAGACCACATCCCACCTCAGTTGTAGGTGCTAATTTTTGTGGTTACATCTTTTGTGATCCTTGTTCAGAGAAAAATATAAAAAAAATAGCAAAAAATAAAAAAGTTTGATTCCTACTAGTGCCTTTTGGGAAATTCCGGGAAAAATTCAGGAAAAAGGAAAATTCGGGTTATTTTGCCTGCATCGCAGCCCTCCTTACATCATCAGGCGAATACCTACTGCTATTAGTCACAGGAACCATCTTGTGATCGGTGTTGGAGTTTAGGGACGTTTTGCCCTAACTGCCGTATTGTGCCTTCCGGAAAACATAACTTGAGATACATTCGGTAAAACAGGCATAACTTTTCGCTCGTTTATCAGAAAAATCTGAAATTTTTTGAGCAGCTTCTTGACACCATTTGAGGCCGACCCAAACTGGGCTTTGCCCTGTTTGGTTTCATCAAAATTGCCAAAAAAAATCAGGAAAATAAAGAAAAAAAATGTCAACGTTTTTGCACGCTTTTCAGAGAACTTGCTGTATTTCTATAGACCACATCCCACCTCAGTTGTAGGTGCTAATTTTTGTGGTTACATCTTTTGTGATCCTTGTTCAGAGAAAAATATAAAAAAAATAGCAAAAAATAAAAAAGTTTGATTCCTACTAGTGCCTTTTGGGAAATTCCGGGAAAAATTCAGGAAAAAGGAAAATTCGGGTTATTTTGCCTGCATCGCAGCCCTCCTTACATCATCAGGCGAATACCTACTGCTATTAGTCACAGGAACCATCTTGTGATCGGTGTTGGAGTTTAGGGACGTTTTGCCCTAACTGCCGTATTGTGCCTTCCGGAAAACATAACTTGAGATACATTCGGTAAAACAGGCATAACTTTTCGCTCGTTTATCAGAAAAATCTGAAATTTTTTGAGCAGCTTCTTGACACCATTTGAGGCCGACCCAAACTGGGCTTTGCCCTGTTTGGTTTCATCAAAATTGCCAAAAAAAATCAGGAAAATAAAGAAAAAAAATGTCAACGTTTTTGCACGCTTTTCAGAGAACTTGCTGTATTTCTATAGACCACATCCCACCTCAGTTGTAGGTGCTAATTTTTGTGGTTACATCTTTTGTGATCCTTGTTCAGAGAAAAATATAAAAAAAATAGCAAAAAATAAAAAAGTTTGATTCCTACTAGTGCCTTTTGGGAAATTCCGGGAAAAATTCAGGAAAAAGGAAAATTCGGGTTATTTTGCCTGCATCGCAGCCCTCCTTACATCATCAGGCGAATACCTACTGCTATTAGTCACAGGAACCATCTTGTGATCGGTGTTGGAGTTTAGGGACGTTTTGCCCTAACTGCCGTATTGTGCCTTCCGGAAAACATAACTTGAGATACATTCGGTAAAACAGGCATAACTTTTCGCTCGTTTATCAGAAAAATCTGAAATTTTTTGAGCAGCTTCTTGACACCATTTGAGGCCGACCCAAACTGGGCTTTGCCCTGTTTGGTTTCATCAAAATTGCCAAAAAAAATCAGGAAAATAAAGAAAAAAAATGTCAACGTTTTTGCACGCTTTTCAGAGAACTTGCTGTATTTCTATAGACCACATCCCACCTCAGTTGTAGGTGCTAATTTTTGTGGTTACATCTTTTGTGATCCTTGTTCAGAGAAAAATATAAAAAAAATAGCAAAAAATAAAAAAGTTTGATTCCTACTAGTGCCTTTTGGGAAATTCCGGGAAAAATTCAGGAAAAAGGAAAATTCGGGTTATTTTGCCTGCATCGCAGCCCTCCTTACATCATCAGGCGAATACCTACTGCTATTAGTCACAGGAACCATCTTGTGATCGGTGTTGGAGTTTAGGGACGTTTTGCCCTAACTGCCGTATTGTGCCTTCCGGAAAACATAACTTGAGATACATTCGGTAAAACAGGCATAACTTTTCGCTCGTTTATCAGAAAAATCTGAAATTTTTTGAGCAGCTTCTTGACACCATTTGAGGCCGACCCAAACTGGGCTTTGCCCTGTTTGGTTTCATCAAAATTGCCAAAAAAAATCAGGAAAATAAAGAAAAAAAATGTCAACGTTTTTGCACGCTTTTCAGAGAACTTGCTGTATTTCTATAGACCACATCCCACCTCAGTTGTAGGTGCTAATTTTTGTGGTTACATCTTTTGTGATCCTTGTTCAGAGAAAAATATAAAAAAAATAGCAAAAAATAAAAAAGTTTGATTCCTACTAGTGCCTTTTGGGAAATTCCGGGAAAAATTCAGGAAAAAGGAAAATTCGGGTTATTTTGCCTGCATCGCAGCCCTCCTTACATCATCAGGCGAATACCTACTGCTATTAGTCACAGGAACCATCTTGTGATCGGTGTTGGAGTTTAGGGACGTTTTGCCCTAACTGCCGTATTGTGCCTTCCGGAAAACATAACTTGAGATACATTCGGTAAAACAGGCATAACTTTTCGCTCGTTTATCAGAAAAATCTGAAATTTTTTGAGCAGCTTCTTGACACCATTTGAGGCCGACCCAAACTGGGCTTTGCCCTGTTTGGTTTCATCAAAATTGCCAAAAAAAATCAGGAAAATAAAGAAAAAAAATGTCAACGTTTTTGCACGCTTTTCAGAGAACTTGCTGTATTTCTATAGACCACATCCCACCTCAGTTGTAGGTGCTAATTTTTGTGGTTACATCTTTTGTGATCCTTGTTCAGAGAAAAATATAAAAAAAATAGCAAAAAATAAAAAAGTTTGATTCCTACTAGTGCCTTTTGGGAAATTCCGGGAAAAATTCAGGAAAAAGGAAAATTCGGGTTATTTTGCCTGCATCGCAGCCCTCCTTACATCATCAGGCGAATACCTACTGCTATTAGTCACAGGAACCATCTTGTGATCGGTGTTGGAGTTTAGGGACGTTTTGCCCTAACTGCCGTATTGTGCCTTCCGGAAAACATAACTTGAGATACATTCGGTAAAACAGGCATAACTTTTCGCTCGTTTATCAGAAAAATCTGAAATTTTTTGAGCAGCTTCTTGACACCATTTGAGGCCGACCCAAACTGGGCTTTGCCCTGTTTGGTTTCATCAAAATTGCCAAAAAAAATCAGGAAAATAAAGAAAAAAAATGTCAACGTTTTTGCACGCTTTTCAGAGAACTTGCTGTATTTCTATAGACCACATCCCACCTCAGTTGTAGGTGCTAATTTTTGTGGTTACATCTTTTGTGATCCTTGTTCAGAGAAAAATATAAAAAAAATAGCAAAAAATAAAAAAGTTTGATTCCTACTAGTGCCTTTTGGGAAATTCCGGGAAAAATTCAGGAAAAAGGAAAATTCGGGTTATTTTGCCTGCATCGCAGCCCTCCTTACATCATCAGGCGAATACCTACTGCTATTAGTCACAGGAACCATCTTGTGATCGGTGTTGGAGTTTAGGGACGTTTTGCCCTAACTGCCGTATTGTGCCTTCCGGAAAACATAACTTGAGATACATTCGGTAAAACAGGCATAACTTTTCGCTCGTTTATCAGAAAAATCTGAAATTTTTTGAGCAGCTTCTTGACACCATTTGAGGCCGACCCAAACTGGGCTTTGCCCTGTTTGGTTTCATCAAAATTGCCAAAAAAAATCAGGAAAATAAAGAAAAAAAATGTCAACGTTTTTGCACGCTTTTCAGAGAACTTGCTGTATTTCTATAGACCACATCCCACCTCAGTTGTAGGTGCTAATTTTTGTGGTTACATCTTTTGTGATCCTTGTTCAGAGAAAAATATAAAAAAAATAGCAAAAAATAAAAAAGTTTGATTCCTACTAGTGCCTTTTGGGAAATTCCGGGAAAAATTCAGGAAAAAGGAAAATTCGGGTTATTTTGCCTGCATCGCAGCCCTCCTTACATCATCAGGCGAATACCTACTGCTATTAGTCACAGGAACCATCTTGTGATCGGTGTTGGAGTTTAGGGACGTTTTGCCCTAACTGCCGTATTGTGCCTTCCGGAAAACATAACTTGAGATACATTCGGTAAAACAGGCATAACTTTTCGCTCGTTTATCAGAAAAATCTGAAATTTTTTGAGCAGCTTCTTGACACCATTTGAGGCCGACCCAAACTGGGCTTTGCCCTGTTTGGTTTCATCAAAATTGCCAAAAAAATCAGGAAAATAAAGAAAAAAAATGTCAACGTTTTTGCACGCTTTTCAGAGAACTTGCTGTATTTCTATAGACCACATCCCACCTCAGTTGTAGGTGCTAATTTTTGTGGTTACATCTTTTGTGATCCTTGTTCAGAGAAAAATATAAAAAAATAGCAAAAAATAAAAAAGTTTGATTCCTACTAGTGCCTTTTGGGAAATTCCGGGAAAAATTCAGGAAAAAGGAAAATTCGGGTTATTTTGCCTGCATCGCAGCCCTCCTTACATCATCAGGCGAATACCTACTGCTATTAGTCACAGGAACCATCTTGTGATCGGTGTTGGAGTTTAGGGACGTTTTGCCCTAACTGCCGTATTGTGCCTTCCGGAAAACATAACTTGAGATACATTCGGTAAAACAGGCATAACTTTTCGCTCGTTTATCAGAAAAATCTGAAATTTTTTGAGCAGCTTCTTGACACCATTTGAGGCCGACCCAAACTGGGCTTTGCCCTGTTTGGTTTCATCAAAATTGCCAAAAAAATCAGGAAAATAAAGAAAAAAAATGTCAACGTTTTTGCACGCTTTTCAGAGAACTTGCTGTATTTCTATAGACCACATCCCACCTCAGTTGTAGGTGCTAATTTTTGTGGTTACATCTTTTGTGATCCTTGTTCAGAGAAAAATATAAAAAAAATAGCAAAAAATAAAAAAGTTTGATTCCTACTAGTGCCTTTTGGGAAATTCCGGGAAAAATTCAGGAAAAAGGAAAATTCGGGTTATTTTGCCTGCATCGCAGCCCTCCTTACATCATCAGGCGAATACCTACTGCTATTAGTCACAGGAACCATCTTGTGATCGGTGTTGGAGTTTAGGGACGTTTTGCCCTAACTGCCGTATTGTGCCTTCCGGAAAACATAACTTGAGATACATTCGGTAAAACAGGCATAACTTTTCGCTCGTTTATCAGAAAAATCTGAAATTTTTTGAGCAGCTTCTTGACACCATTTGAGGCCGACCCAAACTGGGCTTTGCCCTGTTTGGTTTCATCAAAATTGCCAAAAAAATCAGGAAAATAAAGAAAAAAAATGTCAACGTTTTTGCACGCTTTTCAGAGAACTTGCTGTATTTCTATAGACCACATCCCACCTCAGTTGTAGGTGCTAATTTTTGTGGTTACATCTTTTGTGATCCTTGTTCAGAGAAAAATATAAAAAAATAGCAAAAAATAAAAAAGTTTGATTCCTACTAGTGCCTTTTGGGAAATTCCGGGAAAAATTCAGGAAAAAGGAAAATTCGGGTTATTTTGCCTGCATCGCAGCCCTCCTTACATCATCAGGCGAATACCTACTGCTATTAGTCACAGGAACCATCTTGTGATCGGTGTTGGAGTTTAGGGACGTTTTGCCCTAACTGCCGTATTGTGCCTTCCGGAAAACATAACTTGAGATACATTCGGTAAAACAGGCATAACTTTTCGCTCGTTTATCAGAAAAATCTGAAATTTTTTGAGCAGCTTCTTGACACCATTTGAGGCCGACCCAAACTGGGCTTTGCCCTGTTTGGTTTCATCAAAATTGCCAAAAAAAATCAGGAAAATAAAGAAAAAAAATGTCAACGTTTTTGCACGCTTTTCAGAGAACTTGCTGTATTTCTATAGACCACATCCCACCTCAGTTGTAGGTGCTAATTTTTGTGGTTACATCTTTTGTGATCCTTGTTCAGAGAAAAATATAAAAAAAATAGCAAAAAATAAAAAAGTTTGATTCCTACTAGTGCCTTTTGGGAAATTCCGGGAAAAATTCAGGAAAAAGGAAAATTCGGGTTATTTTGCCTGCATCGCAGCCCTCCTTACATCATCAGGCGAATACCTACTGCTATTAGTCACAGGAACCATCTTGTGATCGGTGTTGGAGTTTAGGGACGTTTTGCCCTAACTGCCGTATTGTGCCTTCCGGAAAACATAACTTGAGATACATTCGGTAAAACAGGCATAACTTTTCGCTCGTTTATCAGAAAAATCTGAAATTTTTTGAGCAGCTTCTTGACACCATTTGAGGCCGACCCAAACTGGGCTTTGCCCTGTTTGGTTTCATCAAAATTGCCAAAAAAAATCAGGAAAATAAAGAAAAAAAATGTCAACGTTTTTGCACGCTTTTCAGAGAACTTGCTGTATTTCTATAGACCACATCCCACCTCAGTTGTAGGTGCTAATTTTTGTGGTTACATCTTTTGTGATCCTTGTTCAGAGAAAAATATAAAAAAAATAGCAAAAAATAAAAAAGTTTGATTCCTACTAGTGCCTTTTGGGAAATTCCGGGAAAAATTCAGGAAAAAGGAAAATTCGGGTTATTTTGCCTGCATCGCAGCCCTCCTTACATCATCAGGCGAATACCTACTGCTATTAGTCACAGGAACCATCTTGTGATCGGTGTTGGAGTTTAGGGACGTTTTGCCCTAACTGCCGTATTGTGCCTTCCGGAAAACATAACTTGAGATACATTCGGTAAAACAGGCATAACTTTTCGCTCGTTTATCAGAAAAATCTGAAATTTTTTGAGCAGCTTCTTGACACCATTTGAGGCCGACCCAAACTGGGCTTTGCCCTGTTTGGTTTCATCAAAATTGCCAAAAAAATCAGGAAAATAAAGAAAAAAAATGTCAACGTTTTTGCACGCTTTTCAGAGAACTTGCTGTATTTCTATAGACCACATCCCACCTCAGTTGTAGGTGCTAATTTTTGTGGTTACATCTTTTGTGATCCTTGTTCAGAGAAAAATATAAAAAAAATAGCAAAAAATAAAAAAGTTTGATTCCTACTAGTGCCTTTTGGGAAATTCCGGGAAAAATTCAGGAAAAAGGAAAATTCGGGTTATTTTGCCTGCATCGCAGCCCTCCTTACATCATCAGGCGAATACCTACTGCTATTAGTCACAGGAACCATCTTGTGATCGGTGTTGGAGTTTAGGGACGTTTTGCCCTAACTGCCGTATTGTGCCTTCCGGAAAACATAACTTGAGATACATTCGGTAAAACAGGCATAACTTTTCGCTCGTTTATCAGAAAAATCTGAAATTTTTTGAGCAGCTTCTTGACACCATTTGAGGCCGACCCAAACTGGGCTTTGCCCTGTTTGGTTTCATCAAAATTGCCAAAAAAAATCAGGAAAATAAAGAAAAAAAATGTCAACGTTTTTGCACGCTTTTCAGAGAACTTGCTGTATTTCTATAGACCACATCCCACCTCAGTTGTAGGTGCTAATTTTTGTGGTTACATCTTTTGTGATCCTTGTTCAGAGAAAAATATAAAAAAAATAGCAAAAAATAAAAAAGTTTGATTCCTACTAGTGCCTTTTGGGAAATTCCGGGAAAAATTCAGGAAAAAGGAAAATTCGGGTTATTTTGCCTGCATCGCAGCCCTCCTTACATCATCAGGCGAATACCTACTGCTATTAGTCACAGGAACCATCTTGTGATCGGTGTTGGAGTTTAGGGACGTTTTGCCCTAACTGCCGTATTGTGCCTTCCGGAAAACATAACTTGAGATACATTCGGTAAAACAGGCATAACTTTTCGCTCGTTTATCAGAAAAATCTGAAATTTTTTGAGCAGCTTCTTGACACCATTTGAGGCCGACCCAAACTGGGCTTTGCCCTGTTTGGTTTCATCAAAATTGCCAAAAAAAATCAGGAAAATAAAGAAAAAAAATGTCAACGTTTTTGCACGCTTTTCAGAGAACTTGCTGTATTTCTATAGACCACATCCCACCTCAGTTGTAGGTGCTAATTTTTGTGGTTACATCTTTTGTGATCCTTGTTCAGAGAAAAATATAAAAAAATAGCAAAAAATAAAAAAGTTTGATTCCTACTAGTGCCTTTTGGGAAATTCCGGGAAAAATTCAGGAAAAAGGAAAATTCGGGTTATTTTGCCTGCATCGCAGCCCTCCTTACATCATCAGGCGAATACCTACTGCTATTAGTCACAGGAACCATCTTGTGATCGGTGTTGGAGTTTAGGGACGTTTTGCCCTAACTGCCGTATTGTGCCTTCCGGAAAACATAACTTGAGATACATTCGGTAAAACAGGCATAACTTTTCGCTCGTTTATCAGAAAAATCTGAAATTTTTTGAGCAGCTTCTTGACACCATTTGAGGCCGACCCAAACTGGGCTTTGCCCTGTTTGGTTTCATCAAAATTGCCAAAAAAAATCAGGAAAATAAAGAAAAAAAATGTCAACGTTTTTGCACGCTTTTCAGAGAACTTGCTGTATTTCTATAGACCACATCCCACCTCAGTTGTAGGTGCTAATTTTTGTGGTTACATCTTTTGTGATCCTTGTTCAGAGAAAAATATAAAAAAAATAGCAAAAAATAAAAAAGTTTGATTCCTACTAGTGCCTTTTGGGAAATTCCGGGAAAAATTCAGGAAAAAGGAAAATTCGGGTTATTTTGCCTGCATCGCAGCCCTCCTTACATCATCAGGCGAATACCTACTGCTATTAGTCACAGGAACCATCTTGTGATCGGTGTTGGAGTTTAGGGACGTTTTGCCCTAACTGCCGTATTGTGCCTTCCGGAAAACATAACTTGAGATACATTCGGTAAAACAGGCATAACTTTTCGCTCGTTTATCAGAAAAATCTGAAATTTTTTGAGCAGCTTCTTGACACCATTTGAGGCCGACCCAAACTGGGCTTTGCCCTGTTTGGTTTCATCAAAATTGCCAAAAAAATCAGGAAAATAAAGAAAAAAAATGTCAACGTTTTTGCACGCTTTTCAGAGAACTTGCTGTATTTCTATAGACCACATCCCACCTCAGTTGTAGGTGCTAATTTTTGTGGTTACATCTTTTGTGATCCTTGTTCAGAGAAAAATATAAAAAAAATAGCAAAAAATAAAAAAGTTTGATTCCTACTAGTGCCTTTTGGGAAATTCCGGGAAAAATTCAGGAAAAAGGAAAATTCGGGTTATTTTGCCTGCATCGCAGCCCTCCTTACATCATCAGGCGAATACCTACTGCTATTAGTCACAGGAACCATCTTGTGATCGGTGTTGGAGTTTAGGGACGTTTTGCCCTAACTGCCGTATTGTGCCTTCCGGAAAACATAACTTGAGATACATTCGGTAAAACAGGCATAACTTTTCGCTCGTTTATCAGAAAAATCTGAAATTTTTTGAGCAGCTTCTTGACACCATTTGAGGCCGACCCAAACTGGGCTTTGCCCTGTTTGGTTTCATCAAAATTGCCAAAAAAATCAGGAAAATAAAGAAAAAAAATGTCAACGTTTTTGCACGCTTTTCAGAGAACTTGCTGTATTTCTATAGACCACATCCCACCTCAGTTGTAGGTGCTAATTTTTGTGGTTACATCTTTTGTGATCCTTGTTCAGAGAAAAATATAAAAAAAATAGCAAAAAATAAAAAAGTTTGATTCCTACTAGTGCCTTTTGGGAAATTCCGGGAAAAATTCAGGAAAAAGGAAAATTCGGGTTATTTTGCCTGCATCGCAGCCCTCCTTACATCATCAGGCGAATACCTACTGCTATTAGTCACAGGAACCATCTTGTGATCGGTGTTGGAGTTTAGGGACGTTTTGCCCTAACTGCCGTATTGTGCCTTCCGGAAAACATAACTTGAGATACATTCGGTAAAACAGGCATAACTTTTCGCTCGTTTATCAGAAAAATCTGAAATTTTTTGAGCAGCTTCTTGACACCATTTGAGGCCGACCCAAACTGGGCTTTGCCCTGTTTGGTTTCATCAAAATTGCCAAAAAAAATCAGGAAAATAAAGAAAAAAAATGTCAACGTTTTTGCACGCTTTTCAGAGAACTTGCTGTATTTCTATAGACCACATCCCACCTCAGTTGTAGGTGCTAATTTTTGTGGTTACATCTTTTGTGATCCTTGTTCAGAGAAAAATATAAAAAAATAGCAAAAAATAAAAAAGTTTGATTCCTACTAGTGCCTTTTGGGAAATTCCGGGAAAAATTCAGGAAAAAGGAAAATTCGGGTTATTTTGCCTGCATCGCAGCCCTCCTTACATCATCAGGCGAATCCCTACTGCTATTAGTCACCTCTTGTTCGGTGTTGGAGTTTAGGGACGTCTTGCCCTAACTGCCGTATTGTGCTTTCCGGAAAACATATTGAACAATCGGTAAAACAGCATTCGTTAATTCGCTAATCCTTGCTGAAATTTTTTGTGCCTACACCATAGCTCCACATATTCTTCTGTCAGCAGGTTCATCTTGCAACTGTACCCACGCTCAGCAACAGATTACTTTGCACTTTGGTTTGGCTCTTGTTTGGCGTTCTAAGAATACAGGCAAGACGGTGGTAAGCCGCTTGTGATTTTGCATTCCACTTTTGTACCACCACCACTTGTCTCCTTTAAGTTGATAGGGATAATACTTTGGTGTTGTCTTTTTCTATCTTCTAACCATGGCAGGATCTCCGACGGACTTCAATGAGTGCGTGTCCAAGGGCGAGCTTACAACGTTCATGACTGAACAACGCAATCTTATGACCGAGCTGACGCGCAATGTGAACAATTTGGTCACCCGCATTGAACAACTTGAGCACCGCCCTCCACCTCATCGTGCTGATGATGTAGATGCGGATGATTTTGGTGATGAAGATGCGGATGCTGACGGTTATGCCCGTCACCGCCTCAACTTCAACCGTCATGGTATGGGAGGTAATATTCAAGGTAATAATGATCCTTTTGCTAAAATTAAATTTAGCCTTCCTCCTTTTGCTGGTAATGTTGATCCAGAGGCTTATTTAGATTGGGAGCTTGCTGTTCAACAAAAATTTGATTCTCATAATGTTCCTGCTGAGCATAGAGTTAGACTTGCTACTTGTGAGTTTACTAATTTTGCTTTGTTCTGGTGGAGTGATCTTTGCAATGCTAATAATGCTGTTGTGCCTCAAACTTGGAATGCTTTAAAACAACGTATGAAATCTCGTTTTGTTCCTCCTTATTACCAACGTGATTTACGTTTGAAACTACAAACTTTAAAACAAGGTGATAAAGGAGTAGAACCATACTATCAAGAATTGCTTATTGGTTTAGCCCGTTGTGGTATAAATGAAGATGATAATGATTCTAGTGCTAGATTTTTTGGTGGTTTAAACCATGATATACAGAACATCCTAGATTACAAAGAATGGCGTAATTTTTCCCAATTGTATCATCTTGCTATTAAGGCAGAACGTGAAGTACAGGGACGCAAACAACACCAGCCTTTCATGTCTAACAATGGGAGGAATTTTCAGCACCATTCAGAGTCGGAGACGCCCAAGATTCCTGTTGCATCACAGCCATCTACACCTCCATTTTCTTCCGGGGTAAGTAAATTGTCTAATGTGCAGAAGAAGAGTACCACTCCGGGTGCTTCTCCTAGCTCCTCCTCGTCCAGCTCTAAAATCATTTGTCACTGATGCAAAGGCATGGGACATGTCATGAAGGATTGCCCCAGTCGTCGTGCTTTCATTGCTACCGAGGATGGATATGTAAGTGCTAGTGATGTTGAAGATGATTTAGCCCTTGTTGCTAACATCGATGCAGATTCCACCGAGGGCGATCAAGACAAGGAGACCATCATCATTGACTCCGTGGCTGCTGCCGCAGACTACCCTAGCCTTCTTGTGCAGCGTGTGTTGAGTACACGTGTGCGACATGAAGAAGAGATGACGATCCAACGCCACAATTTGTTCCACATGTATTTCATTGTGCAGGGTTGTCGTGTTCTCACTATCATTGATAGCGGGAGTTGCAATAACTTGGTGAGTTCAGATTTAGTTGACAAGCTTGGCTTGACCACACGACAACATTCGTATCCATATAAACTTCAATGGTTCAATAATAGTGGTAAGACTAAGGTAACTAAATCAGCACGCATTAGCTTTTTCATAGGTTCTTATCATGATACTGCTGATTTTGATGTTGTTCCTATGCAAGCTTGTTCCATTTTATTAGGTCGCCCATGGGAATTCGATAATGATGCTTTACACCATGGTAGAACTAATACATACACTATCATACATAAGGACAAGAAAATTACATTGCTACCTTTGTCTCCTACGGATATTATTAAACATGCTAATGAGATTAAAAATAAACCTCCAACTCACATTGATAAAAATAATGGGATTAAGTTAAAAGGAGGTACTTTTCTTGCTACAACTTCTGCTACTGCTGAGTTATGTGATAATCCTGATGCGCCATGTTATACTATGTTTTGTCAACCTATTCTGTCTGGTGCATTGCCTGCTGTCACTAACCTTTTGCAGGAGTTCACTAATGATGGGATGAAGTCGAGGACGACTCCAATTCTAGAAGGAGGGGATGATGAGGACATCGCCAAGATGGAGTCGAGGACGACTCCAATTCAAGAAGGGGAGGATGATGAGGACATCGCCACGCTGGACACACCGATGTTATGGTCTTTCCCAAGTTGCAATTTGTCCCCAACTCAGCTACCACGCCACCCTCGGATTCAGCAGACACGTCATCACTGTTTTGGTCATAACTCTTTCATACGACATCAAAACGGGGCGTTCTTGGATGCGTTGGAAAGGGGATGACGACGCCGTCGTTTTGGATCTGGTTCCAGCTCCAGAAGGTCCATGGATCATTCTGTGTGACCACGTCAAGGTGCTACGTCACCTATTTGGGCCAACTTGGCCATGTATCATGTCGGGCCTTAAGCCCAAGTTGTGGATGCCCAACCCCTGGCCGTTCCCAACCCTAGGTCGAGTCTTAGACTATAAATACAGCCGTCGCCGCTGTTAGACAAATTGGGTTTTGTTTAGAGTTTAGTTTTCCATCGAGAAACTGAATCGTTCATTGTAACTGTGGTGACAAATCCTTTTACAGTGATCCAGGGCCCCTGTTCTTGATCTCCTCCACTGTGTTGATTAGTCCTTTGGAACCGAGTTCTTGAACCCTATATTGATAATCGCATCATTCATATTTGCAATTTCAGATTGCGTGTTTTTACCTTCTTGCTTGTGCTCTTCGATTCGCTTGCAGGAAAAGCCTTCTTGGCGAGGTCAATCAAGTTGTGCTTGGTTGATAACCAACGGAGCAGTGGTGTAACGGTTGCAGGGTTCGAATCGTGTCTGATTTGAAGCCGGATCGCCAACGTCGAGATCTCCACAAGTCGAACTTATCGATTACCTCTCGGAAGATCGGGCCAGTATACATCAACGATCCAACGCCACAATTTGTTCCACATGTATTTCATTGTGCAGGGTTGTCGTGTTCTCACTATCATTGATAGCGGGAGTTGCAATAACTTGGTGAGTTCAGATTTGGTTGACAAGCTTGGTTTGACCACACGACAACATTCGTATCCATATAAACTTCAATGGTTCAATAATAGTGGTAAGACTAAGGTAACTAAATCAGCACGCATTAGCTTTTTTACAGGCTCTTATCATGATACTACTGATTTTGATGTTGTTCCTATGCAAGCTTGTTCCATTTTATTAGGACGTCCATGGGAATTTGATAATGATGTTTTACACCATGGTAGAACTAATACATACACTATCATACATAAGGCCAAGAAAATTACATTGCTACCTTTGTCTCCTACGGATATTATTAAACATGCTAATGAGATTAAAAATAAACCTCCAACTCACATTGCTAAAAATAATGGGATTAAGTTAAAAGGAGGTACTTTTATTGCTACAACTTCTGCTACTGCTGAGTTATGTGATAATCCTGATGCGCCATGTTATACTATGTTTTGTCAACCTATTCTATCTGGTGCATTGCCTGCTATCACTAACCTTTTGCAGGAGTTCACTGATGATGGGATGAAGTCGAGGACGACTCCAATTCTAGAAGGAGGGGATGATGAGGACATCGCCAAGATGGAGTTGAGGACGACTCCAATTCAAGAAGGGAAGGATGATGAGGACATCGCCACGCTGGACACACCGACGTTATGGTCTTTCCCAAGTTGCAATTCGTCTCCAACTCAGCTGCCACGTCACCCTCGGATTCAGTAGACACGTCATCACTGTTTTGGTCATAACTCTTTCATACGACATCAAAACGGGGCATTCTTGGATGTGTTGGAAAGGGGACGACGACGCCATCGTTTTGGATCTGGTCCCAGCTCCAGAAGGTCCGTGGATCATTCTGTGTGACCACGTCAAGGTGTTGCATCACCTATTTGGGCCAACTTGGCCTGTATCGTGTCGGGCCTTAAGCCCAAGTTGTGGGCGCCCAACCCCTGGCCGTTCCCAACCCTAGGTCGAGTCTTAGACTATAAATACAGCCACTGCCACTGTTAGATAATTGGGTTTTGTTTAGAGTTTAGTTTTCCATCGAGAAACTGAATCGTTCATTGTAACTGTGGTGACAAATCCTTTTACAGTGATCCAGGGCCCCTGTTCTTGATCTCCTCCACTGTGTCGATTAGTCCTTTGGAACCGAGTTCTTGAACCCTCTATTGATAGTCGCATCATTCATATTTGCAATTTCAGATTGCGTGTTTTTACCTTCTTGCTTGTGTTCTTCGATTCGCTTGCAGGAAAAGTCTTCTTGGCGAGGTCAATCAAGTTGTGCTTGGTTGATAACCAATGGAGCAGTGGTGTAACGGTTGCAGGGTTCGAATCGTGTCTGATTTGAAGCCGGATCACCAACGTCGAGATCTCCACAAATCGAACTTACCGGTTACCTCACGGAAGATCAGGCCAGTATTCATCACTAGGTGACGAGGCTGAAGTGGATTCTCGTTTTGGTCTGTTCGGAGATAGTGCTAATCTTGACGCAAGATAGATGCACGGGTTGCGTCGAATGTACCATAGGCTCGAAAATCGTTTTGGACGCACCTGATGGTAGTCCTAGGTGACGAGGCACATGTGGATGCTCGTTTTGGTCTGTTTGGATATAGAGCTAATCTTGACACAAGATAGGTGCACGGTTTGCGCCGAACGTACCGTAGGCTCAGAAATCATTTTGGACGCACCCGATGGATCTCCTCGGTGACATTGGTCATGTGGAATCTGGTTTCAATCCATTTGGAGACACTGTTAGAGTCAGTGCAAGATAGGTGCATGGTTTGCGCCAAACGTAGATCAAAAATCATTTTGGGATGCACCCGATGGTACTTCTAGGTGATGAGGCTCAAGTGGTTACTTGTTTTAGTCTATTCGGAGATAGTGCTAATCTTGACGCAAGATCAGTGCATGGTTTGCGCCGAACATACCACAAGCTCAAAAATCATTTCAGACACACCCGATGGTACTCCTAGGTGACGAGGCTCAAGTGGATGCTCGTTTTGGTCTATTTGTAGATAGTGCTAAGCTTGATGCGAGATAGATGCACGGTTTACGCCGAACGTAAATAGGGTCAGAAATTATTTTGGACGCACCCGATGGATCTCCTATGTGACATTGGTCATGTGGAATCTTATTTCAGGACACAGTGGTAGTGTTAGTGCAAGATAGGTGCACGGTTTCCACCAAACGTACCATAGGCACAGAAATCGTTTTGGACGCACCCGATGGTACTCCTAGGTGACAAGGTTCAAGTGGATGCTCATTTTGGTCTGTTTGGAGATAGTGCTAACCTTGATGGTACTCCTAGGTGACGAGGCTCAAGTGGATGCTCGTTTTGGTCTGTTTGGAGATAGTGCTAATCTTGACGCAAGATAGATGCATGGTTTGTGACGAATGTAACATAGGGTCAGAAATCATTTTGGACGCACCCAATGGATCTCCTATGTGACTTTGGTCATGTGGAATCTTGTTTCAATCCATTTGGTGACAGTGGCAGTGTTAGTGCAAGGTACGTGTATGATTGCGCTAAACGTACCATAGGAACAAAAGTCATTTTGGACGCACCCGATGGTACTCCTAGGTGACGAGGCTCAAGTGGATGCTCGTTTTGGTCTGTTTGGAGATAGTGCTAATCTTGACGGAAGATAGATGCATGGTTTGCGACGAACGTAACATAGGGTCAGAAATCATTTTGGACGCACCCGATGGATCTCCTATGTGACATTGGTCACGTGGAATCTCATTTCAATCCATTTGGAGACAGTGGAAGTGTTAGTGCAAGATAGGTCCATGGTTTCCACCAAATGTACCATGGGCACAGAAATCATTTTGGACGCACCCGATTATAGTCCTAGGTGACGTGGCTCAAGTGGATGCTCGTTTTGGTATATTTGGAGATAGTGCTAATCATGACGCAAGATAGGTGCACGGTTTGCGTTGAACGTACTGTAGGCACATAAATCATTTTGGACGCATCCGATGGTACTCCTAGGTGACGAGGCTCAAGTGGATGCTCGTTTTGGTCTGTTTGGTGACAGTGCTACTCTAGGCGAAAGTTAGGTGCATGGTTTGCACCGAACGTACCGTAGGCTCAGAAATCATTTTGGACGCACCCGATGGATCTTCTCAGTGATGTTGGTCATTTGGAATCTTGTTTCAATCCATTTGGAGACAGTGTTAGTGTCAGTGCAAGATAGGTGCATGGTTTGCGCCAAACATCGCTTAGAAATCATTTTGGACACATCCGATGGTACTCCTAGGTGGCGAGGCACACGTGGATGCTATTTTTGGTCTGTTTGGACATAGCGCTAATCTTGACACAAGATAGGTGCACGGTTTGCGCTGAACGTACCGTAGGCTCAGAAATCATTTTGGATGCATTCGATGGAACTCCTAGGTGACATTGGTCATGTGGAATCTCGTTTCAATCCATTTGGACATAGTTGTAGTGTCAGTGCCAGATAGGTGCACGGTTTGCGCCAAACATTGCTCAGAAATCATTTTTGACGCACCCGATGGTACTCCTACGTGACGAGGTTCAAGTGGATGCTCGTTTTGGTCTTTTTGGAGATAGTGCTAACCTTGATACGAGATTGGTGCATGGTTCGTGTCGATTGTACCATAGGCTTGGAAATCATTTTCTACTCACTCGATGGTACTCCTAGGGGACGAGGCTCAAGTGGGTGCTCGTTTTGGTCTATTTAGATATAGTGCTAAGCTTGACGCAAGGTAGGTGCACAGTTTGCGCCGAACATAGCATAGGCTCAGAAATTATTTTGGATGCACCCGATAGATCTCCTATGTGACATTTGTCATGTGGAATCTCGTTTCAATCCATTTGGTGACTGTGGCAATGTTAGTGCAAGTTACAAGCATGGTTTGCGCTAAACGTACCATAGGCACAGAAATCGTTTTAGATGCACTCGATGGATCTCCTATGTGACTTTGGTCTTGTGGAATCTCGTTTCAATCCATTTGGTGACTGTGGCAGTGTTAGTTCAAGTTACGTGCACGGTTTGCGCTAAATGCACCATAGGCACATAAATTGTTTTGGACGCACCCGATGGTACTCCTAGGTGATGACGCTCAAGTGGATTCTCGTTTTGGTCTATTTGGAGATAGTGCTAATCTTGACACAAGATAGGTGCACGGTTTAAGTCAAACGTACCATAGGCTCAAAAATCATTTTGGACGCACCCAATGGTAGTCCTAGGTGACGAGGCACACGTGGATGCTCGTTTTGGTCTGTTTGGACATGGAGCTAATCTTGACATAGATAGGTGCACGGTTTGTGCCGAACGTACTGTAGGCTCAGAAATCATTTTGGACGCACCTGATGGATCTCCTTGGTGACATTGATCATGTGGAATCTCGTTTCAATCCATTTGGAGACACTATGAGAGTCAGTGCAAGATAGGTGCATGGTTTGCGCCAAACATAAATCAGAAATCATTTTTGGATGCACCTGATGGTAGTTCTAGGTGACGAGACTCAAGTGGTTACTTGTTTCAGTCTATTTGGAGATAGTGGTAATCTTGATGCAAGATAAGTGCACGGTTTGCGCCAAACATACCACAAGCTCAAAAATTGTTTTCAGACACACCCGATGGTACTCCTAGGTGACAAGGCTCAAGTGGATGCTCGTTTTGGTCTGTTTGGAGATAGTGCTAATCTTGACGCAAGATAGATGCATGGTTTGTGACGAACGTAACATAGGGTCAGAAATCATTTTGGACGCACCCGATGGATCTCCTATGTGACTTTGGTCATGTGGAATCTCGTTTCAGTCTATTTGGTGACAGTGGCAGTGTTAGTGCAAGATACGTGCACGATTGCGCTAAACGTACCATAGGAACAAAAGTCATTTTGGACGCACCCGATGGTACTCCTAGGTGATGAGGCTCAAGTGGATGCTCGTTTTGGTCTGTTTGGAGATAGTGCTAATCTTGACGCAAGATAGATGCATGGTTTGCGACGAACGTAACATAGGGTCAAAAATCGTTTTGGACGCACCCGATGGATCTCCTATGTGACATTGGTCACGTGGAATCTCATTTCAATCCGTTTAGAGACAGTGAAAGTGTCAGTGCAAGATAGGTCCATGGTTTCCACCAAACGTACCATGGGCACAAAAATCATTTTGGACGCACCCGATTATAGTCCTAGGTGACGTGGCTCAAGTGGATGCTCGTTTTGGTATATTTGGAGATAGTGCTAATCATGACGCAAGATAGGTGCACGATTTGCGTTGAACGTACCGTAGGCTCAGAAATCATTTTGGATGCACCCGATGGATCTCCTAGGTGACATTTGTCATATGGAATCTTGTTCAATCCATTTGGAGACAGCGGTACTGTCAGTCCAAGATAGGTGCACTGTTTGCGCCAAACGTACCATAGGCACAGAAATCATTTTGGACGCATCCGATGGTACTCCTAGGTGACGAGGCTGAAGTGGATGCTCGTTTTGGTCTGTTTGGTGACAGTGCTACTCTTGGCGAAAGTTAGGTGCACGGTTTGGACCGAACGTACCGTAGGCTCAGAAATCATTTTGGACGCACCCGATGGATCTTCTTAGTGATGTTGGTCATTTGGAATCTTGTTTCAATCCATGTGGAGACAGTGCTACTGTCAGTGCAAGATAGGTGCACGGTTTGCGCCAAACATCGCTTAGAAATCATTTTGGACACATCCGATGGTACTCCTAGGTGGCGAGGCACACGTGGATGCTATTTTTGGTCTGTTTGGACATAGCGCTAATCTTGACACAAGATAGGTGCACGGTTTGCGCTGAACGTACCGTAGGCTCAGAAATCGTTTTAGATGCATTCGATGGAACTCCTAGGTGACATTGGTCATGTGGAATCTCGTTTCAATCCATTTGGACATAGTTGTAGTGTCAGAGCCAGATAGGTGCACGGTTTGCGCCAAACATCGCTCAGAAATCATTTTTGACGCACCCGATGGTACTCCTACGTGACGAGGCTCGAGTGGATGCTCGTTTTGGTCTGTTTGGAGATAGTGCTAACATTGATGCGAGATTGGTGCACGGTTTGCGTCGAATGTACCATAGGCTCAGAAATAGTTTTGGACGCACCCGATGGATCTCCTATGTGACATTGGTCATTTGGAATCTTGTTTCAATCCATTTGGAGACAGTGGTACTGTCAGTGCAAGATAGGTGCACTGTTTGCGCCAAACGTAACTTAGGAACAGAAATTGTTTTGGACGCAAAAGATGGTACTCCTAGGTGACGAGGCTTAAGTGGATGCTCATTTTGGTGTGTTTGGAGATAGTGCTAATCTTGATGTGAGATTGGTGCACGGTTTGCATCGAACGTACCATAGGCTCAGAAATTATTTTGGACGCACCCGATGGATCTCCTATGTGACATCGGCCATATGGAATCTCGTTTCAATCTATTTGTAGACAGTGGTAGTGTCAGTGCAAGATAGGTGCAAGGTTTGCGCCAAACATCGCTCAGAAATCCTTTTGGACGCACCCGATGACACTCCTAGGTGACGAGGCTCGAGTGGATGCTCATTTTGGGCTGTTTGGAGACAGTACTAATCTTGACGCAAGATAGGTGCACAGTTTGCGCCCAACATACCATAGGCTCAGAAATCATTTGGGACGCACCCGATGGATCTTCTCAGTGACATTGGTCATTTGGAATCTTGTTTCAATCTATTTGGAGACAGTGTTAGTGTCAGTGCAAGATAGGTGCACGGTTTGCGCCAAACATCACTTAGAAATCATTATGGACGCGCTCGATGGTACTCCTAGGTGACGAGGATCAAGTGAATGCTTGTTTTGGTCAGTTTAGACATAGTGCTAACCTTGATGCAAGATAGGTGCACGGTTTGCGCCGAACGTAGCATAGGCTCAGAAATCATTTTGTCTGCACGAGATGGATCTCCTATGTGACTTTGGTCAGGTGGAATCTCGTTTCAATCCATTTGGTGACAGTGGAGTGTTAGTGCAAGTTACGTGCATGGTTTGCGCTAAACGTACGATAGGCACAAAAATCATTTTGGATGCACCCGATGGTACTCCTAGGTGACGAGGTTCAAGTGAATGCTCATTTTGGTCTGTTTGGAGATAGTGCTAATCTTGACGCAAGATAGATGCATGGTTTGCGTCGAATGTATCATGGGCTTGAAAATCATTTTGGACGCACCCGATGGTACTCCTAGGTGATGAAGCACACATGGATGCTCGTTTTGGTCTGTTTGGACATAGAACTAATCTTGACACAAGATAGGTCCATGGTTTGCGTTGAACGTACTGTAGGCTCAGAAATCATTTTGGACGCACCCAATGGATCTCCTCGTTGACATTAGTCATGTGGAATCTCGTTTCAATCCATTTGGAGACACTATGAGAGTCAGTGCAAGATAGGTGCATGGTTTGCGCCAAACATAAATCAGAAATCATTTTTGGATGCACCTGATGGTAGTTCTAGGTGACGAGACTCAAGTGGTTACTTGTTTCAGTCTATTTGGAGATAGTGGTAATCTTGATGCAAGATAAGTGCACGGTTTGCGCCAAACATACCACAAGCTCAAAAATTGTTTTCAGACACACCCGATGGTACTCCTAGGTGACAAGGCTCAAGTGGATGCTCGTTTTGGTCTGTTTGGAGATAGTGCTAATCTTGACGCAAGATAGATGCATGGTTTGTGACGAACGTAACATAGGGTCAGAAATCATTTTGGACGCACCCGATGGATCTCCTATGTGACTTTGGTCATGTGGAATCTCGTTTCAGTCCATTTGGTGACAGTGGCAGTGTTAGTGCAAGATACGTGCACGATTGCGCTAAACGTACCATAGGAACAAAAGTCATTTTGGACGCACCCGATGGTACTCCTAGGTGATGAGGCTCAAGTGGATGCTCGTTTTGGTCTGTTTGGAGATAGTGCTAATCTTGACGCAAGATAGATGCATGGTTTGCGACGAACGTAACATAGGGTCAAAAATCGTTTTGGACGCACCCGATGGATCTCCTATGTGACATTGGTCACGTGGAATCTCATTTCAATCCGTTTAGAGACAGTGAAAGTGTCAGTGCAAGATAGGTCCATGGTTTCCACCAAACGTACCATGGGCACAAAAATCATTTTGGACGCACCCGATTATAGTCCTAGGTGACGTGGCTCAAGTGGATGCTCATTTTGGTATATTTGGAGATAGTGCTAATCATGACGCAAGATAGGTGCACGATTTGCGTTGAACATACCGTAGGCTCAGAAATCATTTTGGATGCACCCGATGGATCTCCTAGGTGACATTTGTCATATGGAATCTTGTTCAATCCATTTGGAGACAGCGGTACTGTCAGTCCAAGATAGGTGCACTGTTTGCGCCAAACGTACCATAGGCACAGAAATCATTTTGGACGCATCCGATGGTACTCCTAGGTGACGAGGCTGAAGTGGATGCTCGTTTTGGTCTGTTTGGTGACAGTGCTACTCTTGGCGAAAGTTAGGTGCACGGTTTGGACCGAACGTACCGTAGGCTCAGAAATCATTTTGGACGCACCCGATGGATCTTCTTAGTGATGTTGGTCATTTGGAATCTTGTTTCAATCCATTTGGAGACAGTGCTAGTGTCAGTGCAAGATAGGTGCACGGTTTGCGCCAAACATCGCTTAGAAATCATTTTGGACACATCCGATGGTACTCCTAGGTGGCGAGGCACACGTGGATGCTATTTTTGGTCTGTTTGGACATAGCGCTAATCTTGACACAAGATAGGTGCACGGTTTGCGCTGAACGTACCGTAGGCTCAGAAATCATTTTGGATGCATTCGATGGAACTCCTAGGTGACATTGGTCATGTGGAATCTCGTTTCAATCCATTTGGACATAGTTGTAGTGTCAGAGCCAGATAGGTGCACGGTTTGCGCCAAACATCGCTCAGAAATCATTTTTGACGCACCCGATGGTACTCCTACGTGACGAGGCTCGAGTGGATGCTCGTTTTGGTCTGTTTGGAGATAGTGCTAACATTGATGCGAGATTGGTGCACGATTTGCATCGAATGTACCATAGGCTCAGAAATCGTTTTGGACGCACCCGATGGATCTCCTATGTGACATTGGTCATTTGGAATCTTGTTTCAATCCATTTGGAGACAGTGGTACTGTCAGTGCAAGATAGGTGCACTGTTTGCGCCAAACGTAACTTAGGAACAGAAATTGTTTTGGACGCAAAAGATGGTACTCCTAGGTGACGAGGCTTAAGTGGATGCTCATTTTGGTGTGTTTGGAGATAGTGCTAATCTTGATGTGAGATTGGTGCACGGTTTGCATCGAACGTACCATAGGCTCAGAAATTATTTTGGACGCACCCGATGGATCTCCTATGTGACATCGGCCATATGGAATCTCGTTTCAATCTATTTGTAGACAGTGGTAGTGTCAGTGCAAGATAGGTGCAAGGTTTGCGCCAAACATCGCTCAGAAATCCTTTTGGACGCACCCGATGACACTCCTAGGTGACGAGGCTCGAGTGGATGCTCATTTTGGGCTGTTTGGAGACAGTACTAATCTTGACGCAAGATAGGTGCACAGTTTGCGCCCAACATACCATAGGCTCAGAAATCATTTGGGACGCACCCGATGGATCTTCTCAGTGACATTGGTCATTTGGAATCTTGTTTCAATCTATTTGGAGACAGTGTTAGTGTCAGTGCAAGATAGGTGCACGGTTTGCGCCAAACATCACTTAGAAATCATTATGGACGCGCTCGATGGTACTCCTAGGTGACGAGGATCAAGTGAATGCTTGTTTTGGTCAGTTTAGACATAGTGCTAACCTTGATGCAAGATAGGTGCACGGTTTGCGCCGAACGTAGCATAGGCTCAGAAATCATTTTGTCTGCACGAGATGGATCTCCTATGTGACTTTGGTCAGGTGGAATCTCGTTTCAATCCATTTGGTGACAGTGGAGTGTTAGTGCAAGTTACGTGCATGGTTTGCGCTAAACGTACGATAGGCACAAAAATCATTTTGGATGCACCCGATGGTACTCCTAGGTGACGAGGTTCAAGTGAATGCTCATTTTGGTCTGTTTGGAGATAGTGCTAATCTTGACGCAAGATAGATGCATGGTTTGCGTCGAATGTATCATGGGCTTGAAAATCATTTTGGACGCACCCGATGGTACTCCTAGGTGATGAAGCACACATGGATGCTCGTTTTGGTCTGTTTGGACATAGAACTAATCTTGACACAAGATAGGTCCATGGTTTGCGTTGAACGTACTGTAGGCTCAGAAATCATTTTGGACGCACCCAATGGATCTCCTCGTTGACATTAGTCATGTGGAATCTCGTTTCAATCCATTTGGAGACACTATTAGAGTCAGTGCAAGATAGGTGCATGGTTTGCGCCAAACGTAGATCATAAATCATTTTGGGATGCACCCGATGGTACTTCTAGGTGACGAGGCTCAAGTGGTTACTTGTTTCAGTCTATTTGGAGATAGTGCTAATTTTGACGCAAGATAAGTGCATGTTTGCATCGAACATACCACAAGCTCAAAAATCATTTTAGACACACCAGATGGTACTCGAAGGTGACGAGGCTCAAGTGGATGCTCGTTTTAGTCTATTTGGAGATAGTGCTAATATTGACGCATGATAGATACACGGTTTGCGCCGAACGTAACATAGGGTTAGAAATAGTTTTGGACGCACCTGATGGATCTCCATGTTACATTGGTCATGTGGAATCTCATTTCAATCCATTTGGAGTAAGTGGTAGTGTCAATGCAAGATAGGTGCACGGTTTGCGCCAAACGTACCATAGGCACAGTAATCGTTTTGGACGCACCCGATGGTACTCCTAGGTGATGTGGCTCAAGTGGATGCTCGTTTTGGTCTGTTTGGAGATAGTGCTAACCTTGACGCGAGATAGGTGCACGGTTTGCCGAACATACTATAGGCTCAGAAATAATTTTGGATGCACCCGATGGATCTCCTAGATGACATTGGTCATGTATAATCTTGTTTTAATCCATTTAGAGACAGCGGTACTGTCAGTCCAAGATAGGTGCACTGTTTGCGCCAAGCGTACCATATGAACAGAAATTGTTTTGGACGGACCTGATGGTACTCTTAGGTGACGAGGCTTAAGTGGATGCTCGTTTTGGTCTGTTTGGAGATAATGCTAATCTTGATTCGAGATTGCTGCACAGTTTGCGTCAAACGCACCATAGGCTCAGAAATCATTTTAGATGCACGCGATGGATCTTCTCAGTGACATTGGTAATTTGTAATCTCGTTTCAATCCATTTAGAGACAGTGGTACTGTCAGTGCAAGATAGGTGCACTGTTTGCGCCAAACGTACCTTAGGCATAGAAATCGTTTTGGACGCAAAAGATGGTACTCCTAGGTGACGGGGCTTAAGTGGATGCTCATTTTGGTATGTTTGGACGTAGTGCTAATCTTGATGCGAGATTGGTGTAGGGTTTGCGTCGAACGTACCATAGGCTCACAAACCATTTTGGATGCACCCGATGGATCTCCTATATGACATTGGTCATGTGGAATCTTATTTCAATCCATTTGGAGACAGTGGTAGTGTCAGTGCAAGATAGGTGCACGGTTTGCGCCAAACATCGCTCAGAAATCGTTTTGGACGCACCCGATGGTACTCCTAGGTGACGAGGCTCAAATGGATGCTCGTTTTGGTCTGTTTGGAGATAGTGCTAATCTTGATGCGAGATTGGTGCACGGTTTGCGTCGAATGTACCATAGGCTCAGAAATCATTTTGGACGCACCCGATGGATCTCCTATGTGACATTGGTCATGTGGAATCTTGTTTCAATCCATTTGGAGACAGTGGTACTATCAGTGAAACATAGGTGCACTGTTTGCGTCAAACGTAACTTAGGAACAGAAAATGTTTTGGACGCAAAAGATGGTACTCCTAGGTGACGAGGCTTAAGTGGATGCTCATTTTGGTCTGTTTGGAGATATTGCTAATCTTGATGCGAGATTGGTGCACGGTTTGCGTCGAACGTACCATGGGCTCAGATATGATTTTGGACGCACCTGATGGATCTCGTATGTGACATCGGCCATGTGGAATCTCGTTTCAATCCATTTGTAGACAGTGGTAGTGTTAGTGCAAGATAGGTGCACGGTTTGCGCCAAACATCGCACAGAAATCGTTTTGGACGCACCTGATGGTACTCCTAGGTGACGAGGCTCGAGTGGATGCTCATTTTGGTCTGTTTGGAGATAGTGCTAACATTGATGCGAGATTGGTGCACGGTTTGCGTCGAACGTACAATAGGCTCGGAAATCGTTTTGGACACACCCGATGGTACTCCTAGGTGACGAGGCTCAAGTGGATGCTCATTTTGGTCTGTTTGGAGACACAGCTAATCTTGACGCAAGATAGGTGCAAAGTTTGCGCCCAACATACCATAGGCTTAGAAATCATTTTGGACACACCCGATGGATCTTCTCTGTGACATTGGTCATTTGGAATCTCGTTTCAATCCATTTGGAGACAGTGTTAGTGTCAGTGCAAGATAGGCGCACGATTTGCGCCAAACATCGCTTAGAAATCATTATGGACGTGCTCGACCGTACTCCTAGGTGACGAGGATCAAGTGAATGCTTGTTTTGGTCAGTTTAGACATAGTGCTAACCTTGATGCAAGATAGGTGCACGGTTTGCGCCGAACGTAGCATAGGCTCAGAAATCATTTTGGATGCACGAGATGGATCTCCTATGTGACTTTGGTCAGGTGGAATCTCGTTTCAATCCATTTGGTGACAGTGGAGTGTTAGTGCAAGTTACGTGCACGGTTTGCGCTAAATGTACGATAGGCACAAAAATCATTTTGGATGCACCCGATGGTACTCCTAGGTGACGAGGTTCAAGTGGATGCTCATTTTGGTCTGTTTGGAGATAGTGCTAATCTCGACACAAGATAGATGCATGGTTTGCGTCGAATGTATCATGGGCTTGAAAATCATTTTGGACGCACCCGATGGTCCTCCTAGGTGATGAAGCACACATGGATGCTCGTTTTGGTCTGTTTGGACATAGAACTAATCTTGACACAAGATAGGTCCATGGTTTGCGTTGAACGTACTGTAGGCTCAGAAATCATTTTGGACGCACCCGATGGATCTCCTCGTTGACATTAGTCATGTGGAATCTCGTTTCAATCCATTTGGAGACACTATTAGAGTCAGTGCAAGATAGGTGCATGGTTTGCGCCAAACGTAGATCATAAATCATTTTGGGATGCACCCGATGGTACTTCTAGGTGACGAGGCTCAAGTGGTTACTTGTTTCAGTCTATTTGGAGATAGTGCTAATCTTGACGCAAGATAAGTGCATGTTTGCGTCGAACATACCACAAGCTCAAAAATCATTTCAGACACACCAGATGGTACTCGAAGGTGACGAGGCTCAAGTGGATGCTCGTTTTAGTCTGTTTGGAGATAGTGCTAATCTTGACGCATGATAGATGCACGGTTTGCGCCGAACGTAACATAGGGTTAGAAATAGTTTTGGACGCACCTAATGGATCTCCATGTTACATTGGTCATGTGGAATCTCATTTCAATCCATTTGGAGTAAGTGGTAGTGTCAATGCAAGATAGGTGCACGGTTTGCGCCAAACGTACCATAGGCACAGTAATCATTTTGGACGCACCCGATGGTACTCCTAGGTGATGTGGCTCAAGTGGATGCTCGTTTTGGTCTGTTTGGAGATAGTGCTAACCTTGACGCGAGATAGGTGCACGGTTTGCGCCGAACGTACTATAGGCTCAGAAATAATTTTGGATGCACCCGATGGATCTTGTAGATGACATTGGTCATGTGGAATCTTGTTTTAATCCATTTGGAGACAGCGATACTGTCAGTCCAAGATAGGTGCACTATTTGCGCCAAGCGTACCATAGGAACAGAAATTGTTTTGGACGGACCTAATGGTACTCTTAGGTGACGAGGCTTAAGTGGATGCTCGTTTTGGTCTGTTTGGAGATAATGCTAATCTTGATTCGAGATTGCTGCACGGTTTGCGTCAAACGCACCATAGGCTCAGAAATCATTTTGGATGCACGCGATGGATCTTCTCAGTGACATTGGTAATTTGTAATCTCGTTTCAATCCATTTAGAGATAGTGGTACTGTCAGTGCAAGATAGGTGCACTGTTTGCGCCAAACGTACCTTAGGCATAGAAATCGTTTTGGACGCAAAAGATGGTACTCCTAGGTGACACGGCTTAAGTGGATGCTCATTTTGGTATGTTTGGACGTAGTGCTAATCTTGATGCGAGATTGGTGTAGGGTTTGCGTCGAACGTACCATAGGCTCACAAACCATTTTGGATGCACCCGATGGATCACCTATATGACATTGGTCATGTGGAATCTTATTTCAATCCATTTGGAGATAGTGGTAGTGTCAGTGCAAGATAGGTGCACGGTTTGCGCCAAACATCGCTCAGAAATTGTTTTGGACGCACCCGATGGTACTCCTAGGTGACGAGGCTCAAATGGATGCTTGTTTTGGTCTATTTGGAGATAGTGCTAATCTTCATGCGAGATTGGTGCACGGTTTGCGTCGAATGTACCATAGGCTCAGAAATCATTTTGGACGCACCCGATGGATCTCCTATGTGACATTGGTCATGTGGAATCTTGTTTCAATCCATTTGGAGACAGTGGTACTGTCAGTGAAACATAGGTGCACTGTTTGCGTCAAACGTAACTTAGGAACAGAAATTGTTTTGGACGCAAAAGATGGTACTCCTAGGTGACGAGGCTTAAGTGGATGCTCATTTTGGTCTGTTTGGAGATATTGCTAATCTTGATGCGAGATTGGTGCACGGTTTGCGTCGAACGTACCATTTGCTCAGATATGATTTTGGACGCGCCTGATGGATCTCGTATGTGACATCGGCCATGTGGAATCTCGTTTCAATCCATTTGTAGACAGTGGTAGTATCAGTGCAAGATAGGTGCACGGTTTGCGCCAAACATCGCACAGAAATCGTTTTGGACGCACCGATGGTACTCCTAGGTGACAAGGCTCGAGTGGATGCTCGTTTTGGTCTGTTTGGAGATAGTGCTAACATTGATGCGAGATTGGTGCACGGTTTGCGTCGAACGTACAATAGGCTCGGAAATCGTTTTGGACACACCCGATGGTACTCCTAGGTGACGAGGCTCAAGTGGATGCTCGTTTTGGTCTGTTTGGAGACAGTGCTAATCTTGACGCAAGATAGGTGCATAGTTTGCGCCGAACATACCATAGGCTCAGAAATCATTTTGGACACACCCGATGGATCTTCTCAGTGACATTGGTCATTTGGAATCTCGTTTCAATCCATTTGGAGACAGTGTTAGTGTCAGTGCAAGATAGGCGCACGATTTGCGCCAAACATCGATTAGAAATCATTATGGACGTGCTCGACCGTACTCCTAGGTGACGAGGATCAAGTGAATGCTTGTTTTGGTCAGTTTAGACATAGTGCTAACCTTGACACAAGATAGGAGCACGGTTTGCGCTGAACGTAGCATAGGCTCAGAAATCGTTTTGGATGCACGAGATGGATCTCCTATGTGACTTTGGTGAGGTGGAATCTTGTTTCCATCCATTTGGTGACAGTGGAGTGTTAGTGCAAGTTACGTGCACGGTTTGCGCTAAACGTACCATAGCTACAGAAATCGTTTCGGATGTACCCGATGGTACTCCTAGGTGACGAGGCTCAAGTGGATGCTCATTTTGGTCTGTTTGGAGATAGTGCTAATCTTGACGCAAGATAGATGCACGATTTGCGTCGAATGTACCTTGGGCTTGAAAATCATTTTGGACATACCCGATGGTACTCCTAGGTGATGAAGCACACATGGATGCTCATTTTGGTCTGTTTGGACATATAACTAATCTTGACACAAGATAGGTCCATTGTTTGCGCCGAACGTACTATAGGCTCCAAAATCATTTTGGACGCACCCGATGGATCTCCACGGAGACATTGGTCATGTGGAATATCGTTTCAATCCATTTGGAGACACTGCTAGAGTCAGTGCAAGATAGGTGCATGGTTTGTGACAAACATAGATCATAAATCATTTTGGGATGCACCCGATGGTACTTCTAGGTGACGAGGCTCAAGTGATTACTTGTTTTAGTGTATTTGGAGATAGTGCTAATCTTGACGCAAGATAAGTGCATGTTTGCGCCGAACGTACCACAAGCTCCAAAATCAATTCAGACACACCAGATGGTACTCCTAGGTGACGAGGCTCAAGTGGATGCTCGTTTTGGTCTGTTTGGAGATAGTGCTAATCTTGACGCATGATAGATGCACGGTTTGCGCCGAACGTAACATAGGGTCAGAAATCGTTTTGGATGCACCTGATGGATCTCCTATGTGACATTGGTCATGTGGAATCTCATTTCAATCCATTTGGAGTAAGTGGTAGTGTCAATGCAAGATAGGTGCACGGTTTGCGTCAAACGTACCACAAGCACAGAAATCGTTTTGGATGCACCCGATGGTACTCCTAGGTGACATGGCTCAAGTGGATGCCCGTTCTGGTCTGTTTGGAGACAGTGCTAACCTTGACGCAAGATAGGTGCACGGTTTGCGCCGAACGTACAAGTAGGCTCAGAAATCATTTTGGATGCACCCGATGGATCTCCTAGGTGACATTCGTCATGTGGAATCTTGTTTCAATCCATTTGGTGACAGCGGTACTATCAGTCCAAGATAGGTGCACTGCTTGCGCCAAACGTACCATAGGCACATAAATCGTTTTGGACGCACCCAATGGTACTCTTAGGTGACGAGGCTTAAGTGGATGCTCATTTTGGTCTGTTTGGAGATAGTGATAATCTTGATGCGAGGTTGGTGCACGGTTTGCGTCGAACGTACCATAGGCTCAGAAATCATTTTGGACACACCTGATGGTACTCCTAGGTGATGAGGCACATGTGCATGCTCGTTTTGGTCTGTTTGGACATAGAGCTAATCTTGACACAAGATAGGTGCATGGTTTGCGCCGAATGTACCGTACACTCAGAAATCATTTTGGACGCACCCGATGGATATCCTCCATGACAATGGTCATGTGGAATCTCGTTCCAATCCATTTGGAGACACTGTTAGAGTCAGTGTAAGATAGTTGAACAGTTTGCGCCAAACATAGATCAGAAATCATTTTGGATGCACCCGATGGATCTGCTAGGTGACATTGGTCATGTGGAATCTAGTTTCAATCCATATGGAGACAGTGGTACTATCAGTCCAAGATAGGTGCACTGTTTACGCCAAACGTACCATAGGCACATAAAATCATTTTGGAAGCACCCGATGGAACTCCTAGGTGACGAGGCTTAAGTGGATGCTCATTTTGGTCTGTTTGGAGATAGTGATAATCTTGATGCGAGATTGGTGCACGGTTTGCGTCGAACGTACCATAGGCTCAGAAATCATTTTGGACACACCTGATGGTACTCCTAGGTGACGAGGCACACGTGGATGCTCGTTTTGGTCTGTTTAGACATAGAGCTAATCTTGACACAAGATTGGTGCATGGTTTGCGCTGAATGTACCGTAGGCTCAGAAATCATTTTGGATGCACCCGATGGATATTCTCCATGACATTGGTCATGTGGAATCTCGTTCCAATCCATTTGGAGACACTGTTAGAGTCAGTGTAAGATAGTTGAACAGTTTGCGCCAAACATAGATCAGAAATCATTTTGGGATGCACCCGATGGTACTTCTAGGTGACGAGGCTCTAGTGGTAACTTGTTTCAGTCTATTTGGAGATAGTGCTAATCTTGACGCAAGATAAGTGCACGGTTTGTGCTGAACATACCACAAGCTCCAAAATCGTTTCAGACACACCCGATGGTACTCCTAGGTGACGAGTCTCAAGTGGATGCTCATTTTGGTCTGTTTGGAGATAGTGCTAATCTTGATGCAAGATAGATGCATGGTTTGCGCCGAACGTAACATAGGGTCAAAAATCATCTTGGATGCACCCGATAGATCTCCTATGTGACATTGGTCGTTTGGAATCTCATTTCAATCCATTTGGAGACAGTGGTAGTGTTAGTGCAAGATAGGCGCACGGTTTGCGCCAAACGTACCATAGGCATAGAAATTATTTTGGACGCACCAGATGGTACTCCTAGGTGACGTGGCTCAAGTGGATGCTCGTTCTGGTCTATTTAGAGATAGTGCTAACCTTGACGCAAGATAGGTGCACGGATTGCGCCGAACGTACCGTAGGCTCAGAAATCATTTTGGATGCACCCGATGAATCTACTAGGTGACATTGGTCATGTGGAATCTTGTTTCAATCCATTTGGAGATAGCGGTACTTTTAGTCCAAGATAGGTGCACTGTTTGCGCCAAACATACCATAGGCACAGAAATTGTTTTGGACGCACCCGATGGTAATCTTAGGTGTCGAGGCTTAAGTGGATGCTCGTTTTGATCTGTTTGGAGATAGTGCTAATCTTAATGCGAGATTGGTGCACGGTTTGCGTCGAATGTACCATAGGCTCAGAAATCAATTTGGACGCGGCTGATGGATCTCCTATGTGACATTGGTCATGTGGAATCTTGTTTCAATCCATTTGGAGACAGTGGTACTGTCAGTGTAGGATAGGTGCACTGTTTACGCTAAATGTACCTTAGGCACAGAAATCGTTTAGGATACAAAAGATGGTACTCCTAGGTGACGAGGCTTAATTGGATGCTCATTTTTGTCTGTTTGGAGATAGTGCTAATCTTGATGCGAGATTGGTGCACGGTTTGCGTCGAACGTACCATAGGCTCAGAAATTATTTTGGACGCACTCGATGGATCTCCTATTTGACATTGGTCATGTGGAATCTCGTTTCAATCTATTTGGAGACAGTGGGAGTGTCAGTGCAAGATAGGTGCACGGTTTGCGCCAAACATCGCTCAGAAATCGTTTTGGTCGCACCCGATGGTACTCCTAGGTGACGAGGCTCAAGTGGATGCTCGTTTTGATATGTTTGGAGATAGTGCTGATCTTGACGCAAGATAGATGCACGGTTTGCGCCGAACGTAACATAGGGTCGGAAATCATTTTGGACACACCCGATAGATCTCCTATGTGACATTGGTCGTGTGGAATCTCATTTCAATCCATTTGAAGACAGTGGTAGTGTTAGTACAAGATAGGTGCATGGTTTGCGCCAAATGTACCATAGGCATAGAAATTTTTTTGGACGCACCCGATGGTACTCCTAGGGGACGTGGCTCAAGTGGATGCTCGTTCTAGTCTGTTTGGAGATAGTGCTAACCTTGACGCAAGATACATGCACGGTTTGCGCAGAACATAGCGTAGGCATAGAAATCATTTTGGATGCACCCGATGGATCTCCTAGGTGACATTGGTTATGTAGAATCTTGTTTCAATCCATTTGGAGACAGCGGTACTGTCAGTCCAAGATAGGTGCACTATTTACGCCAAACACACCATAGGCATAGAAATCATTTTGGACGCACCCGATGGCAATCCTAGGTGTCGAGGCTTAAGTGGATGCTCATTTTGGTCTGTTTGGAGATAGTGCTAATCTTGATGCGAGATTGGTGCACGGTTTGCGTCGAACGTACCATAGGCTCAGAAATCATTTTGGACACACCTGATGGTACTCCTAGGTGACGAGGCACACGTGGATGCTCGTTTTGGTCTGTTTAGACACATAGAGCTAATCTTGACACAAGATGGTGCATGGTTTGCGCTGAATGTACCGTAGGCTCAGAAATCATTTTGGATGCACCCGATGGATATTCTCCATGACATTGGTCATGTGGAATCTCGTTCCAATCCATTTGGAGACACTGTTAGAGTCAGTGTAAGATAGTTGAACAGTTTGCGCCAAACATAGATCAGAAATCATTTTGGGATGCACCCGATGGTACTTCTAGGTGACGAGGCTCTAGTGGTAACTTGTTTCAGTCTATTTGGAGATAGTGCTAATCTTGACGCAAGATAAGTGCACGGTTTGTGCTGAACATACCACAAGCTCAAAATCGTTTCAGACACACCCGATGGTACTCCTAGGTGACGAGTCTCAAGTGGATGCTCATTTTGGTCTGTTTGGAGATAGTGCTAATCTTGATGCAAGATAGATGCATGGTTTGCGCCGAACGTAACATAGGGTCAAAAATCATCTTGGATGCACCCGATAGATCTCCTATGTGACATTGGTCGTTTGGAATCTCATTTCAATCCATTTGAGACAGTGGTAGTGTTAGTGCAAGATAGCGCACGGTTTGCGCCAAACGTACCATAGGCATAGAAATTATTTTGGACGCACCAGATGGTACTCCTAGGTGACGTGGCTCAAGTGGATGCTCGTTCTGGTCTATTTAGAGATAGTGCTAACCTTGACGCAAGATAGGTGCACGGATTGCGCCGAACGTACCGTAGGCTCAGAAATCATTTTGGATGCACCCGATGAATCTACTAGGTGACATTGGTCATGTGGAATCTTGTTTCAATCCATTTGGAGATAGCAGTACTTTAGTCCAAGATAGGTGCACTGTTTGCGCCAAACATACCATAGGCACAGAAATTGTTTTGGACGCACCCGATGGTATCTTAGGTGTCGAGGCTTAAGTGGATGCTCGTTTTGATCTGTTTGGAGATAGTGCTAATCTTAATGCGAGATTGGTGCACGGTTTGCGTCGAATGTACCATAGGCTCAGAAATCAATTTGGACGCGGCTGATGGATCTCCTATGTGACATTGGTCATGTGGAATCTTGTTTCAATCCATTTGGAGACAGTGGTACTGTCAGTGTAGGATAGGTGCACTGTTTACGCTAAATGTACCTTAGGCACAGAAATCGTTTAGGATACAAAAGATGGTACTCCTAGGTGACGAGGCTTAATTGGATGCTCATTTTTGTCTGTTTGGAGATAGTGCTAATCTTGATGCGAGATTGGTGCACGGTTTGCGTCGAACGTACCATAGGCTCAGAAATTATTTTGGACGCACTCGATGGATCTCCTATTTGACATTGGTCATGTGGAATCTCGTTTCAATCTATTTGGAGACAGTGGGAGTGTCAGTGCAAGATAGGTGCACGGTTTGCGCCAAACATCGCTCAGAAATCGTTTTGGTCGCACCCGATGGTACTCCTAGGTGACGAGGCTCAAGTGGATGCTCGTTTTGATATGTTTGGAGATAGTGCTGATCTTGACGCAAGATAGATGCACGGTTTGCGCCGAACGTAACATAGGGTCGGAAATCATTTTGGTCGTGTGGAATCTCATTTCAATCCATTTGAAGACAGTGGTAGTGTTAGTACAAGATAGGTGCATGGTTTGCGCCAAATGTACCATAGGCATAGAAATTTTTTTGACGCACCCGATGGTACTCCTAGGGGACGTGGCTCAAGTGGATGCTCGTTCTAGTCTGTTTGGAGATAGTGCTAACCTTGACGCAAGATACATGCACGGTTTGCGCAGAACATAGCGTAGGCATAGAAATCATTTTGGATGCACCCGATGGATCTCCTAGGTGACATTGGTTATGTAGAATCTTGTTTCAATCCATTTGGAGACAGCGGTACTGTCAGTCCAAGATAGGTGCACTATTTACGCCAAACACACCATAGGCATAGAAATCATTTTGGACGCACCCGATGGCAATCCTAGGTGTCGAGGCTTAAGTGGATGCTCATTTTGGTCTGTTTGGAGATAGTGCTAATCTTGATGCGAGATTGGTGCACGGTTTGCGTCGAACGTACCATAGGCTCAGAAATCATTTTGGACACACCTGATGGTACTCCTAGGTGACGAGGCACACGTGGATGCTCGTTTTGGTCTGTTTAGACATAGAGCTAATCTTGACACAAGATTGGTGCATGGTTTGCGCTGAATGTACCGTAGGCTCAGAAATCATTTTGGATGCACCCGATGGATATTCTCCATGACATTGGTCATGTGGAATCTCGTTCCAATCCATTTGGAGACACTGTTAGAGTCAGTGTAAGATAGTTGAACAGTTTGCGCCAAACATAGATCAGAAATCATTTTGGGATGCACCCGATGGTACTTCTAGGTGACGAGGCTCTAGTGGTAACTTGTTTCAGTCTATTTGGAGATAGTGCTAATCTTGACGCAAGATAAGTGCACGGTTTGTGCTGAACATACCACAAGCTCCAAAATCGTTTCAGACACACCCGATGGTACTCCTAGGTGACGAGTCTCAAGTGGATGCTCATTTTGGTCTGTTTGGAGATAGTGCTAATCTTGACGCAAGATAGATGCATGGTTTGCGCCGAACGTAACATAGGGTCAAAAATCATCTTGGATGCACCCGATAGATCTCCTATGTGACATTGGTCGTTTGGAATCTCATTTCAATCCATTTGGAGACAGTGGTAGTGTTAGTGCAAGATAGGCGCACGGTTTGCGCCAAACGTACCATAGGCATAGAAATTATTTTGGACGCACCAGATGGTACTCCTAGGTGACGTGGCTCAAGTGGATGCTCGTTCTGGTCTATTTAGAGATAGTGCTAACCTTGACGCAAGATAGGTGCACGGATTGCGCCGAACGTACCGTAGGCTCAGAAATCATTTTGGATGCACCCGATGAATCTACTAGGTGACATTGGTCATGTGGAATCTTGTTTCAATCCATTTGGAGATAGCGGTACTTTTAGTCCAAGATAGGTGCACTGTTTGCGCCAAACATACCATAGGCACAGAAATTGTTTTGGACGCACCCGATGGTAATCTTAGGTGTCGAGGCTTAAGTGGATGCTCGTTTTGATCTGTTTGGAGATAGTGCTAATCTTAATGCGAGATTGGTGCACGGTTTGCGTCGAATGTACCATAGGCTCAGAAATCAATTTGGACGCGGCTGATGGATCTCCTATGTGACATTGGTCATGTGGAATCTTGTTTCAATCCATTTGGAGACAGTGGTACTGTCAGTGTAGGATAGGTGCACTGTTTACGCTAAATGTACCTTAGGCACAGAAATCGTTTAGGATACAAAAGATGGTACTCCTAGGTGACGAGGCTTAATTGGATGCTCATTTTTGTCTGTTTGGAGATAGTGCTAATCTTGATGCGAGATTGGTGCACGGTTTGCGTCGAACGTACCATAGGCTCAGAAATTATTTTGGACGCACTCGATGGATCTCCTATTTGACATTGGTCATGTGGAATCTCGTTTCAATCTATTTGGAGACAGTGGGAGTGTCAGTGCAAGATAGGTGCACGGTTTGCGCCAAACATCGCTCAGAAATCGTTTTGGTCGCACCCGATGGTACTCCTAGGTGACGAGGCTCAAGTGGATGCTCGTTTTGATATGTTTGGAGATAGTGCTGATCTTGACGCAAGATAGATGCACGGTTTGCGCCGAACGTAACATAGGGTCGGAAATCATTTTGGACACACCCGATAGATCTCCTATGTGACATTGGTCGTGTGGAATCTCATTTCAATCCATTTGAAGACAGTGGTAGTGTTAGTACAAGATAGGTGCATGGTTTGCGCCAAATGTACCATAGGCATAGAAATTTTTTTGGACGCACCCGATGGTACTCCTAGGGGACGTGGCTCAAGTGGATGCTCGTTCTAGTCTGTTTGGAGATAGTGCTAACCTTGACGCAAGATACATGCACGGTTTGCGCAGAACATAGCGTAGGCATAGAAATCATTTTGGATGCACCCGATGGATCTCCTAGGTGACATTGGTTATGTAGAATCTTGTTTCAATCCATTTGGAGACAGCGGTACTGTCAGTCCAAGATAGGTGCACTATTTACGCCAAACACACCATAGGCATAGAAATCATTTTGGACGCACCCGATGGCAATCCTAGGTGTCGAGGCTTAAGTGGATGCTCATTTTGGTCTGTTTGGAGATAGTGCTAATCTTGATGCGAGATTGGTGCACAGTTTGCGTCGAACGTACCATAGGCTTAGAAATCGTTTTGGACGCACCCGATGGATCTCCTATGTGACATTGGTCATGTGGAATCTCGTTTCAATCCATTTGGAGACCATGGTACTGTCAGTGTAAGGTAAGTGCACTATTTGTGCCAAACATCGCTCAGAAATTGTTTTGGACACACCCGGTGGTACTCTTAGGTGACGAGGCTCAAGTGGATGCTCGTTTTGGTCTGTTTGGAGATAGTGCTAATCTTGACGCAAGATAGATGCACGGTTTGTGCCGAACGTAACATAGGGTCAGAAAATCGTTTTGGACGCACCCGATGGATCTCCTAGGTGACATTGGTCATGTGGAATCTTGTTTCACTCCATTTGGAGACAGCGGCAGTGTTAGTGCAAGATAGGTGCACGGTTTGCGCCAAACGTACCATAGGCATAGAAATCGTTTTGGACGCACCCGATGTTACTCCTAGGTGACGTGGCTCAAGTGGATGCTCGTTCTAGTCTGTTTGGAGATAGTGCTAATCTTGATGCGAGATTGGTGCACGGTTTGCGTCGAACGTACCATAGGCTCAGAAATCATTTTGGACGCACCCGATGGATCTCCTATGTGACATTGGTCATGTGGAATCTCGTTTTAATCCATTTTGAGATAGTTGTAGTGTCAGTGCAAGATAGGTGCACGGTTTGTGCCAAACATCGCTCAGAAATCGTTTTGCACGCACCCGATGGTACTCCTAGGTGATGAGGCTCAAGTGGATGCTCGTTTTGGTCTGTTTGGAGATAGTGCTAACCTTGATGCGAGATTGGTGCATGGTTTGCGCCGAACGTACCATAGACTCAGAAATCATTTTGGATGCACCCGATGGATCTCCTAGGTGACATTGGTCATGTGGAATCTTGTTTCAATCCATTTGGAGACAGCAGTACTGTCAGTCCAAGATAGGTGCACTGTTTACGCCAAACGTACCATAGGCACAGAAAATCGTTTTGGACGCACCCGATGGTACTCCTAGGTGATGAGGCTTAAGTGGATGCTTGTTTTGGTCTGTTTGGAGATAGTGCTAATCTTGATGCGAGATTGGTGCATGGTTTGCGTCGAACATACTATAGGCTCAAAAATCGTTTTGGACGCACCCATTGGATCTCCTATGTGACATTGGTCATGTGGAATCTCGTTTCAATCCATTTGGAGACAGTGGAAGTGTTAGTGCAAGATAGGTACACGGTTTGTGCCAAACGTACCATAGGCATAGAAATCGTTTTGGATGCACCCGATGGTACTCCTAGGTGACGTGGCTCAAGTGGATGCTTGTTCTGGTCTGTTTGGAGATAGTGCTAACCTTGACGTAAGATAGGTGCACGGTTTGCGCCGAACGTACCGTTGGCTCAGAAATCATTTTGGATGCACCCGATGGATCTCCTAGGTGACATTGGTCATGTGAAATCTTGTTTCAATCCATTTGGAGACAACAGTACTATCAGTGCAAGATAGGTGCACTGTTTGCGCCAAACGTACCATAGGCACATAAATCATTTTGGACGCACCCAATGGTACTCCTAGGTGACGAGGCTTAAGTGGATGCTCATTTTGGTCTGTTTGGAGATAGTGATAATCTTGATGCGAGATTGGTGCACGGTTTGCGTCGAACGTACCATAGGCTCAGAAATCTTTTTGGACACACCTAATGGTACTCCTAGGTGACGAGGCACACGTGGATGCTCGTTTTGGTCTGTTTGGACATTGATATGAACCCGCAAGGGTTTGTGGTCGATCTTTCGATGAGAAGCATGAGATAACTTGATTGGTGGATGGAGATGACGTTCACGGCCCGACTACAGCCTTCCAAGCTGCCCCTTAGCAACCGATACACCATCTCCAACAGCCGTCGTGATCTTGTGGAGCACGATCAACCAAACGACTAGGTAATTCCTGCAAGCAATCGAGGAACAAGCAAGAACAAGTAGAACAAGTAACTCAATTGCAAATATGGAGATGAAAACCTATATGAACTCACAAAGTTGGGGTTCTGAATCAAGTAGAACGGATGGTCTAGTCAACACACGCGTCTACAAGGAAGTAGCAATGGCTAAACTTTCAACAAAACAAAACCCAATCTGTTTGTGGCAGCTCTAATCCTTATTAATACCTAGGGGAACGACCAGGGGGGTGTTGGGGTTGTTCTCCAACCCTAGGACACGTCCTTAATGGACCCAAATTGATACATGGACCATCGGCCCAAAATAGGGTGTCGCAGCACCAAAGACAGAAAAGGTCTCGGCGTTGAAACGACGATTGCGGAAGCATCGGATAAGATAAAGCCATGAGTCCAGATCCGTTGGAAAATAGACTTGATAAGCTTTCCAAAAAGTGCTATAACGTCCCAATCGGAGTCCGTATGAAGTCGTGGTGACCGTCGCAATTTGGAACTATTTTGCAGTCCGAATTCAACTTCCAAAACGTGTTGGACTTGGACTCTTTCTGTCCTTGGAACCAAAGTGACGTGGTGGCCTAGCGGAGGACGTTAGGAATACTTGGATTTGGTCCCCAATCAACTTCATTAACCTTCCATGCTTTCCATATGCAATCAAACCTTCCCTTGATCCATGTAAGTAATTCTGAAAATGAGAATGAACACACATCATGGTGCAGCATCAATTCATCAAATGCATCAATGATAAGCCTCATATAGAATGGTTGCACCTTTGGTATAGAAGTGGTTGGCATGGTCATCTTTGAGCCAATGATGTCCTCATCATTCTCTCCTTCTTGACAGCAAACCGTCCTCGGTTTGATCTTTGTTGGAGTATGTGTTGTAGGTAAAAGTGAACCTGCTCCCCTTCTTGATATTTATCCTGTTGCATATGGGGAAAACTAGAAAAACTTTGCAAGACATCATTAGTGTTATTGCAGCCCTCAATTTGATCATGGTATTGTGGCCCAAAAGGATATTTCAGATTAAAACAAATATAAACTTTATGCACCAAATATTATCCTTTGCTGTCATATTTGCCAAATGCATGAAGCGAACAATGATTAAAACTCGGCAAACTAGAATCAAATTTAAGTTTCCCTTTTAGACAATTTAGATTACATAGAATATCAAATTCAATATAACCCAAAGTATTTAAAGAGGACAGTAAATTCAGTTCATCTTGTGCACATGTAATAGGATGAAAAAGCTTATCTTCAGCACATTTGTATGGTTCCAAACCAAAAGTATCACACTTATTCGCTACTTGTGGCATAAGAGTAAAAGAATCATCAGCACACAACTCCTCTTTATCACAAGGAACAGCGAGTAATTCATTTTGTGACAAAGGAAAATTAGTAGTGGGTTCCACTATTTGTTGCTCTTCATTAGCATGCAGAGTGGACAAATTTTGGACATTATGGGTCACATCATTCTGGCAAGTATTCACAGATAATAGAATCTCTTTTTCAGCATTGAGAGCCAGACAAAACAATTGACCAATATGGCAATATGATTTGCTAATTAACAAGGTTCGAATTTTAGAATTGAGCCCTCTCATGAATCTACTCATAACATCTTCCATGCATTCATCCAATCCACCAAACATGATACAAATCTTAAAATTATGGTAGTATTGTTTCACAGTCTTACTACCCTGCTTCAAGTTGTCTAATTTTGCAAGCAAATAATCAACATAATATGCAGGAACGAATGCATCTCTAAAAAGAAATTTGAAGTCTTTCCAAGATTCTGGAACTTTGTTGTGCCTACAAATGTGTTTCCATTCTAGCAAAGCATTTTCAATCAAAATATTAGAGGCAATACAAATCTTTTGTTTCTCGGACAGGTCATGCTCATCAAATTCATTGTCTACTTTTAACTCCCAATCAATGTAAGCTTGAGGATCAAACTTACCATCATATAACGGCAAGTGTTGAATGACATCCTGAATATGAGGGTCTAGTTTCAATAGCTCAAAAATCTCCATATCACCTGCCATGATTAGTAGAAAACAAGAAACACAAAAATAATATGTATCCTCCTATCAACTACTAGGATGTGTCGGTTGTAACTCTCTCAAACTCAACTAGTTAAAACAAGCCCTTACAAGTTCTTACCAAACCAAACAGGAGGTGATGGCAACCAACAAGTCTACAACCATGGAGTGAAGTGTATCGGTGCCGCAACAACAACACCTGTCAAGCTGTAGTCGAAATATGTGGAGCTATAGGTGGGCTAAAGCAAGGAAGTACGAGCACCACGTTAGTCACAAAAGCAAGCTGAATAATCGTTCAACGGAGGTACTATGCTGGTTCTAGGCTAAACCATGCTAGAGACGTGAGCCTAGACACAAAGGTAGTCACTGAAAAAGAACAACTAGCACAGCATGAAGAAAACAATAGATTCAGCCCCTTGTTTCTTCTCCTTCTCTTGTCTTTTTCTTCTTCTTTTTTTTGCAGAGGCCTAAATGTTTTATTTGGTACTATGACAACCCAAACAACAAAGCTGTTGCACAGAGCCTCTTCGAAGACAGATTTAACAACTCTTGTTAATACCGCAGATGCGGAAATCTCTAAGATGATTGTGGAGTGCTCAGATCGAATTTTGTTGCAAGGTCAGATCCGTTGGAAAGAAGACAACTTCAAGTTTCTAGATTGTATTTAAACTCCCAAATCGGACATCATATGGATCCGTGGTGGCAGAAACGCAGCAACGATGTATATGGTGATGGTGGATCTCGTGGTGACCAAAACGTGATAGAACTCAAAACTCTAAAGGCATAGACACTAAGACCAGCAACTTGATGAGGACATCCTCCACTATTACCCACTGGCAAAGACGCAACAAAAAAGGCTAAGTGGCCTAGTTGTAGTCGGGCGGCGACCGTGTGAGCCTATGAATAATCCCACCTTGCTTAGCTTGGGAGGAGGAAGCCACCTTAAAAGAGAGAGCCATCCTTCCCCTATCAGACTAGTCTTTTAGGGACATTGGGCCTTTCCCCGAGTGGGTATGCATAAGAACTGTTGGGGTCCGGGCAACCTTAATTTATTGGGTCTCGGCCAACCCCACCTGGGCCGGATGCATCATTTGGTATCAGAGCTGGGCTCTTGTTTAAGGGGGTGTGGGAATGATTAGGACATCCTCCACTATTACCCGCTGGCAAAGACGCAACAAAAAAGGCTAAGTGGCCTAGTTGTAGTCGGGCGGCGACCGTGTGAGCCTATGAATAATCCCACCTTGCTTAGCTTGGGAGGAGGAAGCCACCTTAAAAGAGAGAGCCATCCTTCCTCTATCAGACTAGTCTTTTAGGGACATTGGGCCTTTTCCCGAGTGGGTATGCATAAGAACTATTGGGGTCCGGGCAACCTTAATTTATTAGGTCTCGGCCAACCCCACCTGGGCCAGATGCATCACAACGCGACACAACCGATGCAACCAAAAACTCAACAAGCCCTAACTAAGCAGTGCTAGCAAAGGCTCAAAGGGTTTATAGGAGTGCGGGTAAACTAATCTACTATTTTTTTGGCTTTTCTGGACTATAGGAAAATTAAAACAGCGAAGAATTGGAAGTCTCTCACCGATAAACCTTGCTCTGATTACCAACTGATATGAACCCGTAAGGGTTTGTGGTCGATCTTTCGATGAGAAGCGTGAGATAACTCGATTGGAGGATGGAGATGACGTTCACGGCCCGACTACAGCCTTCCAAGCTACGCCTTAGCAACTGATACACCACCTCCAACAGCTGTCGTGATCTTGTGGAGTATGATCAACCAAACCACTAGGGTAATTCCTACAAGCAATTGAGGAACAAGCAAGAACAAGTAGAACAAGCAACTCAATTGCAAATATGGAGATAAAAAACCTATCTGAACTCATAAAGTTGGGGTTCTCAATCAAGTAGAACGGATGGTCTAGTCAACACACGCGTCTACAAGGAAGTAGCAATGGCTAAACTTTCAACAAAACAAAACACAATCTATTTGTGGCGGCTCTAATCCTTATTAATACCTAGGGGAATGACCAAGGGGGTGTTGGGGTCGTTCTCCAACCCTAGGACACATCCTTAATGGACCCAAATTGATACATGGACCATCGGCCCAAAATAGGGTGTCGCAGCACCAAAGGCAGAAAAGGTCCCGACGTTGAAATGACGATTGCGGAAGCATCGGATAAGATATAGCCATGAGTCTAGATCCGTTGGAAAATAGACTTGATAAGCTTTCTAAAAAGTGCTATAACATCCCAATCAGAGTCTGTATGAAGTCGTGGTGACCGTCGCAATTTGGAACTATTTTGCAGTCCGAATTCAACTTCCAAAATGTGTTGGACTTGGACTCTTTCTGTCCTTGGAACCAAAGTGACGTGGTGGCCTAGCGGAGGACGTTAGGAATACTTGGATTTGGTCCCCAATCAACTTCATTAACCTTCCATGCTTTCCATATGCAATCAAACCTTCCCTTGATCTATGTAAGTAATTCTGAAAATGAGAATGAACACACATCATGGTGCAGCATCAATTCATCAAATGCATCAATGATAAGCCTCATATAGAATGGTTGCACCTTTGGTATAGAAGTGGTTGGCATGGTCATCTTTGAGCCAATGATGTCCTCATCAGACATAGAGCTAATCTTGACACAAGATAGGTGCATGGTTTGCACCGAATGTACCGTAGGCTCAGAAATCATTTTGGACGCACCCGATAGATATCCTCCATGACATTGGTCATGTGGAATCTCGTTTCAATCCATTTGGGGACACTGTTAGAGTTAGTGTAAGATAGTTGAACAGTTTGTGCCAAACATAGATCAGAAATCATTTTGAGATGCACCCGATGGTACTTCTAGGTGACGAGGCTCTCGTGGTTACTTGTTTCAGTCTATTTGGAGATAGTGCTAATCTTGATGCAAGATAAGTGCACGATTTACGCTGAACGTACCATAAGCTCCAAAATCCTTTCAGACACACTCGATGGTACTCCTAGGTGACGAGGCTCAAGTGGATGCTTGTTTTGGTCTGTTTGCAGATAGTGCTAATCTTGACGCAAGATAGATGCATGGTTTGCGCCGAACGTAACATAGGGTCAAAAATCGTCTTGGATGCACCCGATGGATCTCCTATGTGACATTGGTCGTTTGGAATCTCATTTCAATCCATTTGGAGATAGTGGTAGTGTTAGTGCAAGATAGGCGCACGGTTTGCGCCAAACGTACCATAGGCATAGAAATTATTTTGGACGCACCAAATGGTACTCCTAGGTGACGTGGCTCAAGTGGATGCTCGTTCTAGTCTATTTAGAGATAGTGCTAACCTTGATGCAAGATAGGGGCACGGTTTGCACCGAACATACCATAGGCTCAGAAATCATTTTGGGTGCACCCGATGGATCTACTAGGTGACACTGGTCATGTGGAATCTTGTTTCAATCCATTTGGAGATAGCGGTACTTTCAGTCAAAGATAGATGCACTGTTTGCGCCAAACGTACCATAGGCACAGAAATCGTTTCGGACGCACCCGATGGTAATCCTAGGTGTCGAGGCTTAAGTGGATGCTCGTTTTGGTCTGTTTGGAGATAGTGCTAATCTTAATGCGAGATTGGTGCACGGTTTGTGTCGAATGTACCATAGGCTCAGAAATCAATTTGGACGTAGCTGATGGATCTATGTGACATTGGTCATGTGGAATCTTGTTTCAATCCATTTGGAGACAGTGGTACTGTCAGTGCAAGATATGTGCACTGTTTGCGCCAAACATCGCTCAGAAATCATTTTGGACACACCCGGTGGTACTCTTAGGTGACGAGGCTCAAGTGGATGCTCGTTTTGATCTGTTTAGAGATAGTACTAACCTTGACGCAAGATAGGTGCACGGTTTGCGCCGAACGTACCGTAGGCTCAGAAATCATTTTGGATGCACCCGATGGATCTCATAGGTGACATTGGTCATTTGGAATCTTGTTTCAATCCATTTGGAGACAGCGGTACTGTCAGTCCAAGATAGGTGCACAAAAATCATTTTGGACGCACCCGATGGTACTCCTAGGTGATGAGGCTTAAGTCGATGCTCGTTTTGGTATGTTTGAAGATAGTGCTAATCTTGATGCGAGATTAGTGCACGGTTTGCGTCGAACATACTATAGGCTCAAAAATCATTTTGGACGCATCCGATGGATCTCCTAGGTGACATTGGTCATGTGGAATCTCGTTTCAATCCATTTGGAGACAGTGGTACTGTCAGTCCAAGATAGGTGCACTGTTTGCGCCAAACGTACCATAGGCACAGAAATCGTTTTGGATGCACCCGATGGTAGTCCTAGGTGTCGAGGCTTAAGTGGATGCTCATTTTGGTCTGTTTGGAGATAGTGCTAATCTGGATGCGAGATTGGTACATGGTTTACGTCGAACATACCATAGGCTTAGAAATCATTTTGGACGCATCCGATGGATCTCCAATGTGACATTGGTCATGTGGAATCTTGTTTCAATCCATTTGGAGACCGTGGTACTATCAGTGTAAGATAAGTGCACTATTTGCGCCAAACATCGCTCAGAAATTGTTTTGGACACACCCGGTGGTACTTTTAGGTGACAAGGCTCAAGTGGATGCTCGTTTTGGTCTGTTTGGAGATAGTGCTAATCTTGATGCAAGATAGATGCACGGTTTGCGCCGAACGTAACATAGGGTTAGAAAATCGTTTTGGACGCACCCGATGGATCTCCTAGGTGACATTGGTCATGTGGAATCTTGTTTCAATCCATTTGGAGACAGCGGTAGTGTTAGTGCATGATAGTTGCATGGTTTACGCCAAACGTACCATAGGCATAGAAATCGTTTTGGATGCACCCGATGGTACTCCTAGGTGACGTGGCTCAAGTGGATGCTCGTTCTAGTCTGTTTGGAGATAGTGCTAATCTTGATGCGAGATTGGTGCACAGTTTGCGTCGAATGTACCATAGGCTCAGAAATCATTTTGGACGCACCCGATGGATCTCCTATGTGACATTGGTCATGTGGAATCTCGTTTCAATCCATTTTGAGACAGTGGTAGTGTTAGTGCAAGATAGGTGCACGGTTTGTGCCAAACATCGCTCAGAAATCGTTTTGCTCGCACCCGATGGTACTCCTAGGTGACGAGGCTCAAGTGGATGCTCGTTTTGGTCTGTTTGGAGATAGTGCTAACCTTGATGCGAGATTGGTGCACGGTTTGCGCCGAACGTACCGTAGGCTCTGAAATCATTTTGGATGCACCCGATGGATCTCCTAGGTGACATTGGTCATGTGGAATCTTGTTTCAATCAATTTGGAGACAACGGTACTGTCAGTCCAAGATAGGTGCACTGTTTGCGCCAAATGTACCATAGGCACAGAAATCGTTTTGGACGCACCCGATGGTACTCCTAGGTGACGAGGCTTAAGTGGATGCTCGTTTTGGTCTGTTTGGAGATAGTGCTAATCTTGATGCGAGATTGGTGCATGGTTTGTGTCGAACATACTATAGGCTCATAAAACATTTTGGACGCACCCATTGGATCTCCTATGTGACATTGGTCCAGTGGAATATCGTTTCAATCCATTTGGAGACAGTGGTAGTGTTAGTGCAAGATAGGTGCACGGATTGTGCCAAACGTACCATAGGCACAGAAATCGTTTTGGACGCACTCGATGGTACTCCTAGGTGACGCGGCTCAAGTGGATGCTCGTTCTGGTCTGTTTGGAGATAGTGCAAACCTTGACGCAAGATAGGTGCACGGTTTGCGCCGAACGTACTGTAGGCTCAGAAATCATTTTGGATGCACCCGATAGATCTCCTAGGTGACATTGGTCATGTGGAATCTTGTTTCAATCTATTTGGAGATAGCGGTACTATCAGTCCAAGATAGGTGCACTGTTTGCGCCAAACGTACCATAGGCACATAAATCATTTTGGACACACCCGATGGTACTCCTAGGTGACGAGGCTTAAGTGGATGCTCATTTTGGTCTGTTTGGAGATAGTGATAATCTTGATGCGAGATTGGTGCACGGTTTGCGTCGAACGTACTGTAGGCTTAGAAATCATTTTGGACACACCTGATGGTACTCCTAGGTGACGAGGCACACGTGGATGCTCGTTTTGGTCTGTTTGGACATAGAGCTAATCTTGACACAAGATAGATGCATGGTTTGCGCCGAATGTACCGTAGGCTCAGAAATCACTTTGGACGCACCCGATGGATATCCTCCATGACATTGGTCATGTGGAATCTCGTTCCAATCCATTTGGAGACACTGTTAGAGTCAATGTAAGATAGTTGAATAGTTTGCGCCAAACATAGATCAGAAATCATTTTGGGATGCACCCGATGGTACTTCTAGGTGACGAGGCTCTAGTGGTTACTTGTTTCAGTCTATTTGGAGATAGTGCTAATCTTGACGCAAGATAAGTGCACGGTTTGTGCTGAACGTACCATAAGCTCCAAAATCGTTTCAGACACACCCGATGGTACTCCTAGGTGACGAGGCTCAAGTGGATGCTTGTATTGGTCTATTTGCAGATAGTGCTAATCTTGAATGCACCCGATGGATCTCCTATGTGACATTGGTCGTTTGGAATCTCATTTCAATCCATTTGGAGACAGTGGTAGTGTTAGTGCAAGAAAGGCGCACGGTTTGCGCCAAATGTACCATAGGCATAGAAATTGTTTTGGACGCACCAGATGGTACTCCTAGGTGGCATGGCTCAAGTGGATGCTCATTCTGGTCTATTTAGAGATAGTGCTAACCTTGATGCAAGATAGGTGCACGGTTTGCGCCGAACGTACCGAAGGCTCAGAAATCATTTTGGGTGCACCCGATGGATCTACTTGGTGACACTGGTCATGTGGAATCTTGTTTTAATGCATTTGGAGATAGCGGTACTTTTAGTCCAAGATAGGTGTACTGTTTGCGCCAAACGTACCATAGGCACAGAAATCGTTTCGGACGCACCCGATGGTAATCCTAGGTGTCGAGGCTTAAGTGGATGCTCGTTTTGGTCTGTTTGGAGATAGTGCTAATCTTAATGCGAGATTGGTGCATGGTTTGCGTCGACTGTACCATAGGCTCAGAAATCAATTTGGACGCAGCTGATGGATCTGCTATGTGACATTGGTCATGTGGAGTCTTGTTTCAATCCATTTGGAGACAGTGGTACTGTCAGTGCAAGATAGGTGCACTGTTTGCGACAAACATCGCTCAGAAAATCATTTTGGACACACCCGGTGGTACTCTTAGGTGACGAGGCTCAAGTGGATGCTCGTTTTTGTAACACCCCAGGTGTTTATCACCAATTAAGTAGTGGGGTTAAGCTCAAACATGATAGATTAGTGGAGATGACGATGCCAAAGTTAAACCTATGGAAATAAACCCTAATCTAAACTTGGATGCTGCACCCTTGCTTTGCATATAGGCCATTTTCAAGATATATGCTTGGGTGGTGTTATTGCAATATCTTCATATGTCTCACCTTAGTACCTATCCATATTGATCCCTGGAAAAGTTTCATGGAGTTTGGAATCAAAAAGTCACATGAAATGATAAGTTCCATTCCTATTGGAATTTGCCCCATTAAGTTAATGGAACTATAGAACATCAACCAAACCTTGCAAACTAGCCAAATGACTCTAGATGAACTCTACAACACCTTAACTACACTTAGGGCACTTAATGGAACAATGTTCATGTTGATCATTTTGCCTAATTATGCTTCTAATTGGTGGTTGACCATGTATGGGCCCTGGAGCCCTGTGGTTTGACCATTTCAAAAGTGTGACCTAGAAGCTTTGCATGACTGTGCACCCTTTGACAAATTTGTAGGGAATTTAATAAGGAACAAACTTTATTTAAGAGTCAAGTCATGAAAATGTGTGGAACATGCTCAAACAGGGCTCACAAGTCAGTTTTAGGGCTGATTTCAGCACTTAGCCATTTAATCCCTGATTTCGGTGTTGTCGACATTGGCATTCCGCGTTCTCCAAAATTTGTTAAGCAACTTGAGTTGGTCCAAAAATAAAAGTTGAAGGTTATATTATGGAGAAGAGCATGCAAAAAGTTGCACTGAGTTTGACCGAGTTTTGACCTCCGAAGGCGAGATTCCGTGACCATTTTCAAAACATTGACATTGCCATATTGGGGACTAATTACCCGCTAATCTATTGCTCTACAGGCCGAGCTACCTTAATCAAAGTTGGAGAGCATGAGGAGTAGATAAAACTTCATTTTTGGCCCGTTCGCTGATTCAGCCTGGAAACGACCCAAAAACACGCCCCACACCGGCCGCACCGTTGCTCGCCACCTGTTCGACGAAATGCCACGTGCGGGAGCGCGTGGCCACCATGCAGGACAGCAGCGCCCCGTCGCCCCGACGCGTGCCCAGCCTCCTCCCTCTCGGCTCTGCTCTAATGTGGAGTCACTGAGCTCGTCGCCCTCGCTGGCTCGCTCTCTGCTGCTTTCCGCTCCCTTCCTCGTGCTGCGCGAGCGCGCTCCGCCATAGCCGGCCATGCCGAGCTCCAGGCCGCCGGCATTCCTCCGCCACGACCCTCCTCGTCCTCAGCCGAGCGGAGCACCATCTTCCTCCCTTCACACCGCCCGCGAAGCACCCCTTCCTCGGTCCCGTTGGCCGCCGGCAAGCTCTAGCGCCGGAGCCGCCGCGGCAGCACCGCCGGTCACCGTGGGCAGGTGGTCACGAGCCACCCCAGGCCATGCCGAGGCCACCGGCGGGTGCGCCCAAGCACCGCGGTCCTTCCCCGCCGCTTCCGCGACGCCGGTGAGGTCCTCATCGCTCGGAGCAGCGAACTCCGGCGGCTTTCCCCTGTTTTCCCGGCGTCCAGAGGAAGGGGGCGATCTCCCCTCTCTCGGTCTTCCCTGGTGTGAGTGACAGGTGGGTCCAACCGGGTAGTAGGTCCCGCATGTCAGTTAAGGCGGTGGCTGTTTGGGTATGTTTTCGGGTGCGCCTAGCAGATGCGGTTAAGGGTGGTTTTAATTATGATTTTTAATTTCCATTTCATGTAAATCTTCTAAAATTCATATCTCAAGCTAGGTAATTCCAAAAATAGCAAATGTGGACTTTTTGGAAACCTTGAGAAAAGATCTATGCAGTAGATTCATAAAATGTGCATGTTTGTAAATATTTTCTGATGTCTTTATTTAGGCTTTAAAAGTACTCTAGAAATGCTTATAAACTTGACCAGAGCAAGATCTAGAGTTTTAGAACTCCAAAAATAGTGATTCTTGTTTTATTAATTTTATGATGACATGTACTTGCTAGGAAAAATATTAAACACCCTATTTGTTTACTGTTTTCTCAAGATTTTGATTTGACCTTGTCAAATAAGGAAAATTTCATTATATTGCTTGTTATTTGATATCTTGAGTTGTGTTGCTCCAATTGATGGGAAATTTTTATGGTAGGCTTGTCATGCTATGGATGTACTGTGGTATAAATTTCATGGTCATTGCTTACTGTATGCTCAAGTTATTGATTTAACTTGTTTATAGCTTGATAAATAGCTTATAAATAATATATAAATTATAAAATAGAAAATGTTGTTCCATTACCTTAGTATGATGTTTCTCTATCATATTGATTCATAATATGGCCTTGGGTTCACAGAAAATATTGAGTTTTAGGTTTAATTTGCTTTTACATGATTTATTGCAATAGCTATTTGTCTTTTTCATAGAGGTTGATCTACTTGTCTAAATGGCTTGAAATTTGGACAGTAGACTTTTGAGAGCATTTGTAGACCACTGTAATTTTGGTAAAATTTATTGTGCACTTTTGATATGTGTTCATAATTCCACCTAATGATTTAAATAAATTAAGAAAAGGCATTAAAAGAATTTATTTAGAAATGGACACTAAGTTTTCTGGTGTTCATTAGTCATGTATGAAATGTTGGTAAAATTGGTTTTATCCAATTATATGTTTGCAACATAAGTTAATAATTATTTCTTGCAAATGAGGTTTCTAAACAGATTTGAGAATATTGTTAATTACCCTATGCAAATGATGTTTTCATGTGTTGTGTGCTATAACAAAGTTGTTGTGAATTTTATGATCTAGCTGCTGTTAAAATTTAGTGGCATTTGGCCATATGGTTTAGAAACTACAGCTGTTTAAAGTTAGGGTACAGAATTGCTTGCTCTCTGTTTGTCAGGAACAGATTCTAGAACTTTGTATTTTGACTTGTTTAACTTATGAATCATGCTGTGATGATATTATATGAAATGTAGATAATTTCCTAAGCTTTCCATAATGTCTTCTTGCAAGTCATTTGGATTTAGGGATCTCCAGTTATGATTAAATTACTCAGCTGTTGGTCTGATGTCCAGAAGGTAGCAATTTCTAGTTCTAGTACTTTAATTAACTTTGTCGTGCTTGGATATTGAAGTGTGACTCATATCTTTGATGATACTTGGGTGGTACCCTGTGATCTTGTGAGGCTTGTTTCTTGATTGATGTGTTTGCAATCTTATATGTTATGCCTTAGTGAGGATTAAGTTAATTATCTCTAGGTGTTTAGGAGAACTTTGGTATGCTTATTTGATTATTTTGGTTATTGCATTTCTATGCATTCATACATATGCATTATTGCACCTCATTTAGGTACGCTAGCTGAAAAACGTGAAGGGCGTGATGTGGATCCATCCCGAAGATAGAAGGACCGGACAAGTGGTAGATTGGAGGTTGCTCGCCAAGCGAGTTCTTCTGACATACTCTAACTTGAGTCGGATCCCAGGCAAGCCCCGGAGCATTATAAGCCTCCTATCTTCAAAGCAATTAATTATATATATGTTATAAGTATTGTTGCATTAAGTGGTAGGAGTTGGTTGAAAACCTTGCTGCATTATATCATTCCTTGTCCAGATATATGAATCCCTGAATCCTACATAGACTAGGATCGAGTAGATGCTTAGCCCTGCTTTAAGCGGTAGAAGTCAGGTGATTTCCTGTCACCTGCGAGATATAGGGATATTCATATATGGCACGGTTGGCTATATTTGCTACCGTGGAATGGAACCATGTGTTAATAAAATGAAATGAGACCGGGCGGGATGACGATAGTGAAGCAACAAGGCATGGAGGTCTTGGGTGTGAATCTATCCCCGTCTGAGTCGTTTAAGGACCGATTCGCTGTACGTCCTTGAGTCATGTTGAACGCAGTCTAACACTTAGTTGGCCGGATAACCCGTTCCAACCGCGAAGCCGAGTAATGTGGTTCAGGCCGGGAATCGAATGGTAGGTTGCTTCTTGGAGGAGAGAAAGGATGTGCTTGGGGACATTGGCGTGAGACCAAGGGGGGGTTAGAGTCCCTATCACCTGGCAGAGTGTCGCCCTTGGGGTCGCGACATTATTCGGACCCGCGATTCCTGAATCATATGAAAAGGTGGCTTGTGCGACCCTGGCAGGGGCCTGCGCGGTGAGTGTTAGAAATACCCCTCCAGCTGGATAGGAATTCGATTCGAATCGCCGTCGCTCCCGGTTAGTGAGCACTTGACTTGAGCAGCGGCAACGTAGATTCCATTAAATTGAACGGATGGTTAATTGGATCACGATGGAAAGGTTGCCTCAATTTATACTTGCTATGGTTAATATTGTTTGCTCCTAATAAAGTGAGTGCTCTAGTACAGGTGCTAATATAGATGACAGGTTAATGATAATTTACTTGATGCTTAAGCATTAATGATGGATCATCTATATTAAGCTTTTATGCAAAATGTTGTCAAGCTAGCCCCACTTCATATCAGCCTTGCATGATCCTTGGTGTCACTTATTTCTGGTTTCTGACGGGTAAGTCTAGCTGAGTACTTTCTCGTACTCAGGGTTTTATCCCCACTTGTTGCAGGTTATGATGTATCATGGCGGCTGCAAGAGTTGGTTGACTCCTGCCGTAGTGGCGGAGTGTGATCACGGGCATGATCCTTCTTATTTACCTTATCCCTAATGCTTTTGTTGGAAGTCGACCGTGGTACTGGCATGTATTTTAAATAAGATTAATGTTAGTTTCAAATTACTTTGCTTCCGCTACTTTTGAACTTAAGTTGTAATAACTTTGTTGAACTCCGATGTATACTTAATTACTTGTGAAATGGTTGTAACATGTGACTTGTTATGTTGAATCACTACGATCTTGGCTTGTATGTTGGTTGGTTTGAAATCCCTCGTGATTTCATTGGACTACCGGAGTTATATGGGCTCAAGTGCGAGAATTTGATCATTTCGGTGATTGTTTTTGTACTTGTGCTCTTATAATTTGGACGGTTCCGTGACAGCTGGTATCGGAGCAAGATTCAACATTAAACTTGTCGTATGTGTATTTAAAACAAAGGTTTTGTTTTATAAAATCAGTTTTATCAACTTATAGCTATATATAGGTTTGTGAAAACTGAATTCTAAATCTAAGTATGCCAGTGGTCAATTTCCTTACGCCCATATAAGGATTATTAGGTGGCTTATATAAGTACTAACTTGGGGGTTTTTCATTTATGCATCTACGCCCTTGCCAAGGTATGTATGTGTGATGACTCTCCCACACTATGCTACCCGGTGTGTCAGATCAGAGGTAGCCTTCATATAGGAAATAGCCATATATGTTGCTAGTTTACTTTTATGCAACATCGCACCTCCGCTCAGGTAAGTGTGAGTTGTGAGAGCATGACCGTACAAACTGCAGTCTAGGGGAGAGCTAGTTTTGGTTACTGGATTATCTACATGTTACACACATGTATATATGAAGGTACTTAATTGTGGGTGATCGAATGATTCGGGTAGTTTTGGTGCTACATGTATATATACGGGGGTATATGTACATGGAAGTACTTAGAATTTTATCTTTCTATTTCATTGTGTGCTATATTTGGGGAATTGTTGGGCTGTAATGAAACTTTTCTGCAGGTACGCTAACCATGAATGCGTAAGTCGAATGTAGCTGGCGACTAGCTATATATCGAAAGAGTGCGTGTTATGCCATCGACATAGAACGTGATCGCCACCTTAGGTTGGTAATCTGGTGAGGACGAATAGGACGAAACATGCATCTTCATGATTGTTGCATTATGCATGGCTATACTCTTCTCACCCTTGTTCTATAGTGTGTAACTTGTGATCAATGTGTTACACTATCTTTCTTGAGTAAAGTAAAACAAAAATGCCTTGTTCCATGTTGCTTGAGAAAAGTGTGTGCTTAGTTTTGTTAGAAATAATTGTGGTTACATGCTTGAACCTATGGATGCCCTCTAGTTTAGCCAAGTGGTGGATATGTTGTCATACAAGTTTTTGAAAATGTTTTAGACCTCACTTAAGTAAATTGGATTCTCGTGAATGAATTAAATTGGTGTTGGTCTAGGGTAACAATGTTTAGAGCCACTAGGATGATATGTTTGTGTGCTCTCTTGTTAAGTAGAACAAAAGCAAGCTTTGTTTTGCTTATTGAACGTTGGCTGCTAGAACGGTTTCTGATGTATTGATGCTTTCGTGGTCATAAATGTGTTTTCTGTAGTTATAGAGAATACCAAAGTTGTAGAAAACTTACTTCTCTAGCTTGTCCTAAAATTTTATGACCCTACGTTTTATGGTTTGAGAGTTATAAATTTTAGAAGTTTGTTATCAAAATCTGCTCATGTTCAGAACAGATCTGAATATTTAGTTTGTTTGACCTATGTGCATAAGGGATCATGTCTTGGAGATAATAGAAGAAGTGTAGTACTTTTTCTAAGCTTTCCAAAATGTCCTATAGCACTAATTTTGGTGGTCTAAATCTCTAGTTATAAGCTTATAAAGTGGAATGACAGAATCTGTCCAAATCTGGGCAGAGATGTCTTCTTTGTCTTGTTTGGCCTTGTTAGATATAGAATCATCTTAATATGATAATAAGAAAGTTATAGACAATTAATAATCTTTACATAAAGTTAAGGCTCAGCCTTGTTGTGTCCCTAGAACTCCAGTTGTACATTTTGAAGTTATTGTTAGTTTTCTATCCATATTGGTATAGATCTGCAACATTAGCAATTTTGGTCGTGTTAATCTATGAATTTGCTTTTGGTATGAATAACTAAAGTGTAGTCATCTTCCTAAGCTTTCTAGAAAGTCTAGGATCACCTTTGTGGGATGTCTATAACCTCAGTTATAGTTGAAACAAGTAAGTACTGCGTTGCTGTCCAGATTCTATGCACATGCTAAGTTGGCTCCATTAGCTAGCGTTTGTTTAGAGCTAAACTTGTAGTTAGTTCATGCTTGAGATAAATGCTTATTTTGGGTGAGCCTTGTGCTAGTATTGGTGCTTAAGTCTATTCGTTTGAGTTTTCTCAAATGTCTGCTTGACTGTGATGTTGTATGTATGATTGTTATCTAGGTAGTGTCATAGTTGTCACCTCGTTTGTCCTCGGTGAGCATACGAGGGTCGCATAGCTTTATCCTAGAACAACATTCACGTTACGTAATTGTATGATTGTTGTCTTCCATTAGGTTTCTCTCTTAGGAGCCTGAGTCTGTAGACTTGGTGGTTAGCCCTTGAATGTTTGTATCCATGCCGTTGCTTGACCAGAAGCCCAAAGTTGAGTTCTCCTATATGTTTGCATAAGCCATGGATGTTTTCCAACCCTTTTTGTGAAGACCCTTATTGACTGACCAACCAAGTTAACTTTCATCAACGCTAGCCTTTGACCATGGTTCGTACATTGCCAGTTGTGGAGACCGTACCCAAATCCAGGTTGGACCTTCTGGTTACCTCTCTCAAAGGTTAGCTAGTGTGACGCAACGTCTCTCTGCTAGGGGCCTCTAAATCGTGTGCTTGCAAATTCATTCATCTAACTTGACAACCCAATCTATGCCATTTGAAATTCCTCATCGGGTGCATGTTTAGTAATGGTGTTGTGAGTAGCAACTAAATGGTGCCGCGACGAAACCGAGAGCCTCCTGTGGTGCACACACAAGGTTGTACTGCTCGGCACGCGCTGGTATCATGGTTTCTAATCGAACCATTGCAGAACAACACTGATGTGATTTTCACGTGACCTCCTTCCTTGATTGTTTTCCATATTCTTATCGAAAGACCCTTATATGAAACCAAAATAGTAAAACTTCCTCCTGAAGTTACTAAGAGGATAACCTTTGAAGAACCGGTCACCAACATAAACATTAACAGACTGCAATAGGTGGTAGACAAGTGACTTTGCCTTAGTTGTCCCTATTATTGACAACCACCATCTAGTGAGTAACGTATCTCATTCTCTGTTGGATAAAAAGGAACACAAACATTTAATATTGGACAAGTCACCTGTTGGATAAGAACCGATTGTCACATTACGCAATCTTAAACCTTTGTATGCATAATAACCTTACGTTGAGATCAGCCATCTCTGGGTGAGACTCCTTATCTGCTGACTTCGATAGCAACCATCTGTGTTGTATCAACCACAATTATGGTGATTAAGAATGAAGATTTGAACTTTTTAGTGTTGAGAAAACAACTGATTAGTTACCAATAGGAAGGTAATTCTCCAGCTATGGTAACGACTCTTTGGTAGCTATGAAGGTATTGTCCCATAGAGCAATAACCAACAAGAAGTAAATCAACTAGCCAACAACTTGAGTGATTTCTATCTTCTAGAGCCATGGTGGATCAAGTCAATTCCGTCTTGGACAATCACACAGATAGTGTAAGATGTTCAATCAGCTGCGATGAAGAATTTGAGAAAGCATGACCTAGTTTCCATTAGCATCCTTTGTGCCCATAGGTGCCACAAATGGTTTTCATAACTTTATTGGACAAAGTGTTGAGGAATATTTGAAAGCAATCTAAAAAAAATGTCAAACAACAGATTTCCTATCTTAGAGCTGCTGTTTGATCCTAAAAAGGAAGCCTCAAGGTGAAAGGTTGGCCTGACAAAGTTGTTACACTGCAAGTCAACTCAACTTATAGTGCAACTAAGTCACAAAAGAAAATTTTACTCAATCGCTTGGTGGTAGACTATTTCCCGCGGTTTAGTAAATATTACAACTTTTGTTGTCCTTAAGGCCTCGTTACATCTTTCTTTGGGAAATTTTCCAAATGATGACATACTTTGGTACCTTATAAATGTTTTTACCCAAGAGGTTGCATCTGATTCAACCCAGATAACTGTTGCCTTTGGATAAGAGAATCTTCTTAGGTAACATTTGGCAGAAATACGAAGCCGACAGAGTCAGCTATCACATTCACTGACCCCGACAAACTCAGATAATACAGTGTTGTCATCAGAGAAAGAGAACTGCACACATGAACCTTTAGTAGTTTCCATTAGTTGATATCTAAATGAATGAACATTTACGACCAACATAGACCTTGTCTATTGGTTAGTCAGTATCCTATAGCCTCAGAGTATATTTGTCGTCTATGGTCTCACACTTTTGGAAGGTTGTGCTCAAGCCATTTTGGTAGAGGACTGCTTTTCAAACTTTGTGAACATAGAGTCATTTCAACGAGTATACTTCTGAATTTTTGGTCTAGTGTAAAGTTCATACGGCCTATGTTGTGTTCACTAGAGAGTCAGATACTTGTGAGTGGTTAGCTTATGGACCAATGATCTCTGTACACTGAGAACGCAGTACGTGCTATCTTGGATTCCTTCCAAAGTAACAATGCTTCATGGAAGTCAATGAAGGAAATTCTTCAGACAAATTTTACCATGAAGAGTAAGTATCAGAAAGTGCCTTTGACCAAATGTTCACCGATGTTGAAGCTTTTAGCTGAATGCTATAGCAGATGTTGGGAACTAGATAACGTGTCCTCTCTTCCTTAAAAGATCTTCCATTCCGAATCTCGGGACGCGATTCTTTTAAGGGGGGAGGGCTGTAACACCCCAGGTGTTTATCACCAATTAAGTAGTGGGTTAAGCTCAAACATGATAGATTAGTGGAGATGACGATGCCAAAGTTAAACCTATGGAAATAAACCTAATTAAACTTGGATGCTGCACCCTTGCTTTTGCATATAGGCTCAATTAAAAGATATATGCTTGGGTGTTGTTATCAATATCTTCACATGTCTCACCTCAATAACTATCCATATTGATCCTGGAAAAGTTTCATGAAGTTTGGAATCAAAAAGTCACATGAAATGATAAGTTTCCATTCCTATTGGAATTTGCCCCATTAAGTTAATGGAACTATAGAACATCAACCAACCTTGCAAACTAGCCAAATGACTCTAGATGAACTCTACAACACCTTAACTACACTTAGGGCACTTAATGGAACAATGTTCATGTTGATCATTTTGCCTAATTATGCTTCTAATTGGTGGTTGACCATGTATGGGCCCTGGAGCCCTGTGGTTTGACCATTTCAAAAGTGTGACCTAGAAGCTTTGCATGACTGTGCACCCTTTGACAAATTTGTAGGGAATTTAATAAGGAACAAACTTTATTTAAGAGTCAAGTCATGAAAATGTGTGGAACATGCTCAAACAGGGCTCACAAGTCAGTTTTAGGGCTGATTTCAGCACTTAGCCATTTTAATCCCTGATTTCGGTGTTGTCGACATTGGCATTCCGCGTTCTCCAAAATTTGTTAAGCAACTTGAGTTGGTCCAAAAATAAAAGTTGAAGGTTATATTATGGAGAAGAGCATGCAAAAAGTTGCACTGAGTTTGACCGAGTTTTGACCTCCGAAGGCGAGATTCCGTGACCATTTTCAAAACATTGACATTGCCATATTGGGGACTAATTACCCGCTAATCTATTGCTCTACAGGCGAGCTACCTTAATCAAAGTTGGAGAGCATGAGGAGTAGATAAAACTTCATTTTTGGCCCGTTCGCTGATTCAGCCTGGAAACGACCCAAAAACACGCCCACACACCGCCGCACCGTTGCTCGCCACCTGTTCGACGAAATGCCACGTGCGGGAGCGCGTGGCCACCATGCAGGACAGCAGCGCCCCGTCGCCCCGACGCGTGCCCAGCCTCCTCCCTCTCGCTCTGCTCTAATGTGGAGTCACTGAGCTCGCCCTCGCTGGCTCGCTCTCTGCTGCTTTCCGCTCCCTTCCTCGTGCTGCGCGAGCGCGCTCCGCCATAGCCGGCCATGCCGAGCTCCAGGCCGCCGGCATTCCTCCGCCACGACCCTCCTCGTCCTCAGCGAGCGGAGCACCATCTTCCTCCCTTCACACCGCCCGCGAAGCACCCCTTCCTCGGTCCCGTTGGCCGCCGGCAAGCTCTAGCGCCGGAGCCGCCGCGGCAGCACCGCCGGTCACCGTGGGCAGGTGGTCACGAGCCACCCAGGCCATGCCGAGGCCACCGGCGGGTGCGCCCAAGCACCGCGGTCCTTCCCCGCCGCTTCCCGCGACGCCGGTGAGGTCCTCATCGCTCGGAGCAGCGAACTCCGGCGGCTTTCCCCTGTTTTCCCCGGCGTCCAGAGGAAGGGGGCGATCTCCCCTCTCGGTCTTCCCTGGTGTGAGTGACAGGTGGGTCCAACCGGGTAGTAGGTCCGCATGTCAGTTAAGGCGGTGGCTGTTTGGGTATGTTTTCGGGTGCGCCTAGCAGATGCGGTTAAGGGTGGTTTTAATTCTGATTTTTAATTTCCATTTCATGTAAATCTTCTAAAATTCATATCTCAAGCTAGGTAATTCCAAAAATAGCAAATGTGGACTTTTTGAAACCTTGAGAAAAGATCTATGCAGTAGATTCATAAAATGTGCATGTTTGTAAATATTTTTCTGATGTCTTTATTTAGGCTTAAAAGTACTCTAGAAATGCTTATAAACTTGACCAGAGCAAGATCTAGAGTTTTAGAACTCCAAAAATAGTGATTCTTGTTTTATTAATTTTATGATGACATGTACTTGCTAGGAAAAATATTAAACACCCTATTTGTTTACTGTTTTCTCAAGATTTTGATTTGACCTTGTCAAATAAGGAAAATTTCATTATATTGCTTGTTATTTGATATCTTGAGTTGTGTTGCTCCAATTGATGGGAAATTTTTATGGTAGGCTTGTCATGCTATGGATGTACTGTGGTATAAATTTCATGGTCATTGCTTACTGTATGCTCAAGTTATTGATTTAACTTGTTTATAGCTTGATAAATAGCTTATAAATAATATATAAATTATAAATAGAAAATGTTGTTCCATTACCTTAGTATGATGTTCTCTATCATATTGATTCATAATATGGCCTTGGTTTCACAGAAAATATTGAGTTTTAGGTTTTAATTTGCTTTTACATGATTTATTGCAATAGCTATTTGTCTTTTTCATAGAGGTTGATCTACTTGTCTAAATGGCTTGAAATTTGGACAGTAGACTTTTGAGAGCATTTGTAGGACCACTGTAATTTTGGTAGAATTTATTGTGCACTTTTGATATGTGTTCATAATTCACCTAATGATTTAAATAAATTAAGAAAAGGCATTAAAAGAATTTATTTAGAAATGGACTAAGTTTTTCTGGTGTTCATTAGTCATGTATGAAATGTTGGTAAAATTGGTTTTATCCAATTATATGTTTGCAACATAAGTTAATAATTATTTCTTGCAAATGAGGTTTCTCTAAACAGATTTGAGAATATTGTTAATTACCCTATGCAAATGATGTTTTCATGTCTTGTGTTGCTATAACAAAGTTGTTGTGAATTTATGATCTAGCTGCTGTTAAAATTTAGTGGCATTTGGCCATATGGTTTAGAAAACTACAGCTGTTTAAAGTTAGGGTAAGAATTGCTTGCTCTCTGTTTGTCAGGAACAGATTCTAGAACTTTGTATTTTTGACTTGTTTAACTTATGAATCATGCTGTGATGATATTATATGAAATGTAGATAATTTCCTAAGCTTTCCATAATGTCTTCTTGCAAGTCTCATTTGGATTTAGGGATCTCCAGTTATGATTAAATTACTCAGCTGTTGGTCTGATGTCCAGAAGGTAGAATTTCTAGTTCTAGTACTTTAATTAACTTTGTCGTGCTTGGATATTGAAGTGTGACTCATATCTTTGATGATACTT
>CM036225.1:32570205-32614122 GCA_020631735.1 Saccharum officinarum | reverse complement strand
CATAGGCTCAGAAATCGTTTTGGACGCACCCGATGGATCTCCTATGTGACATTGGTGCATTGGAATCTTGTTTCAATCCATTTGGAGACAGTGGTACTGTCAGTGCAAGATGGTGCACTGTTTACGCCAAACGTAACTTAGGAACAGAAATTGTTTTGGACGCAAAAGATGGTACTCCTAGGTGACGAGGCTTAAGTGGATGCTCATTTTTGGTGTGTTTGGAGATAGTGCTAATCTTGATGTGAGATTGGTGCACGGTTTGCATCGAACGTACCATAGGCTCAGAAATTATTTTGGACGCACCGATGGATCTCCTATGTGACATCGGCCATATGGAATCTCGTTTCAATCTATTTGTAGACAGTGGTAGTGTCAGTGCAAGATAGGTGCAAGGTTTGCGCCAAACATCGCTCAGAAATCCTTTTGGACGCACCCGATGACACTCCTAGGTGACGAGGCTCGAGTGGATGCTCATTTTGGGCTGTTTGGAGACAGTACTAATCTTGACGCAAGATAGGTGCACAGTTTGCGCCCAACATACCATAGGCTCAGAAATTATTTGGGACGCACCCGATGGATCTTCTCAGTGACATTGGTCATTTGGAATCTTGTTTCAATCTATTTGGAGACAGTGTTAGTGTCAGTGCAAGATAGGTGCACGGTTTGCGCCAAACATCACTTAGAAATCATTATGGAGCGCTCGATGGTACTCCTAGGTGACGAGGATCAAGTGAATGCTTGTTTTGGTCAGTTTAGACATAGTGCTAACCTTGATGCAAGATAGGTGCACGGTTTGCGCCGAACGTAGCATAGGCTCAGAAATCATTTTGTCTGCACGAGATGGATCTCCTATGTGACTTTGGTCAGGTGGAATCTCGTTTCAATCCATTTGGTGACAGTGGAGTGTTAGTGCAAGTTACGTGCATGGTTTGCGCTAAACGTACGATAGGCACAAAAATCATTTTGGATGCACCCGATGGTACTCCTAGGTGACGAGGTTCAAGTGAATGCTCATTTTGGTCTGTTTGGAGATAGTGCTAATCTTGACGCAAGATAGATGCATGGTTTGCGTCGAATGTATCATGGGCTTGAAAATCATTTTGGACGCACCCGATGGTACTCCTAGGTGATGAAGCACACATGGATGCTCGTTTTGGTCTGTTTGGACATAGAACTAATCTTGACACAAGATAGGTCCATGGTTTGCGTTGAACGTACTGTAGGCTCAGAAATCATTTTGGACGCACCCAATGGATCTCCTCGTTGACATTAGTCATGTGGAATCTCGTTTCAATCCATTTGGAGACACTATGAGAGTCAGTGCAAGATAGGTGCATGGTTTGCGCCAAACATAAATCAGAAATCATTTTTGGATGCACCTGATGGTAGTTCTAGGTGACGAGACTCAAGTGGTTACTTGTTTCAGTCTATTTGGAGATAGTGGTAATCTTGATGCAAGATAAGTGCACGGTTTGCGCCAAACATACCACAAGCTCAAAAATTGTTTTCAGACACACCGATGGTACTCCTAGGTGACAAGGCTCAAGTGGATGCTCGTTTTGGTCTGTTTGGAGATAGTGCTAATCTTGACGCAAGATAGATGCATGGTTTGTGACGAACGTAACATAGGGTCAGAAATCATTTTGGACGCACCCGATGGATCTCCTATGTGACTTTGGTCATGTGGAATCTCGTTTCAGTCCATTTGGTGACAGTGGCAGTGTTAGTGCAAGATACGTGCACGATTGCGCTAAACGTACCATAGGAACAAAAGTCATTTTGGACGCACCCGATGGTACTCCTAGGTGATGAGGCTCAAGTGGATGCTCGTTTTGGTCTGTTTGGAGATAGTGCTAATCTTGACGCAAGATAGATGCATGGTTTGCGACGAACGTAACATAGGGTCAAAAATCGTTTTGGACGCACCCGATGGATCTCCTATGTGACATTGGTCACGTGGAATCTCATTTCAATCCGTTTAGAGACAGTGAAAGTGTCAGTGCAAGATAGGTCCATGGTTTCCACCAAACGTACCATGGGCACAAAAATCATTTTGGACGCACCCGATTATAGTCCTAGGTGATGTGGCTCAAGTGGATGCTCGTTTTGGTATATTTGGAGATAGTGCTAATCATGACGCAAGATAGGTGCACGATTTGCGTTGAACATACCATAGGCTCAGAATTCATTTTGGATGCACCCGATGGATCTCCTAGGTGACATTTGTCATATGGAATCTTGTTCAATCCATTTGGAGACAGCGGTACTGTCAGTCCAAGATAGGTGCATTGTTTGCGCCAAACGTACCATAGGCACAGAAATCATTTTGGACGCATCCGATGGTACTCCTAGGTGACGAGGCTGAAGTGGATGCTGGTTTTGGTCTGTTTGGTGACAGTGCTACTCTTGGCGAAAGTTAGGTGCACGGTTTGGACCGAACGTACCGTAGGCTCAGAAATCATTTTGGACGCACCCGATGGATCTTCTTAGTGATGTTGGTCATTTGGAATCTTGTTTCAATCCATTTGGAGACAGTGCTAGTGTCAGTGCAAGATAGGTGCACGGTTTGCGCCAAACATCGCTTAGAAATCATTTTGGACACATCCGATGGTACTCCTAGGTGGCGAGGCACACGTGGATGCTATTTTTGGTCTGTTTGGACATAGCGCTAATCTTGACACAAGATAGGTGCACGGTTTGCGCTGAACGTACCGTAGGCTCAGAAATCGTTTTGGATGCATTCGATGGAACTCCTAGGTGACATTGGTCATGTGGAATCTCGTTTCAATCCATTTGGACATAGTTGTAGTGTCAGAGCCAGATAGGTGCACGGTTTGCGCCAAACATCGCTCAGAAATCATTTTTGACGCACCCGATGGTACTCCTACGTGACGAGGCTCGAGTGGATGCTCGTTTTGGTCTGTTTGGAGATAGTGCTAACATTGATGCGACATTGGTGCACGGTTTGCGTCGAATGTACCATAGGCTCAGAAATCATTTTGGACGCACCCGATGGATCTCCTATGTGACATTGGTCATTTGGAATCTTGTTTCAATCCATTTGGAGACAGTGGTACTGTCAGTGCAAGATAGGTGCACTGTTTGCGCCAAACGTAACTTAGGAACAGAAATTGTTTTGGACGCAAAAGATGGTACTCCTAGGTGACAAGGCTTAAGTGGATGCTCATTTTGGTGTGTTTGGAGATAGTGCTAATCTTGATGTGAGATTGGTGCACGGTTTGCATCGAACGTACCATAGGCTCAGAAATTATTTTGGACGCACCCGATGGATCTCCTATGTGACATCGGCCATATGGAATCTCGTTTCAATCTATTTGTAGACAGTGGTAGTGTCAGTGCAAGATAGGTGCAAGGTTTGCGCCAAACATCGCTCAGAAATCCTTTTGGACGCACCCGATGACACTCCTAGGTGACGAGGCTCGAGTGGATGCTCATTTTGGGCTGTTTGGAGACAGTACTAATCTTGACGCAAGATAGGTGCACAGTTTGCGCCCAACATACCATAGGCTCAGAAATCATTTGGGACGCACCCGATGGATCTTCTCAGTGACATTGATCATTTGGAATCTTGTTTCAATCTATTTGGAGACAGTGTTAGTGTCAGTGCAAGATAGGTACACGGTTTGCGCCAAACATCACTTAGAAATCATTATGGACGCGCTCGATGGTACTCCTAGGTGACGAGGATCAAGTGAATGCTTGTTTTGGTCAGTTTAGACATAGTGCTAACCTTGATGCAAGATAGGTGCACGGTTTGCGCCGAACGTAGCATAGGCTCAGAAATCATTTTGTCTGCACGAGATGGATCTCCTATGTGACTTTGGTCAGGTGGAATCTTGTTTCAATCCATTTGGTGACAGTGGAGTGTTAGTGCAACTTACGTGCATGGTTTGCGCTAAACGTACGATAGGCACAAAAATCATTTTGGATACACCCGATGGTACTCCTAGGTGACGAGGTTCAAGTGAATGCTCATTTTGGTCTGTTTGGAGATAGTGCTAATCTTGACGCAAGATAGATGCATGGTTTGCGTCGAATGTATCATGGGCTTGAAAATCATTTTGGACGCACCCGATGGTACTCCTAGGTGATGAAGCACACATGGATGCTCGTTTTGGTCTGTTTGGACATAGAACTAATCTTGACACAAGATAGGTCCATGGTTTGCGTTGAACGTACTGTAGGCTCAGAAATCATTTTGGACGCACCCAATGGATCTCCTCGTTGACATTAATCATGTGGAATCTCGTTTCAATCCATTTGGAGACACTATTAGAGTCAGTGCAAGATAGGTGCATGGTTTGCGCCAAACGTAGATCATAAATCATTTTGGGATGCACCCGATGGTACTTCTAGGTGACGAGGCTCAAGTGGTTACTTGTTTCAGTCTATTTGGAGATAGTGCTAATCTTGACGCAAGATAAGTGCATGTTTGCATCGAACATACCACAAGCTCAAAAATCATTTTAGACACACCAGATGGTACTCGAAGGTGACGAGGATCAAGTGGATGCTCGTTTTAGTCTATTTGGAGATAGTGCTAATATTGACGCATGATAGATACACGGTTTGCGCCGAACGTAACATAGGGTTAGAAATAGTTTTGGACGCACCTGATGGATCTCCATGTTACATTGGTCATGTGGAATCTCATTTCAATCCATTTGGAGTAAGTGGTAGTGTCAATGCAAGATAGGTGCACGGTTTGCGCCAAACGTACCATAGGCACAGTAATCGTTTTGGACGCACCCGATGGTACTCCTAGGTGATGTGGCTCAAGTGGATGCTCGTTTTGGTCTGTTTGGAGATAGTGCTAACCTTGACGCGAGATAGGTGCACGGTTTGCGCCGAACATACTATAGGCTCAGAAATAATTTTGGATGCAAACCGTGCACTGTTTGCGCCAAGCGTACCATATGAACAGAAATTGTTTTGGACGGACCTGATGGTACTCTTAGGTGACGAGGCTTAAGTGGATGCTCGTTTTGGTCTGTTTGGAGATAATGCTAATCTTGATTCGAGATTGCTGCACAGTTTGCGTCAAACGCACCATAGGCTCAGAAATCATTTTAGATGCACGCGATGGATCTTCTCAGTGACATTGGTAATTTGTAATCTCGTTTCAATCCATTTAGAGACAGTGGTACTGTCAGTGCAAGATAGGTGCACTATTTGCGCCAAACGTACCTTAGGCATAGAAATCGTTTTGGACGCAAAAGATGGTACTCCTAGGTGACGGGGCTTAAGTGGATGCTCATTTTGGTATGTTTGGACGTAGTGCTAATCTTGATGCGAGATTGGTGTAGGGTTTGCGTCGAACGTACCATAGGCTCACAAACCATTTTGGATGCACCCGATGGATCTCCTATATGACATTGGTCATGTGGAATCTTATTTCAATCCATTTGGAGACAGTGGTAGTGTCAGTGCAAGATAGGTGCACGGTTTGCGCCAAACATCGCTCAGAAATCGTTTTGGACGCACCCGATGGTACTCCTAGGTGACGAGGCTCAAATGGATGCTCGTTTTGGTCTGTTTGGAGATAGTGCTAATCTTGATGCGAGATTGGTGCACGGTTTGCGTCGAATGTACCATAGGCTCAAAACTCATTTTGGACGCACCCGATGGATCTCCTATGTGACATTGGTCATGTGGAATCTTGTTTCAATCCATTTGGAGACAGTGGTACTATCAGTGAAACATAGGTGCACTGTTTGCGTCAAACGTAACTTAGGAACAGAAAATGTTTTGGACGCAAAAGATGGTACTCCTAGGTGACGAGGCTTAAGTGGATGCTCATTTTGGTCTGTTTGGAGATATTGCTAATCTTGATGCGAGATTGGTGCACGGTTTGCGTCGAACGTACCATGGGCTCAGATATGATTTTGGACGCACCTGATGGATCTCGTATGTGACATCGGCCATGTGGAATCTCGTTTCAATCCATTTGTAGACAGTGGTAGTGTTAGTGCAAGATAGGTGCACGGTTTGCGCCAAACATCGCATAGAAATCATTTTGGACGCACCTGATGGTACTCATAGGTGACGAGGCTCGAGTGGATGCTCATTTTGGTCTGTTTGGAGATAGTGCTAACATTGATGCGAGATTGGTGCACGGTTTGCGTCGAACGTACAATAGGCTCGGAAATCGTTTTGGACACACCCGATGGTACTCCTAGGTGACGAGGCTCAAGTGGATGCTCGTTTTGGTCTGTTTGGAGACACAGCTAATCTTGACGCAAGATAGGTGCAAAGTTTGCGCCCAACATACCATAGGCTTAGAAATCATTTTGGACACACCCGATGGATCTTCTCTGTGACATTGGTCATTTGGAATCTCGTTTCAATCCATTTGGAGACAGTGTTAGTGTCAGTGCAAGATAGGCGCACGATTTGCGCCAAACATCGCTTAGAAATCATTATGGACGTGCTCGACCATACTCCTAGGTGACGAGGATCAAGTGAATGCTTGTTTTGGTCAGTTTAGACATAGTGCTAACCTTGATGCAAGATAGGTGCACGGTTTGCGCCGAACGTAGCATAGGCTCAGAAATCATTTTGGATGCACGAGATGGATCTCCTATGTGACTTTGGTCAGGTGGAATCTCGTTTCAATCCATTTGGTGACAGTGGAATGTTAGTGCAAGTTACGTGCACGGTTTGCGCTAAATGTATGATAGGCACAAAAATCGTTTTGGATGCACCCGATGGTACTCCTAGGTGACGAGGTTCAAGTGGATGCTCATTTTGGTCTGTTTGGAGATAGTGCTAATCTCGACACAAGATAGATGCATGGTTTGCGTCGAATGTATCATGGGCTTGAAAATCATTTTGGACGCACCCGATGGTCCTCCTAGGTGATGAAGCACACATGGATGCTCGTTTTGGTCTGTTTGGACATAGAACTAATCTTGACACAAGATAGGTCCATGGTTTGCGTTGAACGTACTGTAGGCTCAGAAATCATTTTGGACGCACCCGATGGATCTCCTCGTTGACATTAGTCATGTGGAATCTCGTTTCAATCCATTTGGAGACACTATTAGAGTCAGTGCAAGATAGGTGCATGGTTTGCGCCAAACGTAGATCATAAATCATTTTGGGATGCACCCGATGGTACTTCTAGGTGACGAGGCTCAAGTGGTTACTTGTTTCAGTCTATTTGGAGATAGTGCTAATCTTGACGCAAGATAAGTGCATGTTTGCGTCGAACATACCACAAGCTCAAAAATCATTTCAGACACACCAGATGGTACTCGAAGGTGACGAGGCTCAAGTGGATGCTCGTTTTAGTCTATTTGGAGATAGTGCTAATCTTGACGCATGATAGATGCACGGTTTGCGCCGAACGTAACATAGGGTTAGAAATAGTTTTGGACGCACCTAATGGATCTCCATGTTACATTGGTCATGTGGAATCTCATTTCAATCCATTTGGAGTAAGTGGTAGTGTCAATGCAAGATAGGTGCACGGTTTGCGCCAAACGTACCATAGGCACAGTAATCATTTTGGACGCACCCGATGGTACTCCTAGGTGATGTGGCTCAAGTGGATGCTCGTTTTGGTCTGTTTGGAGATAGTGCTAACCTTGACGCGAGATAGGTGCACGGTTTGCGCCGAACGTACTATAGGCTCAGAAATAATTTTGGATGCACCCGATGGATCTTGTAGATGACATTGGTCATGTGGAATCTTGTTTTAATCCATTTGGAGACAGCGATACTGTCAGTCCAAGATAGGTGCACTATTTGCGCCAAGCGTACCATAGGAACAGAAATTGTTTTGGACGGACCTAATGGTACTCTTAGGTGACGAGGCTTAAGTGGATGCTCGTTTTGGTCTGTTTGGAGATAATGCTAATCTTGATTCGAGATTGCTGCACGGTTTGCGTCAAACGCACCATAGGCTCAGAAATCATTTTGGATGCACGCGATGGATCTTCTCAGTGACATTGGTAATTTGTAATCTTGTTTCAATCCATTTAGAGATAGTGGTACTGTCAGTGCAAGATAGGTGCACTGTTTGCGCCAAACGTACCTTAGGCATAGAAATCATTTTGGACGCAAAAGATGGTACTCCTAGGTGACACGACTTAAGTGGATGCTCATTTTGGTATGTTTGGACGTAGTGCTAATCTTGATGCGAGATTGGTGTAGGGTTTGCGTCGAACGTACCATAGGCTCACAAACCATTTTGGATGCACCCGATGGATCACCTATATGACATTGGTCATGTGGAATCTTATTTCAATCCATTTGGAGATAGTGGTAGTGTCAGTGCAAGATAGGTGCACGGTTTGCGCCAAACATCGCTCAGAAATTGTTTTGGACGCACCCGATGGTACTCCTAGGTGACGAGGCTCAAATGGATGCTTGTTTTGGTCTATTTGGAGATAGTGCTAATCTTCATGCGAGATTGGTGCATGGTTTGCGTCGAATGTACCATAGGCTCAGAAATCATTTTGGACGCACCCGATGGATCTCCTATGTGACATTGGTCATGTGGAATCTTGTTTCAATCCATTTGGAGACAGTGGTACTGTCAGTGAAACATAGGTGCACTGTTTGCGTCAAACGTAACTTAGGAACAGAAATTGTTTTGGATGCAAAAGATGGTACTCCTAGGTGACGAGGCTTAAGTGGATGCTCATTTTGGTCTGTTTGGAGATATTGCTAATCTTGATGCGAGATTGGTGCACGGTTTGCGTCGAACGTACCATTTGCTCAGATATGATTTTGGACGCGCCCGATGGATCTCGTATGTGACATCGGCCATGTGGAATCTCGTTTCAATCCATTTGTAGACAGTGGTAGTGTCAGTGCAAGATAGGTGCACGGTTTGCGCCAAACATCGCACAGAAATCGTTTTGGACGCACCCGATGGTACTCCTAGGTGACAAGGCTCGAGTGGATGCTCGTTTTGGTCTGTTTGGAGATAGTGCTAACATTGATGCGAGATTGGTGCACGGTTTGCGTCGAACGTACAATAGGCTCGGAAATCGTTTTGGACACACCCGATGGTACTCCTAGGTGACGAGGCTCAAGTGGATGCTCGTTTTGGTCTGTTTGGAGACAGTGCTAATCTTGACGCAAGATAGGTGCATAGTTTGCGCCGAACATACCATAGGCTCAGAAATCATTTTGGACACACCCGATGGATCTTCTCAGTGACATTGGTCATTTGGAATCTCGTTTCAATCCATTTGGAGACAGTGTTAGTGTCAGTGCAAGATAGGCGCACGATTTGCGCCAAACATCGCTTAGAAATCATTATGGACGTGCTTGACCGTACTCCTAGGTGACGAGGATCAAGTGAATGCTTGTTTTGGTCAGTTTAGACATAGTGCTAACCTTGACACAAGACAGGTGCACGGTTTGCGCCGAACGTAGCATAGGCTCAGAAATCATTTTGGATGCACGAGATGGATCTCCTATGTGACTTTGGTGAGGTGGAATCTTGTTTCCATCCATTTGGTGACAGTGGAGTGTTAGTGCAAGTTACGTGCACGGTTTGCGCTAAACGTACCATAGCTACAGAAATCGTTTCGGATGTACCCGATGGTACTCCTAGGTGACGAGGCTCAAGTGGATGCTCATTTTGGTCTGTTTGGAGATAGTGCTAATCTTGACGCAAGATAGATGCACGATTTGCGTCGAATGTACCTTGGGCTTGAAAATCATTTTGGACATACCCGATGGTACTCCTAGGTGATGAAGCACACATGGATGCTCATTTTGGTCTGTTTGGACATATAACTAATCTTGACACAAGATAGGTCCATTGTTTGTGCCGAACGTACTATAGGCTCCAAAATCATTTTGGACGTACCTGATGGATCTCCACGGAGACATTGGTCATGTGGAATATCGTTTCAATCCATTTGGAGACACTGCTAGAGTCAGTGCAAGATAGGTGCATGGTTTGTGACAAACATAGATCATAAATCATTTTGGGATGCACCCGATGGTACTTCTAGGTGACGAGGCTCAAGTGATTACTTGTTTTAGTGTATTTGGAGATAGTGCTAATCTTGACGCAAGATAAGTGCATGTTTGCGCCGAACGTACCACAAGCTCCAAAATCAATTCAGACACACCAGATGGTACTCCTAGGTGACGAGGCTCAAGTGGATGCTCGTTTTGGTCTGTTTGGAGATAGTGCTAATCTTGACGCATGATAGATGCACGGTTTGCGCCGAACGTAACATAGGGTCAGAAATCGTTTTGGATGCACCTGATGGATCTCCTATGTGACATTGGTCATGTGGAATCTCATTTCAATCCATTTGGAGTAAGTGGTAGTGTCAATGCAAGATAGGTGCACGATTTGCGTCAAACGTACCATAAGCACAGAAATCGTTTTGGATGCACCCGATGGTACTCCTAGGTGACATGGCTCAAGTGGATGCCCGTTCTGGTCTGTTTGGAGATAGTGCTAACCTTGACGCAAGATAGGTGCACGGTTTGCGCCGAACGTACAAGTAGGCTCAGAAATCATTTTGGATGCACCCGATGGATCTCCTAGGTGACATTCGTCATGTGGAATCTTGTTTCAATCCATTTGGTGACAGCGGTACTATCAGTCCAAGATAGGTGCACTGTTTGCGCCAAACGTACCATAGGCACATAAATCGTTTTGGACGCACCCAATGGTACTCTTAGGTGACGAGGCTTAAGTGGATGCTCATTTTGGTCTGTTTGGAGATAGTGATAATCTTGATGCGAGGTTGGTGCACGGTTTGCGTCGAACGTACCATAGGCTCAGAAATCATTTTGGACACACCTGATGGTACTCCTAGGTGATGAGGCACATGTGCATGCTCGTTTTGGTCTGTTTGGACATAGAGCTAATCTTGACACAAGATAGGTGCATGGTTTGCGCCGAATGTACCGTACACTCAGAAATCATTTTGGACACACCCGATGGATATCCTCCATGACAATGGTCATGTGGAATCTCGTTCCAATCCATTTGGAGACACTGTTAGAGTCAGTGTAAGATAGTTGAACAGTTTGCGCCAAACATAGATCAGAAATCATTTTGGGATGCACCCGATGGATCTGCTAGGTGACATTGGTCATGTGGAATCTAGTTTCAATCCATATGGAGACAGTGGTACTATCAGTCCAAGATAGGTGCACTGTTTACGCCAAACGTACCATAGGCACATAAAATCATTTTGGAAGCACCCGATGGAACTCCTAGGTGACGAGGCTTAAGTGGATGCTCATTTTGGTCTGTTTGGAGATAGTGATAATCTTGATGCGAGATTGGTGCACGGTTTGCGTCGAACGTACCATAGGCTCAGAAATCATTTTGGACACACCTGATGGTACTCCTAGGTGACGAGGCACACGTGGATGCTCGTTTTGGTCTGTTTTGACATAGAGCTAATCTTGACACAAGATTGGTGCATGGTTTGCGCTGAATGTACCGTAGGCTCAGAAATCATTTTGGATGCACCCGATGGATATTCTCCATGACATTGGTCATGTGGAATCTCGTTCCAATCCATTTGGAGACACTGTTAGAGTCAGTGTAAGATAGTTGAACAGTTTGCGCCAAACATAGATCAGAAATCATTTTGGGATGCACCCGATGGTACTTCTAGGTGACGAGGCTCTAGTGGTAACTTGTTTCAGTCTATTTGGAGATAGTGCTAATCTTGACGCAAGATAAGTGCATGGTTTGTGCTGAACATACCACAAGCTCCAAAATCGTTTCAGACACACCCGATGGTACTCCTAGGTGACGAGTCTCAAGTGGATGCTCATTTTGGTCTGTTTGGAGATAGTGCTAATCTTGACGCAAGATAGATGCATGGTTTGCGCCGAACGTAACATAGGGTCAAAAATCATCTTGGATGCACCCGATAGATCTCCTATGTGACATTGGTCGTTTGGAATCTCATTTCAATCCATTTGGAGACAGTGGTAGTGTTAGTGCAAGATAGGCGCACGGTTTGCGCCAAACGTACCATAGGCATAGAAATTATTTTGGACGCACCAGATGGTACTCCTAGGTGACGTGGCTCAAGTGGATGCTCGTTCTGGTCTATTTAGAGATAGTGCTAACCTTGACGCAAGATAGGTGCACGGATTGCGCCGAACGTACCGTAGGCTCAGAAATCATTTTGGATGCACCCGATGAATCTACTAGGTGACATTGGTCATGTGGAATCTTGTTTCAATCCATTTGGAGATAGCGGTACTTTTAGTCCAAGATAGGTGCACTGTTTGCGCCAAACATACCATAGGCACAGAAATTGTTTTGGACGCACCCGATGGTAATCTTAGGTGTCGAGGCTTAAGTGGATGCTCGTTTTGATCTGTTTGGAGATAGTGCTAATCTTAATGCGAGATTGGTGCACGGTTTGCGTCGAATGTACCATAGGCTCAGAAATCAATTTGGACGCGGCTGATGGATCTCCTATGTGACATTGGTCATGTGGAATCTTGTTTCAATCCATTTGGAGACAGTGGTACTGTCAGTGTAGGATAGGTGCACTGTTTACGCTAAATGTACCTTAGGCACAGAAATCGTTTAGGATACAAAAGATGGTACTCCTAGGTGACGAGGCTTAATTGGATGCTCATTTTTGTCTGTTTGGAGATAGTGCTAATCTTGATGCGAGATTGGTGCACGGTTTGCGTCGAACGTACCATAGGCTCAGAAATCATTTTGGACGCACTCGATGGATCTCCTATTTGACATTGGTCATGTGGAATCTCGTTTCAATCTATTTGGAGACAGTGGGAGTGTCAGTGCAAGATAGGTGCACGGTTTGCGCCAAACATCACTTAGAAATCGTTTTGGTCGCACCCGATGGTACTCCTAGGTGACGAGGCTCAAGTGGATGCTCGTTTTGATATGTTTGGAGATAGTGCTGATCTTGACGCAAGATAGATGCACGGTTTGCGCCGAACGTAACATAGGGTCAGAAATCATTTTGGACACACCCGATAGATCTCCTATGTGACATTGGTCGTGTGGAATCTCATTTCAATCCATTTGAAGACAGTGGTAGTGTTAGTACAAGATAGGTGCATGGTTTGCGCCAAATGTACCATAGGCATAGAAATTTTTTTGGACGCACCCGATGGTACTCCTAGGGGACATGGCTCAAGTGGATGCTCGTTCTAGTCTGTTTGGAGATAGTGCTAACCTTGACGCAAGATACATGCACGGTTTGCGCAGAACATAGCGTAGGCATAGAAATCAATTTGGATGCACCCGATGGATCTCCTAGGTGACATTGGTTATGTAGAATCTTGTTTCAATCCATTTGGAGACAGCGGTACTGTCAGTCCAAGATAGGTGCACTATTTGCGCCAAACACACCATAGGCATAGAAATCATTTTGGACGCACCCGATGGCAATCCTAGGTGACGAGGCTTAAGTGGATGCTCATTTTGGTCTGTTTGGAGATAGTGCTAATCTTGATGCGAGATTGGTGCACGGTTTGCGTCGAACGTACCATAGGCTTAGAAATCGTTTTGGACGCACCCGATGGATCTCCTATGTGACAGGTCATGTGGAATCTCGTTTCAATCCATTTGGAGACATGGTACTGTCAGTGCAAGATAAGTGCACTATTTGCGCCAAACATCGCTCAGAAATTGTTTTGGACACACCCGATGGTACTCTAGGTGACGAGGCTCAAGTGGATGCTCGTTTTGGTCTGTTTGGAGATAGTGTTAATCTTGACGCAAGATAGATGCACGGTTTGCGCCGAACGTAACATAGGTCAGAAATCATTTTGGACGCACCCGATGGATCTCCTAGGTGACATTGGTCATGTGGAATCTTGTTTCAATCCATTTGGAGACAGCGGCAGTGTTAGTGCAAGATAGGTGCACGGTTTGCGCCAAACGTACCATAGGCATACAAATCGTTTTGGACGCACCCGATGTTACTCCTAGGTGACGTGGCTCAAGTGGATGCTCGTTCTAGTCTGTTTGAAGATAGTGCTAATCTTGATGCGAGATTAGTGCACGGTTTGCGTCGAACGTACCATAGGCTCAGAAATCATTTTGGACGCACCCGATGGATCTCCTATGTGACATTGGTCATGTGGAATCTCGTTTTAATCCATTTTGAGATAGTTGTAGTGTCAGTGCAAGATAGGTGCACGGTTTGTGCCAAACATCGCTCAGAAATCGTTTTGCACGCACCCGATGGTACTCCTAGGTGATGAGGCTCAAGTGGATGCTCGTTTTGGTCTGTTTGGAGATAGTGCTAACCTTGATGCGAGATTGGTGCATGGTTTGCGCCGAACGTACCATAGACTCAGAAATCATTTTGGATGCACCCGATGGATCTCCTAGGTGACATTGGTCATGTGGAATCTTGTTTCAATCCATTTGGAGACACTGCTAGAGTCAGTGCAAGATAGGTGCATGGTTTGTGACAAACATAGATCATAAATCATTTTGGGATGCACCCGATGGTACTTCTAGGTGACGAGGCTCAAGTGATTACTTGTTTTAGTGTATTTGGAGATAGTGCTAATCTTGACGCAAGATAAGTGCATGTTTGTGCCGAACGTACCACAAGCTCCAAAATCAATTCAGACACACCAGATGGTACTCCTAGGTGACGAGGCTCAAGTGGATGCTCGTTTTGGTCTGTTTGGAGATAGTGCTAATCTTGACGCATGATAGATGCACGGTTTGCGCCGAACGTAACATAGGGTCAGAAATCGTTTTGGATGCACCTGATGGATCTCCTATGTGACATTGGTCATGTGGAATCTCATTTCAATCCATTTGGAGTAAGTGGTAGTGTCAATGCAAGATAGGTGCACGGTTTGCGTCAAACGTACCACAAGCACAGAAATCGTTTTGGATGCACCCGATGGTACTCCTAGGTGACATGGCTCAAGTGGATGCCCGTTCTGGTCTGTTTGGAGATAGTGCTAACCTTGACGCAAGATAGGTGCACGGTTTGCGCCGAACGTACAAGTAGGCTCAGAAATCATTTTGGATGCACCCGATGGATCTCCTAGGTGACATTCGTCATGTGGAATCTTGTTTCAATCCATTTGGTGACAGCGGTACTATCAGTCCAAGATAGGTGCACTGTTTGCGCCAAACGTACCATAGGCACATAAATCGTTTTGGACGCACCCAATGGTACTCTTAGGTGACGAGGCTTAAGTGGATGCTCATTTTGGTCTGTTTGGAGATAGTGATAATCTTGATGCGAGGTTGGTGCACGGTTTGCGTCGAACGTACCATAGGCTCAGAAATCATTTTGGACACACCTGATGGTACTCCTAGGTGATGAGGCACATGTGCATGCTCGTTTTGGTCTGTTTGGACATAGAGCTAATCTTGACACAAGATAGGTGCATGGTTTGCGCCGAATGTACCGTACACTCAGAAATCATTTTGGACGCACCCGATGGATATCCTCCATGACAATGGTCATGTGGAATCTCGTTCCAATCCATTTGGAGACACTGTTAGAGTCAGTGTAAGATAGTTGAACAGTTTGCGCCAAACATAGATCAGAAATCATTTTGGGATGCACCCGATGGATCTGCTAGGTGACATTGGTCATGTGGAATCTAGTTTCAATCCATATGGAGACAGTGGTACTATCAGTCCAAGATAGGTGCACTGTTTACGCCAAACGTACCATAGGCACATAAAATCATTTTGGAAGCACCCGATGGAACTCCTAGGTGACGAGGCTTAAGTGGATGCTCATTTTGGTCTGTTTGGAGATAGTGATAATCTTGATGCGAGATTGGTGCACGGTTTGCGTCGAACGTACCATAGGCTCAGAAATCATTTTGGACACACCTGATGGTACTCCTAGGTGACGAGGCACACGTGGATGCTCGTTTTGGTCTGTTTAGACATAGAGCTAATCTTGACACAAGATTGGTGCATGGTTTGCGCTGAATGTACCGTAGGCTCAGAAATCATTTTGGATGCACCCGATGGATATTCTCCATGACATTGGTCATGTGGAATCTCGTTCCAATCCATTTGGAGACACTGTTAGAGTCAGTGTAAGATAGTTGAACAGTTTGCGCCAAACATAGATCAGAAATCATTTTGGGATGCACCCGATGGTACTTCTAGGTGACGAGGCTCTAGTGGTAACTTGTTTCAGTCTATTTGGAGATAGTGCTAATCTTGACGCAAGATAAGTGCATGGTTTGTGCTGAACATACCACAAGCTCCAAAATCGTTTCAGACACACCCGATGGTACTCCTAGGTGACGAGTCTCAAGTGGATGCTCATTTTGGTCTGTTTGGAGATAGTGCTAATCTTGACGCAAGATAGATGCATGGTTTGCGCCGAACGTAACATAGGGTCAAAAATCATCTTGGATGCACCCGATAGATCTCCTATGTGACATTGGTCGTTTGGAATCTCATTTCAATCCATTTGGAGACAGTGGTAGTGTTAGTGCAAGATAGGCGCACGGTTTGCGCCAAACGTACCATAGGCATAGAAATTATTTTGGACGCACCAGATGGTACTCCTAGGTGACGTGGCTCAAGTGGATGCTCGTTCTGGTCTATTTAGAGATAGTGCTAACCTTGACGCAAGATAGGTGCACGGATTGCGCCGAACGTACCGTAGGCTCAGAAATCATTTTGGATGCACCCGATGAATCTACTAGGTGACATTGGTCATGTGGAATCTTGTTTCAATCCATTTGGAGATAGCGGTACTTTTAGTCCAAGATAGGTGCACTGTTTGCGCCAAACATACCATAGGCACAGAAATTGTTTTGGACGCACCCGATGGTAATCTTAGGTGTCGAGGCTTAAGTGGATGCTCGTTTTGATCTGTTTGGAGATAGTGCTAATCTTAATGCGAGATTGGTGCACGGTTTGCGTCGAATGTACCATAGGCTCAGAAATCAATTTGGACGCGGCTGATGGATCTCCTATGTGACATTGGTCATGTGGAATCTTGTTTCAATCCATTTGGAGACAGTGGTACTGTCAGTGTAGGATAGGTGCACTGTTTACGCTAAATGTACCTTAGGCACAGAAATCGTTTAGGATACAAAAGATGGTACTCCTAGGTGACGAGGCTTAATTGGATGCTCATTTTTGTCTGTTTGGAGATAGTGCTAATCTTGATGCGAGATTGGTGCACGGTTTGCGTCGAACGTACCATAGGCTCAGAAATTATTTTGGACGCACTCGATGGATCTCCTATTTGACATTGGTCATGTGGAATCTCGTTTCAATCTATTTGGAGACAGTGGGAGTGTCAGTGCAAGATAGGTGCACGGTTTGCGCCAAACATCACTCAGAAATCGTTTTGGTCGCACCCGATGGTACTCCTAGGTGACGAGGCTCAAGTGGATGCTCGTTTTGATATGTTTGGAGATAGTGCTGATCTTGACGCAAGATAGATGCACGGTTTGCGCCGAACGTAACATAGGGTCGGAAATCATTTTGGACACACCCGATAGATCTCCTATGTGACATTGGTCGTGTGGAATCTCATTTCAATCCATTTGAAGACAGTGGTAGTGTTAGTACAAGATAGGTGCATGGTTTGCGCCAAATGTACCATAGGCATAGAAATTTTTTTGGACGCACCCGATGGTACTCCTAGGGGACGTGGCTCAAGTGGATGCTCGTTCTAGTCTGTTTGGAGATAGTGCTAACCTTGACGCAAGATACATGCACGGTTTGCGCAGAACATAGCGTAGGCATAGAAATCATTTTGGATGCACCCGATGGATCTCCTAGGTGACATTGGTTATGTAGAATCTTGTTTCAATCCATTTGGAGACAGCGGTACTGTCAGTCCAAGATAGGTGCACTATTTACGCCAAACACACCATAGGCATAGAAATCATTTTGGACGCACCCGATGGCAATCCTAGGTGTCGAGGCTTAAGTGGATGCTCATTTTGGTCTGTTTGGAGATAGTGCTAATCTTGATGCGAGATTGGTGCACAGTTTGCGTCGAACGTACCATAGGCTTAGAAATCGTTTTGGACGCACCCGATGGATCTCCTATGTGACATTGGTCATGTGGAATCTCGTTTCAATCCATTTGGAGACCATGGTACTGTCAGTGTAAGGTAAGTGCACTATTTGTGCCAAACATCGCTCAGAAATTGTTTTGGACACACCCGGTGGTACTCTTAGGTGACGAGGCTCAAGTGGATGCTCGTTTTGGTCTGTTTGGAGATAGTGCTAATCTTGACGCAAGATAGATGCACGGTTTGTGCCGAACGTAACATAGGGTCAGAAAATCGTTTTGGACGCACCCGATGGATCTCCTAGGTGACATTGGTCATGTGGAATCTTGTTTCAATCCATTTGGAGACAGCGGCAGTGTTAGTGCAAGATAGGTGCACGGTTTGCGCCAAACGTACCATAGGCATAGAAATCGTTTTGGACGCACCCGATGTTACTCCTAGGTGACGTGGCTCAAGTGGATGCTCGTTCTAGTCTGTTTGGAGATAGTGCTAATCTTGATGCGAGATTGGTGCACGGTTTGCGTCGAACGTACCATAGGCTCAGAAATCATTTTGGACGCACCCGATGGATCTCCTATGTGACATTGGTCATGTGGAATCTCGTTTTAATCCATTTTGAGATAGTTGTAGTGTCAGTGCAAGATAGGTGCACGGTTTGTGCCAAACATCGCTCAGAAATCGTTTTGCACGCACCCGATGGTACTCCTAGGTGATGAGGCTCAAGTGGATGCTCGTTTTGGTCTGTTTGGAGATAGTGCTAACCTTGATGCGAGATTGGTGCATGGTTTGCGCCGAACGTACCATAGACTCAGAAATCATTTTGGATGCACCCGATGGATCTCCTAGGTGACATTGGTCATGTGGAATCTTGTTTCAATCCATTTGGAGACAGCAGTACTGTCAGTCCAAGATAGGTGCACTGTTTACGCCAAACGTACCATAGGCACAGAAAATCGTTTTGGACGCACCCGATGGTACTCCTAGGTGATGAGGCTTAAGTGGATGCTTGTTTTGGTCTGTTTGGAGATAGTGCTAATCTTGATGCGAGATTGGTGCACGGTTTGCGTTGAACATACTATAGGCTCAAAAATCGTTTTGGACGCACCCATTGGATCTCCTATGTGACATTGGTCATGTGGAATCTCGTTTCAATCCATTTGGAGACAGTGGAAGTGTTAGTGCAAGATAGGTACACGGTTTGTGCCAAACGTACCATAGGCATAGAAATCGTTTTGGATGCACCCGATGGTACTCCTAGGTGACGTGGCTCAAGTGGATGCTTGTTCTGGTATGTTTGGAGATAGTGCTAACCTTGACGTAAGATAGGTGCACGGTTTGCGCCGAACGTACCGTTGGCTCAGAAATCATTTTGGATGCACCCGATGGATCTCCTAGGTGACATTGGTCATGTGAAATCTTGTTTCAATCCATTTGGAGACAACAGTACTATCAGTCCAAGATAGGTGCACTGTTTGCGCCAAACGTACCATAGGCACATAAATCATTTTGGACGCACCCAATGGTACTCCTAGGTGACGAGGCTTAAGTGGATGCTCATTTTGGTCTGTTTGGAGATAGTGATAATCTTGATGCGAGATTGGTGCACGGTTTGCGTCGAACGTACCATAGGCTCAGAAATCTTTTTGGACACACCTAATGGTACTCCTAGGTGACGAGGCACACGTGGATGCTCGTTTTGGTCTGTTTGGACATTGATATGAACTCGCAAGGGTTTGTGGTCGATCTTTCGATGAGAAGCATGAGATAACTTGATTGGTGGATGGAGATGACGTTCATGGCCCGACTACAGCCTTCCAAGCTGCCCCTTAGCAACCGATACACCATCTCCAACAGCCGTCGTGATCTTGTGGAGCACGATCAACCAAACGACTAGGTAATTCCTGCAAGCAATCGAGGAACAAGCAAGAACAAGTAGAACAAGTAACTCAATTGCAAATATGGAGATGAAAACCTATATGAACTCACAAAGTTGGGGTTCTGAATCAAGTAGAACGGATGGTCTAGTCAACACACGCGTCTACAAGGAAGTAACAACGGCTAAACTTTCAACAAAACAAAACCCAATCTGTTTGTGGCAGCTCTAATCCTTATTAATACCTAGGGGAACGACCAGGGGGTGTTGGGGTTGTTCTCCAACCCTAGGACACGTCCTTAATGGACCCAAATTGATACATGGACCATCGGCCCAAAATAGGGTGTCGCAGCACCAAAGACAGAAAAGGTCTCGGCGTTGAAACGACGATTGCGGAAGCATCGGATAAGATAAAGCCATGAGTCTAGATCCGTTGGAAAATAGACTTGATAAGCTTTCCAAAAAGTGCTATAACGTCCCAATCGGAGTCCGTATGAAGTCGTGGTGACCGTCGCAATTTGGAACTATTTTGCAGTCCGAATTCAACTTCCAAAACGTGTTGGACTTGGACTCTTTCTGTCCTTGGAACCAAAGTGACGTGGTGGCCTAGCGGAGGACGTTAGGAATACTTGGATTTGGTCCCCAATCAACTTCATTAACCTTCCATGCTTTCCATATGCAATCAAACCTTCCCTTGATCCATGTAAGTAATTCTGAAAATGAGAATGAACACACATCATGGTGCAGCATCAATTCATCAAATGCATCAATGATAAGCCTCATATAGAATGGTTGCACCTTTGGTATAGAAGTGGTTGGCATGGTCATCTTTGAGCCAATGATGTCCTCATCATTCTCTCCTTCTTGACAGCAAACCGTCCTCGGTTTGATCTTTGTTGGAGTATGTGTTGTAGGTAAAAGTGAACCTGCTCCCCTTCTTGATATTTATCCTGTTGCATATGGGGAAAACTAGAAAAACTTTGCAAGACATCATTAGTGTTATTGCAGCCCTCAATTTGATCATGGTATTGTGGCCCAAAAGGATATTTCAGATTAAAACAAATATAAACTTTATGCACCAAATATTCTCCTTTGCTGTCATATTTGCCAAATGCATGAAGCGAACAATGATTAAAACTCGGCAAACCAGAATCAAATTTAAGTTTCCCTTTTAGACAATTTAGATTACATAGAATATCAAATTCAATATAACCCAAAGTATTTAAAGAGGACAGTAAATTCAGTTCATCTTGTGCACATGTAATAGGATGAAAAAGCTTATCTTCAGCACATTTGTATGGTTCCAAACCAAAAGTATCACACTTATTCGCTACTTGTGGCATAGGAGTAAAAGAATCATCAGCACACAACTCCTCTTTATCACAAGGAACAGCGAGTAATTCATTTTGTGACAAAGGAAAATTAGTAGTGGGTTCCACTATTTGTTGCTCTTCATTAGCATGCAGAGTGGACAAATTTTGGACATTATGGGTCACATCATTCTGGCAAGTATTCACAGATAATAGAATCTCTTTTTCAGCATTGAGAGCCAGACAAAACAATTGACCAATATGGCAATATGATTTGCTAATTAACAAGGTTCGAATTTTAGAATTGAGCCCTCTCATGAATCTACTCATAACATCTTCCATGCATTCATCCAATCCACCAAACATGATACAAATCTTAAAATTATGGTAGTATTGTTTCACAGTCTTACTACCCTGCTTCAAGTTGTCTAATTTTGCAAGCAAATAATCAACATAATATGCAGGAACGAATGCATCTCTAAAAAGAAATTTGAAGTCTTTCCAAGATTCTGGAACTTTGTTGTGCCTACAAATGTGTTTCCATTCTAGCAAAGCATTTTCAATCAAAATATTAGAGGCAATACAAATCTTTTGTTTCTCGGACAGGTCATGCTCATCAAATTCATTGTCTACTTTTAACTCCCAATCAATGTAAGCTTGAGGATCAAACTTACCATCATATAACGGCAAGTGTTGAATGACATCCTGAATATGAGGGTCTAGTTTCAATAGCTCAAAAATCTCCATATCACCTGCCATGATTAGTAGAAAACAAGAAACACAAAAATAATATGTATCCTCCTATCAACTACTAGGATGTGTCGGTTGTAACTCTCTCAAACTCAACTTGTTAAAACAAGCCCTTACAAGTTCTTACCAAACCAAACAGGAGGTGATGGCAACCAACAAGTCTACAACCATGGAGTGAAGTGTATCGGTGCCGCAACAACAACACCTGTCAAGCTGTAGTCGAAATATGTGGAGCTATAGGTGGGCTAAAGCAAGGAAGTACGAGCACCACGTTAGTCACAAAAGCAAGCTGAATAATCGTTCAACGGAGGTACTATGCTGGTTCTAGGCTAAACCATGCTAGAGACGTGAGCCTAGACACAAAGGTAGTCACTGAAAAAGAACAACTAGCACAGCATGAAGAAAACAATAGATTCAGCCCCTTGTTTCTTCTCCTTCTCTTGTCTTTTTCTTCTTCTTTTTTTTGCAGAGGCCTAAATGTTTTATTTGGTACTATGACAACCCAAACAACAAAGCTGTTGCACAGAGCCTCTTCGAAGACAGATTTAACAACTCTTGTTAATACCGCAGATGCGGAAATCTCTAAGATGATTGTGGAGTGCTCAGATCGAATTTTGTTGCAAGGTCAGATCCGTTGGAAAGAAGACAACTTCAAGTTTCTAGATTGTATTTAAACTCCCAAATCGGACATCATATGGATCCGTGGTGGCAGAAACGCAGCAACGATGTATATGGTGATGGTGGATCTCGTGGTGACCAAAACGTGATAGAACTCAAAACTCTAAAGGCATAGACACTAAGACCAGCAACTTGATGAGGACATCCTCCACTATTACCCACTGGCAAAGACGCAACAAAAAAGGCTAAGTGGCCTAGTTGTAGTCGGGCGGCGACCGTGTGAGCCTATGAATAATCCCACCTTGCTTAGCTTGGGAGGAGGAAGCCACCTTAAAAGAGAGAGCCATCCTTCCCCTATCAGACTAGTCTTTTAGGGACATTGGGCCTTTCCCCGAGTGGGTATGCATAAGAACTGTTGGGGTCCGGGCAACCTTAATTTATTGGGTCTCGGCCAACCCCACCTGGGCCGGATGCATCATTTGGTATCAGAGCTGGGCTCTTGTTTAAGGGGGTGTGGGAATGATTAGGACATCCTCCACTATTACCCGCTGGCAAAGACGCAATAAAAAAGGCTAAGTGGCCTAGTTGTAGTCGGGCGGCGACCGTGTGAGCCTATGAATAATCCCACCTTGCTTAGCTTGGGAGGAGGAAGCCACCTTAAAAGAGAGAGCCATCCTTCCTCTATCAGACTAGTCTTTTAGGGACATTGGGCCTTTTCCTGAGTGGGTATGCATAAGAACTATTGGGGTCTGGGCAACCTTAATTTATTAGGTCTCGGCCAACCCCACCTGGGCTAGATGCATCACAACGCGACACAACCGATGCAACCAAAAACTTAACAAGCCCTAACTAAGCAGTGCTAGCAAAGGCTCAAAGGGTTTATAGGAGTGCGGGTAAACTAATCTACTATTTTTTTGGCTTTTCTGGACTATAGGAAAATTAAAACAGCGAAGAATTGGAAGTCTCTCACCGATAAACCTTGCTCTGATTACCAACTGATATGAACCCGCAAGGGTTTGTGGTCGATCTTTCGATGAGAAGCGTGAGATAACTCGATTGGAGGATGGAGATGACATTCACGGCCCCACTACAGCCTTCCAAGCTACGCCTTAGCAACTGATACACCACCTCCAACAGCTGTCGTGATCTTGTGGAGTATGATCAACCAAACCACTAGGGTAATTCCTACAAGCAATTGAGGAACAAGCAAGAACAAGTAGAACAAGCAACTCAATTGCAAATATGGAGATGAAAAACCTATCTGAACTCATAAAGTTGGGGTTCTCAATCAAGTAGAACGGATGGTCTAGTCAACACACGCGTCTACAAGGAAGTAGCAATGGCTAAACTTTCAACAAAACAAAACACAATCTATTTGTGGCGGCTCTAATCCTTATTAATACCTAGGGGAACGACCAAGGGGGTGTTGGGGTCGTTCTCCAACCCTAGGACACATCCTTAATGGACCCAAATTGATACATGGACCATCGGCCCAAAATAGGGTGTCGCAGCACCAAAGGCAGAAAAGGTCCCGACGTTGAAACGACGATTGCGGAAGCATCGGATAAGATAAAGCCATGAGTCTAGATCCGTTGGAAAATAGACTTGATAAGCTTTCCAAAAAGTGCTATAACGTCCCAATCGGAGTCCGTATGAAGTCGTGGTGACCGTCGCAATTTGGAACTATTTTGCAGTCCGAATTCAACTTCCAAAACGTGTTGGACTTGGACTCTTTCTGTCCTTGGAACCAAAGTGACGTGGTGGCCTAGCGGAGGACGTTAGGAATACTTGGATTTGGTCCCCAATCAACTTCATTAACCTTCCATGCTTTCCATATGCAATCAAACCTTCCCTTAATCCATGTAAGTAATTCTGAAAATGAGAATGAACACACATCATGGTGCAGCATCAATTCATCAAATGCATCAATGATAAGCCTCATATAGAATGGTTGCACCTTTGGTATAGAAGTGGTTGGCATGGTCATCTTTGAGCCAATGATGTCCTCATCATTCTCTCCTTCTTGACAGCAAACCGTCCTCGGTTTGATCTTTGTTGGAGTATGTGTTGTAGGTAAAAGTGAACCTGCTCCCCTTCTTGATATTTATCCTGTTGCATATGGGGAAAACTAGAAAAACTTTGCAAGACATCATTAGTGTTATTGCAGCCCTCAATTTGATCATGGTATTGTGGCCCAAAAGGATATTTCAGATTAAAACAAATATAAACTTTATGCACCAAATATTCTCCTTTGCTGTCATATTTGCCAAATGCATGAAGCGAACAATGATTAAAACTCGGCAAACCAGAATCAAATTTAAGTTTCCCTTTTAGACAATTTAGATTACATAGAATATCAAATTCAATATAACCCAAAGTATTTAAAGAGGACAGTAAATTCAGTTCATCTTGTGCACATGTAATAGGATGAAAAAGCTTATCTTCAGCACATTTGTATGGTTCCAAACCAAAAGTATCACACTTATTCGCTACTTGTGGCATAGGAGTAAAAGAATCATCAGCACACAACTCCTCTTTATCACAAGGAACAGCGAGTAATTCATTTTGTGACAAAGGAAAATTAGTAGTGGGTTCCACTATTTGTTGCTCTTCATTAGCATGCAGAGTGGACAAATTTTGGACATTATGGGTCACATCATTCTGGCAAGTATTCACAGATAATAGAATCTCTTTTTCAGCATTGAGAGCCAGACAAAACAATTGACCAATATGGCAATATGATTTGCTAATTAACAAGGTTCGAATTTTAGAATTGAGCCCTCTCATGAATCTACTCATAACATCTTCCATGCATTCATCCAATCCACCAAACATGATACAAATCTTAAAATTATGGTAGTATTGTTTCACAGTCTTACTACCCTGCTTCAAGTTGTCTAATTTTGCAAGCAAATAATCAACATAATATGCAGGAACGAATGCATCTCTAAAAAGAAATTTGAAGTCTTTCCAAGATTCTGGAACTTTGTTGTGCCTACAAATGTGTTTCCATTCTAGCAAAGCATTTTCAATCAAAATATTAGAGGCAATACAAATCTTTTGTTTCTCGGATAGGTCATGCTCATCAAATTCATTGTCTACTTTTAACTCCCAATCAATGTAAGCTTGAGGATCAAACTTACCATCATATAACGGCAAGTGTTGAATGACATCCTGAATATGAGGGTCTAGTTTCAATAGCTCAAAAATCTCCATATCACCTGCCATGATTAGTAGAAAACAAGAAACACAAAAATAATATGTATCCTCCTATCAACTACTAGGATGTGTCGGTTGTAACTCTCTCAAACTCAACTTATTAAAACAAGCCCTTACAAGTTCTTACCAAACCAAACAGGAGGTGATGGCAACCAACAAGTCTACAACCATGGAGTGAAGTGTATCGGTGCCGCAACAACAACACCTGTCAAGCTGTAGTCGAAATATGTGGAGCTATAGGTGGGCTAAAGCAAGGAAGTACGAGCACCACGTTAGTCACAAAAGCAAGCTGAATAATCGTTCAACGGAGGTACTATGCTGGTTCTAGGCTAAACCATGCTAGAGACGTGAGCCTAGACACAAAGGTAGTCACTGAAAAAGAACAACTAGCACAGCATGAAGAAAACAATAGATTCAGCCCCTTGTTTCTTCTCCTTCTCTTGTCTTTTTCTTCTTCTTCTTTTTGCAGAGGCCTAAATGTTTTATTTGGTACTATGACAACCCAAACAACAAAGCTGTTGCACAGAGCCTCTTCGAAGATAGATTTAACAACTCTTGTTAATACCGCAGATGCGGAAATCTCTAAGATGATTGTGGAGTGCTCAGATCGAATTTTGTTGCAAGGTCAGATCCGTTGGAAAGAAGACAACTTCAAGTTTCTAGATTGTATTTAAACTCCCAAATCGGACATCATATGGATCCGTGGTGGCAGAAACGCAGCAACGATGTATATGGTGATGGTGGATCTCGTGGTGACCAAAACGTGATAGAACTCAAAACTCTAAAGGCATAGACACTAAGACCAGCAACTTGATGAGGACATCCTCCACTATTACCCACTGGCAAAGACGCAACAAAAAAGGCTAAGTGGCCTAGTTGTAGTCGGGCGGCGACCGTGTGAGCCTATGAATAATCCCACCTTGCTTAGCTTGGGAGGAGGAAGCCACCTTAAAAGAGAGAGCCATCCTTCCCCTATCAGACTAGTCTTTTAGGGACATTGGGCCTTTCCCCGAGTGGGTATGCATAAGAACTGTTGGGGTCCGGGCAACCTTAATTTATTGGGTCTCGGCCAACCCCACCTGGGCCGGATGCATCATTTGGTATCAGAGCTGGGCTCTTGTTTAAGGGGGTGTGGGAATGATTAGGACATCCTCCACTATTACCCGCTGGCAAAGACGCAATAAAAAAGGCTAAGTGGCCTAGTTGTAGTCGGGCGGCGACCGTGTGAGCCTATGAATAATCCCACCTTGCTTAGCTTGGGAGGAGGAAGCCACCTTAAAAGAGAGAGCCATCCTTCCTCTATCAGACTAGTCTTTTAGGGACATTGGGCCTTTTCCTGAGTGGGTATGCATAAGAACTATTGGGGTCCGGGCAACCTTAATTTATTAGGTCTCGGCCAACCCCACCTGGGCCAGATGCATCACAACGCGACACAACCGATGCAACCAAAAACTCAACAAGCCCTAACTAAGCAGTGCTAGCAAAGGCTCAAAGGGTTTATAGGAGTGCGGGTAAACTAATCTACTATTTTTTTGGCTTTTCTGGACTATAGGAAAATTAAAACAGCGAAGATTGGAAGTCTCTCACCGATAAACCTTGCTCTGATTACCAACTGATATGAACCCGCAAGGGTTTGTGGTCGATCTTTCGATGAGAAGCGTGAGATAACTCGATTGGAGGATGGAGATGACGTTCACGGCCCGACTACAGCCTTCCAAGCTACGCCTTAGCAACTGATACACCACCTCCAACAGCTGTCGTGATCTTGTGGAGTATGATCAACCAAACCACTAGGGTAATTCCTACAAGCAATTGAGGAACAAGCAAGAACAAGTAGAACAAGCAACTCAATTGCAAATATGGAGATGAAAAACCTATCTGAACTCATAAAGTTGGGGTTCTCAATCAAGTAGAACGGATGGTCTAGTCAACACACGCGTCTACAAGGAAGTAGCAATGGCTAAACTTTCAACAAAACAAAACACAATCTATTTGTGGCGGCTCTAATCCTTATTAATACCTAGGGGAATGACCAAGGGGGTGTTGGGGTCGTTCTCCAACCCTAGGACACATCCTTAATGGACCCAAATTGATACATGGACCATCGGCCCAAAATAGGGTGTCGCAGCACCAAAGGCAGAAAAGGTCCCGACGTTGAAACGACGATTGCGGAAGCATCGGATAAGATATAGCCATGAGTCTAGATCCGTTGGAAAATAGACTTGATAAGCTTTCTAAAAAGTGCTATAACATCCCAATCAGAGTCTATATGAAGTCGTGGTGACCGTCACAATTTGGAACTTTTTTGCAGTCCGAATTCAACTTCCAAAATGTGTTGGACTTGGACTCTTTCTGTCCTTGGAACCAAAGTGACGTGGTGGCCTAGCGGAGGATGTTAGGAATACTTGGATTTGGTCCCCAATCAACTTCATTAACCTTCCATGCTTTCCATATGCAATCAAACCTTCCCTTGATCCATGTAAGTAATTCTGAAAATGAGAATGAACACACATCATGGTGCAGCATCAATTCATCAAATGCATCAATGATAAGCCTCATATAGAATGGTTGCACCTTTGGTATAGAAGTGGTTGGCATGGTCATCTTTGAGCCAATGATGTCCTCATCAGACATAGAGCTAATCTTGACACAAGATAGGTGCATGGTTTGCACCGAATGTACCGTAGGCTCAGAAATCATTTTGGACGCACTCGATAGATATCCTCCATGACATTGGTCATGTGGAATCTTGTTTCAATCCATTTGGGGACACTGTTAGAGTCAGTGTAAGATAGTTGAATAGTTTGTGCCAAACATAGATCAGAAATCATTTTGAGATGCACCCGATGGTACTTCTAGGTGACGAGGCTCTAGTGGTTACTTGTTTCAGTCTATTTGGAGATAGTGCTAATCTTGATGCAAGATAAGTGCACGATTTACGCTGAACGTACCATAAGCTCCAAAATCCTTTCAGACACACTCGATGGTACTCCTAGGTGACGAGGCTCAAGTGGATGCTTGTTTTGGTCTGTTTGCAGATAGTGCTAATCTTGATGCAAGATAGATGCATGGTTTGCGCTGAACGTAACATAGGGTCAGAAATCGTCTTGGATGCACCCGATAGATCTCCTATGTGACATTGGTCGTTTGGAATCTCATTTCAATCCATTTGGAGATAGTGGTAGTGTTAGTGCAAGATAGGCGCACGGTTTGCGCCAAACGTACCATAGGCATAGAAATTATTTTGGACGCACCAAATGGTACTCCTAGGTGACGTGGCTCAAGTGGATGCTCGTTCTAGTCTATTTAGAGATAGTGCTAACCTTGATGCAAGATAGGGGCACGGTTTGCACCGAACATACCATAGGCTCAGAAATCATTTTGGGTGCACCCGATGGATCTACTAGGTGACACTGGTCATGTGGAATCTTGTTTCAATCCATTTGGAGATAGCGGTACTTTCAGTCCAAGATAGGTGCACTGTTTGCGCCAAACGTACCATAGGCACAGAAATCGTTTCGGACGCACCCGATGGTAATCCTAGGTGTCGAGGCTTAAGTGGATGCTCGTTTTGGTCTGTTTGGAGATAGTGCTAATCTTAATGCGAGATTGGTGCACGGTTTGTGTCGAATGTACCATAGGCTCAGAAATCAATTTGGACGTAGCTGATGGATCTCCTATGTGACATTGGTCATGTGGAATCTTGTTTCAATCCATTTGGAGACAGTGGTACTGTTAGTGCAAGATATGTGCACTGTTTGCGCCAAACATCGCTCAGAAATCATTTTGGACACACCCGGTGGTACTCTTAGGTGACGAGGCTCAAGTGGATGCTCGTTTTGATCTGTTTAGAGATAGTACTAACCTTGACGCAAGATAGGTGCACGGTTTGCGCCGAACGTACCGTAGGCTCAGAAATCATTTTGGATGCACCCGATGGATCTCATAGGTGACATTGGTCATTTGGAATCTTGTTTCAATCCATTTGGAGACAGCGGTACTGTCAGTCCAAGATAGGTGCACAAAAATCATTTTGGACGCACCCGAAGGTACTCCTAGGTGATGAGGCTTAAGTCGATGCTCGTTTTGGTATGTTTGAAGATAGTGCTAATCTTGATGCGAGATTAGTGCACGGTTTGCGTCGAACATACTATAGGCTCAAAAATCATTTTGGACGCATCCGATGGATCTCCTAGGTGACATTGGTCATGTGGAATCTCGTTTCAATCCATTTGGAGACAGTGGTACTGTCAGTCCAAGATAGGTGCACTGTTTGCGCCAAACGTACCATAGGCACAGAAATCGTTTTGGATGCACCCGATGGTAGTCCTAGGTGTCGAGGCTTAAGTGGATGCTCATTTTGGTCTGTTTGGAGATAGTGCTAATCTGGATGCGAGATTGGTACATGGTTTACGTCGAACATACCATAGGCTTAGAAATCATTTTGGACGCATCCGATGGTACTCCTAGGTGAGATTGGTACATGGTTTACGTCGAACATACCATAGGCTTAGAAATCATTTTGGACGCATCCGATGGATCTCTAATGTGACATTGGTCATGTGGAATCTTGTTTCAATCCATTTGGAGACCATGGTACTGTCAGTGTAAGATATGTGCACTATTTGCGCCAAACATCGCTCATGTGGAATCTCGTTTCAATCCATTTTGAGACAGTGGTAGTGTTAGTGCAAGATAGGTGCACGGTTTGTGCCAAACATCGCTCAGAAATCGTTTTGCTCGCACCCGATGGTACTCCTAGGTGACGAGGCTCAAGTGGATGCTCGTTTTGGTCTGTTTGGAGATAGTGCTAACCTTGATGCGAGATTGGTGCACGGTTTGCGCCGAACGTACCGTAGGCTCAGAAATCATTTTGGATGCACCCGATGGATCTCCTAGGTGACATTGGTCATGTGGAATCTTGTTTCAATCAATTTGGAGACAACGGTACTGTCAGTCCAAGATAGGTGCACTGTTTGCGCCAAATGTACCATAGGCACAGAAATCGTTTTGGACGCACCCGATGGTACTCCTAGGTGACGAGGCTTAAGTGGATGCTCGTTTTGGTCTGTTTGGAGATAGTGCTAATCTTGATGCGAGATTGGTGCATGGTTTGTGTCGAACATACTATAGGCTCATAAAACGTTTTGGACGCACCCATTGGATCTCCTATGTGACATTGGTCCAGTGGAATATCGTTTCAATCCATTTGGAGACAGTGGTAGTGTTAGTGCAAGATAGGTGCACGGATTGTGCCAAACGTACCATAGGCACAAAAATCGTTTTGGACGCACTCGATGGTACTCCTAGGTGACGCGGCTCAAGTGGATGCTCGTTCTGGTCTGTTTGGAGATAGTGCAAACCTTGACGCAAGATAGGTGCACGGTTTGCGCCGAACGTACTGTAGGCTCAGAAATCATTTTGGATGCACCCGATGGATCTCCTAGGTGACATTGGTCATGTGGAATCTTGTTTCAATCTATTTGGAGACAGCGGTACTATCAGTCCAAGATAGGTGCACTGTTTGCGCCAAACGTACCATAGGCACATAAATCATTTTGGACACACCCGATGGTACTCCTAGGTGACTAGGCTTAAGTGGATGCTCATTTTGGTCTGTTTGGAGATAGTGATAATCTTGATGCGAGATTGGTGCACGGTTTGCGTCGAACGTACTATAGGCTTAGAAATTATTTTGGACACACCTGATGGTACTCCTAGGTGACGAGGCACACGTGGATGCTCGTTTTGGTCTGTTTGGACATAGAGCTAATCTTGACACAAGATAGATGCATGGTTTGCGCCGAATGTACCGTAGGCTCAGAAATCACTTTGGACGCACCCGATGGATATCCTCCATGACATTGGTCATGTGGAATCTCGTTCCAATCCATTTGGAGACACTGTTAGAGTCAATGTAAGATAGTTGAATAGTTTGCGCCAAACATAGATTAGAAATCATTTTGGGATGCACCCGATGGTACTTCTAGGTGACGAGGCTCTAGTGGTTACTTGTTTCAGTCTATTTGGAGATAGTGCTAATCTTGACGCAAGATAAGTGCACGGTTTGTGCTGAACGTACCATAAGCTCCAAAATCGTTTCAGACACACCCGATGGTACTCCTAGGTGACGAGGCTCAAGTGGATGCTTGTATTGGTCTATTTGCAGATAGTGCTAATCTTGAATGCACCCGATGGATCTCCTATGTGACATTGGTCGTTTGGAATCTCATTTCAATCCATTTGGAGACAGTGGTAGTGTTAGTGCAAGAAAGGCGCACGGTTTGCGCCAAATGTACCATAGGCATAGAAATTGTTTTGGACGCACCAGATGGTACTCCTAGGTGACATGGCTTAAGTGGATGCTCGTTCTGGTCTATTTAGAGATAGTGCTAACCTTGATGCAAGATAGGTGCACGGTTTGCGCCGAACGTACCGAAGGCTCAGAAATCATTTTGGGTGCACCCGATGGATCTACTTGGTGACACTGGTCATGTGGAATCTTGTTTTAATGCATTTGGAGATAGCGGTACTTTTAGTCCAAGATAGGTGTACTGTTTGCGCCAAACGTACCATAGGCACAGAAATCGTTTCGGACGCACCCGATGGTAATCCTAGGTGTCGAGGCTTAAGTGGATGCTCGTTTTGGTCTGTTTGGAGATAGTGCTAATCTTAATGCGAGATTGGTGCATGGTTTGCGTCGACTGTACCATAGGCTCAGAAATCAATTTGGACGCAGCTGATGGATCTGCTATGTGACATTGGTCATGTGGAGTCTTGTTTCAATCCATTTGGAGACAGTGGTACTGTCAGTGCAAGATAGGTGCACTGTTTGCGACAAACATCGCTCAGAAAATCATTTTGGACACACCCGATGGTACTCTTAGGTGACGAGGCTCAAGTGGATGCTCGTTTTGGTCTGTTTGGAGATAGTGCTAACCTTGACGCAAGATAGGTGCACGGTTTGCGCCGAACGTACCGTAGGCTTAGAAATCATTTTGGATGCACCCGATGGATCTCCTAGGTGACATTGGTCATCTAGAATCTTGTTTCAATCCATTTGGAGACAGCGGTACTATCAGTCCAAGATAGGTGCACTGTTTGCGCCAAACGTACCATAGGCATAGAAATAATTTTGGACGCACCCGATGGTACTCCTAGGTGATGAGGCTTAAGTCGATGCTCGTTTTGGTTTGTTTGAAGATAGTGCTAATCTTGATGCGAGATTGGTGCACGGTTTACGTCAAATATACTATAGGCTCAGAAATCATTTTGGACGCACCCGATGGATCTCCTATGTGACATTGGTCATGTGGAATCTCATTTCAATCCATTTGGGGACAATGGTAGTGTTAGTGCAAGATAGGTTCACGGTTTGCGCCAAACGTACCATAGGCACAAAAATCATTTTGGACGCACCTGATGGTACTCCTAGGTGATGTGGCTCAAGTGGATGCTCGTTCTGGTCTGTTTGGAGATAGTGCTAACCTTGACGCAAGTTCTAGTCTATTTGCATCGAATGTACTATAGGCTCGAAAATTGTTTTGGATGCGCTCGATGGTACTCCTGGGTGACGATGCTCAAGTAGATGCTTGTTTGGTCTGTTTAAACATAGTTTTCGCCGAACGTAGTATAGGCTCAGAAATCGTTTTGGATGCACCCGATGGATCTCCTAGGTGACACTGGTCATGTGGAATCTTGTTTCAATCCATTTGGAGATAGCGGTACTTTCAGTCCAAGATAGGTGCACTGTTTGCGCCAAACGTACCATAGGCACAGAAATCGTTTCGGACGCACCCGATGGTAATCCTAGGTGTCGAGGCTTAAGTGGATGCTCGTTTTGGTCTGTTTGGAGATAGTGCTAATCTTAATGCGAGATTGGTGCACGGTTTGTGTCGAATGTACCATAGGCTCAGAAATCAATTTGGACGTAGCTGATGGATCTCCTATGTGACATTAGTCATGTGGAATCTTGTTTCAATCCATTTGGAGACAGTGGTACTGTCAGTGCAAGATATGTGCACTGTTTGCGCCAAACATCGCTCAGAAATCATTTTGGACACACCCGGTGGTACTCTTAGGTGACGAGGCTCAAGTGGATGCTCGTTTTGATCTGTTTAGAGATAGTACTAACCTTGACGCAAGATAGGTGCACGGTTTGCGCCGAACGTACCGTAGGCTCAGAAATCATTTTGGATGCACCCGATGGATCTCATAGGTGACATTGGTCATTTGGAATCTTGTTTCAATCCATTTGGAGACAGCGGTACTGTTAGTCCAAGATAGGTGCACAAAAATCATTTTGGACGCACCCGAAGGTACTCCTAGGTGATGAGGCTTAAGTCGATGCTCGTTTTGGTATGTTTGAAGATAGTGCTAATCTTGATGCGAGATTAGTGCACGGTTTGCGTCGAACATACTATAGGCTCAAAAATCATTTTGGACGCATCCGATGGATCTCCTAGGTGACATTGGTCATGTGGAATCTCGTTTCAATCCATTTGGAGACAGTGGTACTGTCAGTCCAAGATAGGTGCACTGTTTGCGCCAAACGTACCATAGGCACAGAAATCGTTTTGGATGCACCCGATGGTAGTCCTAGGTGTCGAGGCTTAAGTGGATGCTCATTTTGGTCTGTTTGGAGATAGTGCTAATCTGGATGCGAGATTGGTACATGGTTTACGTCGAACATACCATAGGCTTAGAAATCATTTTGGACGCATCCGATGGTACTCCTAGGTGAGATTGGTACATGGTTTACGTCGAACATACCATAGGCTTAGAAATCATTTTGGACGCATCCGATGGATCTCTAATGTGACATTGGTCATGTGGAATCTTGTTTCAATCCATTTGGAGACCATGGTACTGTCAGTGTAAGATATGTGCACTATTTGCGCCAAACATCGCTCAGAAATTGTTTTGGACACACCCGGTGGTACTCTTAGGTGACAAGGCTCAAGTGAATGCTCGTTTTGGTCTGTTTGGAGATAGTGCTAATCTTGATGCAAGATAGATGCACGGTTTGCGCCGAACGTAACATAGGGTTAGAAAATCATTTTGGACGCACCCGATGGATCTCCTAGGTGACATTGGTCATGTGGAATCTTGTTTCAATCCATTTGGAGACAGCGGTAGTGTTAGTGCATGATAGTTGCATGGTTTACGCCAAACGTACCATAGGCATAGAAATCGTTTTGGATGCACCCGATGGTACTCCTAGGTGACGTGGCTCAAGTGGATGCTCGTTCTAGTCTGTTTGGAGATAGTGCTAATCTTGATGCGAGATTGGTGCACAGTTTGCGTCGAATGTACCATAGGCTCAGAAATCATTTTGGACGCACCCGATGGATCTCCTATGTGACATAGGTCATGTGGAATCTCGTTTCAATCCATTTTGAGACAGTGGTAGTGTTAGTGCAAGATAGGTGCACGGTTTGTGCCAAACATCGCTCAGAAATCGTTTTGCTCGCACCCGATGGTACTCCTAGGTGACGAGGCTCAAGTGGATGCTCGTTTTGGTCTGTTTGGAGATAGTGCTAACCTTGATGCGAGATTGGTGCACGGTTTGCGCCGAACGTACCGTAGGCTCAGAAATCATTTTGGATGCACCCGATGGATCTCCTAGGTGACATTGGTCATGTGGAATCTTGTTTCAATCAATTTGGAGACAACGGTACTGTCAGTCCAAGATAGGTGCACTGTTTGCGCCAAATGTACCATAGGCACAGAAATCGTTTTGGACGCACCCGATGGTACTCCTAGGTGACGAGGCTTAAGTGGATGCTCGTTTTGGTCTGTTTGGAGATAGTGCTAATCTTGATGCGAGATTGGTGCATGGTTTGTGTCGAACATACTATAGGCTCATAAAACGTTTTGGACGCACCCATTGGATCTCCTATGTGACATTGGTCCAGTGGAATATCGTTTCAATCCATTTGGAGACAGTGGTAGTGTTAGTGCAAGATAGGTGCACGGATTGTGCCAAACGTACCATAGGCACAGAAATCGTTTTGGACGCACTCGATGGTACTCCTAGGTGACGCGGCTCAAGTGGATGCTCGTTCTGGTCTGTTTGGAGATAGTGCAAACCTTGACGCAAGATAGGTGCACGGTTTGCGCCGAACGTACTGTAGGCTCAGAAATCATTTTGGATGCACCCGATGGATCTCCTAGGTGACATTGGTCATGTGGAATCTTGTTTCAATCTATTTGGAGACAGCGGTACTATCAGTCCAAGATAGGTGCACTGTTTGCGCCAAACGTACCATAGGCACATAAATCATTTTGGACACACCCGATGGTACTCCTAGGTGACTAGGCTTAAGTGGATGCTCATTTTGGTCTGTTTGGAGATAGTGATAATCTTGATGCGAGATTGGTGCACGGTTTGCGTCGAACGTACTATAGGCTTAGAAATCATTTTGGACACACCTGATGGTACTCCTAGGTGACGAGGCACACGTGGATGCTCGTTTTGGTCTGTTTGGACATAGAGCTAATCTTGACACAAGATAGATGCATGGTTTGCGCCGAATGTACCGTAGGCTCAGAAATCACTTTGGACGCACCCGATGGATATCCTCCATGACATTGGTCATGTGGAATCTCGTTCCAATCCATTTGGAGACACTGTTAGAGTCAATGTAAGATAGTTGAATAGTTTGCGCCAAACATAGATTAGAAATCATTTTGGGATGCACCCGATGGTACTTCTAGGTGACGAGGCTCTAGTGGTTACTTGTTTCAGTCTATTTGGAGATAGTGCTAATCTTGACGCAAGATAAGTGCACGGTTTGTGCTGAACGTACCATAAGCTCCAAAATCGTTTCAGACACACCCGATGGTACTCCTAGGTGACGAGGCTCAAGTGGATGCTTGTATTGGTCTATTTGCAGATAGTGCTAATCTTGAATGCACCCGATGGATCTCCTATGTGACATTGGTCGTTTGGAATCTCATTTCAATCCATTTGGAGACAGTGGTAGTGTTAGTGCAAGAAAGGCGCACAGTTTGCGCCAAATGTACCATAGGCATAGAAATTGTTTTGGACGCACCAGATGGTACTCCTAGGTGACATGGCTTAAGTGGATGCTCGTTCTGGTCTATTTAGAGATAGTGCTAACCTTGATGCAAGATAGGTGCACGGTTTGCGCCGAACGTACCGAAGGCTCAGAAATCATTTTGGGTGCACCCGATGGATCTACTTGGTGACACTGGTCATGTGGAATCTTGTTTTAATGCATTTGGAGATAGCGGTACTTTTAGTCCAAGATAGGTGTACTGTTTGCGCCAAACGTACCATAGGCACAGAAATCGTTTTGGACGCACCCGATGGTAATCCTAGGTGTCGAGGCTTAAGTGGATGCTCGTTTTGGTCTGTTTGGAGATAGTGCTAATCTTAATGCGAGATTGGTGCATGGTTTGCGTCGACTGTACCATAGGCTCAGAAATCAATTTGGACGCAGCTGATGGATCTGCTATGTGACATTGGTCATGTGGAGTCTTGTTTCAATCCATTTGGAGACAGTGGTACTGTCAGTGCAAGATAGGTGCACTGTTTGCGACAAACATCGCTCAGAAAATCATTTTGGACACACCCGATGGTACTCTTAGGTGACGAGGCTCAAGTGGATGCTCGTTTTGGTCTGTTTGGAGATAGTGCTAACCTTGACGCAAGATAGGTGCACGGTTTGCGCCGAACGTACCGTAGGCTTAGAAATCATTTTGGATGCACCCGATGGATCTCCTAGGTGACATTGGTCATCTAGAATCTTGTTTCAATCCATTTGGAGACAGCGGTACTATCAGTCCAAGATAGGTGCACTGTTTGCGCCAAACGTACCATAGGCATAGAAATAATTTTGGACGCACCCGATGGTACTCCTAGGTGATGAGGCTTAAGTCGATGCTCGTTTTGGTTTGTTTGAAGATAGTGCTAATCTTGATGCGAGATTGGTGCACGGTTTACGTCAAATATACTATAGGCTCAGAAATCATTTTGGACGCACCCGATGGATCTCCTATGTGACATTGGTCATGTGGAATCTCATTTCAATCCATTTGGGGACAATGGTAGTGTTAGTGCAAGATAGGTGCACGGTTTGCGCCAAACGTACCATAGGCACAAAAATCATTTTGGACGCACCTGATGGTACTCCTAGGTGATGTGGCTCAAGTGGATGCTCGTTCTGGTCTGTTTGGAGATAGTGCTAACCTTGACGCAAGTTCTAGTCTATTTGCATCGAATGTACTATAGGCTCGAAAATTGTTTTGGATGCGCTCGATGGTACTCCTGGGTGACGATGCTCAAGTAGATGCTTGTTTGGTCTGTTTAAACATAGTTTTCGCCGAACGTAGTATAGGCTCAGAAATCGTTTTGGATGCACCCGATGGATCTCCTATGTGACTTTGGTCAGGTGGAATCTCGTTTCAATCCATTTGGTGATAGTGGAGTGTTAGTGCAAGTTACGTGCATTGTTTGCGCTAAACGTTCCATAGGCATAGAAATCATTTTGGATGCACCCGATGGTACTCCTAGATGATGAGGCTCAAGATGGTACTCCTAGATGATGAGGCTCAAGTGGATGCTCATTTTGGTCTGTTTGGAGATAGTGCTAATCTTGACGCAAGATAGATGCACGGTTTGCATCGAATATACCATAGACTTGAAAATCATTTTGGACGCACATGAATGCTCATTTTGGTCTGTTTGGAGATAGTGCTAATGTTGACATAGGATAGGTGCACGGTTTGTCGAATGTACCATAGGCTCAGAAATCATTTTGGATGACCCTGTGGATCTTCTCAGTGGCATTGGTCATTTGGAATCTCGTTTCAATCCATTTGGAGATAGTGTTAGTGTCAGTGCAAGATAGGTGCACGGTTTGTGCCAAACATCGCTCAGAAATCATTTTGGACGCACCCGGTGGTAGTCCAAGGTGATGTGGCTCAAGTGGATGCTTGTTTTGGTCTGTTTGGAGATAGTGCTAACCTTGGCGTAAGATAGGTGCATGGTTTGCGCTGAACGTACCGTAGGCTCAGAAATCATTTTGGATGCACTCGATGGATCTCCTAGGTGACATTGTTCATGTGGAATCTTGTTTCAATCCATTTGGAGACAGCAGTACTATCAGTCCAAGATAGGTGCACCATTTGTGCCAAACGTACCATAGGCACAGAAATCGTTTTGGACGCACCCGATGGTACTCCTAGGTGATGAGGCTTAAGTGGATGCTCGTTTTGGTCTGTTTGGAGACAGTGCTAATCTTGATGCAAAATTTGTGCACGGTTTGCGTCGAACGTACCATAGGCTTAGAAATCGTTTTGGACGCACCTGATGGATCTCCTATGTGACATTGGCTCAAGTGGATGCTTGTTTTGGTCTGTTTAGACATAGTGCTAACCTTGACGCAAGAAAGGTGCATGGTTTGCGCCGACCATAGCATAGGCTTAGAAATCATTTTGGATGCACCCGATGGATCTCCTAGGTGACATTGGTCATATGGAATCTCATTTCAATCCATTTGGAGACAGTGGTAGTGTCAGTGCAAGATAGGTGCACGGTTTGTGCCAAACATCGCTCAGAAATCATTTTGGACACACCCGATGGTACTCGTAGGTGACAAGGTTCAAGTAGATGCTCGTTTTGGTCTGTTTGGAGATAGTGCTAACCTTGATGTGAGATTGGTGCACGGTTTGCGTCGAACATACCATAGGCTCAGAAATCGTTTTGGACACACCCGATGGTACTCCTAGGTGATGAGGCTCAAGTGGATGCTTGTTTTGGTCTGTTTAGACATAGTGCTTACCTTGACGCAAGAAAGGTGCACGGTTTGTGCCGAACATACCATAGGCTCAGAAATCGTTTTGGATGCACCCGATGGATCTTCTTTGTGAGATTGGTCATGTGGAATCTCGTTTCAATGCATTTGGAGATAGTGCTACTGTCAGTGCATGATATGTAACACCTCAAGTGTTTAGCTCCATAATTGCATTGCATTTGCATTGCATAAGCATAAGCATGCATCATTCATGTTTGTTATTTTATGTGATGCAACACATGTAAGTATTCTAGGGTTTGTTTGATTTATGTCATGAAGTATTTGATAGTTGGTGTAACAAAAAGGTAAGGTAGCTAATCATGACCTACAACACCTTAGTTATACTTAGGGTAACATTTGGAACAAGTTTCATGTTGACCAAAAGTACAAATTTGCCCTCCAAGAGAAGTTGACCACCATTTGACCCTAGAAGGCTCTAGTTTGACCAGTTAAAAAGTCTAATTTAGAGACCTTGCATGGAAGAGCACCCTTAAGTAAAGTTGTAGAGAATTTCATGAGGAACAAAAGTTCTAATATGGCCATCTCATGAAAATGACCAGAGCATGCTCAAAAATGGCCCACAAGTCAGCTTGAGTGGTGATCAACACTTAGAAAAATTCTAAGTCTAGAAATTGGACTTTTCAGTTTCACTGTACCTCACTTTAGCAACTTGTAACTCACGAACTAGGCCAAACCAGTCTTAGAGCCAATTGACAAAGTTGTTGTCCACACATAGCTCTACAACATTGTCAATATCACCATCACCTGGTTCTCAATAGTTTAGGAGATATAGTGTCAAGAAGTTAGGGTTTCAGTCGGCATTGATCTCTGAAACTGCATTTCAGTTTTCAGGTGACCCACTTTGGAGCTCTATAGTTTCAAATCCAAACCGAACTAGCTCATGGTGCCTTTTACAAACTTGTAGTGCTCACATAGGTCTACAACTTTGCTAATTGGAGGTTTCACTAATACGAGCTGGTTTGAGAGTAAATCGTCGACGAAACTGCCCTGTCAGTCGGTATTTGGAGGCGCGGTTTCAGTCACGAGCTCGAACTCCGGCCTGTCGTGGCGCCCGGGCAGAAGAGCGTCACCGCGTGGCGTCCGAGCTCTGTCGTCGCCTCCACGTTGCGAGCCCAGGCGCGGAGATGAAGACTGAGCCGACACCTCCACCCCCACACTCGCGCTCACTCTTCTCTCCTTCACCCTCGCTCTGGCCGGGTTCACCGAGGCGGAAAACGGAGGCGCCATTGCCGCCGCAGCCCGCCCCGTGCTTGTGCAAGCTCACCGTCGCACCACCGTCCTCCAAATCCCGTCCACCGCTCCACCAGCATCCCCTCCACCTCCTCCAACCGTTGCTTGACCGGATTGTGTAGAGGTGAGGGCGAATTTCGGTTTCCGCCACCGTGAGTCCTCGCCGGCGCACTGTCCGCGCGGCGGCTCACCGTGGCCAGCTCCCTACGGTCATCCTCCATTCTCACTAGTACATGTTTTGGGTTCCGGGTCGGGTAGAGAAGCCTAGGTGATGACGTTACCGGATGGGATGGCCGGTACACGTCGGAACACCGTAGTGCGTCGCCGCGCCATGGCCGCCAGTGCGGTGCTCACGCGGCCAGCGGCACTCGCTCCACCTCCGTCCTTTTCCGTGGCATGGAGAGGTCCGCCATGTCCTCAGGAAGCCGTAGCACACCTCACTTAGGTCCCTGACCCCCGGAGCTCGCCGGACCACCACCGGGTGCCGCCTCCAAGCCGCGGTCGCCATGGCCGTCGTAGCTAGGGTGGGATAGGTTCAGCAAATCTAGGTTTGGTCGATGCGAGAAGTCGCGGGGAAGCCGTTGGTGCTCCTTTCGTCGCCGGAGGCGCCGTCGTCGGCGAGCTTGAGCTCGCCGGAGTCGCGGCCGTCTCCCCCTTTCGCTCTCTCTCTCTGGCCTGCGGGCCCGCACTGTCAGCGTCGCGCGCGCGGGCGGGGCGCCAAGGCAGGCCGAGCGCTGGTTGGGCCGCGCTAGCAAGCCGGGTCGGCCCAGTTTCACTTGGGATTTATTTCATTTCTTGATTTTTGTCACAGTTTTAAGTAAGGTTTGGAAAAATGAAGATCTAGGGTTTTACTTGCCCAAAAATTATGAGATAAATTTTGTTAGGATCTACATTATGTGGAGTATTTTAGAAAAATATAAATCTGGTATGTGATGTTTAGTTTTCTGAAGAATTTAATAGATCTTCCAAATGTGTTTTGGAATGCATGCAAATTTGTTAAATTTATAACTTGAGCTGTAGTGTTCCATAAATCATGAAATTTGGTGGGTAGGTTACTCTATGCTAGCCCTAGCTCTGGTAAAAATTTGGGCATCAGTGCTTAAGTAATTTCCAAGTTATAATGCTATCTTGTTATTCTAGGAAATACTTAAATGAATTTTTGTAATTTTTCTACATGTGCAATGTTCATATAAATTTTTGGAGAATGTCTTGGTACCCTAGAGTGTCCAAGAAAATTAAGAAATCTGTTGTTTGACACTTTTTACTATGCTTTGTTATTTATACAAAAATCAGCCTTTTGGGCTTGTGAATTTTGTTCAGAGAGTTTCTGTGAATAAAACTTGTCTAAATTTTTACTGTGGTCTCTTTTTGGGTCAGAGAGTCCCCTGTAATTTTTGTAGAATTTTAGGAGCAGTTTATATATATGTTTGAAATTTCACTTAATTACTTAAGTAAATTAAGAAATGGGTTTAAATAAATATTCTAGGTGGGCACACCTTACTTTCTGGTGTTCTTGTGACATTTGTGAACTTGCAGTAGTATTAGTTTGGTCTTAGAGAATGTTTGTCACATCAATAAATATTTAACCTTTGTAATTTTAGGTTTTCTGGACAGCTAGTAGTAATTCTAAATTTGGCTTTGATAAAAATTGGTTGCTGAAAAACTTGTAAATACCAAAGCTGGAGTAAATTTGATGAACTAGCTTGTGTCAAATTTTGGAAGCCTTTGGCTTAATAGTTGGAGAGTTACTGTTGTTTAAAGTGGCAGTTCAAAATCTGCTACTCTCTGTTTTGAAAGGACAGATTCTGGAACTTGTGAAGTTTAACATGGAAAACTTAGGAGTTTGGAGTTGAGGTCTGAAAATGAATTGTAGTGCATTTCTTAGGCTTTCCAGATTGTCTTAGATCATATCTTTTGGAATTGTAAATCTTCAGTTGTGATAAAAAACAAGTAGCTGCTGTCCAGAATGCTTACTGTGGTGTTTTGATGATTGATATGGTGTATTATCCTAAGACATGCTACTTTTGTAATTGTTAGGTGTTAGGGCCTTAACTGAGGATGAGCAGCTTTATCTTAGGTTAAGTAGATTAGGTGAGTACTTCTCTACTGGAGAAGAGATTTGCACGTACTAATAAAATAACTTGAATAGAGTATTTTATTCTGAAATGCATTTCATTCCGAGCATGTTGCACCCATTTATGCATCCATTATATTTATTGTGCATTCATGCAATAGGTGCACCGGAGGGGGTGACACTCCTCGAATTCGAGCCTGTAATCCGGAGGAGAACCAGGAGCAGCAGGAGCCCGAGGATCCAGCAGGCGAAGGAGACGCCGCTGAAGACTTGCCGGAGTGCCCTGACCACCGACCTTCAACTTTTCTGAAAGGCAAGCCCCGGTGCATGCTGAACCTACTGTTTTTATAAATTAATCTTGAGTACTTTTAATTGTTTATTGCATTAAGTTGTAGGAGTTATATGAAAACACTTGTTGCATTATACCTGTCCTTGTCTAGATATCGTACTGAATCCTATATTAGGTGTAGGCACGTGTCAATGCTTAGCCCTGCTTAGTACGGTAGAAGTCGGGTGATTTCCGGTCATCCGCGAGATGTAGGAAGGAGTCACGAGTGGCTTTATGGCTATCGTGGATGGAACCATGCTTAAAAATGAAATTGAGACCGGGCGGAGTTCGATAGTACAGCCGCAAGACACTTCACGTCTTGGGTGTGGAGCTATGCCCGTCTGAGTCGTTTAAGGACCGATTCGCTGTACGTCCTTGAGTCATGTTGAACGCAGTCTAACACTTAGTTGGCCGGATAAGTCGTTCCGACCGCGAAGTCGAGTAGTATGGTTCAGGCCGGGAATCGATATGTTGTATTTTTTTGGAGGTGAGAGAAGAAGGATGTGCTTGGGGACATTGGTGTGAGACGGGGGGGTTAGAGTCCCTATCACCTGGCAGAGTGTCGCCCTTGGGGACGCGACATTATTCGGGCCCGCGATTCTGAACTGTACAAAAGATGACCTGAGCAGCCTTCGCCAGGCGTGACTCGGTGAGTGTTAGAAAATACCCCTCCAGCT